>JALIGU010000005.1:21344890-22544890 GCA_023053565.1 Aquilegia eximia
CCTGCCTCATGCAGATACAATGAACCTAGGTTGTGCTACTAGGCTTCAAGTTGCTGTGTGTTTAGTCTCCTTATTGAATGAATTCTGCACAAAATGCTGAAGAAACTCTGCCTTCTTCTGAAGGCAAACCGCAGTCAACTTAACTTTGTTCTCCTATATGGTCCAACTCTATACAAAATTGTACAAGTCTGTGTCGGTGTCGGCCTTTAGCGCCAATTGTCGTGGTTGATATTGTGAATACCTGCATGGGGATATACTCACAGAATCAACCATTCAACGTTCATTCTCAATTTATAAGAAATTATGTAATGTGTCCAAGCTTGGCAGTTGGCACATTGACAGTTTTCAAACTACTACTATTCTAGTTTCTTAGAAGATTTAATAAGCTAGAACTGAATCTTCAATGCTGCCATGAATGTCACCTTCACGACTTCATGAGTGAGCATTATTAACACATGAGTCAACAAGGCGTGCGAAATACCCAGCAGATGACAACATGTAGCATGGTATATGTTGCTTACCAAGTTACCATATCTTTGGAACAGAGAATTATGGACAATTCAACTTGGTTTGGTTGACAGTTTACATCCAACAAACAAAATCAAAACAATAATAATACAATTAATCCACTCTCCACTCTGACAGTATGGAGCTCCATGATCATGATTCATGAAGTTACGAAGTCAATGCATTAGCATTTGAGATTCAGAGATGCAGACGTACAACATATAGTCGTCAGCTTATCAGATAAGCAGATCATTTTCGACATATATTATATTTCGGCTTCAAAATAATACCGCCTGGAGATACAACCTGCAAACTATACGCGGTCTGTGTACAACCTGCGTATTGTCTGTGTACCATATAAGCCTATATACCCTCAAACATCCATGGGATATTACACACTGTACATGCACACAAATATACAATACAGAAATACGCATTAGGTACAGTACCCAGATACATTATTTTGGTTTATAAATTAGGGGTACATGTATTTCTACTGTATAATACATATAATACCATAGTTTAAAATGTCGATACCAAGCAAAATTTGGTATATAAATTAGGGGTACATGTATTTCTACTGTATAATACATATAATACCATAGTTTAAAATGTCGATACCAAGCAAAATTTCGAATCTTGGAAAAACAGTATATGCTGAGGTTTTGACACTACAAAAGAATTTGGAAACTGGGTATTCGTGGATATTTGTGGATATTTGCGGATATTTATATATCCGATTTCTCAAAAACCGGCATAAATTCTGATATTTTAAACTATGCATAATACGACCTCAAGGTACAAGGCGTATTTCGCTTGTGCCGTATACACATTGTAGATATATACTGTAGTACTGTACTCAGATATACAGTACTAGGTATATAAATTAGGGGTATTTCTATTTTCTACTGTAATAGTGGCAACAATGTAATGGGCCAGGTTTGGACCTATCATTATGGGCTATGATCCACTAAAAAGCCCAAACTTCATTTAAGAAACGGGCCCATTGATACTTCTTAATTACGATTCCTTTTATAAGTAGAATTACTAATTAAGATCTCTTTATATAAACCCTAATATAGAATCAAGAAACAAGAAACCTCACACACATACACACTCTCTCTTTCCATCTTCTTCTTCATCTCTGTCAGGTTGATTTTCACAGTTGAAAGAAGATGACATTATGTAAGAGTTGTAAAGTTCATGGCGTGCAAGACGAAGATGGCTCAACATGTTGTCCAAGTTGTGGTAAGGTTCTTGAGTTTAATACTTTCACTAATCAGCTACCCTTTGAAAAAGGTCCTCATGGAGAAAGTCGATTAGCAGGTAGTTATATAAGAAGTGTTGAAAGTTGTTATACTGATTCATATGAAAATATTATACGTAAAGGTAGCGAAGAAATCACGAATATGGGAGAAAGGTTAGGGACTGGTAGTGAAGTAATTAGCGAAGCTACTAGATATCATAAATTAGCTCTTGGTGTTAATTTTACGAAAGGGCGATTAGGGTCGTTAGTTACAGCTTCATGTCTTTATATTGCATGTAGGATGAATAAAAAACCGTATTTGTTGATAGATTTTGCGCAAGAACTTGGTGTTAGTGTTTATATGGTAGGTGATGTTTTCTTGAAACTTTGTAAGAAGTTGAGGCTTGATGAACAGACAAATTTTGCAATAGACCTTGTTGATCCTGTTTTGTTTATTCCTCGGTTCATGAAGTGTATAGTCAAAGGAAGATATATTGGGAAACAACAGAAAGAGGACATGCAAAAGAGTGCGGAACGCATTTTAGCTAGCATGAAGCGAGACTGGATGCAGACAGGGAGAAAACCAAGTGGTTTATGTGGTGCAGCATTGTATATATCTGCACTTTCTATTGGACTTAAATGTACAAAGTCTGATATTGCAAGTGTTGTACATATGTGTGAAGATACATTGACAAAACGGTTAATTGAATTTGAAGATACAGAGTCGGGGAGCATGACGATTAATGAACTCATAAAGAAAGACGATTCAAAGGTGCGTAAAGTGTTGCAACCATCATCGGGGGATACAGAAACAGAGCTTCTATGTAAGCATAAAGCCGCGTCAAAGGGGGATTGTCCGCCACATTTTGCCAATGGACTTTGTGAAACTTGTTACAGAGAATTTATTGAGGTTTCTGGTGGGTGTCAGGGAGGTTCAGATCCTCCATCTTTCCAACGTGCTGAACAGATTAGAATGGGAAAGGAATCAAAGCTGTCTGATTTACCTGTACGACAACAGAATTCTCTAGCGTCAGAAAGTATTGTCAATGGACACCAGGCCAATGTGGACATGAGTGATGTTGGTGACGATGAATCAGAAAACCTTTCTGACATTGATGATGTTGAGGTTAATGAGTACCTTCATGATGAGGAAGAAACACGTTTGAAAACTAAACTCTGGGAAACTTTGAACAAGGAGTATATGGAGGAAGAAGCTGCTAAAGAGAAAGCAGCTAAAGAGAGAGAAGCATATGAGGCAAAGTTTGAGAATGGTTCTGTAGAGTTTCTTGATGCTAAAGAACTTGCAGAAGCAGTTGCAGCAAATGTTGCCAAATCAAGGAAGGAGCTGCGCCAAAAAAGAGCCGCAGAAGTCAAGAATGCAGGTCCTGCTCATACGGCTGCAGAAGCTGCCCGCCGAATGCTAACAAGGAAAAGACTGAGTTCCAAAATTAACTATGATCTTTTGGAAGAATTATTTGATAGCTCTAAGGAAAAAGACATTGAAAGTGATTCTAATGATTTTTCTGACATACGACAACACAAGAAGGGGAAGCTAGATCATGAGTCAGATGTATATAACGAAGATGATTGCAATGACTTCGGACAGGAAGATGAATTTGGAGAAGAGGAAAATGCTGGAGGAATGTATGGTAATGAATTTGGAGAAGAGGAAAATGTTCGAGGAATGTATGGTGATGATTTCTATCAGGGTTATCAAGAAGCGGAGAACTATGGCTTTGATGATTACAATGGTTACGAGTAATAAGCATCTCTCTTTCGATACCTGCACAAGTTGATACTAAAAGATGCTGGACTGGAGAATAAATGCATTGCTAGACTCACTTTTGCAAATTCAGGCATACCATCAATATTAGAACATGTTCTCAGGTGTATTATCCTTCCCTTCGATCTCTGCCATCGTGATTTGGTTTTAAGACTTGTGTTTTCTTGTACAGTATACTCTCAATGACGACGATGATCAAGATTTAATTAGTGTAATACATTTGTAATTATTAATCATAGATGCATTGCTAGACTCACTTACGCAAATTCTGGCATACGATCCATATTAGAACATGTTCTTCAGGTGTATTATCCTTCCCACCTCTGTCAGACTGTCATCGTGATTTGGTTTGAATGTGTGTTTTCCTTTACAGTACATGCCTATACACTCAATGACAATGATGATCAAGATTTAAGTGTAATACATCATAGACGCTAAAATCATCATCAATTTGTTTTTGGCAAATCAGGGGATCTCATGATTACAAAGATAAAACATTTGATTATATAGGAAATTATATATAATCTGTGGAGCGCACGATTCATCCATAGTTTAAACTGAATAACCTGCAGAGTTTAAGAAGAACATTTTCTTGTCAACTAAGAGACTTTAAATTAATATACAAAACCATTGTCGGAATAGCAAAAATCTGATTATCAGAAGCGATACAATGTGATCAACTTCCATGCCATGACCCTGCACAAAGCATTGCAAAACAACCACAACAAGCCTCAAACAACACACGTAAGAACTATAATTGATATAAGGTATGAGATGGCACAGATGCAAAGATTATTCCATCTGAATGTAAAGTCGTAGTCCAGTGTGAAAAGAATAACACCCTGTTTTTCCAAAGCCAGAGGACCTCTGCAGTTGCAGAATTCCATATCAAGACATTTCTTTCACAACCACTTGTTTTCCATCATATACGCCAACCCCATCACTGAAATTGTGCCAAAGAATCATGGATTTGGTTAGTCCCATTATTGATATTGTTTGTCGTGTAATGCGTTGCGGTGCAAAACACGTCAATTACCTCCGTGCACTTGAAGAAAATCTCGACCCCGGCTCAAGGAAAAAATGAGAACAATTGGATGAGATCAAGAGTAACATAAAAAAACTGGCATTGATGCAGAGGAGCGGTGAATGGTATGGTACGTACTAGTCAAGTGAGCGGATGGATGCAGAGAGTCGACGTGAGGTTACTTGAAGTGGACCAAATCTTACTTGAAGGGAGACAGCATCTTGAGAGAAGGCCATCAACATATAAAAGCTGTTTGTGGTTAACATATATTTTTCAATTTGGAGGGAGCATAACGAACAATACAATAGTAAGTAACGATAACGTCTTTGGTTAGCAGACGTTAGTTGAAATACTAAAACTCCTGACTTTCCACGCCCGATGCTGCCCAAGCTCATTTTTCCTCGCACAAACTCATTTTTCCCCGCACAACAAGCCCCCAATCTCATTTTTCCTTGGACAACAAAAACTGCCGGAGGGATGGGACATGGGAGTAAGTTAGGTTGTGCCAGTGTGCCTCATAAAAACTACTGTGATCATGGTGGTGCATGTTACAACAATAAACGAAACAAGAGCTTGACCAAAATCTAAAATCTGAAATTCATGATATGAGGAACGAACTTGTGGTAGAAGAGGTTTGAAGTACAGATACAAACATACAGTACTCGATAAAGAAAAAGTACAGATAGAGTAGGCATTTCTCAACATATTTCATGATGAGAAGCTAAATCCATCAAATAACATAGCTACACTTGAAGAAGCTCTCGGTAGACACTCTATCATCTTACGGAAATTTGTTAGTGTTTTTAATTTCTACCTTGTTGTGTTGACGGTTATATTCTCCAACACTGGCGAATTCTTCAATAAAACTTCAAAAAGCTTGAGTTCATTGGAAAACCTTCAATATCGTGGATCTCAACTGATTTTAGTTTATAAAACCTGCACTGAAACACCAACTGTTCTCCCCATGCTTTATGCATGTTCCATGATCTGTAGAGGTCCTGCTGCGCTTTGTCCACAACAAGAGTTTCCATGCAGGGGAACCTCTGAAATAGTTGTTCCAAGGCATTATGGATATAGCCCCTGTTACTCCAATCAATAAACCAGACATATCGGAGATTGTCAAAACATGGAACTTCTTCGGTTCTTCCCACATAATTGGCCATTCCAAAGGAGTCTA
The DNA here is from genome assembly GCA_023053565.1 of Aquilegia eximia. Taxonomy (NCBI): domain Eukaryota; kingdom Viridiplantae; phylum Streptophyta; class Magnoliopsida; order Ranunculales; family Ranunculaceae; genus Aquilegia; species Aquilegia eximia. Next base: position 21,350,628 of record JALIGU010000005.1, read on the forward strand.
GCAACAAAAACACCAAATAAATTAGATATTATTGCTTACAAAGAAGCAAATGCGGTTTTCTAAGGGGGTGGTGGATGTAATTAAAAGTTAAAGGGAAAATTGGTCAAAACCCCCCAAGTTTTGACCGGGTTTGGTGTGAACCCCCTAATGTTGTCCAATCTTGGCGTTAACCCCCTTCCGTTAACACCAACTGTTCTCCCCATGCTTTATGCATGTTCCATGATCTGTAGAGGTCCTGCTGCGCTTTGTCCACAACAAGAGTTTCCATGCAGGGGAACCTCTGAAATAGTTGTTCCAAGGCATTATGGATATAGCCCCTGTTACTCCCATCAATAAACTAGACATATCGGAGATTGTCAAAACATAGAACTTCTTCGGTTCTTCCCACATAATTGGCCATTCCAAAGGAGCCTAGCAACAAAAACACCAAATAAATTCTTCCTTTAATATAAAGCGCAGCACCAAGGGGCAAAATTTTCTTCAAAACAATTACATAATCCCACAGCCACATCAGCAAAAGTATAGTCGATTTCCAATTTTGTCCCTGTAACTTTTTAGAAATTATTATAATGAAAGTATATTTCCAATTTTATCCCTTTAACTTTCTCAAAATTAAAGTAGAATCCCCAATCGTTCTCTTTCTTCCAATCGTCCTTAATCGGTCTCTTCTCCCATCATCAAGCTATGGATTTAATTCTGTACACTGAGCGTCGCATCGTTTAATTAGTATATCCAAAGGTCGTATCGATTGGTCAATCTTTAGAAAGTTATAAATTGAAATTACAGCAAATGAATTTATCAGTTCTTTGTTCTTCTTCTCATCTTCTGCAGTCAGTCTTCCTACTCATCTGCGAAAAAATCAAGAACAAATTTTGATAAGGTTTGAATACAATTGTTATTCTTTCTCTTTCTTTTTTTGTCGGCGAATTAATATGTTTTTGCGCTGTTGTTTGCCTTTGTAATTTTAATTTTTTTTACTGGATTGATTCACTTAAATTTTGGTTATTTTTAATTTTGCTGCTGTTTATATACTGAATAAAGGATCGCTGTTGTTTGCCTTTGTAATTTTAATTTTTTTTACTGGATTGATTCACTTAAATTTTGGTTATTTTTAATTTTGCTGCTGTTTATATACTGAATAAAGGATATAGTTCTATACCTGTAGGTGTACACGACAATGGCATGTTCCAGTTTGCATCGTCTATCTGAAATTGATGATACTACAGACCTTTGGAAAGTGAAAGTGCGTATATCTAGGAAATGGAATATAGTCGACTTTGAGACGGGAAAACAGATTCTGCGTGTAGAAATGGTCCTCCTAGATGAAAATGTAATCAATCAAACTGAACGTACGAAGTCATATGTGTACAGTATATAATTATTGTTAATACCTTTATAATTCCTTCTTACAGGATCATCAAGTGCATGCGACCATCCCAAAAAGACTTATTACCAAGTACTCTGCTGTTATTCGAGAGGGGGGTGTTTACTTTCTACAAAATTTAAGTGTGTCTCCTGCTAAAGGCGTCTACCGCCCGGTCCAACATCGGTACAAGGTATTCTTTAAGTGGGATACAAATGTTAAACCTGTTTCCGACATAAGACTCACATTCCCCAAGTTTAAATTTGACTTTGTTGAGTATAACAATATCAAGTTCAGACATGGAGACAATACTTATTTAACAGGTCAGAATCTTCATAAAGTCAACTTCAAAATAGTCTTTAATTACATTCAAAGTTAAGAGTGAACTAAATTTTATGATTATTTCCTTGCAGATGTGTATGGAAAGTTGGAAAGTGTTTCGAATGTCATGAACGTTGAAAGAGGAACACTTAGAGAAATATTTTTAAAGGATAGAAGGTACCTTACAAACAAAAATAAATTTGAAAATAGCTTTGCATTTTGAAATTATATGATGTATTACTAATGAGAATTAATTGTCTGGTCAGTGGTACTACCTTGAAAGTTACTCTCTGGGGACAAGCGAATCAACAGCTACCAGATGATGTTGTGACTGCTTCAGCAGGCTGCCCTATTTTGGTTGTGACTTCATCAACCGTTAAGCTTTTTGATGGTATGTAATAGCTTAACTTTGTTGCCTTAATCTTATAATGTTAGTCTATGAATCAGATGGTTGGCAGTACATAAATATAATTGCTGTGTTTGATAGAAACGTATGCATGAACATTGAACACATTATATAGGCATATAACAACTCCATTTTAATTGATTTTTATCATGTACCATTGGATGATCTTACCATCTATCATTCAAGATTGATCAAGTAGGTTGAAATATATACTCATTATAAAGATATGATCAAATGTATATCTTCATAAAAATGATCTGCCGATAACTTTTACAATTTACTTAATTTTTAACTTTGGGTTTTAATTTCTAAGTAATCAATAATGATCATGAAATAGTTTAATAAGCTGCCAACCATGATGTGGTATAAGAAATGCAAGTAAAACTTATTTGTAGAATGTTTTAGATCATCATGTAGATAGAGATATATTTGTTTTTCCCCTTAAACGTGGAGGGCCCAAGGTTTCAATTGCCAGCATCTAATGATCCTATTGTTAGCTGGCCTGTCCATTCACTTTCAACAAAATAATTTAGCTACTGATGCCATGGAGAATTTGATGTTACACTCACAAGTAGAATATGGTGAGTTGGAGAACCATTTCCACAACCATCTGATTCATAGACCAATGCAGGGAATTATTCATTGTCATCAACCACTGCTACAAAGATATATGTTAACTTGGATATTCCTGAAGTTGCTGCTTTGAAGGAAACTAACAGGTAATAAATTTTTTTATTAGAGTGTAGTGCATTTTCCTTTTATATAAAACAAATTATAAAAATTATACTACTTTTTTTTTAATTGCAAACTACACATATACGCAGTAATGAAGAGACTACTGTCAAGCTGATCGCGCCGTCGTCTACTGCAATCACTTTGGAGGAAAGGATGGTCAGTAACAGGAAAACTTTGGTTGAGATTGTCCAAGCAGTACCAAATGCAGCCATTGTAAGTTTATAAATGAATTTTCGTACATGGTCAACTTTACTAAATGTCCAATGTTTATAAATACTAACTGAAAATACAGGGAGCCAAGTTCACATGCAAGGGTGTCATTTCTGAGGTTATATACGATTATGAGCCCTTCTATTTCTCTTGCAACAACAAAGAGTGTCGCAAGAAAGTTGTTCCTAGAGGCAGCAAGCATTGGTGTGATAATTGCAAAAACTTTGTTGATTATCCAGTTGCAAAGTAAGAGAATTTCAAATCTACAAGTTTGCTTATTGTGTATGAATTCAAAAATAGATTTAAATTAATTTAGATATCAATTCTAAACAATTATTTTTATTAATAGGTATAAAATACATGTCGAGATTCGAGATCGTACACAATCTGTTTCAATATCTATCTTTGATAGAGAGGTTGAACGTTTGTTGAAGCTTCCTGTCACAGAAATGATTGAGTTAAATACAATGGTACAATTACCATATATTATTTAGTTGTTCTTCCTTCCTATTTAGTTAACTAAAAATTTACCTCTATTGTCGTATGCATTTTCGTACAGGATAATGGCTCAGAATCTGTTAAGGATATATTGAATAAACTGGTTGGATTAGAATTTGTTTTTGAAATAAAAATTAGCGAATTCAATATACGCAATGAAGATGGAGATGCCTCATTTACAGCATCCAAAGTTTGGGTTGTAAATGAAGAAATCGAGGCTAGGCATTTTACCGAATCCATTGAGGTACATTTATGTTGGTGGCTTTTTGTTATTTGATCTTAATCAAATTACTTATATATTCTTCAATGTAGGGTGACAGGAAGATGAAAAGGGTTTTAGAAGACTCTACAACTTATGCATCTTCAAGTGAGAGCAATAATGATTCCCTACATGTTACAACTTATGCATCTTCAAATCAGAACAATAATGCTTCTCTACAGGTTACAAAAACAATGTTTCAAGCTCTCCTCAAGATACTTTCAGATTTTATGTAAATATACAATGTTGAAAATTAATTACCCCAATATTTATATGTACAGGAGCTAAAGAAACAGAAAATGGTTGATAACAAGAAAATAGAGCTTGCATCAGGAGGCGTCACTTCATATGTCTCTGACAGAACTAAAGAGAAGGTATCATTTACAAACCAAAAAATTAACGATTTCGTTTCGCATATACATAGTCTATAGTAACCATAATTATTTGTTTACTCAACTACAGGAGATATGTCCATCACCAATTGAACTTAATTCTGAAGACATGGATGATGCACCTGTCTCATCTATCGTTCCTAAGGGAAAAAGGGGTCGGCGAAAGCTACTTTCTGAATGATCATGACCTTTACTTTGAAGGCCGACTGGGAGACCGTGTGGAGATTTAATTCTATGAAATTTAATTACAATAATAATGCTTAATGGCTATAATTTTTTTGTACGACATATTACTATTTATAATTTTTTTAGTAATACAATAATTTATTCATATTACGTATGACTTATAAGCTTTGTCACTGACATTCTTAGTCAACTGCTTCATCACTGGCATTTTAGCCGGAGGATGTTATGGATCAGTCCAGGAAGTTTTACTGTCAACACCATGTTTAAACAATTATTGCCTATTATCAACCAGAATTCATCTTTTTGTAGGTGTATATGGGTGAAAGTTGTTTGGGAACAGGTTAGTCTCCAGTGGAGGTGAGTGAACGATGATATTAATTCATCGTGTTTACCAAGTAATAGGACATATTTCATTCATTTGGCATGTTTTATGCTAATATTCATTCTAAATAATTTATGAGTTTTAGCAATTGAGGAAGCAGCTAACCTTGAGTTGTTTTTGTTTTCTTCTGGATGTGAAGCTCTCCAACATCATAACAGATGCAGTCAAAGAACAGAAGCTAACTATTATTGTTGGTAAATCATTTTGGGTTCAATAAAATGTTCTGTGTGATGATCAGCATCTGTTTCCTCATCTGAACACAGCTATATGAGAGACGCTGCAGACCAAGAACTGAACATGATTTCTTGCATCTCCATAGATCACAGGAAAATCGAAAGTAAGAAATTTTTGTAGCTTCTTTAGTAATTTTAATCTGGTTATTTCAATCTGTTTAGCTTTTACAGGTCTCATCTTTTAGTAAGATTACACTGACTCTGGACATCATGTTGTAGTAATAACTAGCCCTTAATTCACCATGTATTTTCATTGTAGGAGCTTGAAGAGCAAGTTGCACAGCATTTGAGCCATATGTATATATCCTGTTCTTAATAGTAGCCTGTTCTAGACTTTACGGACCCTATAAACACTTAGAAATGATCTGTAGAAATTCTTGCTTTGTCAAACATTTGGTGAATGTTAGGTTGAAATTTATATGGATGTTACGTGTAGTATTGGGCATGAATATGGTATCCTTAATGCAGATTTTGTCATGGATGAAAGATCAAAACAGTTTCCAGATGTCAGCAGCTGATCATGCCATCCTAATGGAGTTGATCATAAAAGTCTGCGGTTTAGCAGAAGCTGAAGAATATTTTGAGAATATTTCCAGCAATAGCTGTCAGAAAGCTGCATGTATACCTCTTCTTCATTCATATGTAAAAGTGAGGGCCATTGTAAAAACAGAAGCGCTCATGTTGAAGATGCAAGGTATGGGGCTGACTGTGAACCCGCATCCATTCACTGAAATGATGAAGCTGTATGTTGTCACCGGCCAATTTGATAAAGTTCCTTTTATGATCCAGTGGATGAATCGTGACAAAATACCCAGAAAGGTCCTTTCCTGCAACCTTTGGATGAGTGCATGTGGTGAATTATCAGGAACTGCCTCTGCAGAAATGGTGTATAGGGAAATGCGCAAAGCTGATGCTGTTGCTCAAGAGGTCCTACACCCTTCATGGGATTTATTCATTTCATTTCCTCTGAAGAGAGAATGAAAATAAAGATTATCCACACATTTTCATGGTTGGCTTCTTTCTGTTATCGACAATGTGAATGTATTTAACAAGTGTAATCCATGAAATACATTGTAATGTTTTTCTTTATCTAAATATCTTGATGTCAACCGTATTCGGCATTAATAATAGAAATGATGGTCTTCAATAATTTATCAATAACTTTGTTCTCTTACATATGTTCTCTTTACTTTTATAACTTGACGATTTCTGATCAAATTTGTTTGCTATTTTAAGCGACAGGTTATGCAATTTCAGATCAGATCAACACTTCTATCTAAATGTTTATGGTAGACTCATGTTATGAACCTTCACATTACCGATTGGAAGATATACACCAACCATTTGTCCATGCATCACATTGTGCCAAGCTCGGTTTATTTCATTACAGACTATTAACCTTCTTCTCTTCAATTTTCATGAGTAGTAACAATATTTTATCCATTACTTTTAAGATTCTATCCAATTGTTGGAGAACAAATTAAACATTTACAGTGCACCTCTTTCAATGATTACACAACTTCCAACTATCTAAAGCATCAAAGCCGATAATAATTACAATAATAGACGCGATATGCTCCATATGCATTCATTCAATCTTTATATTCCTATACAATCATACACAACACCAAAAGCTTCTTTGATAATTTTAGAGTATTTAAAAAATAAAATAAATAAACATCAAAATTTATTAAAATGCATTTTATAAAAGTTAGGATGTATTTTATTGCAAATTAAAAAAAGGGTATTACGAATGTAAACCATTGAAAATCGATTATTTCATACCAAGTTCATCGGTTTTTTATCTAATTTCAAGCAAAACCGTAATTTTTTTTATTATTTTTTTTTTGTTTTAATATGAATCTGACTTAATTTTTTTACCTTTTTCGTTTCTTAATAAATTACCAACCAACATGGGTACAAACAGACCCCTACCAAAGAGTGCAACTTTTGGGCCCATATATGAAAACTGAAAACAGTGCATAAAACTAAATCCTCTAATTGGCTTCTTCTCTCTCACTCCACCCTTTCAATATAACATCAAATTTTAATCTACTCCACCATCAAACCAAATTCATCGGATCCTCAATATCAAATTCAACCTCCTGTTACTTTATCTTTTATTCTGCTTCTTCTTCTCTCTTACTCCACCTTCTCAATCTAACATCCGAATTTAATATACTCTGACATCAAATCAAATTTAGCAAATGAAATTCATCCGCTGTAGAGTTTTTGTGCTTCCTACCGATATGCTTTTAATTGGATTTTGTTCGTCTTTGCTCGATTGATCAGGCCCTAAGAATTTCGTGGGTTGGCTTACATTCAGATCCAATTCAGATCAATTGAAAAAGTTAGTCATATTCTTCTCCCTTATATCTTTCGCTTTAAATTAAATTCTATATAGACGTTTATATGCTTGCTTAATCACGCATTTCAAATTCACTTCAAATATACATGGGTTTTCATTCGTTTATTTATATATGTAAGCTTGCTGAGTTCTTCAATTAAGTTCTTTTTATCAACATTATACTTAGTTTTTTTTTTTTTTTTTTTTTTTTAATACTTCAATTAATAACAAGTTATCCTGGATATATTGTCATATTTTAAATCAACAGTACCCATGGATTTTAAACGCAGACAAACATGTAAACAAGCGAGACTTTTAAGAAAATATATTATTACACAACGTAGGAATAGGCGTCATTCTATATCGTTATCCCGTCAACGGGTGCATAGAGATATGAGTGTACATAGACAACGAACAAGAAATCACAAAGATGATGGTGATCGATCAACTAACACCAACCATGACATAATCAGTCCTTATTCAGATGGCAAAACAGGCCCTACCGATGAAATCATCGTTAATATTAGAAGTAAGTATATTGCAATTTATACAATAATGACATCTCAACATTTCATATTATTAATATTGACCTCAATTTTTAATTTAACAATGTTTTTAACACTCTCAGGAAATTTTTTTGAGATTTTGGATTTTGGGCATCCTTCTGTAGTATGTAAATTTTGTGGAGCTATATTGTGGAAGGAAGAAAGAAATTCAATTTGTTGTATGGGAGGAAAAGTTGAATTACCTTTACTAAGAGAACCACCAGAATACTTGAACAACCTTTTGGATTACAATGGTGGCCCCATATGCAGAAAATTTAGGGAAAAAATAAGAATTTACAATTCAATGTTTGCATTCACATCTATGGGTGGAAAGATTGATAAAAAAATAAATGATGGCAGAGGACCATATGTATTTAAAATAAATGGACAAAACCATCATAAGATTGGATCATTGATTCCAAAAGAAGGACAACAACCAAAGTTCCTACAATTATATATTCATGATACTGATACCGAAAATGAAATTATATATAGAACAAATGTCGTTACTAGGGATAATGTCTCCAATTCATTAGATGAAGAAATAGTAAGTAGATTGGTAAATATGCTTGACGAGAACAATGAGTATGTAAAGGCATTTAGAATGGCTAAAGATCGTTTCCGACAAGAAGACATAATGCAAGTTCGTTTGAGACTAATAGGAACTCGAAACTATGATAGTAGACAATATAATTTACCAACATCATCTGAAGTAGCTGCACTTATTGTTGGGAATATTGATTCCAATGACGGTCGTGATATAATTCTTGAGGAAAAAGAAGGTGGCTTACGACGGATTTCAGAGTTATATCCTGGATTTATGGCTCTACAATACCCTTTATTGTTTCCATATGGTGAGGATGGATTCATAACTGGTATTTTATACAGAAATCTGCAAACCATAAATGTAAGAAAACGTAGTACAGTTAGTATGAGAGAATATTATGCGTTTCGAATACAACAACGTATTGATGAAGGACATGGTCTTTTAAGAGGTGGTCGTCTCTTCCAACAATTCATGGTCGATTCATATGCATGTATTGAAGAAAATAGATTACACTGGTATAGAAACAATCAATCAACAGTTAGAGCTGAGTTGTATAAGGGACTACATGACGCAGTTGTGGCTGGAGATTCAACACCTGCATCTGTAGGAAAAAGAATGGTGCTACCATCTTCTTTCACAGGAGGTCCGAGATATATGGTTCAAAATTATCAAGATGCAATTGCTATATGTAGATGGGCAGGGCCCCCAGACCTTTTTCTTACATTTACATGCAATACTCAATGGAAAGAGATCACATATATTCTGGAACTCATTCCAGGTCAAAAAGCTGATGATAGACCGGATATAGTGGCACGCGTATTCAAGATAAAAGTTGATCAACTTATTAAAGACTTGACAGATGGGGAACATTTTGGACGTGCTACGGCAGGTATAATACTCAACAAAAATAACTTAAACCCAATTTATTTTTTATTATTATTTTATAATACAATTTTTTGATTGATCTAACGCTAATTCTTATTCAATATATATAGTCCTATACACAATCGAATTTCAAAAGAGAGGTCTTCCCCACGCACATATCTTGCTTTGGTTACATCCCGACGACAAACCAAAAGACCCATCTGACATTGATAAATTAATCTCAGCGGAACTTCCTGATAAAAATATAGACCCACTAGCATTTGAATCTGTCCTGCAATATATGATACATGGACCATGTGGAGATCTTAATCGAAATTCACCGTGCATGATAAATAGATGTTGTTCTAAACATTTTCCTAAGCAAATACAAAATCAAACACAGCTTGACAAATATGGTTTTGCTATCCACAGAAGAAGACAAAACTTACATAAAGTTATGAAGAATGGTATAGAAGTGGACAATACATTTGTTGTTCCCCATAATACAGATTTAGTTGTAAAGTACCAAGCTCATATCAATGTAGAAATTTGTGCTCGAGGAAAAATAGTCAAATATTTATTTAAATATATTAACAAAGGCCAAGACAGATCTACTATTGTTATCGAAGAAAACTTATCAAATCAATCAACAAATGGACAAAATGTTGTCGTTCAAGTAGATGAGATACAAACATATTTAGATTGTCGATATCTTTCTGCTTCTGAAGCATGTTGGAGAATATTTAAATTTGACATACATTATCGTGACCCATCAGTTCAAAGATTAGTCTATCATTTAGAAGATGAACAAACCATTATATTTCATGATGACGATGACTTAGTCGATGTTGTCAATAGAACCAACGTTGAAAAAACTATGTTCACAGAATGGTTTGAAATAAATAAACACCATGAAGATGCTAGACGACTCACTTATGTAGACTTTCCAACTGAATGGGTTTGGAATAAAAATGAAAAAGTTTGGACAAGGAGGAAATCTAAAAGGAGAATTGGCAGACTTTATAATGCTCATCCGAACTCTGGACAAAAATTTTATCTCCGGGTATTGTTGAATGTAACGCCAGGTGCACAAGGCTATGATGATCTTAAAACTGTTAACAATGTCAAGTACAATGATTTTAAATCTGCATGTGCCGCACGAGGACTATTAAGGGATGACAATGAATGGCATGAGGTCTTAAAGGAAATGTCTACTTGGTCATCTGGTAACATGATGCGGGAATCCTTCGTTTATATATTATTATTTTGTCAATTAGCCAATCCTCAAGATCTATGGAACAAGAATTGGGAATTATTATCCGACGACATTTTGATACGTCAAAGACAAATATATAGCAACAATACTCTAGAATTGAGTGATGGTCAAATACAAAATTTAACTTTGATAGAAATAGAAAAAATTATGAACCAAAATAATAGAAGTTTAAAAGAATTTCAATCTTTTCCATTTCCTGAGTTGGATTTTCAAAACCAACTTGGAAATAAGTATATAAGAGAAGAAATAACTTACGATCGCAGTAAACTTCATTCAGAGTTTCAAACATTACATGCTAAACTAAACATCGAACAAAAACAAGTCTATGAGGTTGTAATGAATTCTGTCTTATCAAATATTGGTGGCCTATTCTTTGTTTATGGCAGTGGAGGGACAGGGAAAACATACCTTTGGAGTACTTTAACGTCTAAGCTTAGATCCGAAGGAAAAATTGTCTTGGCTGTTGCTTCTTCAGGAATAGCGTCTTTACTTCTACCAAATGGACGAACAGCTCATTCAAGATTTAAAGTTCCAGTAACTCAAAATGATTATTCATGTTGTGATATTAAAGTAAACAGTGAATTGGCAGATCTAATTCGTAAAACTGATTTGGTAATTTGGGATGAGGCACCAATGAATCATAGGAATGCTTTTGAAGCCGTTGATAGAACATTTCGAGACTTAATGCGATCTTCAACACAAATTTCAGAAGAAAAAATTTTTGGGGGGAAAACAATTGTTTTGGGAGGTGATTTTAGACAAACATTGCCAGTAGTCCCAAAAGGAAGTAGAGAAACAATTGTCGATGCTTCAATAAGTAGGTCTTACCTATGGAGTCATTGTCGTATTTTCAAGCTTGGTATAAATATGCGTTTACAAAGTGAAAATTTAACTATCCTTGAAACTAAAAAGGTTGACAAACTTCGAAAATGGATTCTAGATCTTGGAAATGGAAACTTACCAACAATATCTATGTGTGGAGAACAAGAACCAACGTGGATAAAAATTCCAGATGATTATCTCCTTCAACCTACAAATGATCCAATGAAATCAATTGTGGAATGGGTATATCCTGATTTGGAAAACAAATATGCTGATCTAAACTATTTAAGAGAAAGATGCATATTAACTCCCAGAAATGATTGCGTAGAGAAATTAAATTCTTATATCATATCCACTATACCAGGCGAATCACATATTTACTTGAGTGCAGATATGTTGAGTCCAATGTCAGGAGGTCCAGATATTCAAGATGTATCACCCCCAATAGAATTTTTAAATTCTATGATAATATCTGGAATACCTAATCATAAGATTGAATTGAAATTAGGTGTTCCAATTATGCTTCTTAGAAACATTAATCAAAGATTCGGACTATGTAATGGTACAAGGCTTATTGTTACTAAATTAGGGGCTAAATTTATTCAAGCAAAGGTGATAACAGGGAATAATATCGGTCGAACATTCAATATTAACAGAATAGTACTTACATCAGATGATCCGAAATCATCGTTTACTATAACACGCGTTCAACTTCCTATAAGAATTTGTTTCGCAATGACTATAAATAAAAGTCAAGGACAAACATTAAAACATGTTGGCATATACTTACCAAGACCAGTATTTAGTCATGGACAACTTTATGTTGCGGTTTCACGGACGTCATCCCACAATGGATTGAAAATCTTAATTGACCATAAAGAAAATGAACAACCAGGATATACACAGAATATTGTTTACAAGGAGGTTTTCAACAACTTACCATGAGGTATTATTGTTCATGTCGTTATTATTATTTTATTTTTTTAAGTTAAACCCATAATAACTTTTTCTCGAAATTTATTTTTGGCTTTATCCAGAAGATGGAATTCGTCAATGGTGGTGGTGAGATTGTAGGGTATGATGCAAGAAAACACTACCAATATTTATACCAACATTGAAGTTCATGGGAAGAACCTTCTTGATCAGGTAAAATCACCAACATCATTCTTAAATCTTACTAATACCTTTAAAATTTTAATATCTTTGGTGTGATATATGCAGTTGTTAATTATCATCATTAACTCAACAACTGGTGGATTTGCAAAACAGATTATAATAATAAAATGCACAGTTTGGCTGTGGATGAACATAGACAAGAAGGATTTGGAGCTTCGAGATTATATAAACTTTGCAGACCTCCTTCTGAACTGGAAGGAGACCATGGGAGCACAATGACCCAGTTGGCAGAGATTGCATATCAATAGATCTTGAGTATCTAATAGTGGGTTGGTGGACAGGACTTAGAATTGTCCATGGTCTGATGTTGTGTTGTTTCTTTGCTTTTTTATTTTTTATCTCTTATTTTACTACTCAGGAATTCTATGAACCTGGTTTGTAAGTGTTCAGCTAGGGGGGGGGGGGGGGATTATAATGTGTAAAATAGGATATGTACCTCTGGGATAACTAATGATATTCTGCATTACTGAAATACAAAATACTCTGTTACTGTAAGTGATCATTGAGTTGATATAATATTATTGCATTTCATCAAAAAAAAAAAAAAAAAATTACTGCTGGATTTGAAGTTTATATGTCCAAATAATGACCAACCTCATGACCATGCATTCCTTCCATTCAAATTTATCTACTTCCATGTTTGCAGCAGTTAAAAGGGTCTCAATTGTAGAAGTCAGATACAGGTTATTGAATCTTCGTTTCAAAAATAAAGATTAATATTACACCATGCTCTAATTAATTATTATTTAAAGCTCCACGTCCAACGGACGGGCTAAAAAACTAGTTAGATATTATTGCTTACAAAGAAGCAAATGCGGTGTTCTAACGGGGTGGTGGATGTAATTAAAAGTTAAAGGGAAAATTGGTCAAAACCCCCCAAGTTTTGACCGGGTTTGGTGTGAACCCCCTAATGTTGTCCAATCTTGGCGTTAACCCCCTTCCGTTAACCAACCCCCAAGTTTCCATCCATTTAAAGTTTGACTACCCATTTCACCCCTAATTCAAATGAATTTGTCTAAACCCCCCCAAAATTGGTTATCAAAACTAATTTCACTAATTTGAATTTGGAGGGTATAATGGGTAAACAAACTTTGAATGGACGGAAACTTGGGTTGCTTAACGGAAGGGGGTTAACGCCAAGATTGGACAACATTGGGGGGTTCACGCCAAACCCGGTCAAAATATAGGAGGTTTTGACCAATTTTCCCAAAGTTAAAACTGTAGTAGTAAAGCATACTTGAAAAAGACGAAGGGATAGCGTTAAAGATTCTGCATTCCCAAGCTGTCTGATTATACTATTTAAGCCCCTAACTTGTATGCGTCCGTAATATCCACCGTGGATGAGCTAATGCCATTGTGTTCAATGTGCGCCTTAACTAGAGAAGGGAGATTCTCAAAATCACAACTCCCATATGAACCACCTTTCAAATAGATTTCTAATAAGTTTGGGGCACAAATCTTCATCTCACAAACACTCAAACTCCCGTCAACAACAAATACTTAAGTCGAGGAATATCCATAGTAATAATACCGAAAACTATGCCATGATACTTACATCTTTCTATAACAAAACTTTCGAGGTTCAAGGAACTTAAATGTAGGTTTCTATAATCACTGGAATCAAACCAAATATCTAGTGATCTCAGTTTCAAGGTCTTGACCTTATTAGCTAAATTTTGCAACAAAGAAAACTTTATAACACCCCCATCAAGATGGATCTCTCGAACATTTTTTCTTACTGCTATATTTATCCATGCTATGAGCTGAAAATAATTATCATTGTGTCTATACGTAAACATACGAAATCTTTGTATGTCAGAGTCATCGCGTAGTGCTATAACTTTGCTAACAAAAACAATAAAACTGTATCCACATTTCCACATTCTATGATCAAAGTTTAAACAAGAAATTGATTTCCAAAAGTACCTCCATCTTTTTGAAAGAATGCTAGTTTGAACTATTTATTTTATGTCCAACATAGAGAAGATGACATGGTGTAGTTCTTCAGGTAATACACTAATCTTATCTGTATCTGAAACTGAATCATAACTACTCTTCATCTTGTTCTTCTTCAAGATCTAGAAGCTGTCAAGATCTAGGGTTTCATTTCTTCTTCAGTTCTTCTAACTTCTGATATACTAGTACTTAGGCCCGTGCAATGCATGGGTTGGATTTTGATTATAATACTTGGGATTGGGTCCACTTTAAGTTGTTTTGGACTTGGCTTAGTTATACCCGTGCTTTAGTCCAACTGGGTTTGATTATATTTGTGATGGGTGGTCTATGTTTGCGTAAGTACAAATATACTCAAACTTAATCAAAATTCTCTTCGATTAGACTATCAATATTTCGGATATTTTTGGTTTTAATAGAGTACAATCGACCGACTTTAAGAGGTCTATTATACTTCGAGTGGGAATAAAAACAGTGTGTCCGTCAACTTTCACAAACAAAAAAAAAGGTTTCTTTTTTCTCCTTCGATTCTCCTGCTTCTACTTCTTTTTTTTTTTTTTTTTGGTTGGTAAGCGAGGTTGTGGGGACCCCTACCCCTTTTAAATTACGTGTGGAAACTTATATCAACAATCCGCTATTGACGTGTTTCGAACCCACGACCTCTCCACTTTGTGAGAGGGGTGCTACCATTGAGCCACAGGCTCATTCGCAAAAATGGTTTGGTAAGCCTGTTTTTAATGAGATCAGTAACTCGGTAATGCTGGCGGGATTCGAACCCCAGACCTCTGGTATCATCACCCAGAAGTTTTACCAGTTGAGCCCAACTGACACCTGCAAAAAATTGTGTGGTAAGCCTGTTTTTTAATGAGATCAGTAACTCGATGATGCTGGCGGGATTCGAATCCCAGACCTCTGGTATCATCACCCAGAGGTTTTACCAGTTGAGCCCAACTGACACCTGCCTGCTTCTACTTCTACCTCTTGTGTTCCAACTTTTTTCTTCATTCCCATCTTCTTTTTCTCATCTCTCTCTCAAACACTTCTCGGTTCCTCTCTCCAACCAATCCTCTCCTGAAGTTGGTCTCCACCGTTGAACACGGTTCTATATTCGATTTAAATCCGATGAGGGTATTTTGGTCATACAAACAAAGTCTTTCGAAAATATAGGGTAATAAATTTTAATCCACCGACCGTAGGGAGGTTTTTGGGATAGGAAGTAAAAAAAACATTTGTCTTATCCCTGCTATTCTTCTTCCTCCCTCAATCTCTCCTATCCTCCCTTCTTTCAGCCACCATCTCCTTCAATTTCTTCTCCCTCTTTACCACCTCCTTCACATATTCTTATTGTTCTTCTTCGCGAATCCTTCAAGTTCCTCAAATCCTTCAATTTCAATTTCCTCAGATCCCTCCAATTTATTCAATTTTCTCAATTTCTTCTTCCTCTCTCTCTCTGCTTTGTTCTTCCTCTTTACCGATCTCTTCAATTCTACAGTCGGTGCCCACTGCTTCGCAGTCTTCTATTTATTATTGGGCCTTCTGTGGCCCCCAAAAGTACAATAGGCCCAATATCTTTCAAGCCCATAAACTTTCTCTATTAAAGTGTAGTTCATTTTGTCTTCTCATTCCCCTTTTAGGGGTTATTGCTTTGCTTTGTTTGTTTGTTCACTTTGTTGAATTGTTGTTGGAATGTTTTGATTATTTTTTATTTTTTCTTTGCTTCAAAGCTAAGTATTTGAAGCATTCTGAGAAATGGGTATGAATTATTTTTCAATATAAACAAGTAGTTTGGGAAGAAATTGATGTTAACATTATTAATGGAGAAGAAGAATACTAATATGATTTCATCAGATGAGTTGAGTTTGGAATCTGTAAGAAAATCACTTATTAGACAAGAAGATACAATTGTTTTTAGTCTTATTGAAAGAGCTAAATTCCCTTTTAATTTTCCTACTTATGATTATGACCCTTCTTCTTCTTCATGTGTTCTCTCTGGATCTTTGGTTCATTTTATTGTCAAGGAAACTGAAATACTTCATGCTAAGGTCAGTTTTTTTTTTTTAGTTGAGTAATTATTTGATTATGAGTTGAATTATGATTTTTATATATGATTTGGGAGATGGGTATTTTGTTTTATAGGTTTTAATTAGTTAATTTTATAAAAGAAAATTATAGCAAGTTGAAACAGAAATCTATTGAGCATATATAACATGTTAGAGCATATTTAGTGCTTCTATATGTAATGTTGTTTGAGAAAATTTATTTCACAAATGAGCATCTTTAATGCTGAAATTTAAAAAATCAATGAATGAAGGGACGGAGTAAGGACTACAAGCGAAGTTAAGAATTAGGCGTTTTGATTGAGCACACTAATTTCATTATGCACGGTAGTGGACAATCTTGGCATGTTAAAGAGTTTTTCAAGAACTTCCCTGGAATAATATTCATAGGGCAATTCACAGAATGGTAGTATGGGGCAAATATTTTTTCTGAATAATGTCCGTTTTTTGTTTTTTTTTTTTTTTTTTTTGGTAAAGAACTACAATGTGAGATTTTATGTTCAGAACAGAAATTCTGTTGGGCACTTGTGGAGTCAAACTCATAGGCAATTGCTTTTATTTAGCCGTTTCAATTATATATCATTAGTTGACTGAATGATGCACTTTTGATGTTTGGGTTATTGAGCTATCCAGTATTGAATTAGAAAATTTCTGAATATAGTTGATCTGGTATGGTACAGGTAGGTAGATATACAAGCCCAGAGGAGTATCCTTTTTTCCCAGATGAACTACCACCACCACTTACACCTCCTCACAACTATCCACAGGTTTGTTTCCAGTTTTCAATTACCCCACCTTTTTGAGCAAACTATATGCCATATGAACTTATTTTCTTGTGCAACCCCCTCATAGGTACTGCATCCTGCAGCTGCCTGCATTAACATAAACGATACGATATGGAAAATGTACTTTGACGAATTACTTCCCTTGTTTGCTGCTGAGGGTGATGATGGTAACTATGGGTCTACTGCAGAATGTGATCTCAAATGTTTGCAGGTAAAAGCAAGAGATAACCACTTACAAACATTATAGGAAAATATGATTTGTTCATTTATTAATAATTACCAAGTGTGAGAATGTAAACTTCTTTCTTGCAGGCCCTCTCTAGAAGGATACATTATGGAAAATTTGTGGCAGAGGTCAAATTCAGGGATGCTCCTGAAGACTATGGGCCTGCTATTCGTGCTCAGGTATGCTCATAAATCATAGAACGGGGCTAATACTGAGGGTTGTTTGTTGGTGTTGATTTTCTTTTTGTGGTCCTCCAGGATAGAGATGCTCTCATGAAGTTGTTGACATTTGAAAGTGTTGAAGAAATGGTGAAGGGCCGAGTTGCGAAGAAAGCCATGATATTTGGACAAGAAGTAAGTCTCGACGATAAGGAAGAGGACATTAAATACAAAGTTAACCCTGCCATAGTCTCTCGCTTATATGGTGAATGGGTGATGCCTCTCACCAAACTTGTTCAAGTAGAGTACCTCCTTCGTCGCCTTTCCTAATAAGTGACATGATAATCAACAATTTCTTCCTCAACTCGCAAGGTAAATAACTGCATTAAGCCCTTATCTTTAGCATTTTAAATCTTTACTTTTTCCAGAAAATGCAGCAATATATCAGAACATATAGACGATTGTATTGATGTAAATGTATCAACATTCAGCATGTATCGTATCTATACGACTATATAGGATAAATAATTGAATTCGAAGTTTTTTAGATGTGATTGGATTGATTGATGTAGCATGCTTGAAGCAAAACGTAAGAGTTGCAAACTCCAATTCTAGTTTTTAAGAAAAAAAATTTACCATAGACACAACACAACAAATCACGTAAGAGAGCTGAATTCTAGTGCATGCTTTATTCACCAAGTAAAATTGCCAAAAATGTCTGACTGAACCAAACCCCTACTTGGTAATGGTCAATCCAGGGATCTAAAAAGTTGATCATGTGGTCATTAACACAATGGCTGTACTGTTATAGTATATGGAGATTTGATCCGGAAATATTCTAGATAAATGCCATAGTATATAACTATATAATCTTCCATCACTGAATTCAGCTAGATATGCAAAAGATGTTGCACCCACACCTATTCGAATACTAAATCTCGAGTTGCACTTTTCAATTCTTCTAAAGCATAAGTCCTTATAATACCATAACAACTACTATAATCCTTTTCACCTTTGTGTTTCCGTCGCTACTTCTTTTGTTTGTCTTTAGAACTACTGTGAGTACTGTCACCATACAACACCAACTTATTAAAAAGAAGGGGGATTTAGAGATACCCCCCAAAATAATATGAACTCTTTGAGATACCCCCAGATTTAGAAACTCTTAGAGATACCCCCCATTTTCCCATTTGAAGCCGGTCAACTAAGCCTTTGACCATGGTCTGACCAGTCTTCATATTTTCTAGACAATTTTACCCTCCCACTATTTAAACCCACATCCTAGTCATTTTGCCCAGTCAACAAGTATGCCATGTCAGCAAACAACATAAAATGATGGTGAAGAAGAAAGGGTGAAGAAGAAAAAGTAAGAGATGGAGTTTGGGTTAAGTGAAGGAGGAAGAAGAAGAAGGAGGAGGAGGAGGAGTTTGATGATGATAATGGTCACATAACAATTAGTTAATTCTACCCGTAGGATTAGATCTAGATCTAGATCTAAGTTGAACGGTTAGGATCAAAGTGGTAGCTTTAAGTTGTTTGCTGACATGTCATACTTGTTGACTGGGCAAAATGACTAGGATGTGGGTTTAAATGGTGGGAGGGTAAAATTGTCTAGAAAATATGAAGACTGGTCAGACCATGGTCAAAGGCTTGGTTGACCGGCTTCAAATGGGAAAATGGGGGGTATCTCTAAGAGTTTTCAAATCTGGGGGGTATCTCAAAGAGTTCATATTTTTTGGGGGTATCTCTAAATCCCCCTAAAAAGAATGGTCACAAGAATCACAAGCAATATTGCTGCTCTGATCCATAGTTCTTATCTGTTTGTGGTAGAAAATCCTAAGAACCACATAGTTGTGTACTCTGTTGTTTTGTCTCATACATGTTTAAGAGAAATGGAAGAAATGATTAGGAGTTTAGGAATATACTGATGCTGTTGTATTAGTAATCATAATATCCGTTTCACCTCTGATCAATAGTTAGATTTTGGAAAGAAAATAAAAAAACATTAGCATGCCATTTTTCTCAGAAGTAGGATTTTATTTTTGATATATATGTCAAGGTAATTTCAAAAGTATATTGAAATTTGAGGCAGAAGCTCGAGGTAAGTGTTGTATCTTCTTGTTGAATTCTTCAAGTTTCTCTAAGCCAGCCGTTGATAGTTCCCTAGTTGGTGATATGATAACATTCTCCAACATTAGGGCTGTCTCTAGTATAAATTCCAGAAACTTGAGCTCATCCGCAGAACCTTCAATTCCTTTGATATCAACTGTTTTCAGTTTTAAAAACATGCCCGGAGTCAAAATTTGGTTTCTCCATTCTTCTTTGTTGGTAGATGATTTGCGGTATTCCTGACATCCAAGACAATTAAGGATGAAATGTTATGTTATATTGACAATACAGGATCATCATAATATATTGGTTTAGTCATCTTTACGAGACAAACGATTGTATATCAATAGTGATCTGGTTCTTCTAAGGCTTGAACATATCTAGGTTCTTTGAGAATGTTTTGTACATATGGGAAACACTAGGAGTTAGTCAAAACATGGAATAACAATATGGCCTGATTATGAATAACATAAAAATAGATGGTAAATAAAATAAGATGAAATCGCTTTAAACTCAAAACTTTTGCAAATTTACTCAAAACTTTTGCAAATTTTTATAGCGTCTTACTAGAATAATAGCTTTTGCAAATTAAGATAGCGTCAGATAAGTCAATGACCACCAATATCTCATCTTCTGGCTATACATATTTAGGCAAAATATCATTATTGACAACTTAACTTTTCCTTTCATATATAATTGTCCAATAAGAAAAACTAGAACCTAGCTAGTTGAAATTCTAGTATATTACTTAAAAAATGTGAATCAATACGTTCATGTAAAAACCTAACAGTGCTGATTCGGATGACTTACATACAGCAATTCGAGATGACTTTACCTAAACACATGAGCAAATAATTGAAAGATATTTTGCATGATGTATCATTCAATAACCATGCATACAAGTAACAAAATAATACACAATATGTGATTTAGAGTAAATTCATGAATAAAACCAACAACTTTCTTCGAGGAAAATGAATTGTTGAGTCTGATAATAGTATCTGAAGGACAGGAGTAACCTGGACTAAGCCACATATTTTTCCAGACTCAAATTGAATAATATATGTAAAGGGATTTACCTTAGTTTTCTCTAGGACAAGAGTTTCCATGCAAGGAAACCTCTCAAATAATTTCACCAATGCAGGGATACAACTGTTTGTATGCCAATTAGTAAGCTTCAAGTATCTTAGATTGTGAAAACTTGACACTTCTTTGAACATCTTTGGTATTTTGGCAGAATGTTTTCCCTGCGTGAAGTATATTACTGCTTCCAATGAAAAAAACCATGACAGAAAGCTGCAGGTGCAGTTTATCTACAGAGTATTGAGTAATGCATACCTGAAAAGCATCTGCTGATAGTGTTAATGATTTTGTATGAACAAGTCCTTTAAGTAACTTACTTAAACACCTACTCTTAACAGCATAC
Organism: Aquilegia eximia; assembly: GCA_023053565.1. Lineage (NCBI taxonomy): Eukaryota > Viridiplantae > Streptophyta > Magnoliopsida > Ranunculales > Ranunculaceae > Aquilegia > Aquilegia eximia. The sequence continues at coordinate 21,371,904 of JALIGU010000005.1, forward strand.
TCCTCCTCTTCCCCCCGTAGAATTGTTGTGTCAACCTGTGCATTATCTAGAGAAAATAGATTTTCTAATGAATAATCCGAAAAAAAACCACCTTTCAAATGGAGTTCTCTTAAATTGGGAGCACATATCTTGAGCTTACGATCATCCCACCCAAATCCTAATGTTGTTCCATTTTTAATCATCAAAAATGTAAGACGAGGACCATGTATACTAATCCGATCGATATGGTCATTATCTTCAATTATAACATTTTCTAGAGTTGAAGATGTCAGATTTAGTTTACTCAAGTCCTGATCTGGATCTGAAGAGTTTTCAGTATCACGTACTATATTACCATCTATCACTATATTAACATCTATTAGTTTAAATCTTGATTGTATTACCTAAAGTCTGCAACAACGAATCCAATACATCAACCTCCTCAAAACAGACCTCTTCAACTGTTCTCGTTTGTAGAGAATTGATCCATTCATCCATTTCTTTTTCAAAGCCCTTTATACTAGAGCCATCACGTAAATTCACAACTTTTGTGACAAACTTGATAAACTTAGTAAACCTTTCACAAACTTGATAAACTTGATCTATAGTTTTGTCTAGAGTTTGATCTTCAAACCATATACAACCATCAAAGTTTAAATAAGCTACAGATTTCCATAAATACCTCCATTGTTTCGAAAGCGTGCTCATCTGAACTATTTGTTTCATGTCCACGAAAGAGAGAATGATATGTAGTATTTCTTCTGGTAAGCTACTTATCCTGTCCAAAGTTGAATGATAATTAGTAGTATTGATCTTCTTTCTGTGGCAAAACCCATGGGAACATACCTCTGGGAGAGAAAGAGAGTCGTGAATAGGGAAAGTAAGTAACAATTTATATATAAGTAATTGGAAGTTAGAGTCCGTTTTGGGATACTAAGTTGGAGTTCTTGTCAGAATTGGAATACTATTAGGACTTAGGATTTTGGGCCCTAGGCCGTCATCCGAACCGATCTGATCCAACCCGGCCAATAAACTTCCTGTGAGAACAATGCAGTTGCAGTGATTTCTTATGGTTGTGTTGAAAACAAAATGCAGAGATGCTGCATTTATACCCACACGCAAAAAAATGCCATTCACACTTCGATTATAGTTATAGTACATAAACACATCACTAATATTGGAATGGTGGAGGTGATCAAAGGGTCTATATGTGCATGGCTTAACATGGATCGCAGAAGTATGAAGCATAGAGAGGCCATCTATCTCTTCGATATATTTCTTAAATGGCCAGATATCATGGTGATGCTTCAGTAAGGTCTGTCAAGGTATGCTGCTGCTGCAAGGTAGTGGTTGATGTTGCAAGACTGCAGGAGGCAGTCTGCCATGGTCACAAAGTTCTTTTATCAAGAACCTGACTATGCTTTTTATGAAGGAGGTTTCTTGGATTCCTCCGGATGGAAACATAGTAAAGGTCAACACGGATGGATGCTCACTTGGGAATCCAGGCTATGGAGGCGCAGGTATAGTGAGCAGAAACTCTGAAATGGAAGTTCTTGGTGTGCTAGCTAAGGGCTTGGGGGTTATTACAAGCTATGAAGCTGAATGCCAAGCTCTTGTGGCTGCTGCTGAACTGGCAGTAGAGAAGGGTTGGATGGAAGTGTGGTTTGAGGCGGATTCCATGGCTCTTGTGACTGCTTTCACCTCTGGGAGGGTTCCTTGGCATCTTCTCGCACGATGGAAGCTGGCCACAACCCAGCTAGGCAGTTGGAGACTCACACACACCTATAGGGAGGTTCATTTTGCAGCGGATGCAGTTTCAAAGCGTGGTGCTCAGTTGGACATGGGGGATACACTATGGTCTTCTCAATGCCCTGACTATGTACCTGCTATAGAATGTCCTGGCAAAATCTATTACAGATTTGCTTAGCTTTGTATTGATCTAAACCAACATTTCTGCTGTAACATTCTTTTATTCTTAATATAATCTCCCTATTTGTGTGCAAAAAAAAAGACTATGCTTTTTATGCATGCTGATAAACACCATAATATATATCAGAAAATTTCAGATGGAAAATATAAAATAAAATATATTAGCGTGACGTTTTCTTTCAGGGTAGGATTTTTTTCCAATACAATTTAAGAAAAGTTCAAAACTATAGCTACACTTGAGGAAGATCAGACTAGTTTCCAATGCTATAGCGAATGCTGTAACTTCTTATTGAAATCAGTTAGTTTCTTCATTTCGACCCTTGATAGTGCTTTAGGTTTGAATGTACTCTTCCTTAACATGGGAGCTTTCTTTAGTACAAACTTAAGAAACTTGACCTCGTCCTCAGAACCTTCCATACCTTTGATCTCAATTGATTTCAGTTTCTTAAATGTGCTATGACTTACAAATTGATCTCCCCATTCTTCTTCTTCTTTGTTGGTAAATGATTGACGATATTTCTGTAATCCACGAAAAGTAAGGATAAAATGTTAGAAGAAGTATAATACACCATATTGACCATCATAAAATATCAGTGTCATCGAGAAAACTCTGCATCTTCAAGGCAGAGCTGTACATGTGTGGGTTCTTGAGGATGTCTAGTGTAAAAAGAAAGTATACTCATGAGAGTTCATCGTAGTCTAAAATGTCAGTATACTCGTGGAAGTGTATACTCTAGTGCAATGCATATATACCATACAAGTTAAACCTGGATAAATGCATACCCTTCGGACCGGAAAAAAAAAATTTACTTAAACGAAATTATTTATTTATTTATTGATAAATTAATATTTATTATCTTAAATAGTGTTTTTTTCAATTTACGCCATCGAAATGTGATGGATATCGAACATATTTTTAACTAGGGTAATATCCCAAAAAAGCCTTATGTTTAGGTGCCTCTTCCCCAATAGGCCCTGACATGAGGTCATCTTCTCAAACAAGCCCTTAAATTGCCCTTTGACTATTTCATAATTTTTAACTGGTCAAAATTACCCTTGTATTATATTCTCTAAAATCAACTTTTTGTCTTCTAAAGTCAGTATAAGACAAAAAACTCAGAAAAAGACAAAAAATAGAAAAAGACAAAAAAACAGTGTATAACTTTTTGGTTTTAACATTTGAAAATTTTATAACTTGTGATTTAGAAATCGAAAATCAACATGGTGTATATGGTAAACGAGATCCCACATGACTATTAAATTTTAAAAATTAAAATTTTTATAAAAATTCAAATATTCATAAAAATTCAAAATTTCATATTTTTTTTACTGAGAAGTTGAGTTTCGAAAAAAAAAAAAAACTCCTTATGATTTCAAAAGATTTTTCAAAATTACTCTAAAAATTTAAAAAAATCACTCATTACTACTAAATTCATGAGTTTTTATTTTTATCATCCAAAAAAATGTTTTCTTGTCTTCTAACACCAAAGCAATATCCTCTAAATTGTTACTTGTTGTTCTGTAAATTACAAAGGCATGATATTATTAATATATGCGGATTGTAGTCTGTAATTTGATGCATGAGTTCGATATCTCGACTGAGGACAAAACCCTTACAGTACAGACAAAAATAAAATTGTATTGCCATGAAAAGTTCATAAAAACGTTTAATGTATAGTTAACTTTACAAAAGACTATATACTCTTTTTAGGTTACATCCCAAACCATAAGAAAGAGAACATAACTCAGTCTAAACATAAATCCCTCTTTTTGTCTGGGTAATGCCAAGAAGCTCGTCAAATTTGTACTTCATTCCCTTTTCCCATCCCTCACACCAGAACACTATAATACCTCACATCTCTAACCATTTTTTTTTTTATTTTTTTTTTTTTGCAAACGGGGTTGAGGGCACCCCTTACCCCTTTAAATTACGTGAGGAAACTTATATCAAACAATGAGTTACTGGCATACCAACGACTTCTCCACTTTGTGAGATGGATGCAACCGTTGAGCCACAGACTCATGTGTTCTCTAACCATCATTTAAACTGATAATCTCCATTTGTTTAAACACTCATGCATTCTTATTTTTCCACAAAATCCAAGTAATACACATGGAACCATGACCAATATACTTTGATAACTAGCTTTAATCCACTTCTCAATATTTTTCAATATATAATGTGATTTATTAAAATTGCATATTAAGTGGATACAATAGCTTGTTTAGAGGATATAGGTATATTGTTTAGAGAACATCAATCAATGTTTTAGTGGACAAGACCCTTACAATATATAGAGAACAAATTATTGAGAAAATAAAAATCACATGTTTTTTTTCCATACCCATGTGGGATCTTGTTAGATAGATCTCGTCGAGATCTTTCCAACCATATACATCATATTGATTTTTGATTTCTTAGTCAAAAGATATACAAGTTATAAATAATATAACAAAAAAAATTAATTAATATTAAAAAAATATGTTTTTGTCTTTTTCTTATTTGTCTTATTCTAATTTTCTCTTTTGTCTTTAGTGCAAAAGGTATTTTAGTCAAACAAAATAAAGAAACGTGGGGTAAAGGCTTGTTTGAGAAGATGACCCCATGTCAGGGCCTATTGGGGAAGAGGCATCTAAACATGGGGTTTTTTGGGGATATTACCCTTTTAACTATCCTAACGAGAACGATGCAATGATGAATTGCTTACATATGAAGAAATAATTAAATCAGTGATGAATACAGCTAATGATAATGAGAATGATCCTGATCTAGATGATAATTCTGTTTTACCAAATGTTTTATCAAAATAAGCCTTCAAAGCAATATTCACCTTAAATAACTACATGCTACAACATGAACAAAATATTCCCGAAGTTGTCTATAAAAACTTAAGCACGGGGTTGAATTTGGTTTAGGTGTAAAGAAAAAATAAGTAACTTTTGATGCATATTATAAAAAAAAATGAACTGATAAATAAAAATTTACAGATATGTGAATTTTATATATATATTTTTGTATGGAATTCAGTTTTTATTAATTTATATATTTGGTAGGTCTTTAAGGATTAGATTTTTTTTATTACTTAATGCATTTAGCGAGGTTATTACTTTAGTACACATGCCCAAATCGGGGCCAAAAGAAATTATTATCTAAGCGAAGATATTATTTTATCGAATATTCATTTATCGATGTTTTACTATATAAGGCTTGAAAAACAATGGAGTGTTTGGGTTTTACCTTAGTTTTCTCTACGACAAGAGTCTCCATGGAAGGAAACCTCTCAAATAGTTTCGCCAAGGCAGGGGCAGAACGGTTGGAACACCAATTAGTAAGCCTGAAGTACCTTAGATTGCGAAAGGTTCTTACTCCTTTAAATATTGTTGGTAGTTCGGCAGAAGTTTTCCCCTGCGAGAAAACAAGAAGCGAAAAAATAAAAGTAGATAAAACAAACATGGCTAGTTCATAAAAGAGTGGGAGTAATAATGCATACCAGAAAAGCATCTGCTGACAGTGTTAAGGATTTTGTATAAACCAGTCCTTTGAGTAACTCATTTAAACTCTCATTTGTAATAGCATACTTCTCCTTGCTTCCGTGTCGAATTGCTGTGTCAATCTGTGCATTATCTAGGGAAAAAAGATTTTCCAACGAATACTTCGTAAAAAAACCGCCTTTCAAGTGAAGCTCTCTTAAATTAGGAGCACATATCCTGAGCTCATGATAATCCACCCAATATGTACCACTCTCAATCATCAAATACTTAAGACAAGGTGCATGTATACTAATCTTGTGGAGTTCTTCTTTGTCGTAAATTATAAAATTTTCTAGAGTTGAACATGTCAGATTTAGTTTCCTCACCTGGTCTTCCGGATACAAAGAGTTTTCTGAATCTGAAGAGTTTTCGGAATCTTGATTATCAATTATACCTACTATATTAGCATTAATCAGTTTTAGTGTCTTAATTGTATTACCTAAACTCCCAAACAATGAATCATATACATCAACCTCCTGAAAACAAAGCTCTTCGACACTTCTTTTTTGTAGGGAATTGATCCATTCATTCTTATCATCAAAACTTACATTCTCATATGGACATTCACTACAACATATATGAAAGCGCTTTATACTAGAGCCATCGCGTAAATTCAAAACTTTTGTGACAAACTCAATAAACTTAAAAAGCCTTTCATTCTCTTCCTCATAAGAATTCCTAGTTTTGTCTAGCCATATACAACCATCAAAGTTTAAATAAGCAACAGATTTCCATAAATACCTCCATTGTTTCGAAAGCGTGCTCATCTCAACTATTTGCTTCATGTCCACTGAAGAGAGAATGACATGAAGTATTTCTTCTGGTAAGCTAGTTATCCTGTCCAAAGTTGATTGATAATAAGCAGTACTCGTCGTCTTTTTTTTGTGACAAAACCCATGGGAAGCCATACCTCTGGGAGAGAAAAAGTTGTGAATATATAGTACAAGGAAGCAACAATTTATACTATAAGTAATTGGAAGTTAGAGTCAGTTTGGGATTATAAAGTATAAGTTCTTGTCATTGTGTCATCAGAATTGGAATACTATTAGGACTAGGAGTGAATACTCACTACTCAGTTATTCAACACTGTTAGGGTTCTTTGGATTTGGAATACTGTTAGGAGTGACTGAGTGAATACTCCCAACCCGACTCGATCCAGTGTTTATGTTGAAAGATGTTTTTCCGTGGGTTTGTTCATTGGCTTCATGACAGCATCCCTGTCCTGAGACTTGCAGTGTTTTTCCTATGGTTTTGTTGAAAGATGCAGAAGTGCTTCACAAGACTAAGGGGAGCTGGCTAAGGACCGGGGTCATTTGGTGGTGGTGATATGTTTTTCGGTTTTTCAGGACAGGAATATGCTGTCATGAAGCCAATGAACAAAACCAACACTTGTTTGATCTCATTCTTATTGAAGAAAAACTTCGTTAAAAGGAAGATTTTTCGACTTTGCTGTCTTTCATACAGCCTTACTCAGATTCACTCGACTTTGTACGCCACTCTCGATCTGTGCGTTCAATGGAAGTTACTATAATCGGCTCAGAAGCAACAGCAAAAGAGGTGCTGTAATATTCGTTCAGGAAATATTTGTTAGGGTAGCTTACTATGGTTAGGAACCGACCTACATATACTTTGAAAATAAATGAATCCCATGACATCTAGAGAAAAATATAAAATAACAAGGATAGTAATCAACATCCATACGACGCAATAAAAGAAGAAAAAGATATACATCTGCTGTGCATAATGGAAAAGAATGTCATTAGTGCTTTGTGCGCTGCGCCTTGAATAAATTCCATTGCAGAAAGTATGTTTCAGTCAGTTCCCTCTTGAGTGGGACTTTTTATGTGGAATTTGCTTCTTATAAAGATTATGCCAGTATATAAATGTTTGCTCATCCGTTATCCCCTTTGTGCTCGTTATGTGCCTTGGAGGAGGAATTGACACCACCTATTCAGCTGTTCCTAAGCACTGTTATTGCTAGCTACCAGTGACAGAACCAGGATTCTGAGTATAGGTGGGGGTGGGCTGAGAATATATGTACGCTACAGTAGAATATTTTACGAGTGTGCAAGTCCTTATCGATTTGACAATAAGCATAGCTTGATACTAGGAAACAGGGGATGTTTTTTCATATTTGCTAAAGGAATGCTAGTAATAGTAGCAAAGACGCTTTTGAAGATAACACCCGATCTATGGTATTGCCGGAGAGGGGTACGGTATTAGTTATAATGATTCATTTTTTATTAGGCACATTACTAAAGGAACATTTCGAAACTTCTGTATTACTAAGGGTTCTCTATATTGTCAGGGTAGCATCAATTGTTTAGGATCTATTGTGCCACTGATGTTATGTACTCGCTTTCGTAGCATTACATTACGCAATAAGAAAGAAGAAGGATATATAAGAAATGTGTAGAGATAATCCATGACATAATTAGATTAGGAATAGGAAATTAGGAATCAAATAATTAGTTAAAACACACTTGATACTAGTTAGACATCTAGTTGAACTTGGATTTGCTTTGTCCATGTATTACTGCCAAATCATTAAAATTTTGCAGACTCATCCGATGAGCCATAAGTTTAAGGTGGTGAGTCATAAAACTGTGGATTATTATTAATGATGACACAAATACCATAATATACATAATAAACGAAAACACAAATGCGAAAAGTGCTCACTGCTCAGTTCCACAAGATATCGGAGAATTTTATATGTGTAGCTTACTTGTATGTGGGTGTGTACACCCAATCACAAAATGCCATGTGGCAATAATAATATAACCTAGTATGGGTTTAGTTAACCCTAGTGGGCTTGATCAGTTTTTCAACCATTTTATAGACACGTGGCATCATATGATTGGGTGTACACACCCACATACAAGTTGGCTACATATATAAATTTTTTTGACAAGATATTACTTTGATACAATAACCATTTTTCCTCTCATGTACAATTTGCATCTCCTTTATTTAGAAATATTGCCACCTTATTAGCTAACACGATGTTGATCATCTTCTTACAGGAAATAATATATATATTCTGCTTACCATGCAGTGCAAAAGTTTACGTCTCAGACTCTCAGTAGTGATGAGGAGGAGGTAGTGATTTGTACTTGTACTTTGGCGGTGGTGGTGGTGACTTATATATACTCTGGTGGTGGTGGTGGTGGTGGAGCTGAGACTTGTACTTTGGCTGTGGTGGATACTTGTACCATGATAGTGGCTTATACTTTCGTACTGGTGGATGGACTGATGGTGGTAACTTTTTTTTCTTTTTTGTGAGAGGTTAATGGTGGTGGTGACTTCATGTATACTTTTCTGGTGGTGTTGGTAGTGGTATTATTACTAGTGGGCGCCATGGTGTTCTTGGTGGTAACCTTGGTTGTGGTTGGTATTGGTCTATAGACACAAGTCATTTTCAGATTTAAACTATGATATTGTATAGGATAATTTGTACAAAATGTGTAGTATTAATTGAAGAACTTTCTCCATTATTTGCTGCGTCAACTCCTCGTCCTCTGTATCCACACAAACTCGGCTCACTGACAAATCTCTTACAACTTGATTGAATATTTCGTAGACCTAGTAAACGATAGTTTCAGATGTAACCCCCTTGCGGGTCTTGTGATCGATGTAGCCTTCTGGCCTTGAATTATATATGAAAAAAAAAATTTAAAATTATTTACCACATAATTTCAAAATGATATTGCTTGAATGATTTGTCTTTGGTACAACTTTTTGTAATAGTAGTGATAGATGCCTTTGTTCATCATTGTAATCCTACACCCAAGCACACGGCAAGTTCACATGCTGAAGTCTATATAGATGCTGGTGGAATGATGCATGGGTCTGCCTCAACAACAACTTGCAATATAATCTGAGAAAAATTAAACACTGTAGGTTAGTACGTAAACAGATCACTAATGCTACATTGATGGAGACTTAACGACCTTCAGTTCCGGATATCCAGTAAAATATACATATACTGAGGGCAACATATCCTGCAGCCACTCTGGTGTTAGAGAGTAAACAAGCTCTATCGAGCAATGTTTTATGATCCTTTCCCAGGAACATTAGACCTATAATGATGCAGAGCTCTGTCGAGCTTAGAAAGACTACCTGAGACTCGAACCAAAATAATGCATTGCTATGAAAAACCAAAAGCACCATCAATAGTTTCAATTTCAGAAGGAAAATAACTAAACATATTAGCATGCCTTTCTTGAGTAGGATATTTCAATACATTTCAAAAAAAGTTCAAAATTATATCCACATTTGAAGAAGCTCGATATAATAAATGCGGTATCTTATTCCTCTTGAGTTCTCTCAGTTTCTCCAATGATAGTGTCGCAATTGGTGTGACGGTAATACTCTCTAACACGGGAGCTTTCCTGATTAATACAAATTCAAGAAAATTGAGTTCGTCGTCAGAACCCTCAATGCCTTTGATCTCAACTGACTTTAGATTCGGAAACATGCCCCAACTCCGAAACATCTCCCCCAATTCTTCTTTATCCATAGCTAATGATGGGTGGTATTCCTGGCATCCAAGAAAACAAAGGATGAAATGCTATGTTATTATAAGAAGCGCGCACAACATAACATGTGAAAACACTGGGGAAAAAGAAAAGTATACCAATGGAAACTTTTCATAGTCGAATATGCATTACAACATACCGTGGTTTTCTCTAGAAAAAGACTTTCCATAAAAGGAAATCTCTCAAATATTTTTGCCAAAGCAGAGACACAGCTATTGATACGCCAATTAGTAAATGTGAAGTATTTCAGATTGCAAAACTGCGGCACATCTGCAAGCATATACGGTTCTGCAGTTGTATCTCCCTTTGAGAATACAAAACATACAAATAGAAAAAATTAGCAATGGAGAATATCGGTACATTATAACAAAAACAAAACAATAAGGAAGAAAAATACAGTATATTTCATTAAACTGCAAAAACAAGAAGCTTAAAACTCTGCAGAACATGATAGATTAGAGAATAGTAGTATTTTTCATAGGCCTAGCTATGCTGAATACCAAGAATGTCACTACGGATTCTCACTCAAAACTGTCAGCTCAAAATACTTTTGAGTTCCTTGAGCGTTACTTATATATGTACAAATATCTACCTAAGTACTGCAGCAGATCGTCCTGCAAATATTGGTTCTCGAACGGTTCACACTCTCAGACAATGAACTATACTAATGTGTATTTTTATTCCAAATTTTTTGAACAAAATCGCAAATTCTACGTACAGGTATGCATAACTTCAGTAAATATTACCTGAAAGAACTAGGACTAATGCATACCTGAAAAGCGTCTGCTGACAATGTCAAAGATTTAGTATTGACAAGTCCTTTCAGTAAATTATTTAAACCCCAATCTGTAATGGCATGCTCCTTCCTCGGCTTCACATTCTCTCCCTTTGTTTTATCACGTCGAATTGTTGTGTTGACTTGAGCATTATCTAGGGAACAGAGATTGTCCAGAATATAATTTGCAAAATACCCACCTTTCAGCTGGAGCTCTCTTAAGTTAGGAGCACATATCTGGATCTCACAGCCATCCCAAAAAACTAGTAATCCTGTTCCACTCGTAATCCTCAAGAACTTAAGACAAGGAGCATGTATAATAAACCTTTCGATTATGTTTTTGTCTTCAATAACCAAATTTTCTAGAGTTGAACATTTTAGATCGAGCTTTCGCAAATAATCCATTTCATCATCTGGATCATCAGGTTCATCATGAATTATAGTAGTATGTATCAGTTTCAAGGTTTTGATTCTGTCAAATAAATGATGCAACGACGAAGACAATACCTCAACCTTCTCAAAACAAACCTCTTCAACATCTTTTGTTAATAAGGTATTAATCCATTCCTCAGTTTCATACTGTTCTACATTATCATATGGACATTTTCGACAACATACACGAAAACGCTTTATAGTAGAATCATTGCGTGAATTCAATACTTTTGTAACAAACTTGATAAACTCATTAATCTTCATATTCTGAGCAACATAATGAAGACCCCTAGTCTCTTCTCGATCTTCAATCCACAATCTACCATCAAAATTTAAATAGGGAAAAGATTTCCACACATACCTCCATTGTTTCGAAAGCGTGCTCATCTGAACTAATTGCTTCATGTCCATATCTACCATGAAAGACTGAATAATTTGAAATACTTCTGTTGGTAGATTACTTAGCCTGTCCAAAGATGAATTGTTACTCTTCATCATCTTCTTTTCCTGACAAAATCCCTTGGAAGCCATATCTGTGGAGGAAGAACAAGAAGAGTTGATCTAGGGTTTTGAAGAGAATTAGGGTTTCAAGTTTTCTAAAACCTTTTGCTGACGTGGAAGAGAGAGGGGGAGAGAAGTCCAGGTCTCCAGGACTTCATGAGAGTATAAATCTCTTTATTTTTTTGTTTCTTATTTAAAAGAAAAATTCTATCTAGGGTTTAGAGAAAAAGGAAAGAGTGAACATGGCAGAAGAAAGAAGAAGAAGAAGAAAATTTATTTTTGCAAAACCAGTACAAGATGTTGATCACCATCAGAAAGAAAGAAAAGAGATGACAAAGAAGAATGGTGGTGTTGATAGAATTAGTGATTTACATGAGTAAATTCTACATCATATTTTTTCTTTGATGGACATGAAATATGTGGTACAAACAAGCATGCCTTCGACAAAATGGCGGTATTTTTGGAAATCTGTTCCAGTTCTAAACTTTGATCATTCTCTATGGAAGAATAGTAAATTAATTATGACAATGTTTAAGTCTGATTTCGTTTATTTAATTAATAATGTTTTAGAACTTCATGACAGTTTCAGTATAACAAAATTATATTGCATGTATGTTTTTCTCGCTTTATTGAAATGGAGAATGTTAATTGGATTAAAACAACACTATTAGCTCTCCAGGAAGTTCATCTTGAGTTCAGTCCTAAATTTGGATACATGGATCTGCCTGACGATCTTTTCCCATCATCGGTTAGAATATTCAAGTTGAAAGTAGAACAAGGAGCCGTAGTTGATTTACCAAAGGCAATAAGGATGTGTTCATCAGCTACCAATCTTAGAATGTTACATTTGGAACGGGCTAGATTTCCTGGCGACGAATTTGATGGAGAACTTCTCTTGAGGTGTCCGAATTTGGAAAATTAATTTGGTTCAACATAACTGCAACCATACAGAGATCAATGTTCTGAATATATATGCTCTTCAACTCAAAACTTTAGTTATTGAAAACAGTAGGACATATTGGAATGAATTGGATCTAGGTGTTCATTCTTGCAAGTTAAAGATATATGCTCCAAGACTCACATCATTCCATTACAACGGATTTCTTTACAAAGACTATTCTCTAGAAAATCTTTCTTCGCTCGTTAGTGCAAATATTGGGTCTAGTGCACTAAGCTTTAGCTGGGAAGAGAAAGTCCATCCTAAGATTCTAATTACAGTTCTTAACTGTGTATCCAATACCACAACTCTTGAACTATCTATTCATTGGAAGGAGGTATGTTTTTTTTTTTTTTTTTTCCATTTTGTGTATGTCTAATTTTATTGATGACAACAATATAACATTTTCACTGTCAGATTTCTTGCTAGGTAGTTCATTTGCGTTGTTCTAACACTGTGATTGTCGATCCTGTCATATTTGTGCAGGAATACTTAAAAATCCAAAGTATGGTGTATGAACTGCCTCATACATTTCATAATCTAAGGTATTTAATGCTGACTATATCTACCTGTGAATACTCTTTTCGTGCTATGGCAAACTTACTAAGAAGCTCACCTAACCTTGAATCTTTAGTACTGGAAATCATTGAGGTAACAACAAACAATTCTTGTATGTGAAGCACTTGGATAGTATTATTGTTTAGCTTTTTATGCATAGTTGTTCTGAATACAGAGGGATACCGCTACAAAGGTGAAGATAGATGAAGCACTTTTCATTGAAAGTATGTTTAATGGACTCAAATCTGTGGAGATTCAAAATGTTAAAGGGTGCGAAACTGAACTAAAGTTGCTTGACATTTTCCTAACAAAAGCATTGGTCTTGTAGGAAATTACTATAGAAAACAAATAAACAATAAAGAAACAAACAAAGATGATATGCTGTGGAGGAGAATCCCAAATTTGGCAGATTTTAAGGAGAAGCTATATTCTCTACCTAGACCCTCAAGCGCCAAATTACGTTTCATCAAATTTCCATATTCAAGTTGGATCTTTTTTTAAGTTGCTCATAGTACTTAAGTCGATGTTAAATTAGCCGTATGCACTAGTAAATTTATGTAATGACAATTTGTATACTTTCTGGCTTCTGCAACCAAATTGTTCTATGGACTAAACAGGTTTAGATTACTTCGCGATTATCAGCCAGCCGCCACCAATTCCAGGTGATACTGCCCAAAGAGAAAAACGCGACACGTAATCATTAGCACTTATTATATCAAGTAAGAGCAAAAATAAAAGAACTTGTAATATAAAACAACCAACATAAAAGCTTTGCCATGAAAGACTTGTGACAGGATTAAAGTTTTGGGTCATCTTGTTCATGGGATTGGACAGTTCACCATCTATAATTTATTTTTTTTCTATTATTATGTATCTAATTACACATTTAATTATAATTTGTCATAAATCATATAGTTATCTTTTGGAAAGGGGTGTGTAACCAGTAACCATACATTTATGTGCTTTAAATTGACAATAGGGAAGGGTCCATGTCTAAAGACTATTCATGAGCTTGATGTTAGCCTGATGTTTATGATTAATATCATCTCCATCTTAACAATATCAATTATTATCATTAAAAATAATTATTGATCAATAAAAATGGTTGTTTGTATAGTAATTCTCATTAAAAATAATTATTGAGAAACATACCATTTTAACAGACATCTTAATTGGCATTATTAACAATATTTTCTACACATTAAGGACTAAATAAAGCACTTTATACATGATGTTACTTCAATTATGTTGATGTTGTCACATCATCCTATGGACATAGCTATACAATTAACTGTTAGAATGAGATGTTTCTCAATTATTTTTTTCAGATTAATTATATGTATGGTGGTTAATGCTTTAATGAATCTTTAATGGAGAGAGAGAGAGATATCTAATATATATGAGATAGTTTGTTATTAGCAAATCCAGACCACATTAGAGAATATGGATGTAGCTTTGTTTCTACTTGTAGCATCTCTTTTCATTTCTGCAACACCAACAACATTTGTGCTTGCAGAAGTTTCACAGAAGACATGGTTGAATGAACCTAAAGGTAGGCTGGCATCAAGTTATACATACTTGTTTAGGTGACCTGCGGTTTATATATTTAGATTTTATTATTTGTTAATTAAGTTGCATCTTGATGCAGAAAGCCGTCATCAACCTAGTGACTCTGACAAGAATCGCAAACTACTGGAACCTGGGATACATATGACGCTACACCATGTTCATCGGCTGCCAACTGCATCAGATCTTCTTGCTCGTGATGAAGCACGAGTTCAATCCATCAACTACAGAAGGCTGATATTAAAGTCAAAAACCAATACAATAACTACTGCTGCAGGCAGAACAAAGAGATCGTCATCGGCAACTGGATTAGTTCATCATAAGGCACGAGGTGATGCTAATAATAGTAGTAAATCTAATGTTTCAGGTGGAGATGGAGGAGTTAGTGTTGGATTGGAGCCAGGAACATCTATTGGGGTTGCTAATTATTATGTGAAGATGGGGCTGGGCACCCCTGTGAGTTATTATGACATGTTGGTGGACACTGGGAGTTCCCTCACCTGGCTGCAGTGCAAACCGTGTGAAATTTACTGTCATCCCCAAGCAGGCCCAGTTTTTAATCCATCCATGTCAAAGACATACAAGTACTTAACATGTGATACTCCCCAGTGCTCTAACTTGGAAGCTGCTACTCTTAATGTCCCTATGTGTAGCTCATTAGCAAATAAGTGCATCTACGAAGCTAGCTATGGTGACCGTTCGTATTCAGTTGGATTCTTGAGTAAGGATACATTGACGTTGTCATCGACATCCAATCCGACCTTACAGGAGTTTGTATACGGGTGTGGAGAAGACACCCAAGGTCTGTTTGGGAGGTCTGCAGGGCTAATAGGTTTTGCTCGTGACAGCCTCTCCATGAGTGCCCAACTCTCCCCCAAGTATGGATTCATATTCTCATATTGTCTACCTACTCCATCTACAGGAAGCAGTAGAACTGGAACATTGTCATTTGGTAGAAGTTCATTATACAGCAACAAGAACTCGAAAGAAAATGCAACATTATCTAATATAGCAGTGTCATATGCCTTAACGCCGATGATCAAAGATCCCGATAGTCCAAGCTTATATTTTCTTCGGTGGACAGGCATGACAATAGCTGGTCAACCTCTTAAAGGTGTGTCTATGTTACAATATCAAAGTACCCCCACCATCATAGATTCTGGGACGGTCATCTCCCGCATACCTGTCAACATATATGAACCTCTACGAGACGCATTCGTTAAAGCTATGTCTACCAGGTATCCAAAAGCTCCATCTTTTTCCATACTGGACACATGTTACTACACTAAACCAAGGAAAACTGCTATGGCAAATGGTCCTGATGGCCATAAAAAAGAGGGAATAATGAAGATACTGCTGGGGGTACCAGAGGTAAGCATGATATTCCAAGGAGGTGCAGAGCTGAAGCTCAGACCTCAGAATGTACTTATAGAGGTGGAAAATGGTGTATCATGTCTCGCTTATGCAGCTAATTACGCAACAAATGGACTTGCAATCATTGGAAACAATCAACAACAAACATTTAGGATCCTTTATGATGTTACCAATTCAAAGATAGGCTTTGCAGCAGGAGGTTGTGATTGAAACCCTACATACTGCACATACTCTATAATTACTCTGTTTTTCAAATAGCAATCATAGCACTAATGTAATATACGAAGCAATGTACCTAATTATTCCCACATGGTTTTTCGTTAAGTAATTCACATACATCTGTGCCACTGCAATAATTCATTTCGGTTCGAGAATTCTTTTGACCATAGACATCACAGGTAAAAACAAATAGAAGTTTTACAAATTCAAAATGAAGCAAAAAAAAACTTTGTCCAAAGCCAACGATTTCAAAGGAGAACAATATAAAACGATAATGAACAAAATATTTCCACCCTACAAGTCAAAATAGAATAGTACCATTGGCATAACAGTGGAGTCCTTCAAAACCAAGTTCCTAGGAGAACAATATTGTGACACTTGATGAGGCTCTTGGGAAAGAATGCAGCTTCACACTATACTCGTCCAATTTTTCTGACTTCAGAAATGACCTAGTCGATGTGATTGTAATTGTTTGCAAGTCCGGAACAGTCCTTAGTAAAAATTCGAGAAGCTTGACTTCATTTTCACAACCACTGAAATTACGAACCCTAACATATTTAAGGTGAGGAAACAAGTATTTCATGGATTGTTCTTCTCCCCAATCTTCCTCCTTGCCTTTAATACGACAGCATGCCTAGTAACAAAAACAGTGAGATGGAAACAAAATTCAGTGAACTAAATACATATTACAACTACTGATCAATACTTTAAATACTTACAAAGACAAGAGTTTCAATATAAGGAGAGCGCTTCAGTAAACTTGTAACATCTCGAATGCCAGGGAGAAATCCAATGAATTCTAGGCACCTTAGATTAGAAAATGTATTCAACCCCTGATCCAACTTTACACACCCTGGTAAAGTCTTCACCAGAAAAAATTGAAAGTCAGATAAGCGCTGGAATTATATATTTTAGCAGTACAAGTCACGGATAAGTGCAGATTTGCTAGCTCATATCCCCTAACTCATTGTATTATGTTCCAGTTCTTTCTAATATATTCTTCCTCACTTGCGCAGAGATAATACAAGCACAAATATATGATACAGAACAATACGAAGAGTCGTCAATTATACTGGGATATAATAATGTAGCGCAAAACTTTACAAATTGTCCAATCCAGTTTTAAACACAACGGAATTTAGAAGAATGAAGCACCAAAATAAGAAGTAAAAGCCTAAGCATCAGAAAATAACATAGCGATAAGTGCACTATACATGGCCAATTCCTAGCATGATACTTAGTCCTTAGTTTGTATAATTTTCCCCAATACTTTAATCTATAGTTATTCAATCGCGAAAGAAAAACATAAGCTCAAAATATATGCTACAGAATAATAAGAACAGTCACTGACGCGTAAACCTTACCAACTTGGCAAATGGAGTTCTATACAGATTGGAATTATGAGAAATGAGTCACTTCATTTACTGTTTAAAACATAAAACACACACAACACAAGAACAATATAACTATCTTTGAACTCTTCTAACTAGATGATAAAGAGAAAGAGAGACAGACCTTATGCCCATAACCAGATATTGTAAGAGTTTTTGCATTGCGTAGCCCATTAAGAACTGTTATCAGAATCTCAGTAGACAATCTGCTAACTTCAATATTAGCAGTAACTAGAGAGGATAGATTCTCTATAAAATAATCCTTGTAGCATGAAAAAATCAATTTGAGTGATGTGAGGTTTGGAGTACATATCATGATCTTGCACGAAACAGCATGATAGTTATAAATTACCAAGTTGTTGAGTTGAGGAGCACATATACGCAAAATCTTAAGATCATGATGGCAGCAATGGTTCAAGAAGATATCTTCCAAAATAGGACAACTTAATACTAATTCTCCACCAGGATCTCCTTTAGGAAGTACAATATTTTCCAATTTCAATACCCTAAGCTGCGTAGCTGAACACATCGAATTTGGAAGTTGGACTGAGAATCTTGAACAGAAAATGGATAACTTAAACACCTCAATAACTGAAGTGAACAGTACGTTAGGTAACTGATGACAATACTGTTTATAAGTGGGGTTGATTCGAAGTTGAATCTCTTTAACTTGTTGTTTTATGGCAAAAAGAAGCCATGCATCGACTCGAGCTAAATCAGAATGAAAGAAACGAGAAATCGTGAGTTTCTGAATAGTAGAATCATCGCGGAGAAACAGAATGTGATCCATAGTATCCATGAACTTTTCTACATGTGAAGGGTCTCCTATGTCAGATGTATTCATTTGAAAATAATAATCGAGGTTCAAAACTGGAACAGATTTCCATATATTTCTCCATTTTGTCGAAAGGCAGCTTGTTTGCACCACTTGCTTCATATCAAGAAATGAAAGGATGAGATGTAATAATGATTCAGGTAAATCACTTATCTTATCTGAAGTAGTTGTTAGATCACTCATATTCTTCTTCCTCTTTCTTGTATAGAACTTTAAACATTGCGACTGGTTTTTTTCCATTGTGATGTTATTTCTTCTTAAACCCTAACTCTCTTCAAATTCTTATTTCTAGTTTCATTCATACGACATTTTGCATCACCAAACAGATAGGTCAGATCACACGAAAATGCACCAACTGCCAAAAGAATAATGAAACATTATCAATTGTAATACATTCTAGTACAGAATATATAATTATCAAAAAAAAAAAATGAACCCATTTAAATTCAAAGCAAAATTTTCACAAGAAAAAAAAAACACAAAATCCCAATTTCCACATTCTAAATTAGTAATATTCAAGTTAATAAAACTGAAAATTTGTAATTTTTCAAAAAACCCAGGTGCGAATTTCTCAAATTTCCCCATTAATGTTGATTAATGGGGAGATTAAAAACCCCAAAAAAACTTAAAATTTCATAAAATTAAAAACAACCCAATACCATCCATGCATTAGCAAATAAAAAGATGAGTTTTTTTTAACATATAAATCAACTGAAGAATAAAAAAAAAACCTACAAACAAATGAATGTTACCTGATTAGAGAACTGAAATCAAGAAAACCCTAAAACCAGAGCAGAGACTAGAGAGTGAAGACTGATGAAATCAAGAACTCAAAGAAGACCAATGTTTGACTAGAGCACTGCACCAGTCCACTGTGCACTGGGTTTAGTCTAGACTCAAGATGTGGCTCACTAAGCCCAAGACCAGTTGTCTGCTACTACCATAGTTTAAAATACAGGGGATATTTGTGGATATCCCAACAAATTATACCTTTTTTTTGAGAAATTAGATATATAAATATTCGCGAATATCCACGAATACTTAGTTTTTAAAAAAATGTCTAGTGTTGAAATCTCGGCATATATTGTTTTTTCGGGATTTGCTTGAAATTGATATTTTAAACTATAGTTAAAACATTAGTTACATGTTATCGGGAGTATAATGTTGAGGGTTGCAAAGAAAGGGAGAGAGACAAGAACTCATTATCCCGAATCATGATTATAATAAAAAAATGACAAAAGGTCTTCTTCTTTTTGGATTATCGTGTGGAT
Organism: Aquilegia eximia; assembly: GCA_023053565.1. Classification (NCBI taxonomy): domain Eukaryota; kingdom Viridiplantae; phylum Streptophyta; class Magnoliopsida; order Ranunculales; family Ranunculaceae; genus Aquilegia; species Aquilegia eximia. The sequence continues at coordinate 21,391,743 of JALIGU010000005.1, forward strand.
TTTTTATCGAAATCTCAAGAACTAAATAAACTGTATTTGTGATATGAAACGAATGAGTGAATTTCTTTCATTATTTTGTGTTTTCTTCCCAAAGAAAAGAGAAGAAGAAAAGAGGGGAAGGGACAACTGTATTTTTCTACCAAGACAATTGCTTTCAAGAGATTTTATTATAGTTCGTCCACAATCAATTTTTAGGGTTCTTCCTTATTAATTTGAGAGAAATATAACAGAGAGATTAGCAAAGAGACATGTGTCACAACATGGATAAAAAAAAAATTGGTAGAAATTATATGGGTATTCTAGTAACTTTTCATATCATCCTAGTCAGCAGATGGTTTATTGACGGATTAGTTGACGGCCTGGGGTAAACTCAAATCAAAAAAAAAAGTCTGGGGTTTATGCAAATTCGGCCAAGCTTTGCTGGGGTTTTGATAAATTCGCCCTAAAACTATAGAAACTATTACTTGTTTAAATCTTATTTGGCAGTGTTTTATTGGTCTCACAAATCCCACACCAAAAAATCACAACAATTTGGTGCGGAACTTTTTTATGTCAGACTTGGCTTATTTAGAATACAAACAAGCTCAAGCAGAGCAGAAATGAGTAAAGCCTAAGCTGAGCTCGAGCTACTTGGCTAAACTTACATATGAAAGTGGTGTTCGAGCTGAACGAGTCAAGTTTCAGTATGTTCAAACTCGAGTCATTTCAAAACGAGCCAAGCCTAACTTCAAATTGAGCTACTGTATTTTTTATGTTCAAGTTTGGCTCGTTATATGTTCAAGTTTGGCTCGTTAAAATAACGAATGAGCACAAGCCAATCTATAAACGAGCGAAGCTTAAATTACTAATGGTTTTGTTATACTGTATATACAAAGTTGTGCCGATGAATGGTTGTAGGTAGTCATTACTCATTAGTGAACCTGTATCAAAAGGAAGCAAAGTTTCCGAAATAGTAGTAAGCACAACACGAGTTGTCAAGTGTATCCCAAGGATCACTTTAAATCATATACCAAAACATTTCCACCCTAAAAATAAAACATTGGCATAAAACTAGAGTTCTTTAAATCCATAGTAAACCAAGTTCCTACAAGAACAATATGGTGACACTTGAAGAGGCCCTTGGTAGAGAATTCAGCTCCTCACTGAATTCGTCCAATTTTTTTGACCCAAAAAATGCCTTGGTTGTCGAGATCTTCTCGATAGAGAATGCCGTGATTGTGATGTTCTGTAGGCTAGGTGCAGTCCTTAGTATAAATGCGAGAAGCTTGAAATGATTTCCGTGACCATTGAAATTACGAACCCTAACATATTTAAGGTGGGAAAACCTGTATTGAATTGACAGCTCTTCTTCCCAATCGTCCTCCTTGCCTTGAAGATAATAGCATGCCTAGTAAAAGAAAAGTGAGATGGATGAATATCAAGTGAACCTAAATAACTACTACAACTATTAATCAATACCTTTTAGATACTTACAAATGTAAGAGTTTCAATATAAGGAGAGCTCTTCAACAAACTTGTAACATTTCGAACGCTACGGAGAAAACCACTGAATTCTAGGCAGCTTAGATTGGAAAACATATTCAACCCCTGACCCAACTTGGCGCACCCTGGTAAAGTCTTCACAAAAAAAAAAAAAAAAAGGAAAAAAGAAAAAAAAAATAGATAAGCACTAGAATTATATATTTTAGCAGTAAAAGTCACCGATAAGTGCAGATATGCTAGCTCATAGCCCCCAACCCATTGTATAATGTTCCTGTTCCTTTGAATATATTCTTCTTCACTTGCGCAGAAATAATACAAGAACCAATACATGATACCGAACAACATGAACAGTCATAAATAATACTGGGACATAATTATATATAGTGTAAAACTTTACAAATTGCCCAATCCAGTTCCAACACAATGCAATTTAGAAGTTTGATGCACCAAAATAAGAAGAAAAAGCTCAATTACCAGAAAATAATATACTGTAACAAATAAATAAGTGCCCTCTAAATGGCCACTTCAAGGCATGAAACTCAATCCTTATTTTGTATTAATATTTTAATCCATACTTCTTCAGTTGCACAGGAAAACCAAGAATAATGCAACAGTCATATTGGAATTTAGAAGATATGAGTCACATCATATTACTTTCTAAGCTAGAAACAAGATAATTTAGCTTAAAACATAAAAACAAGAACAATATAACAATCTTTCAACTCTTGTAACTAGATTATAGAGAGAAAGTGAGACGGACCTTACGCCTGTAACCAAATATTTTAAGAGTTTTCACATTGCATAGCCCATTAAGAACTCTCACCAGAAACTTAGTAGACAATTGACTAGCGTCAATCTCAGCAGTAACTAGAGAGGATAGATTCCCAAGAAAATAATCCTTGTAGCATGCTAAAATCAATTTGAGCGATGACAGATTTGGTGAACAAATTTTGATCTTGCACGAAGCAGCACGGCAATTAGAAATTACCAAGTTGTTGAGTTGAGGAGCACATATACTTAAAATCTTAAGATCATGATGGGAACAATACTTCAAGAACATCTCTTCCAAAACAGGACAAGTTAATACTAATTCTCCATTGGGATCTCCTTTAGGAAGTATAACAGTTTCCAATTTCAATATCCTAAGCCGCGTAGCTGAACACATCGAATTTGGAAGTTGGAGTGAGAATATTGAACAAAAAGTATATACCTCAAACACCTCAATAACTGAAGTGAACAGTAAGTGAGGTAACTGATGATAATCTTTATAAATGGGGTTGATTCGAAGTCGAATCTCTTTAACCTGTTGTTTTATGACAAAAAGAAGCCATGCATCAACTCGGCCTGAATCATAACGACCCATAAAATCTTGGTAACTGCAAAGCTTGAGTTTCTGAATACCAGAATCATCGCGAAGAAACATAATGTGATCCACAATATCCATGAACTTTTCTTTACATGAAATGTTTCTTATGTCAGACGTGTTTGTTAGAGAATAATAATCGAAGTTCAAAACTGGAACAGATCTCCATATATTTCTCCATTTTGTCGAAAGGCAGCTTGTTTGGACTACTTGCTTCATATCAAGAAATGAAAGGACGAGATGTAGTAATGATTCAGGTAAATCACTTATGTTATCTGCAGTAGTTGTTAGATCACTCATATTTTTCTTCCGCTCTCTTGTATAGAACCTTAAACACTGTGACAGGTTTTCTTCCATTGTGATGTTACTTCTTCCTAAACCCTAACTCTCTTCAAATTCTTATTTCTAGTTTCATTCATACGACACTTTGATATCTAAGATCACGAGGGTATGCCAACTGCCAAAAAAATCACGAAAATCAAAATATTTATTTTAAGTCAACAATTCTTTTGAAACAATATTGATAAGAGAGCATTGTTTACAAAGTCTGATAGTCATACCATCCTATACAATTGCAATGCATACTTACAAATAATCATCAAGAATTTGTATGGCCTCCTCAACACATACAAGTCTATACAACCAATTAAGGTAATGGAGAAGAATGAGATTTTAACATGTTTGTTTTAAGCTCAATTAAAATCGGAAAACAACCAATTTATATTCAAACAAGATTTTCACAAAAACAAAAAAAGGGCTTCCAGCGCAGTTTGTAGCGCGCGCTTGTCCTCTAACTTAGTAGAATTCCTCAAATTTTTATCAACAACAAAACAAAAAAAAAAAAATAAAAAAAAATAGCACACATGTTCCCTACTTTTGTGTAATTCTTTTGAGTTCATCAATAAAATAGTTTTTCACTAAAACACACACACACACAAAATCCCATTTTTCACATTCAAAAATAATATCCAACATAACATAATTTTACAAAATTGAAGATTTGCAATTTCTAAAAAAAACCCAATAACTAAAAATTTCATAAAATTGAAAACAACCCATTTAAATTTTCAATTTGAAATAGGACCAAAAACAATCCATGTTTCCATGTATCACTAATCAAAAGCTTACAAACAAGTAAAAGGTTACCTGATCAGAAAGAAAGTAAAAACCCCAGAGAAGTGCAGAGTTGCCGAGAGTGAAGAGCATAAGAATTAAGAATGGATATAAATGAGAATGTATAATATATGCATCAGTCCCTTGACTAATGACAAAGTTTGACCATAAGAAGGTTTGACTATAATTACTGGATTGGGGTTGGGTCTAATCCATAGTATTATGGATCTTTGGACCAGTTTCCAGATAAAAGAAAAGGCCCATGATTTTTTCCAGGTATCCTTTAGCAAGCAAATGAATGAAGGGTGAAAAAAAAAAAAAAAGACTTTGGTTATAGTTTTCCAGGAAATAGTGCAAGACAATCGTTGGATGCATAGTTTAAAATTTCTGCACATTTCACGAAATTCCGAGGGTATATGCCGGTATTTGAGAATTCGGTATCATGAAATTTCGTGAATCTCAGTTTGGAGTGTGATTTCCGGTGTCGGAATCTTCAGAAACAAAATTTCGCTCGAAATCGAAATTTTAAACTATGGTTGGATGCATATCAAAACAATTACAGTGAAAATCATTGTTATAGATCAGATAAAGTAAACCCTTAGGGCAATGCCAATGCAAGGTTTTAGCAACACTTTTAAGCACTTTTAACAAAATTTCCAACCAATGCAAATTTTTAGTTAGGTTTTAGTGTTGTCAAGGTATAGGTTAAAACTGACAACACTGACAAGGTATAGGTTATCCGCCAAAAACTGTTGCGGATGGGTTTATCTGTCAGAAACTGTGGCGGTTAGAAAGTGTGACAGATAAGCTATCCGCCACAATTTGTGGCAGTTAGTGTTATCCGCTAGAAACTCTGGCAGTTAGTGTTATCCGCCACACTTTGTGGCGGATAATTATCTGACAGATTAAGTTTTTGCAAAACTACATTGCCTCCCCTAAAACCTGTATGTAACTTTTAGTGTTAAAACCTACTGCCAATGCTGATGTGTCACTTGACTTTTTCTGATAAAAGTCTAGGTGGCACTTTTAGCATTGACATTGCTCTTACAGAAAATAGACATTTACTCAAATCTTATTATTGTACTGTACTATGAGAATTTTATGCAACTTTTTTTTTTTTTTCAATTTGTAAGAGCATTCCCAATGCAAGGTGGATTTTGGAGGTGGGGTGGATAAATCCACCTTGTAGCCTAAGAGCATTCCCAATGCAGGGTGGATAAATCCACCTCCACGTAGGCGCCACGTAGGTCCACCTAAGCAAAATCCACCTTGTTGATTCAAGGTGAAATTCTACAAGGTGGAGAGTTCCCAAGGGAAGGTGGACTCTTGTAGAGAGAAAGTGGATTTTTAGAAAAACCGGACGGCATGTGACATGCCGTCCCATGTTTTTTTTGAAAAAAAATAGGGAGACGGCATGTGACATGCCGTCCGAGAGTCCAAAACTTTGAAAACACTACGTAAACTTTAAAAAAAAAACAGACGGCATGTCACATGCCGTCCGGTTCTACCACCTGTGGGCAGCCCACCCCCAAAATCCACCTCCCCTTGGGACATTCTTTTAGGCTACAAGGTGGATTTATCCACCCCACCTCCAAAATCCACCTTGCATTGGGAATGCTCTAAAAGAATGTCCCAAGGGGAGGTGGATTTTGGGGGTGGGCTGCCCACAGGTGGATTTGAAGGTGGATGAATCCACCTTCAAATCCACCTGTGGGTGGTAGAAACATGCCGTCTGTTTTTTTTTTAAAGTTTACGTAGTGTTTTCAAAGTTTTGGACTCTCGGACGGCATGTCACATGCCGTCTCCCTATTTTTTTTCAAAAAAAACATGGGACGACATGTCACATGCCGTCCGGTTTTTCTAAAAATCCACTTTCTCTCTACAAGAGTCCACCTTCCCTTGGGAACTCTCCACCTTGTAGAATTTCACCTTGAATCAACAAGGTGGATTTTGCTTAGGTGGACCTACGTGGCGCCTACGTGGAGGTGGATTTATCCACCCTGCATTGGGAATGCTCTAAAGGGTCCCCTAATGCCACTCTTGCATCCATTTCTGTTTCTGTACAACTTCTGTGAAAAATCCATAAGACAATAATTAACCATGTAAAATCACATTTCTGTAAGGTAATGGATATTTCGAATTGCATCTATATACAAACAACAATGTGATATTTTGAAGATTTCGAATTGTGAATGACAATGCTGTAAGGTAATGGATATTAATAAACTGGTGCCACAAAGAGGATCTGATTGAAATTCTACTGAAGTCATTACAATCTTTAGGTTTTTTCAGAAGCATAAGAACAATACTGTGCAGCAGAATCACCTATTCACCTCTAGAATTCAATCAAGTAAAACCAAGTTCCTAGGAGAACAATACGGTGACGCTTGAAGAGGCTCTTGGTAGAGAATGCAGCTCCTCACTGAATTCGTCGATTTTTTTTTACCTCAAAAATGCCATAGTTCTGTAGTCCTGGTGCAGTCCTTAGTAAAAATGCGAGAAGCTTGATCGAGTTCATATTCGGGATCATTAAAAATACGAACCCTAAGGTATTTAAGGTGGGAAAACCTGTATTGATTTTACAGCTCTTCTCCCCAATCGGCCTCCTTGTCATGAATAAAATAGCATGCCTAGTAACAGAAAAAGTGAGATGGATGAATATCAAGTGAACCTAAATAACTACTACAACTATTGATCAATACCTTTACAAACATGAGAGTTTCAATATAAGGAGAGCTCTTCAACAAAAACTATCATGGGTACACAATTGTGGTGTTTTCAGGGAATTGGTTTCCATGCTAGATTGGCCCTATTGCCAAATTATTTCAGTAAAAATTTCATACTTTGATAAATAAACTCAATAAACAACATAGTTTCATTGTAAACTCAGAAAACTAAGCTTCTACACTAGTAGTGTTCATGCATGGGATTCATCCTTACAATCTCTCTTACCACACATTAATATCAGTTAAAACACAGATCAAATAGGATTTATCACCTCCCGATAACCAAAGGATTGCCATCTTTATCTATTAAAAGAGTAAAGTATAATTTCCGCATGAGGAGAACAAAGCTTTGGAGAAGAACACCACCTTTTCAGTGATCTTCTTTTTGTTGCCTTGGTTATTCTATAATTTAGAATTCCTATTTCTAACAAGCACACCATCAAATGGAGAGCTCAATTTTCTCGAGTACTCTTTATGCCGACCCCAGAACTTTAGTCACTTCAAACTTTAAAGAACTCAGCGGGTGTGAGATTGACAATGGAATTCTTTAGCACATAGCAAAAAATGAATCTCCTTCAAGATACCTCAATCTTGAGCTGGTGAAGACCTTACTAGTTGATTGAGAAAGTCAGATACCCAATGCACATAGTAGTTGCATACTTGCATCCAGATTGAATCACATCTGTGAATCTCCTCTTACTATTTGAGAAATAGCCCAAATCCATTTTCAGAATCATATCAACTGAGATAGTTCTTTTTCCGATACCGCCCATTCATTGGTTGTCACTCAAAATCAAAATTAAGATGTAAATACATAAACCTGCACAACAGACATTGGCTGCTCAACTATGTTTTCCTCTTGTGCAAGATTGATCTAATTCCAAAATACAGCAACACAAGGGAACAACTGAACACATGCATGTTCAATTCAGTCCAAGTTGAGTTCATAAATCAATTCATAGTTCAAATTGTATTAACCTATTTCTAGATTAATGCATTCACAAGATCAGGTCGCTGTTGGACTTGACCAAAGGGGGAGTTTGAGATCGGGGGTGGCTGCACCTCGATGAGATCGAGATTGCCTACGTACTCTAGCTCGTGGAGATGGAACTTAGAGATCAAGCCATCGTAGTTCTGTTTATATAGAAGGTGAAGGGGCGAAGATCATGGGATCTTGTAGATTCTCCGACATCTTTATGATTGTGTAATATTCTCCAATGATTGTGTAATATCCTCGATGATTGTGTAACAGCTGCAATGATTGTGTGACAGCTGAAGATATTCTCTGTGCGTTGTTTTAGAACATGTGCATATGAAGAGGTCGTTGTCGATCATGTAGTCGAGCTGCTCTGGTCGGCCTCCAAGTAGGTTGAGTAATGAACGACCTGTGAGATTGATGAGTATGCCACATGGCGTGTTTTTATTGGCTAGAGCATATAGTACCCCTACACAAATGATTTGAACAAAAGGAAGAAAATTGAGATCTTATCAAACAGTGTAAAATCACGAGCAGTTAACATATATACAACCATAGATCTCAAATCATGAGCCGTCTATAAAATTTACAGTTCATGGATTAGATAAGGTTTTCAAATACTACCACCTCTCTTCAACAAAAGCTGCATTTCCACTTCTGGACAGGACTCCTCTCCCATGTTCTCTTGCCTTTTCCAACAAATCCTATTTCCGATACCACCCATTCTCATGGTCTTCAAATAACATCTTGAAGATCTTGTAAAACTTTTCATTTCGATTTGGAAATTGGGATCTGAGAGATAGGGTTCATGGTTGGTTTCACTTACGATTTTGAGAAAAATATGGGATCTGAGAGATAGGGTTTTCTTTGCACCAGTAATAAGTAGATATACAGTGTTTTGGTTTAATAAAAGACTTATTGTTTTATTTATTTACATCAAAAACCATTACAAATTAGCCCAAGCCCATTAACATCAGAGTGAAGTCTGCATCAAATGGTAGTGCAGACTGCAGACTAGAGACTAGCCTTCTCTCTACTTTCTTGATTGCAGAATGCAGATTATTGGTCAAAATACCTCAACCAAGAGTAAGAGAACACAACTGAAGGTAGTGTGTGGTTATATGTAAGGAGTTCACAATAAATGCACAAGAGATGATAGTTCTGGTGAGGGTTATACAAATGTTTTCCACAATTTTATGTCTGTACTAGAAGCCAGGATGAATCCTAGCTTCTGTTAACTTGTAATTTATGTACTTATGTTTTCTTAATTTCTTAAACATTATGTTGAACAATTGAACATTAATCAAGTCTGACGAAATACTTTAGCATAATCCCTGATATTAACACATGCAACTGCACTCCAGGAAGTCATTCAAATATTTGTTTCGCCATCTCAACCCCGTGGAGCTCCAATGTATTAGGGGTGACGAAGTAGATCGAGCTATTCATTTTCATAATTTTGTAATCCCCAAGTAGTGCAAAATTCTAATGGATACTTGATGGAAAATAATAAACTAAAGCTAAACAAGAGACGACACAATATTTAATGCGGTAAAACCCTAAATCGAAAAACATCCACGACCGTCCTCGGACGATAAACAATCCACTATATATAAAAAAAAATTACACTCACAATAGCAAACTCCGATTAACTCAATCCCTGATATTAACACCTGCAACTGCACTCCAGGTAGTCTTTTACTTGATATAACTGTAACACCCCGGGTCGGCAGGTGATTTGTTGAGAGGTGGGTCCTACGGCACCTAAAAGGGAGATGTCCTGACATTGGAATATAGGTATAGATCCATCATGTATTATCACTGAGGCCTTTTGGGCTCACTTGGCTCCAGGGTTCGAAAGAACTCTGGAGTTAAGCGTGCTCGGGTGGGAGTAGTCTCAGGATGGGTGACCTCCTGAGAAGCAGGTTGCTGCCCATAAAACCCCACATTGTCGGATGACCGCAGTTGTTAAGTGGGGACAATATCGGTGGTGATATAGGTCGGGTCGCTACAAATAGTATCAGAGCCGACGATGGTTCACCTGTCGAGGGTGGGATAGTATGCTGGAAAGACGCCTAACCCGGTAAAGGGGTGACGGTTGCGCCGGGTACTCGTCTCCCGAGGGGTAGGGAACGTCGAAGATCTGGGGCTGTATATTCCAGAGCCGATGACGGCTCTCCTCTAAGGTGGAGGGATTGTAACATGCTGGGTCGACAGGTGGTTTGTCGAGGGGTGGGTCCTACGACACCTAAGAGGGGGATGTCATGACATTGGAATATAGGTATAAATCTGTCATATATTATCACCGAGGCCTTTTGGGCTCACTTGGCTCCAGGGTTCGAAAGAACTCTGGAGTTAAGCGTGTTTGGGTGGGAGTAGTCTTAGGATGTGTGACCTCTTAGCAAGCAGGTTGCTGTCCATAAAACCCCACACTGTCGGATATCCGCAGTGGCTAAGTGGGGACAATATCGGTGGTGATATAGGTCGAGTTGTGGTACACTTCACAGACTCTCTTTAAGAAGCAACTCTCAATCAATGGAAAACTTGTTGGAATACAGAAGATGGAAGTTTTCTTGCTTCACAAAAAAAACGATAGAAATGGTAAAAGATTAGAATTCTTGGGTTTCTTTGGTAGAGAAACCTTATTAATAATTCATAACGGGTTTTGAACCAAGTCGGCCCATTCCACACTTATGCTTGTAGCTTCAGTTCCAATAGTCTACCAAATGTGTAAGGGTGTGTTTGTTTAAAATGCTGAATGCTGGATGCTGAATGCTGGATATTTAATGCTGGATGCTGAACACTGAATGCTGGAAAAGTTGTTTGGTTATCATTTGTAAGAAGTTCTGTTTTTGATTTGTTTGTTTATGCATAAGTGTGATTTTGACCATGTTACCCTATTATTGGAAAAATATTTTGAGAATACACAGTACCTTATCACATAACCCAAAAACCTAAAGTTGATTTGCACTCTGGTTGCGCAAGTTGACCATTCAGTGTTGTGCTTCAGATGAGAATGTTTCACCCTTAGCCAAAATATTTGTGTAACTACACTATATTGTTACGTCGTACAAACAGAAAAATGTTCTAACAATAAAACTATACACGCCAATTTTTCTTCAAAAACATGATATTTAAAAAAAAATCTTAACCTTTTAAACGGCTCGTCTAAAAATTCTAAATTTTGGATATGATACAACAGAAATCGTCATGAACATATGGAAAATATTTCAAAGTGAACAGACAAAGGAAAGATCCCTTACTAAGCAAACGAATCTGACTGTAATTTTTCTTCTAAAACATGACAATCACAAAACAATCTGTAACTTTCAAACGACTCGTTTAAAAATTCCAAAATTTGGATATGATACAATAGAAATCGTCAGGAACATATAGTAAAACTTTTAAAGTGATCAGACAAAAGAAAGTCCCCTTATTAAGCAAACGAATCTGACTGTAACGTAATTTTTCTTGTAAAACATAACAACCACAAATAAATCTGTAACTTTCAAACCGATCGTCTAAAAATTTTAAATTTTAGATATGATATAACAGAAATCTTCAGGAACTTATGGTAAAAATTTCAAAGTGATCAGACAAAGGAAAGGCCATTAACGAAGCCAATGAATCTGACTGTGATATTACTTAATGGTTATGGATGATAAAAACAATTTTTATAAGAGTAGAATTGTCTAAATAATACAACAAGCAATAAGAAGTTAAATTAAGCGTGAGATTTTCGCTGGACCAAAATCGCTGAAATATCCCAATTAGTTCTTAATGCTTGTTCTAAACAAACAACTTAAAAAATACTTATTTCTGAATTTTAACCTGGTCCACCACTTAAGAAGCACTTAATGCTTAATGCTTAATGAAACAAACACTACCTAAACCTTGTAACATGGGGTTTACGAATTTCAGTTTCCGAGTTGTCATGTCATACAATCATACGTTATAAATACCATTGGCCATGTGATGTAATGGGACTGCTTAATTGTTAGTTTCAAATCAACTTGTTTTTTTTTTTTTATAGTTTTCTATGGTTGTTGGATCGCAGAAGGTGAGCCGTGAGCGTGAGCATGAGTCCACTTGCTTAGAAATATATATTTTTTATTATTGAGATATTGTTCTAAGTATTAACTACCTGGATTTGTATGGAGTTTATTTAGGTATAAGTTTAGTTTAATGGCCATTGACTTATTAAAAAGCTATGTGATGTTTTGTAATACCAACTTGGCAAATTGTTTAAGAAATAAAATTTTAGTTGCAACAAAAAAAAAAAAAAAAAACTTTGCAAATTGTTTGTTTTATAGCATTTCTATGGTTGTTGGATCTTAACACAAACATACATATAAATAAGTAGTATATATGTTCTTATCTTCCTCCTGCATCTTGATATAAACATCACATAAGAGATTTTAGTTTCAAGGAAATTGCTTAGTCTACCTTTCTTGAAACAAAGAGTGGGAGTCTTCATGCAGTTCTAATTAGATTGCTTGTTTTCTTGCTTTGATTGCTTGAACTATCTCTACGGTTAGTAGTCTTTTCTTATAATTAATTATGCTTTTTAATTTTTTTTAACACACCACTAGATTATGGAATGTGTGTACTTAGGAATCCTGCCATTATTAGATAATACTGTGCTGTCCTCTCATTTCTTCTAAATATTCATCCTTACCTTCACCCTGGTTTACACAAAACTGATTTCTGATACACAGTATGTCAGGATCAGATGATAATTTCCTTTATATTATTGTTTACTGGAAAGCATCAGCATAAACCACAAAGAAGATTTTGATGCAAAGTTCTTACCCTCAACTTGAGATATAGTTTGATTTAATGTATAGCATTTACATCTAAAGTACTTAAACGACCAAATTACTCACTTTGACAACGAACTTTGAAGTTGGTTGCAAAACTGACAACCAACTACAAATTTGACAATGAACTTTGAGTTAGCTTTCTTAACTAACATTGGGAACGGAATCCGGTAAATTTCGTCGGCGCACTTGCTGACGTGTAAAATATTTGGACACGTGGCGTTGACTGCTACACAGTGTCACTAACTATTACCACGTTGGCACGATAAGAAGCTCATGGTAGACACGTGATTAGTTACAAAGTTGATTACAATAAAATCTCTTTCAGACAACAATTAAAACTAATTTAATAAAATCAAAATAATTTAATCTTTCTTTCTTTACAAAAATCACTTTCACTGTGGTCCCTTTCCGGCAACTCCACTCAAAATCTGTTTTCGTCCTACCAACAAAGTGGTCCAAATAGGGTATGTTTGTACTGTTAAAGCTTCAATTCTTGTCGGAATACTGAAGAACATGGTGGGGCCGTATGATATTTTGAAGAAAGTTTGTAAGTTTTCTAATCTAGGTTTTCAATAAACTAGGGTTTTATTTTTGTTTGTTTGCAATCATATAATATTGGTAGTTTGTTTGTTTAGAAGCTTTGAAATTGGTAGTTTGTTTGTTTAGAAGCTTTGAAATTGATTTATTTCTGCAATTTTGGGATTTTTCGAAATTAGGGTTTTTTAATTTGGGGATTTTCAAAAATTAGGGTTTTTAAATTTGGGGAAGAAAGAGTAAGAAGAGCTTTAATTAGATTTCTAGGGCTTCACTGGTATAAATAAACAAAGGAAGAAGATGATGTTTAAACAAGGGTTACCGTTATTGCTTTTTCTCACGTGCAAAGCACGCATGGACTTAACCGTTATTGCTTTTTCGGTTTTTATTATTTACTTACGTGTCATTAAATGGCAAGCCACGTCATACATATTCTTCCACGTCACACAGTTCAACGGAGAAAACTACCGGAGACTTTTTCAATGTTAGTCAAGAAAGTTGACTCGAAGTTCATTGTCAAATTTGTAGTTGGTTGTTAGTTTTGCAACCAACTTCAAAGTTCGTTGTCAAAGTGAGTAATTTGGTCGTACTTAAACTGTTAGCTTATTAAGCAAATCTCTAACCCTCAAACTTCGGCAGAACCCTCTTGTGGATCCAACAACAGATCATTTTGAAGATATTGCATCAATACCATAGTTTAAAATTTTATTATATTTCACGAAATTTCAATACCGATGTTTGAGAATTTGGAATCACCAAATTTCACGAAACTCCGCTTGCATATTGATTTCCAGTGTCGGAACCTTGGCATATGCCAGTATTTTAGGAATCAAAATTTTAAACTAGGGCTGGAAATGGATATGGATTCGTCCGAAATCCAAATTAACCGAATCCGAATATGTCGGATTCGGATATGAAAATACACCCGAATTAAAATTTCGATTTGGATTTATAATAAGAGACCTATTCGAATCCGGATTCGGATTTTAATCTGTTTTTTTTAAGATGTTATATAGAAAATTGTCGGATTTAGTCAGGTTTTCGGATAAATCTCGAATTCATATTAATTATTAAAACCCGAATCGGATTTGGATTTACCTTATAAATTCCAGATTCGGATTTGGATTTATATACATCCGATCCGAATCAAACCCGTTTCCAACCCTATTTTAAAGTACGATCAAAACCACAACAGTTAACCCATCTTGACTCTTGAGGTAGTGGATTCTCTCACGTTGTATTGAAGTGAGAGAATAATGGGAAATAATTGGGAAGACTGGAAAGAGTCTCTCCATTGGGTTTTTTTTTTTAATTAAAATGTGGGATTTGGCTGTATCTGGAATAATTAAAAGAGGGGTTGGGCTTGCACCCATTACAAATTGTTTAGGGCCCAACAAAGGAGAAGACTGAATCAAAAGAATATACATTGAATAGCTATGGATTGGGCTTGTTAGGTTTTCGATCAGACGTGCTGGACATGTGACTTTCGAGGGGTAAGTCCCCGTTAATGAGAATTGAGATTTAGAATTTTGTCATCTTATTCTAACTAAAATACCTTTTTAGTAATGATATTTTGGTAAATTTACATAATACTCTTTAAATAATGGTTTTATTGTAATTTAAAATATTTTTATTTACTGACGAGCAAAAACCCAATAACTAAAAGGATAATTAAATTTAAAAATATTATGAGATAATAATTTTTAATAGTAAACTCTTAGTAACTCCTAAAAAATATTAAAAAAACTTACCTAAAAATTTGTTTCAAAAATAATTATTTCCTGAGATTTAATAAATTAGTCTAATTTATAATTTTTACTTGCTGACAAGTAAAATTAATAATTTAAACTTGATTGGTAATCACATACAGATAAATTAAAATTAACCGGTGACCGGTGCATAGCACCGGCTAAGAAACTTGTTGAATCGAAAACCCAAAATTTTGTTTGGGTTTCGGTCATGGACGAGTTCTCATGATTCCAAACCATGGATGAATTGATTCAGATTTTTTTTTTTTTTTTTTTTTTAGATCTTTATCCTGGGCTCAATGGAGCATTTCGTAGATCTCTAAGGAGAATGGATAAAAAAGTTTGGAAAAAATAAGAATAGCAATTAGTGTTTATGGACGGAATAAGATTTTGGAGAAGAATAGCAATTGAGGATGAAGATAGGATCAGTGCCTTGCCTGATAATATACTACATGAGATCATTTCATTCATTGACATGAAACAAGTAGTTCATATGAGCCTTCTTTCCAAAAGATGGAGATACCTATGGAAGTCTGTACCTATCATTAACTTTGATTACTTCTTGTGGCTTGCTGGAAGTAGTACGAAGTCTACAATTGAAAGGCGCGATAGATTCTATTGTTTTGTGAACCATGTTTTAGTTCATCACCAACATGGTTGTAATCTGAAGAGACTTTGTTTTGTTCATGTTTATATGAATAACAGTAAGACAGTTGAATCATGGTTCCATTTGATGGTTACGGTAGGTGTTCAAGAACTCTATCTGGAATGTTGCGATGTCGAGGCTCCTTTAACTTGTTATCTTGGGAAGTTCAGAACATTGCATTTGGTTCAGGTCAGTTTTAAGAATCATGAATATGGGGAGATAATCTTAAACTTACCTTACGTTGTAGATTTGAGTATTATTCGTTGTTGTCTCGAAAGATTTACTATATTGGCTCCTCAGCTAATCTGTTTTACGGTTGTTAAGGCTTACAGTTCGTTGTTTGCAAGAAAGATAGTTGCTCCACAACTCACTTCACTGCAGGTGATAAACTCATTAGGAATCCACAACAATTATCGAATTACTCCAGCAACTATTTGTACAAAAATAAATGGAATGAAGAAGCGAATTGGTGGTTCAATACATGGAATTTTCGAAGAACTTGATCATGCAGAATCTCTTACAATATCAATTAGAGAAAATTATTTGGTATGAGACTGAATTTCCTCTCTTCTATCCTAAATAGATAACCAATTTGGTTGATTAATTACAATTTTCTCTCTTCATTGCCAAAGGCTCTCTCACACTTTTATTGTTTTACACAGAATCGGATGCCTAATGTAATATGTGAGCAGAACTTTATGCAGTTCAGTGAATGGCAGACTAATGGTTACATCCATGCATGGAAAAAATTATTAAAGATAAGAACTGATAGTTTCTTGGAAACTTTTGTGTTGGATCGAACTGAGGTATTTTCTATTGCAAATAATCAACAGAAATTTTCTTTATTATGTGATATAAAAACTAGGTGATGAATACGCTACATTAATCCTATTTACTCTTATTAACAGGGAATTTCATACTCAGCAAATGATCGAGAAGAATGGGAGCTACATTTGTCATTCAACTTCGAGTGCTTTTTTTATGGCGTGTTCAACTACATTAAAGAACTTAGGAGATGTGAGAATGATATCCAATTTCTTGAGCTTCTGCCAAAGATTGCAAAGACACATCCTTTAGAATACATCCTTATGAAACTGGTAAAGACACCACCAATAAATTGAACATAGTGCCAGTTTTGGAGGATCGAAAGCTGGTTACTATTTTCTTTCCCTTTTAGCCTGAGGTTTTAGTTAATATAAAGACATGCATGTCGCATTTTTGGAAGGATTGAGTACTACTTCCATCTGATATGTGTCCAACCAATTAGTTGGGAACTTGGTGCATTACTGTGATCAATGAGTAGGTTCAAGGTTGGGATATCTAATCTCGGCATTAACTGAAGATGGAAATTCTCCACAAAATAGTTCTTGAATATTAAACCAGAGAGCCAGAGTGATGTAATACGACTAGGAGTACATATCTCTTCAGAGAGAATAATTGATTGTTAGCCTGTTAGGTGTTTGGGAAATTTTCTAAAGAGTGCTCCTACTATAGAAACTCTTGTTTTACAGTCTTCCAGTCTATTTCTTACTATTATTATTGCTCACATCCTTACATTTCTCATGCACAGAAGATATTTAATACGGAAACAGAGCTGACTAACTGTGTGTGCGGCCTGTGACCCAGTTGGGAGAGTGGCAAAGTCCACCTCTGTGTTTAGTTAGGTATGTGCCTACCAGTTTGCGGCCAATGAAGTCTTCTAGCAACAAAAAGAAGAAGGTGAAGTTAAATAAGGGAGGAAGAGAAGATAGGATTAATGGATTACCTGATGCCCTAAATCCCTTAATTCACTGTATACTCTCTTTTGTGGAGATAAGGGAAGTGTTGCCTAAATTGAAAGCTTTTGAAGTTTGTTGCCTAAATCGAATAATTCAGCAAAGTAAATTGCCTATATTATTAATTAGGTGATTAGAAAAGTGATTGTAACTATATACGTCTGCGAGAAGTAGGATAAGGTCAACTTCTATGCAAGATTTACCATAAACAGAGTTTCCCAACAATCTTCAAAAACAGTCGAGAATCAAGACATGAGTTTGCAGCAGAAAGCAATTAAGCTAGGTTAGCATACGGCATTATGAACAATTTTCAAATTTTTTTTGCATAAAGCATGCATGGTGCATTAGAGCAATCCCAATGGGAAGGCATTTCAGAAGGGCGGTAGTATGAAATGCCCTCTCAGCCAAAATTCCTTCCCTAATGGAACGGTGGGTCAAATATTCAAAGGTGGTTAGAAGTTCCAATGACATTTGAGAGGGGAATAGAATGCCATCCAAAATGCCATGTTAATTGCATAAGACGGAACACAGTGTTCCAGTTCAACACTTTTTCGGAACTCACAGTTCCGTATTATACACTTTATCTCATATGGAACTTGAAGTTCCGTTTTATACACTTAAAAAAAAACCGAAATACAGAGTTCCGTCTTATATTTAGTAAAATTACCGGAACTCAAAGTTCCATCTTATAAGCCATTTAATTTTCCTAAACAGACATTTCCAAATTTTCCCATTGGCACCACTTCGCAGGGGGTTTTGACTACCATGGATAGAGAGTGATTTTGAAGGTGGTTTTGCTTTTGTGGCACCGACGTGGAGGGCACCAAACTGCCCTCCCATTGGGATTGCTCTTAGGGATGCTCTTACAATCTAAAGCTACCATGCATTGTTTCCATATTCATGATGTTGTATATTTTTGCATAAAAACTAGCTAGTAGGTAGTAGCTAGTCTCATGTACAATATTGATTACTAGATTTACGGAGCATGGTGACCGAAAAAAAGAGGGGTATTTTGGGAAGAAAATTTGAAGTTAGACGATAAATGGGACGGCAGACGGATGAGGCAAAGTTCAAGTCCAATATAATAATTTTGAGAAAAATTCACCATCTATTATGCTTAAATAGTGAAAATACCCATAATTCAAAAATTACCATCTATCAAAATTCAAAAAATTCAAAAGTTCAAAACAAGTAACTAAATCATATTCAAAAATAATTGATATTATCTCATTTTTCAGTTCCTAAAAGTCTGCAATATTCATATATCCCGAGATTTTCTGCTGTCATAATATATGGAGTAGTGAAGAGTATATGCTTTAAATACCACATTATATCTTTCACCTTTTCTTTATTTTCTTCTTCTTCTTCTACAAAACCCTAGTTTGCTCATTTCGTTGGTGCATCATCATATATCCTTCTTCACAGCTCATTTCATTTGGTAAGTTTATAAAAAAACTCTTTCTTTTATGTACTACTTCTTAACTGTTCTTCATGATAAAAAAATAAAACATTGTAGTTTGCAAAACTTTAGGGTTTCTTTATATTGTTTAGTTTTGTTATTATTTGCATTTTGAAAGGCATGTTTTGATTTATTGTTCTTTATTGTTTTTCTATGTATGTATGCATGTGAAGATCATCAATTGGAATCTAAAATAATGGCTAAAACAATTTCTGATAAGAAGTGTGAATTGAAAGAAACTGAATCAGTGAGGAGAAGGAGTTCTTCTAGACTTGTGGGTATGAAGAGACCTTGTTATGATATTAGTTTATTATCGAGGAAGAAGGTACGTTGTGAGATTATTGCTCAGAATGTAGAACGAAGGGTGAAACGGTTCAAGGGTGAAGTGGTGAGGGTTAATGACATTGGCAGCATGGAACCAATGGTGAAACGGTCGATTAATTCACCCAGTACTGATCAGAATGAAGAAGAGACTGTAGTATGGGAAGGGATGAGGAAGAAATACAAGGGCAGCAATGCAGCAAAATTACAAGCGAAGAGTGGATATCGAAAGGTAAAGCAGACGACCAGGCTTTTCAATAAACTCTACTTCAAGTACTTGTATGAGGAACGGAAACGGTGTAATAAGCCAGTAGCAAGAAAAGGGAACAAGAATGGGAAGCGACAATCCAAGCGTCCTGATTTGAAGGTGTTACATAAGATGATTAAAACAAATAAATGTGTGTACCGCACAAAAAGATTTGGGAACCTTCCTGGTATAGAGGTTGGGGATCGGTTTTGTTCGCGGGCTGAAATGCTTGTTGTTGGTCTTCATAGTCAGTCTGTGGGTGGTATTGACACCATGATTAAAAAGCACTATGGTAAATTGGAGGAATACAAGGGCTATCAGTTTCCACTTGCAGTGTCTGTTGTACTCTCTGGAATCTATGAAGATGATAAAGATGACCTGGATACTATTTGGTATACCGGTGAAGGTGGAATTCACCTACTTGGGAATAAGCGGCAATTCAAAGATCAAGTCATGGCTAAGGGAAATTTGGCTCTGAAGAATAATATAAAACAGAAAGTGCCCGTGAGAGTGATACGTGGTCATAATACAGCTAGTAGTTACACTGGCAGGGTTTACACGTACGATGGCCTATATAGAGTCGTGAGCTATAGAACTGTAAAAGGTAAAACTGGATTTAATGTTTTTCAGTATCAGCTAAAGCGAATTGAAGGGCAGCCTGCATTGGTTACTAATCAGGTTTGCTATAATCCAACCCACTTATCTAAAAAGTTACGTGGGATAGTCTGCAATGATATAAGCGGAGGACAAGAAAACATGCCTATTCCTGCTATAAATTTTGTTGATGATCCACCTGTTGAACCAGTGGGTTACACATACTGCAAGTCTGTCAACGTCGCAGAAGGTTTGACACTCCCCACAGCTGATGTTGGATGCAAATGCAAAGGAGCTTGTACTGATCCCAATATTTGTGCTTGTGCAAGACTCAATGATGGTGACTTTCCATATGTTGGAATAGATGGTGGCAGGTTGATAGAACCCAAAGATGTGGTTTTTGAGTGTGGACCAAATTGCAAGTGTGGACCTGCCTGTGTCAACAGAACTTCTCAGAAAGGATTGAAGTACCGGCTTGAGGTCTTTCGTACTCCTGATAAAGGATGGGCCGTGAGATCCTGGGATTTTATTCCCTCTGGCGCATTTGTTTGTGAATACACAGGGAAGCTTATGCGAACAAAGGACTTGGATAATGTTTCTGGAAATGATTTCCTTTTTGAGATTGATTGCTTACAGACCATGAGAGGGCTTGGTGGAAGGGAGAGTAGGCAAAGAGGAAGGATTCATTTGGACAAAACTGATAACAAAAAAATACCAACTGAACCGGAGTTTTGTATAGATGCAGGAACAAGTGGTGGTGTGGCCAGATTTATCAATCACTCTTGTGAGCCTAATCTTTTTATTCAGTGTGTCTTGAGTTCCCACCGTGATATGAGTCTTGCTCGTGTAGTGTTATTTGCTTGGGACAACATACCTCCTTTGCAGGAGCTCACCTATGACTATGGCTATGGACTTGATAGCGTGAAGGGTCCAGATGGTAAGATTAAAGTGATGCCATGTTATTGTGGTGCGAAGGAATGCCGTAAGCGTTTATACTAGGTAAGCTTTGTTTCAGTTTGCAATTTTTTCTTCATCATAGTCAGCTTATAGAGCAAGTTTTCATCCATGACAAGATTTGCAAACTTATTTATATATGTGAATCATTGTTAAAGCACTACACGTTGACAAAAAACAGAAACATAATTCTATTGGCTAACCATCTGTTTTTTGCTTACTTTTTACAGTTATCGAACTCCATCCCTAAAAAACTCCTGAGTAGCTCTCTTCCATTAACCGAGGGTCAGAGAATGTCGTCATCTGCAACTATCAATTGGAAACTTAAAGTTTTTCAGAAACAAGTTCTAGTATATATGTAGTATGGTTATTTTAGGGGACAACTGATAACAATATAGCAGTTTTTGTGCAAGGGTCTGACAGAGAAATGAAATTGATATTTGATCATTATGCTTGCTTTACATTAGAATTTTTTTTTTTTTTTTTTTTTTTTGATTATTTTTCAAATTTAGCTTTCATTTTGCGCCTGTTGTTATCATAATACTGTTTAGTGCTATTGTGAAGGAGACTACCAGGTCAGAGGTTTATACATCATAAATACCAAGATTCAGGTTAAAATCCAACTCTCCATATTCATTTAGTCTTACTTTGGATTCTACCTTCGGCATATAGAAATATACATTAGCGATATATCTTCAAAGCCAACTCCTTTGGTCACTGGTATGAGTGCTGTAAGTAGTCATAGTGTAGAAACACATATTCTGACATGACACGAGGATTGGCATGTTAGTAGTAATTCATACAGGATTGCTGAAAATTTGAGATCCTTGTTGATTGACATGTTTTGAATGAGCTTATTTTGCGTTATTAGTTATCTTTAAGTACCTTCCAACCTTGCGTTATTACTTCGTGGATTAAACTTTGTTACTTTGGCGGTTAGAATTTTGAATTCTCACCAGAAGTTACCTTACATACGCCGCTTCCCTCCATGTGGCTCGAATCTTCAAGAAGACACACTGACTTCTTGGGAAGAAAGACCTCCTTGGTTAAATAGAGTAGAATCACCTGACACTTTGTACTGCAGGTTCTCAAACATGTAACTCAGATTTGTGTAATTGGTCCATATTTTTAATGAAATTTACACACTTAGCAAAAAAAAATACCTTACATACGTCGCTAGTGGTCCAACCTTCTCATAAATATATGAGCCTAAAAGCACCAAAACAGAGTATTTTTGCAAATATGCCGAAATGAATAACAAAAAAAAAAAAAATTAAAAAACACGGAGATGCAGGTCGAACCCCTAAGAATGGTTTATCCGATGTGAGTTATAGACAGGGGTTTACTATTGCGATAAAAGTAGAACCCTTCAACATACATTTACCGGCCTCTCAAATCTCAATACATACTGCATAAATGAAGTGCATTGCAGTTAATTGTCGCGTATATTTATCAATGATATACCTCAAATAATTCTCAAGAACAAGTAGTATCGACATTCATTACAGCTATGTTCAATCTCTTGGTAGAGTCTTTACCGGTTTCATATCCATGTATTCTAAAGGCTTAGTCTTTACAATTTTTGTCAGAAGCTCGACAAAATGGATATCATTCTCACATCTCTTAAGTTCTTTAATGTAGTTGAACCCACACAGGCAGTCAAAAGAGCACTGGAATTTGAATGACAAATGTAGCTTCCAAAACTTCTCGATCATTTCCTGAGTTTGATTTTTCTGTAAACAAGAGTAAATAGGGTTAATATAGCGTGTTCACCGAGTTTTTATATTTTAGCTCATACAGAAAAAAATTGACGATCATTTGCAATAGAAAATACCTCATCAGTTCAATCCAACACAAAAGTTTCAAAGAAACTATTAGTCTTTATTAAACCCTCCCATGCCAGGATGTAACCATTGGTCTGCCATTCACTGAACTGCATAAACCTTTGCTTACATAATAATGTTGGCATCCGATTCTGTGTAAAACGTTGGTTCCCATGTCCTGCGCCATTGTTATTACCTGCACTATCTGAATTTAGCTTGCGGACTCCTTCAGGTGGAGGCTCCCAACTACAAAACTTTCTCTCTTTCTTCTTGTTGGTAAAAACTCTGTTCTGTTGTGTGTCCTGCACTTCAGTCAACTTTGAGCATATAGCCTGTTATTGCAATGACAGTCTAATGTAGCATCACTTGGTGTATGATTCTAGCTGTCAGAGACCAATGCATTCAATTTCAGAGGACCTAGAGAAAACCATGGATCCTCCCATACACGACATAGCCGAGGCCAATGGTAAAGTTTACGATCATTTGTTCATTACTTGACTTCGTCCAAAAATACCGCACAAACAATGAAATGCCAAAACTGATTGCAGTGGAGTAGTGGACCTTATTACATTTTGGAATATTATTACTACACAAAGATTTTATCGAATGCACTATGTTCAACCAATAATCCTTCTGATTGTTGAAGAAGACCTTAGACCTCTAGTGGAGATGTTCTGCTAGCTTACCAGTTACCACGTTCTAAACCTACAACTACAAGTCGATCAATCACTAGCTCTATATCAATCACTTGCGTGAAAGACAGTTTGAAAATCAACCATAGAAATCCCAAATTCAAAATCAACAAGATCTACAATGTTCATCTATAAGATGTTGGATACTGGAAGACTATGTGAATGGTGGATAATCAAGGAAGATGCAGTTGCAGAAGAAACCTGAAGATTAGTATTTTTTTTAACTGTTATATACTTTGATAGGGTTTAATGATTTCGAGTTTGAGAATTTCTTTGGAATGCAAGGTTTAATATTTATGATTAAAAAGTATATGTATTTAACACTTGTATCATTGGAAGATAGAGATTCATGGAATCAATTACATTTGTAAAATTGGTGAAATGAAATGAATATAGTGATTTATATCAGCTATGTCTTGTATGCAAATGATATTTGTTATTTGCTTTGATTCCACATTTCCATGGACTGCATTGTTAATATGCGTCTTCTAGTTTAGTTATTTGGTTGCATTGTTATTTGCTTCAGGTTTCGATTCCCTACTTAGACAATTCTGCCTTAAGTGGGAGGTCATCGCGGTGGATAGCTGTGGTAGCCTCCCTTGGGATTAGTCCCAGTAAAAAAAAACGTAAAACGTATTCCGGCCATCAAAATAGCATCGCTTTGGTTTTCTGCTGCAGGGAACTTATTGCTCGATAGCTTTGTTGGTGGTGCCAGTACTGGTGCTGCAGTTGCTTGAGCATGGACTTCTTACACTGCAACACCAATAAATATATACAAAACTAACAAAGGACTTCAATTTGTTGGATCAATTGCTGTAGTAGTTCTGTCAACTGGCACAACCATTGTTACGAAAAGGTAACAGTTTGATTTCAAAAATTGTCTAGCAATGGCTTTTTGATGTAAACAAATGCAAAATTGAGTCTACTCATTAAAACCAAAACCCTATATACTCACTCAAAAACCCTAAAGCCATCTCAACCATGAACTCCAATGTCCAATCCCAATCTCTCTGATCTACTATTATTTGAAATTAAGAGAAAAACCAACCATCTATCAAATGTTGGATGTTTGAAGACTTTGAGAATGGGTGGTATCGGAAATAAAATTATCTCAGCCATGGTAGGAAATTCTCTCGATCTTTGAAATCCAGACAGAAAGAAGAGTCTAAGGATTATTATAGTAATTTTTTTTCTGAAATCCAAAGAGAAACCAATCATGAGTTGGAATCCCAAAGTTGAATTCAGCAAAATCTACAATTGTCACTTTAGTATCTCAGCTTATATAGTATCAGTTGTACTTCTTTGGAAACCATTATCGGCTTGGGTAGAACTAGACCTGAAGATTTGTATTTGTTTACTGTTTTACTTTGATGAAGCTGGCAGAAAAACTGCAGATGGTGGTTGCCGAAAATACTATGGATAATGATCATGTCCACAAGAGTTGGTCTTAGGTTTAGGAATTCAATCTGTTGTTAGCTCAATGATCTTTCTTATTTTTTGCAACTTGCTTTACTATCAACCCTGTATAACTGTATTAGCTTGTAAATTCTCTGTATCTTTCGTAAATGACGATCATAGGCACACTTTGAAACAAATCAGTAAGAAAACCTGCATTCCAAATCCAACCATTTTCTCACCAAACGATTGGATGATCATCAGTAAGGAAACAACCTCTATCTGCTCACAGGTTTCACAGATGTGATTCAATCTGGATGCAAAGTGCAGCTAGTATGTCCATTGTTTATCCGTACCTTTTCAATCAACTGGTAAGGTCTTCACCAGCTCTAGATTTAGGTATCTTCGAGGAGATGCATTCTTTGCTAGTTACTCAAGAAGCCCAGGTCATTCTCACACCCGCTAACTTTACCTTTATTTCGTATTGTACCTATAAATCATCTAACAAGGATGAAATGATGAGACAAGTTGTTTACTAAATTCCTCGTTTTCTTCTAAGAATTTTTTTCCCAACCAGTAATGCCACTTAAATATACTTGTCCATGCTTGTGGATAACGCCTTTCATGCAATTTGTTGAGCTTAAAATACTTCCGTGTAAACAGTAAACTGGAGTCCTGGTGAAAATAATACACACAAGTGGAACTGCAAAATACGACAACTAAAGTAGAAGAGAGGAATAGAAAAATCATACCAAGTCATAATAGAAAAATCATACCAAGTCATAATAATCATGCCTGGATATTGTCATAGATTCTGGATTATCAATTATGCTAAGAATCTCATCTAAAGATCCCCCAACACACAGGTTCTTCATCCCAGTTTCAGTGTGTATTTGTGTACGTGGAGCAAACTCCACACCTCTACTACCAGATGACTCTATAAATTGGAGAGAAGTGAGTTGTGGAGCACATATTGTTACAACATATCCAGGCATATGTCTTACTTCTAAGTGAAAGATATTAGGAGACATATCTTCTAGTTTTAAGTACATAAGTTGAGGAGCAGATATTGTAAGGTCGCTTCTCGGATTCAAGTTTACTTCTCTTAGAACCAGAGTCTTCACATTTGATAACTTCAAATCTAAACTCCCATGATTCCCATCCTCAAATGAAACAAACAGTGCCGTACCTGAGATTTTGGGGGCCCTAGTTTTTTTTTTCTTAAGAACGTCAAGATACCTAAGGCCCTTAAATTTATTTAAAAATGACAAAAAAATTTTAAATAATAATATACACATATCTATGAATTTGAAGTTATATTAGATTGAGGTTTTTGTTTGATTAATTGAGAGAAGGGGAAACAGAGAAAGTGAATTTAAGTTTTTGTTCTAAGGGAGATAGAGCCATGGAAGTGAGAAAGAAAGCTATTACAGTATGTCAAGAAGCCTAATTAATGAAGTGAACTGAGCTTCAATTGAAAGAGAGAGTCTCCTCCCATTTGGTTTATTAATTGTATTGGGCTTGGGCAGTAGGCTTTATTATAGTTAAACTAAGGAAAAAAATCCAAAGCAATATAACATATGTATGGGCTTGGTGAGCAGGAGGCCCCCTGAGATTTGGAGGCCCTAGGCAACCGCCTAGCTCGCCTAGCCCCAAATCCGGCCCTGGAAACAAATGCCAAATGCAAAGTCCTCACCTTGCCAAGAGGACATATCGAAGTTACAGTTGGAATATGCCGATACTTAAGATGAATCTCCATAACACGCTGTTGTTGTATTGCAGTGTCAAGCCTGTTGGTTTATCCTATCTCTACAACATTGGGGGATCTGACGAGATTTAGTTCGAACGCAACCTATTGGTTTAAACGGTTTTGCTCCAGTAGATTTACTTATGCATAAACTGATTTTTGGTCCGGACGCAACGTTTTGGTTCAAACGATTTCACTTCAGTAAATTTACGTATGCTAAAACTGGAATTTGTTTCGCACACAAAATTTGGGTCGAACGAAGAGAAAGCCCAAGTTTGAGCCATTTCGTGTAAGGCTGTGATAAAGCCAATTATAAGTAGGAAAACCTTAACTTTTGATGTGAGGGCTGAGAGATTGTGAGAAGTCATTAGAGAGTTTGAAAGAAAACTTTTGTGACGAAGAACACTTTGGTTTCTTCGTGAGGGTTTAAGATCGTCTCCATCCAAGTATGAGAGAGAAAGTTTGTATCCTCTCAATTTGTGATTGTCTTTTTGAGAGATTTTGGTGAGGATATATTTGAGAAAGGAGGAAACCTAGGGTTTTTCCATTTGTGTGAGAGCTTTGTACTATCTTCTCCAATAGTAAAAGTTCTATTTGTTTGTCACGTAAGCAATCAAGCCGAACCAAACTATATTGGTGTCTCTCTCTATTGTTTATCGTTGTTAAGTTGGTTTGCTTCTTTACCACTTGCTTTGTTATCTTTCATAAACTGTGTTGCATGGGTACGACAATTTTTGTGCCGAGTTCCGTGTCGATACGTATAGACATAGATGCAGTACAGATTCGTCCAAAGATAAATTCTTTAGTTATAAGCTTAGAACTTACAGTTACAGACTTACAGGTGTGTTAATGAAAACCTTTAACATCTGGCACCATCATAAAGCCTCATGTGGCATACTAAAAAAAACCACCTGTGTTGTTTTGTGACACTTGTAGAACAAGTGAGCCACCTGTATTATTTTTATCCACTTGTGGACTTAGATTTTCAATTCACCTCATTCTTACACTTATTAAGTAACATGCAAGTAATTGCATAATAGTTTCTTATTAAAGTCTTAAATACAAATTTAATAATTCTGTGTCAATATTTCTCTTTCAAAATATATTAGTTTATATTATATTTTATATATACGTAGGAATTAAATTATAAAAAAACTATAAAAAATATGCCGAGTCCCGTACGGCCGAATCTCAATTTTTAGAGTTTGTCGTATCAAACACTCCGTACCCATATCAGACTCCTACACGCGTACCTGTAGCCATGCAACACAGTTCATAAACTAGCACACCTCGGCCATTGTTGTTTATGCTGCGCACAACAAAGCAATTTTTCAATATGGTTATCGTCTTGGTCAACCATACAAGACTGCAAAAAATTGATTGACAATGAGTCTGAGACTGAATTTTGTAAGATTAAGACGTTCTTGAGTAAGCAAAACCTAATTTAAAAAATATTGAAAGTTGATTCTACCTGTCCATAATTGAAGTTAACAACACCAATAGATTTCTACAGTCTCTCCATGGTTTTGAAACAAGACTCATCTCAACAATTTGTTTCATTTCAAGATAAGAAAAAAATCTCATGAAGTATTTCTACAGGTAAAACAGTAATTCTATCTTCTTCATGTCTCATCACCTTCTTCTTCTTCTTCTTCTCCTCCATTATGTTTTAACAAGTGATGTACTCTACTCTCTACCAAACACAATAACCAAAAACTCTGAAATCACCATACTTAACAGTAAGTATAAAGGAAGAGTATGAAATGGGTGGTATCGGAAAAATTAGAGACGGAGGAAATAGTAGGGTTCGGATCCACAAATTAAATCTATCTACCAAGGTCGCTCTTAGTTGGTCTTTTGAAGACCACAACCACACCATCACCACCTCTACCAAATTGAAGACCACAACAACCTCTCTCTCTCAATATTTATTTATTACAAAAGGTACGTATCTAAGGCAGCTCAGCTCACCCTTAAGAATCAACCAATGCAGCCTAAGACCATCTATCCATCATTGAGATATAAATTTCTCTGTATTACTTTTATGTATGCACTACTATGGTAGACTGGTAGTGGAAGCATGTGTTTAATTTTTGTTGACTTGAAATTAATTAATAGATCATTTACTAAAATGTAGTAGTTTTTTTTTCCATTTTCTGGTGTAGTACAGGTTTAATTTGATTCCTGCTGCGCGCGCTCTTATTACCACCAAAATGAATCTTTGCTGAGGGATCTAATAGTTAGCCAGGAACCGATACAAATGCAAAGACTGTTATAATGAAGGTGTTGGGAAGCACCTGATCTTGTTAATCAGCATCACAGACAAGGCCATACATTTGAGCTTATTACGAGCATACATTCTTCTGAGGATCCCGGAGTTTTGTAGCCATGTTAGCACTGTATGTCTGTATGTTCTGTTTTGTATGGAATTGTTTGGCCAGTTTGCTGTATGTATGTATTAAGAGTTAATTGCCTTGTTTATATTTATATTTCCTTCCAGTAGATTGATGGAGTGGTAGTTTATTTGAGTCTTGGGGTCTTGGCTCTTCGGTGAATCTGTTTCTATCTATTAGTTTTTGCTTGTTCATTTTTTTCATTCTTATATGTTATTTCGTTGTATATATGAACAATCTGGATATATAAGATTGTTAACGAAAGGATTAGTGATTTACCAGGTATAAATCTAGGTTAGATGATATCATTCATTTCATCTTATGCCTGTTATTGGGTTGTACCAAAGGAAATTGCATGTTCTGCTTTGTGAGTGATCCTCGCACTGCGAGGAAAACAAGCAACTTGGCTGGAAAATGGCATTACGTCATCTTGAGATCGAAACTGACTTCCATCTTCGATTAGTGTCGATATCAGTTATCCTCAAATGTTACAGTAATGAATGCAACAAGCTAGTTCTGAACTGATCTGTTGGACACTGATAGAACTATAGAAGTAGTAATGTGCAGCCTGAAAACATACTTCAATCAATCTAATGGTTGGGCTTAGTCAGATGTTAATGGGTATGGGCTTGTTTGCAATGGCTTTTTTACGTAAATAAATACAAAATGAATAGAGTTTAGAGAAATGAATGTAAAACCTTCGGACGGGTGCTATTAATCCTAATGGGACCAGTTAAATTTAAAAAAAAAAATTAATACTACGTGGCAAAATCTGGTGGAGAGTGGTGTGGAACAAAATTGAAATTCGGTTTAATCTGATACCTGCATTCTCTTACCAACACAGCCTGTGCAGTTGCTGGTTTGGTTACACTAAACCCATTACTTGGGTTAATTAATTTCCCATCAATTCGCCTTCCAAATGCTAAAACCAGCTTCGGAACAATCACTCTGCAACAACAAACTGGCTGATTTCATTGGGTTGATAGGTTACACCCATATACAAATATCCAACAAATTCATATGATTCAGGAACGGAGTAATCAAACGTATAAGAAAATGATTTCGATGTAACATGTGATGGGTAACAAATTTTGGATTGTTGGATTATGCTTTTCAGTTTTATGCACCCATAGATATGGATAAAATTTTGCACATCTGTGACATAATATTGGATGGTATGGTTTATAACCCAAATTCAATATGTTGAGAGGACATATAAGAAAACTTAATCGAAAACAATTCAATATCTCTGTTTCACACTGGTTATGCTGCAACCATAACCATACAGAGGATTAAGGATACATGGTGCATCTTTTTAAATCAAATTCAAGAATTTTAGTGCTCTAAATTAGCACTAAAAAGCTTGCTACTGTTGCTTTGAAAGTGAAAAAGCTGCTACTTCTTCTTCTAAAATCACCCAAAAATATTGATTTTTTTTTTTAATTTTTTGAGAAGGGAGAGAACTTAATCAAAGTAGAAAAGAGAAAGAGTGTTGAATAGTGGAGAGATAGTAGACAAACAATAAATGATGTTTCCTTAATAAATAGAATATTCCAAAAGGTACTTATAATTTGGGACAGAGGGAGTATATTGTTTCTTGATCTCAAAGATAAAGTTAGGTTTCCTGATCTCAACCATCCAATATCATTGATCTCAACCATCTAATAGAACTTAAGTTTGGACCCAATCTAATCCAACGATTAATAAACCAGTTTGTCTCTACTCCAATTATAACCGTAGATCTAATCTACAACTTCGAACTCGAGAGAATTTGGACCGCTACTTATAACCCCAACTTGTTAAAACGGTCAAAGAGTCATGTGACCGCTACATATAAACCAGTGAAGTTTAAAAATTGGAGTCAAAACGGTCAAAGAGTCATGTGACCAAGGAGTAAAATTACAAATTGGAGTCAAAATTGGTTTGGTTTTATAAAGCCCATTGCCCACTACCGACCGACCGCCCAACCCGTTTATAAATAAAGCGAAAGAGTACAACTACATGATGAGAAAACACGTTGAGAAAACACGTTGAGGTGAGATAGTCTTTTAAATTGCTCTTACTACTCTTACCCAAAACTTCTCTCACAAACAATTTCACAAACACCTTGTGTGCAAAGCAAAAACATTTACTTCTTCTTCTTCATCAATCATCAGAAGATAATTAATTGGAACAATCCCAACAACGAGATTAGATTGTAGAAGAAAGAAAAAAACCCACTTAACTTGAAAATGTCTGCTTTAGTTTGTGGAAAAAGATGTTATTTTGAAGAACTTCCAACAATTGTAACAAAGAGGCTTCGTTGTTCTTCAATTTCATCAAACAGATTATCTCCACCGACAAATTATAACCCTTTTGTTCAATCTGCTGAGGGAAACTTCAAATCTGCAACCATTACAACTGATTTGCAATCACAAGAAGAAATAAATGGTGGAGGTGGAGGTGGAGGTGGAGGTGTTGCATCATGTGCTAGCAATCTTCCAAAGAATGGGGCTGAGTGGGTTCATCTTTTTGTAAACGAAATGTCAACTGCCTCTGACATGGATAATGCAAGAACTCGTGCTGGAAAAGTGCTGGAGGTTTTGGAGAAGTCCATCCGCACCCAGGCTAATGCTGAAGCAGCAGACAGCATGCAAAAGGAAAATGTGATGTTGAAAGAACAAATGGAAGTACTGATGCGAGAAAATGGCATTCTCAAGAGAGCTGTAACAATTCAGCATGAACGACAGAAGGAAGCAGACAACAAAAATCATGAGCTGCAGCATATTAAGCAACTTGTTACCGAGTACCAGGAACGCTTAAAAACGCTTGAGGTCAATAACTATGCACTAACTATGCATTTGAGACAAGCTCAACAAAGTAGCTCTATTCCAGGACGCTTCCATCCCGATGTATTCTAAACTCAAGACTCAAGAGAGAGGATCATTATATTTTATATTTGACGGAGAAGAAGCTGCCTCAGTTAATCATTATATTTTATGTTGTTATTTGTTTTTGTGTCGGTTCTTATAAACAGAATTGGTATTGGTATCTCATTTCTTTGGATGTTTCTGAGCTTCAATACCTAGACTAGAGTGATCCTGGTGGGAGAATTCAGTCGTTTAATTGTAGTTTGATACTGAAAATCAATTAGCAAGATTGCAGACATTCAATGCAGATGGTTTCTAGAAGAGAAAACTATAATACTTTCTTAATGTTGGCCTTCATGTATGTTCTTCGTTTCCCTTCAATTATCTGTAAATTTGAGCTTGTCATGAATGACTTTGTTGCAGTGAGATTTACAGCGAAGTGGAGGTTTATTTTTTCATGAAACTATAATACTTTCTTAATGTTCTAATTTTTTGAAGTTTAGCACAGGGCCGTTGAAACAGCCGTCAACTTGTAACTAATCGAAAGGAAAAACTGATCTATCCAAAATTTGTAACTAATCAAAGCCATAGATCTAATCTTTCAATGTTGAACTCGAGAGAATCTGGTATGCTACTTATAACCCCAACTTGTCTATTTTATGTACCTTTGTAGATTATAATATAGATTCATCCGTCAACTTTTATATTTCCAATGGCCAAAACATTAACGATTGAAAGTGTGATATTTACGAATGAACATGAATGTAACAGGTTTCTTTCAAGCTCTAGTTTTCCTGTACTCGAAAGTTTGACAATGAAAAAGTATTCATGTTCGGGTTATAAAAGCATACGTTAGATTGCTATTCCTACCCTTAAACATTTGGTCATATTTGATGATACATACCGATGTTAATATGGACTTGTCCCTTCCAGCTCTTCTGGAGATTAGTTATCGATGTTGTAGACTACCAACTACTACTTGTATGAAGCTTTCTTCTTTGGTGAATGTTGAAATTTGTTTTAACTCCTCGGAAGATGATACAGAAAAATATTTATTTTCAAAATCTGCAAGTGCTCGGGGTATGTAATGTCCATGAACTCCTTCTAAGAAGGGGCTTTATGGAGGTATGCAACTATTATTCATTATTTGCTACCGTATTCTTTGTTACAACACTAATTGAATCAATGTTTTTTTTCCCCCCAGAATCTCAGCCGGGATCCAGATTTATTATCATGTTTACCTGCCTCATATCCCAGTCTTAATGAGTTGTGTTTCAAATCGTTCTCTGCCAACAATCATATTCAAATCATAACCTATTTATTAAGCAGTTCTCCAAACCTGCAGTTTGTTTTGATAGATTTTGAGGTACTACTACAAATTATGTTTTTCAATCACATTGCTTGTATCTTATACAGTAGAACCTCTTTATATTAATACTCGATTCGTTAATATCTTTCCAAGTTAATGAAATTCTCTAGTCCCGATGTACATAGTAAGTAGCTAAATCAACACTCGGTAAGTTAATAATCTCTCTAAATTAATAAATTTTAATAAAATTACATAGGTCCCGATGCTATTAATTTAAAGAGGTTCTACTGTATATATGATGACTAATATAATTCACATTGCAGTATGAGGAGCCGGCATCATCCAACGTAATCCTCAATATGCCAAAGGAGCTACCAGCTGCAGCAGATGTTTTGAACCACCTCAGAACAGAAGTAATTAATAAAAAGAGAGTAACAGACCACAATGTAGTTCAGTCCCTATAAAAGGGGCAAAAAACCACACGATAATCGCTTGAAATCGTTAACCTTAAAGCACCATAACAAAGTATTTTTTGCAAATATACCACAATCTACTGGTAAGTACTAGTTTTTCACTAAGCTTAAGGTATCTTGAAAGGCAATGCATTGTTTGTTAGATACTCAAGAAACTGGAGCTCATTCTCACACCCACTAAGTCCTTGAGTTGGAAAGAATATAGTTCAGTCCCTACAAATGCACAAAAACCCCCATAGCAGAATATCATATGGGCCATTTTGCTGATACACCCTGTTTTTACCATCCGTTTTGGTAATACAGCTTATGTTTGGCAAAAATTAGCCAATCCACCTCTTACCGGTTTGACTCTGTCAAAGATCAACACAATATGAGCTGCATCCCCATTTACTGTGACTACCAGTTTGTTGGCAAAAACTCTGTTCTGTTGTGTGTCCTACACTTCAGTCGATCAACTTACATTGAGCATATAGCCTGATCTCTTGAATGCATATATCTATGACAACTGTAGAACTAGCTGAGGGTTAGCAATCCAGTAATTGGTTCTCCAGTCTGTTATTGACAATGACAGTCTAAGGGCATCCCTAATGGTTTTTTCGTTTTGGTGGTCCATCTAAGCACATTTGATACCCATTTTGTGTTTTATTTGCTACCAAAAATCGTTTTCTCTAATGGTTCATCAAACTTGAGCGGGCAACAGAGAACCGCTTTGGTTAAGCGGTCATTTAAAACCCGCTTATTTGGGGCGGGCTTTTAACACCCGCTTGCATGTTATAGGGTGGGCAAAAAAGAGCCGCTCATATTCTTAGTAAAAGAATCATGTTATGGGGTGGGCAATGGGGTGCTGCTCATTGTAATGTTTGGTTAAGTTGAGCTTGAGTGGGCAACCAAGAGCTGCTTAAATTAGTTTAAACTTGAGTGGGTAATGAAGGACCGCTCAAAGTGGGTGTTCATGAGCCACTTAACTTGAGCGGTTCTCTCTTGCCCGCTCAAGTGTGATATCAAATTTCTTCAAAAAAAAAATTTTGTGAAAATTTAATAAAAATTTGCTACCAACTCAAATCTGATGGTTGAGTTTTATTGTTTTTTTTACCGAATTTGAGTTTGATACCAAATTTGGCGGGGCATTAGGGATGGCCTAATGTAGCATCACTTGGTATATTATTCAAGCTGTGATCAGAGACCACGGCATTGGGCTAATTATAATGGCTTGTGAGGTAAATAAGTAGACAATTAAGTGTACTCATTGAAACCAAAACCCTATATATTGACACACTTACACTACATAGTAAAAACCCTACCTCTCAGATCCATTTTCTTTTCGAAATTTAGAGAGAAATCAACCATGAACCCTAATTTCTCAAAATCGAAATCAACAAATCTTTGAATTACTAGCTCTGTAACTTTGAAACAATCTTTGAATTACTAGCTCTAACTTTGAAAGATTCATTATTAACCTCATCAATCTTTGAATTACTAGCTCTGTAACTTTGAAACAATCTTTGAATTACTAGCTCTGTAACTTTGAAAGAAATGAATGGAGTTATGGAGTCGATTTTACTTATATTGGGAATGGGTGTTTTCGGAAAAAATAGATTGGAAAGAGTAAAAGGGTATGGATTCTTACTCAGTTGTATCGGAGGTGCCTATTCTGCTTCCTGTCATCTCTCATGCATTTGGTTTGCAATTTGTTTGGAGTCCATATTTATTGGTGGTGCCGAAAAAAAATAGATTGGAATGGGTGGATCTTGATATTGATGTATCTAAGACAGCTCAGTTCAGATCAGCGTTAAAGAAAATGCCATACATTTAAGCCTATTGCAAACTGTGAGTGATTGAAGACAGTTCAGATCCTGCGCGAACATCTATATGATTTTTCTGAGGATGCCGAAGTTTTTTAGCCATGTTAGCACTGTATGTTCTGTTTTATATGTAACAATTGATTGACGAGTTTGTTGTATGTATGTATTTTTTAAGAGAAAATTGCTTCTGCTTCTGCTTGGCATAACTGCTGTTCTTACAAACATGCTTATCTGTTTTTTTATTTTTCTTCAATTCCTAATTAATTAGAAGTTAATGTTTAATTGTGTGCACTTATATATAACCACACACTACTTTCAGTTGTGTGCTCTTGTTCATAATTGAGGTATTTTGTCAATCTAGTTGAGGATGGCATTGTGTTGATCAATCAAACAACTCTAATCTCCAAATAAAAGAAATTGTAACTAATCGATGAAAAATAAAAGAGTGATTGCTGTAAAAATAAAGGCATTCCGATGTAAATACCATGAATAGTCAAATAGTACAGAGAACACTAGGTCCAAAGACTCCCACATGTCCAACATCTACAACTGATTCGGCTGCAACAGATTGATCGCTTGGCTGGTTCTGTAGCCATCAACACACCCTCCAACGATGGTCTCCAACACTCTTAACGGCGTTAAAGCTCAACATTGTTATTGACATGTTGAGCATGGAATATCTCAGTGGGATATCATTCTCAATCAGCTTCATAATGTGACGGCGTTAAAGCTCAACATCTCGGTATAATCCCCCCTCCCGCTTCTTTATTAGATTATCGAGCAAGTTTTATTAATGTTAAT
This sequence comes from Aquilegia eximia, assembly GCA_023053565.1. Taxonomy (NCBI): domain Eukaryota; kingdom Viridiplantae; phylum Streptophyta; class Magnoliopsida; order Ranunculales; family Ranunculaceae; genus Aquilegia; species Aquilegia eximia. The sequence continues at coordinate 21,427,788 of JALIGU010000005.1, forward strand.
TAAGTATATGGAATTGTGTATTAACGATATTTTGGGACTCTGTATGCATGTTCTCCGGATAGTTGTTTAGTCAGCATACCTTTACAGTAGTATATGCCCAAATCCATGCCACTTTCACAAGATAAAACGTATTCACTGATACTCCTAGCTTTATCTTATTTGGTATCTTGGTTCGTAGACCAGTTACATTGTTTTCGTTTTCCTCTGTAGGCTTCTCTAGGGTCTGGAGGTATGTTGAATCAGTTGCAGAATCCATTTTTGAACTTAAAGAATTTAAGATTGATTGAGATATGCTCCGGTGGTATAGACCTTGTACAAGCTTACTGAGTGTTTCTCCTTTTATTCAAACTCTTGTCGTAAAAATGAGTAAGGTATTAGTTATAAATTACTTAACTTATTTTCTTCCATTTACTGTTTTGAAGTAGACGTGTTAAACTATAGTTGAAGAAATATTTATTTTCGTAGAAATAGGTGAAGAGTGTTTTCAGCACAAGTTCAATCACCTCAAGTTTAATCGAGTTTTTAATTTCAATGGTCGCGAAAATGAATACAAGTTTCTCGGCTATATACTAAAGAATGCAGTAGTCTTGGTGAGCCTTACACTTTTCAAATATGGGATGTTTTTTGGGTGAAAAACTGAATGAAATCCATTGCAAACTGCATTCTCTTCCTAAAGCCTTTCCTAGGGTCGGAATATCTTTCTCTTATTAGGTATTTAATTTATTAATTTAAATCTGTTGAAAATATTTGGAGAATATATGTTGCATATCCAATGATATCTTGTATGCTTGTTCTGATACCATTTCTGTGTGAACATGTTTAGTAGATTTTTTATTTTTTTTGATTTAATTCTTACTCGGAAAATATGTTTAGCATATATATCCATCCATTGAATCCTGTTACTGTATGTGAAGTTGGGTTTTTGCAATCTTTTTTTGTTGTAATAAAGCTGAAGAAAGTTTTGATCAGAATTATTACTAATTTCCAATTCTGAATCAAGTCAAAATAAGGAATATAATCACAAAGGAATCGGGTCTGCACTGAAAAAAAATCTCGAAAATGATACAGTTAATTTGCAATATACAATTCAAAAGTCACAATCTTTGGATGATTTAATGAAAAATCTATTGTCTAACTTTATATCCAAATGTCTTTGTTAAATCATCATTTAGCCTTATATAACCCCCCTCCCCCCTCCTCACACACACACCTTTTTTCTTTTTACAGCTACAAAAACTAAGAAAATGGTTATCAAGAGTGTCATATTTACTAGACATCTTTTGCTTTCATTATTTGCAATCTGCATTCTTGTTTCTACACCAACTTCATGTATGTTATTTACTTTATATCACAATTTTTATCATATCTCACATTGGCATAACACACTTGAAGTGGTAAAGCAAAAAGATGATAGGGAAGACAACATATTTCTGTTTGGTGATATTTATGACAACATATGTCTGTTGGGTGATATTTATAATAATTTGTTTATTATTTTTGCCAAATAAATTATTTGCGGTCTTAAAAGACTTCAAATGGAGGTATCGCTAATTATCTCTTTTTTTTTTAAAAAAAAACACTGAATGTAGTGACTCTTATATGAAATGTAATATGTTGCTCAATTGAAAAACGATCGAGGGATCAAGGGGTGTGTTAATATATACTGGATGTTGATTTTATGTACTATTGGTATTATCTGATGATCATCAACAAAAGTACAACGACAGACCAAATAATTTATTTTTGCAAAAATAATAAGTTGAAAACAGAGAAACTAATACAAACAGTTGTGGTATCTCAAGGTTTATTTGAAGAGGATGATGATTCAGAGAACGAAAGCAGAATGCTTAATGATCTTGGAGAAATAACACCATTAAGATTTCATTATACCGAAAAGATGCTGGCTTCACAAAGACCTGTTTTCCATTTCCAGCCTCACAAATATTGGATTAGTGGTTAGTAGTACATTTTTTCGCATTTTATCTTATTTGAACTCTCATTTATACTTGCTGTATTTTGAAGTTTCTTATATTACTGACTCAACTTTTTTTCTTGTCTTGATTGCTCTTTCGGTGACATTGTTTGGTGACTTCTATGTCAGATCCTAGTGGTAATTAAGTTCATTCAATTCCTTTCTCAATCTTTTATTCTTTTTTTTTTTTTTGTTTTCTGGTGAATTTACTCTAATGTTACTCTGTACATGAAATCAATGCAGCTCCTATGTTCTATAAGGGTTGGTATCACTTCTTCTACCAACATAACCCGAAAAAAGCAGTATGGGGCAACATAGTATGGGGTCATGCAGTATCGAAAGACCTGATCAATTGGTTTTATCTTCCACATGCCTTGAAACCGGATCAGTGGTATGACATTGGTGGTGTCTTTACTGGGTCATCAACCATCCTCCAAAATGGTTCAATTGTTGTGCTCTATACTGGAGCCAACCATCACAAAGTTCAATTACAAAATCTCGCGTGGCCTGCCAACCTATCTGACCCATTACTTATAGATTGGGTCAAATACTCTGGAAACCCGATCATCCTCCAACCACAGGGAGTTGGACAAACAGAATTTCGTGATCCCAGTACTGCGTGGTTAACACCAGATGGGGTCTATAGAATAACAATTGGAACAAAATATAAGACTACTGGGATTTCTCTTGTTTATGAGACAAAAGACTTCACGAATTACACACTTTTGGATGAATGGCTACATGGAGTTCCTCACACTGGAATGTGGGAATGTGTTGATTTGTATCCTGTGTCACTGACAGATACAAATGGCCTTGATATATCTGTTCGTGGCCCCCATGTTAAGCATGTTCTGAAGGCTAGTATCGATGAACAACAACGTGATTATTATGCTATTGGAAGCTATAATGTCACGACGGACCATTGGACTCCAGATGATCCTGCGGTTGATGTTGGTATTGAGCTTAGATATGACTATGGAAAATTTTACGCGTCAAAGACCTTTTATGATCCAATCAAGCAGAGGAGAGTACTTTGGGGTTATGTTAGAGAGACTGATAGTAAAACTGCTGACAAGAACAAGGGATGGGCATGTGTTCAGGTAACATTTCTTACATCTCTTGCATTAGTATCCATCTTAGTAAGTAATAATGCTCTAAAAGTTTTTATGCTGTTGGTCTTTTATAGATTGTTCCAAGGGAGATCATATTAGACAATAAGACTATGACCAATGTGCTTCAATGGCCTGTGAAAGAGCTAGAGAGCTTGAGATCAAACAAAAAAGAATTCAATCCGGTGAAACTTGGAGCTGGATCAATTGTGCCTCTTAAAGTTGGCCGCCAAGCCTCACAGGTTACCAGACTTTTTATACTTTAAGAATTATCTTCAAATTTTGAAAACAAGCTTAGTCTTAGACTCACATTTGTAATGGTGACAGTTGGATATAACTGTAGACTTTGAAATCGATAAGAATGCATTGGAAGCTGCCGCTGGTCAACCTGGTCGTGTTGGCTACAACTGTACCAGAAGCCATGGAGCTGCTGGAAGAAGCGTTTTGGGACCATTCGGTCTATTAGTTCATGCAAATGATAAGCGTTCTGAGCAGACAGCTATTTACTTTTATGTGACAAAAGGCACAGATGGAAATCTCAAGACATTCTTCTGCACTGATCAGTCCAGGCATGAACCTTTTCTGTTTGTCGCAAAATATTAATCTGCTAAATCTTTACCAACAATTTTCCATTGCCATCGATGATATTAAATTAATTAGTACAGTTTCCACATCTGTGGTACATTTCCTTGAACATGAATTTCGATTCTTATCTTGCCAAATTTATTAGTTTTGACTGAAACTGTATTTCCTGCAGATCTTCGAAGTCCACCGATATCACGAAAGAGAATTATGGGAGTACAGTTCCGGTGCTTGACAATGAAAAATTCTCTTTGCGAGTATTAGTAAGTTGACTATTTGCTTTATATACGATGCTCAACTTATTTGAGATCGAGAGGTATTTAATCGGCTTAAACTATATTCTTTTTCTAGGTTGATCACTCAATAGTTGAAGCCTTTGCTATGGGTGGGCGGAGAGTTATCACGTCTCGATTATATCCAACAGAAGCTATCGCAGGAGCAGAACGAGTGTTTCTTTTCAACAATGCTACTGCCACTAGTGTTACTGCTACTTCCATCAAAATATGGGAAATGAATCCTGCATCGATGAAATTCTACTTTGATGATCAGAAAAACTCGTAGTATCCGTGTAACCGTGTTTTGTTATGATTCCCATCAAATGCATGTATTCATTTTACCAAGAACCTTATTGTACCTTGTCAGTTTGTTCCCTTATATCTCTAACCATAGTTAAAAATGCCGACATATTTTTATGTCGGAATATACTGTCGAGAATGTTCCATTGCGGCGCCACAGACTGTTTGGTCAGGGTGCTATAGTCAGTGCTGCCTGGCGCCTTTATCATGTTGGCACCTTGCTTAGGGTTTAACTTGTATGTGATCTTTAGATTGAAACCTTAAACACATACTAAGAAATTTCGCAGAGATTTTATTTTGTCATTATTATGAAGGTATCACCATAAACATGGTCAGTTCAGACACCTAAACATTCTTCACTGTTGGAAAATTTCTAGATTAAGTGCAGTGAAACTCAGTGTAACATTTGAAATGCCGAACTTCTTTTCATGGTTTCTGGTGTTCTGTATCCTGGTCAGAATGCCTTGTTCTACTTCTGGGTCATTGCAGGTTCAATGTCGAGCCTTGTTCTTTCCTTGCTCTGATAGCAACCATCTCTAATGCTCTATTTACAAGTAAGACTTTGTATTTCAATACACAGTTAGCATACTTGGAACTGAGTACATTGAGTCATTAACCTCATCAGTCCTATGGTGTGTAATACGCTTATATCGTAAGGGCAGGATCAAGCTAGAGCTGGAGAAGTTCCTTCACATTCATAGGGTACGTGCTTTGTATGATTCCGTCGTATGCTTGCCTTGCAACAATTTTATTTGTAGCATCTGACGGGTGAAACCAATCCCAAAATACAAACTCAGATCGATCAAGACATATATTTGAGCCAGGAAGACACAAAAATAAGGCATTTGATGGCCCTTCACCACAGCACGCACAGTGCGAATACTTGAATCCTGTTTGCAACAGAAAACACGTAAATATTATTACATCCATAAAGTACATTAGCTCCAGCGTTAAAAAACAAAATGTATGTACATACCATATTCTGAAGGACTATCGATAATTTGCCTGAAATAAGGATAGGTATCCCAGTAAAGTACATATGCTCCAGGGAGATCTTGGTTTAATTGGTGAACCATGGTCTTGATCTTAAGACTGTACTGGATTACAATCTCGTTGTAATCCTCGTAACATTGATTAGGATCATGACTATAGGAAACTATAGCATAAGGAGTACAGCCTAACGGACCTAATCCAGTCACTAAAAATTTCCTTGCACCGTAACTATATAATTTCTGCGTACACCACATAGCAACAGAATTAATGGACTAAATTTAAACCCGATCATAAAACAATCGAAACTTAATGCCAGAGTCGCACGCACGCAACGTACCTTAAGTTGATTACTATATGCTATGATCACAGAATCCCAAAAGTGTGGTGGAATTGGCTTATTGAGTGGATTTGTAAAGCGAGTTAAGTAGTTGTTCAGCAAGTCATCATTTCCTATGCTAGAGAAAATGAGAGATTTGGCTACGAAATGTTCAAATGAATTGGTAGCTGACTCTTCTGCATTGCTATTCTCCATCAGTGATTTCAGCTCTGGGAGTGTTTTCTCCCCAAAGAGCTCAACTTGTTTCGACATTGGTATATTTTGTCCCTATAAAGCAAATTCAGTAATGTGTCACCAACATGAGTTTATCCAAAATGTGACAAAAGTGGATGGACAGAAACATTATCTAGTCCCACCGATTCTGAACAGATCGACCTCCAACATCCGGTGATTATACATTTATATATAAAATTTTATCGCAGTAAAGAAATGTTAAATCTTAATTAAGTTTGGTTCTTACAAATTTTGCACCAGTGTCATTAAGTATCCCGCCCGAAGATGAAGCAAAATTAACCCCTCGCAATAAAGTTGACCCAGTTGTTCTTGGATCGTTACATGCTGGGATCAATTCTATCCCAAGCAAGTAACCTGAAATTCATTTGTACCAAAACTAATAAGTCTAGATCAACAATAAGATTTATATGAACTGTGTTTAATAAACGTACCTAAATGATCTGCAATTGTAGCACCATTACAAAACCTGCCTGTTACACCATATGGAAAATCAATTCCATTTGGAACAGTATTGGCTTTTGCAAGGGTTTTATAATTATTGTTATTTCCTGGATCACTTAAAGAATCTCCAAACACAAACATGGCTGGAACTTGCTGCTGCATTGAACTCAAAGTGGAAGAAGGCATTCCAACCAATATAATTACATGAAAAACAACCATTAAGCACCATACCGAAGAAGTCTCCATTTCAGTAGTTGCTCAGTGATGGCAGGTATTGTTATATATTGTGTTGGTTGAATGCCTAATGTGCAATCTTTATAAGGAGAATAGGAGATTGCATGGGTAATGTTTGTAAATTAATGCGATCCTTTATTGTTAATTATCGGACCATAATGGTCTAGTAGAAAAGGTGGACACATTGCATATATAATTGTGGTCATAGAAATTTGACAATTATGGCGCGTACAATATATGGTTGGCTAGAAGTTGACATTAAATCTACATTGTATGCTATTAGATGCAGTTGCATGTCTAGAGTTTTTTTGGGGGTTTTATTCAACATTCAGTTTGCAGCAGTGGTCGATGCAAGCTGAATGTTGTATAAACAAAGGTCTGAAAAACATGCGTAAGGCGTTGCAGATGCAATCAAACACATGTCACCAAAATGAGGCCATCCATATTAATCAGTACCACTTATTGAACATCTACCAGCTAGCTAGAATTGACAGAGAAGCTGTCACTGACAGGTTATCATGTGTGGAAAGCAAGAGAAACCATGAACTAGCCCAGAAGATCGAGAAGTACTGTATATGATTTGGGATCTTGAAAATCAATTATGTATTAACACAAGAAACCTGACGTCAATATGATCCTTCATATCCTTGAAACATATAATCTTGTTATGAAAATTTTATTCACAAATAAAGCTTTTATTGCAAAATTGGGTGGGTAGTTGGTGTATTAATTAAGTATATAATTGTGATTGATTGGGTGGGTAGTAGGTGTATCAAACTCCACCGGGACAATGAAACCGGCATTCGGTTGTTTGACATTATTTACTTTCTGCTTATTGTTTTGCTTGTTTGATTAGTGGTAAACTGGTAATAGCACTGTTTGTGGAGTTTCAGACAAGATCTTCAGCCAATGGAATTTACATGGAATTGATTGCGTCGGGGCGTTTAGCCAGAATTGATCTATTGCAACTTTTATGTACTGTATTTTTGCGTATTTTTTGTTTTATTAAATAAGTACGTAATTCAATATTAACCTGCAAAAGTACCAAGTACAGACCCTGGTTTGATTCCTGGCTGGTGGCTGGTGCAAATAATATTACTTGGTCACTACTAAATTTAAAGTCAGACAGTTTTTTTCATTGGTCATTGAATTAGCAGTAAATATATAGGGTACGAGCAAAGAAAGAGAAGTTGCAGATCCTGGTAGCTAGATTGCATTTGCCGTCGCTAAAACTGCAGTGACTTTGCTGTTGGTGGTAGGAATCTGCGAGGGGATCGGTGATATGGATACTGTGCCTCTCAAGCTGAAAGACTTGAATTATATTTTAAACAGAAAGAATAAGCACACGCGTGAAGAATACAGCAGAGAAAATTGTAGCGACCCGACCTATATCACCACCGACCTTTGGAGCAGCCCTTGGTTTTGCAGCACCTCTCCAAGCCTTTAGAACATCAATATCATGAACTAATTCATCTACCAAAACACTGTAATAACATCGATCAAGGAATTTTTATATGTGGAACATGTGGGACCAATTACATATGGGTGCAGTGAATTTAAATAGGTAACTCAACCAATAACATTAACATGATCATCAAAGCTTACTAGCCAAAACCCATAAAAGTTCAAACCTGGCAGGTCGACAACAAAAAAAAAAAAAACAAAAAAAAAAAAAAAGAATTTGGATACTCTATCACATCTGCTGGTGTCCCTGCGACCCTGCCATTGCTTTTGCAGCTTGAACGTAGGTACAAGTTGGTGCATTGTTAGATTTCTCTACTCCTAATGAATTGAGAATTTGTTCAAGACTCGTAAGTAGTAATATCCATCTTCTTCTTAGAGCGTAGGGAATATGAAATTTTCTTTAGATCTTAGATTGTGTGATTTTGAAATTTTCCTCGTGAAGCTAAAGGACTTGTTGGATAGTTTTTATAGGTGTGCAGTATGTGAAGAATGGAGAAGTTTCTAGAAATTGTTTCGAATGATCGGTTTCTAGGTGATTTGTTAGCAGTTTTGAAATGAGAACTGTAATATGGGCCATAATCACACAATCCTCCTCATCTCTCTCTCTCTCTCTCACACACACACATACACCTAAAGTCTGTAAACAGACTAGATGTGCGTGATGTATGGTTTTATTGCATTATTCATTGCATTAGCAGTAAATAAGACAAGGGTATGAGCAAAGAAAGTAAAGTTGGAGAACCTGGTGGATTGCATTTGCCTTCTCAAAAATTGCAGGCTTGCAGTGACTTTGTTGTTGGTGGTGGGACTCCTGCGAGGGGATCTGTGTTGTGCGCCTCAGGCTAAATAACTTGAATTACAAACAGAGAGCATAAGCACACACACATGAGAACAGAAGAAAATATAATCAAAAGGCAAAGGCAGAGGACGGTAAATTTCCCCCACTGCTGTTTAAATGTTTCATTAGATGACTGCTTTGGTCAGGGCGTCTTAGTCAGTGCCGCAGTGAGGGTTTAACTTGTGACTTTTAGATTGAAACCTTAAACACATACTAAGAAAGTTTGCAGAGATTTTATCTTGTCTTTATTATAAAGGTTAGGGCTGGGCATGGTTCGGTTCGGTTTGGTTTTGGCCAAAACTGGCAACCGAACACCTAGTAGGTGTTTTGTAAAAACTAAAACCGAAACCGAACTGTTTCATTTTTGAAACCGAACTGAACCGAACCGAAAAAAATTTACTAAAACCGAAACATAACCAAACATGTGATTCGGTTCGGTTAACCGAATAAAACCGAACCGAACACCTAGTAGATGGGTTGGACTGTTGGAGTGTTGGACAAATGGGCTGGACTGCTAGAGAGATGGGCTAGACTGTATACAAAATTACATGATGGGCTGGACTATATACAAAATTACATGTTCGATTCGGTTTTGGGTGTTCCAAAATTTTTGAAACTGCAACCGAACACCCAAAGTAGGTGTTTTACAAAATTATAAACTGCAACCGAACATGTAAACATGTAAACACCTTATTTTCGGTTCGGATCGGTTCGGTTCGGTTCGGTTTGCATGTTTCGGATCGGTTTTGCCCAGCCCTAATAAAGGTATTACCATAAACATGGTGAGGTCAGACACATAAACATTCTGCACTGTTGGAATTTCTCTAGATCAAGTGCAGTGAAACTCTGTGTAACATTTGAAACCCCGAACTTCTTTCCATGGTTTCTAGTGTTCTGTGTCCCGGTCAGAATGCCTTTTTCTACCTCCGGGTCACTGCAGGTACAATTTGAAGCCTTGTTCTTTGGAGACTTCCTTCTCTGACGATAGCAATCATCTCTTATGCTCTATCACCATTACAAAGGCCAAATTTCCAAGTAATATTTTGTATTCAATACACAGTTAGCATACTTGGAACTGAGTACATTGAGTCATTAACCTCCTCAGTCCTATTACTGGAAGGAACCTCAGCTCGTTCTAGTTAGAATGGTGGTTTGAAGAATCATTTATGTCTATGGAGGTATATTGTTCAGAATTACTATGGGCAGATCGAGATTTATGACCCAGGCTGTGGCAGATACTTGGTCACCACTATATTTAAAGTAAGACAGACGTATTCATATACTCTCCTGATAGATATCGAAAAAGCCACTATATATGAGTAACATCTGCACTAGAGATGTGCCTGATATATGGTTTTATTGCAGTGACTTTGCTGTTGGTGGTAGGAATCTGCGAGGGGATCGGTGATATGGATACTGTACTGTGCCCCTCAGGCTGAAGGACTTGAATTATATTTCAAAAAGAAAAATAAGCACACACACACAATAATACAGCAGAGAAAATAATGTAAATATGTGTAGAACCTATTTAGGTGCTGTTTGTGTTTTCAGTTATACTAGTTCTGATAGCTTATAAGCTATTAGAAAATCCAAATGTATGTTTGTTTTTATTTCTAGTTAGGGTCTTATAAGCTATCAGTGAGGCAAGGCGGAGGATGGTAAATATGCCACTGCTGTTTAAACGCCTCATTAGATGACTAATGACAATGCTCAATTGGGGTCACAGACTGCCAATGCTTATTGTGGAAGAACAGTTTTTAGGGTCAATTGGCCAATACACCCCCTTTTTGTGTCACGTTTGGCCAATACATCCCATTAGTCTAAAATTTGCTTTTAGCACCTGTTTAACTGTTTGACTCTGTTACAACAAACAGTCAACTGAGTTTGACTCGGTCAAACCTTTTAATTGACCTAATTACCCCTAAATTTTAAAATACCCAAATTGCCCCAAAATGATCTCAACCATCAATCCAATATGTATACTAAGATCTAATCTAAGCCGTCGATACTTCAGTAGGAATATACTAAGTTGCCCTTTTGTTACACACTCAACAATACACCTTCTTTTTATCTTCTTCTTCATTGAGTCTGCCAAAAACTTCCCTCCAATTCTCTGGTATTTCCCGCCATGAAACCCTAGAAATCCAAGGCTTTGACAATTTCCTTTTAGGCTTGAACAAATTAGAGTTGATCTTTGAAGTTTGGAATCTCCCTTGCTTAAGAATCGCGAAATCACGAAATCGTGAAAGAAAAGTCATTTTTTTTTTCTCGTTTCAAGGTAACACTACACTTCCTCTTACTAATTTCAATTTTATACTTTGATGAATATTTAGATCATGATACTTAATAGTGATTTGATTTTAGTGATCCCTAATTCATATATCCATCAGTTAATATGAAAAAAAATTGAATTTTTTTTTTTTTTTCCAGTTTTGATGTTCAAGTTAATGGGTTTTCTACTGAATGTTGATAGTTTGTGATAGCTTGAACTTGAATAATGTTAGAGTTTTTGGGTTTTTGATCACTAGAAGGGTAATCAAATGTAGAGATCTTGAGTTTGTAATTTTTGGGTATTCAAATGCTGAAATACAGAGTAATAAGTGTTGGTGAATTTTCGAACTTGCAAATATATCAAATGCTGAAATGCAGAGTGATAAGAGTTTGTAATTTTCGAACTACTACTCTACCAATATACCACTGAACTACCGATAGTCCAATACAAAATCATATGTATACATTTTTCTTACTATCCTTTGTATACTTTGTTTTTTTTTCTGTGCTTGTATATTGTTGTAGTGATATCAACTGAAAACTGATATATATATTGTGCTATGTTGTTGTAGTTTGTTCTGAATGTTAGTGTGCTTTGCTTTTGTTTGTAGAGTCGAAAAATGAGTGAGGTTAAAATTAGAAATTTAAGGTTCCATTATAAGGGAACATGGAGTGAGTTGGGAGAAAGGAATGGCTTTTTGTTGATGAAGTACATTGGTGGGAGGGTAAAGGATGCTTTAGATTGGGATGGGAATTTTGTTTCTTTGATGGAGTTAGTTAACTGGATTAAGGACAACATTCCAGGAACTAAAGATGCTAAACTTGCTTTGTATGCTATCTTTGAAGGGAGGGAAGGGGTTCAGATAGAACTTGAAACTGATGACGATGTGATGGAAATGTGGGATGAAGCAATAGAAGATGGTGAAGGTTTCATACATTTGTATGTGGATATTATTCCTGAAGCTTCTTTGATTGCCTTCAAAGAACTACAACAGTATAAAGAGTCAATTTTGAATAGAACTAAGTCCCCACCACCATGATTTTTACAGAGAACACACAAGTAATCCTTCCAATCACAGTCATTCTTCCAATGACCTAGCTCCCCACAATAATAACACATCTTTGAATTCACCTGAGAAATCAGAAAATTGAATAACCAATTTTTCGAATTTAGTTTCTGAAATTTCAGAAATTAACCATTAATTGACCTTACAAGAACGAATTACCTTGAGTTTTGACGAAGAAGCTTCGACATCATCCATTACTAGGTTCAATTTGTTGTTGTGGGATAAGAATTTGTTGTTGTGGAATAAGCCTCCAAGTGATGTTAATGTTTTATAACGAGGAAGTGTTGGGTTTTATGTGCAAATTCAGACGGAGGGAAGTTTTTCACTCAGGAACGTACGTACGCAGTTAAAGGCGTTCGTACGTTCAATGTGACAGATAACTGTTTCGGGAAGAAACGTACGTACGTGATTTCGACGTACGAACGTTGTATTACTTGTACAGGGACGTACGTACGCAGTTAGGGCGTTCGAACGTCCCGTACGCCAGATAACTTCTCCGTGTTGTACCGTACGTACGTGATTTCGACGTACGTACGTCCTCCTGAGAATTGGATTGATGGTTGAGATCGACGGCTTAGATTAGATCTTAGTATACATATTGGATTGATGGTTGAGATCATTTTGGGGCAATTTGGGTATTTTAAAATTTAGGGGTAATTAGGTCAATTAAAAGGTTTGACCGAGTCAAACCCAGTTGACTGTTTGTTGTAACAGAGTCAAACAGTTAAACATGTGCTAAAGCAAATTTTAGACTAATGGGATGTATTGGCCAAACGTGACACAAAAAGGGGGTGTATTGGCCAATTGACCCTTTATGTAAAGATATGTTAGGCATGCTTCCTACTAAACGTATAATTACGTAAAAAAGTTTAGATTTTACCCTTAAAAAAGGATTCCGAACAATAAATATATATATATATATATATATATATATATTTTTTTTTTTTTTTTTTAAAAAATTTGGTATATTAATCATGGCCCGAACACCTAGCCACATCATCATCATGGGAGAACACCTAACCACATATCATCATCATAAGAGCATGGGCCTCCTAATCTCGAACCAGGCCTGAAGGCTGACCCACCTAAGAATTACATGAGAAATTCCCCCAAACACTGTTGATGGGAATTGAACTCACAACCTCTCACTCGTGGGAGTGTTTGAGAGGGATAACAAACCAACTGAGCTAGCAGTTGTTTGTAGCGAACAATAAATATATAAATATGTAAATTATCTCATTATAATTTCAGATCTTGATCAAGGAGCATTATGCGCAAATGTGCGTAGGCATCTGATATGCATTTACATGTTGTGCCAATCCTCTTGTGCCTGAACATGTAGTATAGATGAGTAAATACCATGTTCTACACTGAAGTTAACGTGGAAAATGAACTATTGTTTTCATTATTTTTCTTAGTAAAAATGTCTACTAATTAAGCTCTTTTCTGTAGTCTCTATTGGACTATCTCTAGATCTCTTTTACAAGTAAATGCAAATCAAAAAGAAAATCCACACACACAACTTAAACCTGTACGTATATCATAACATAGCAAGCATGATAACAAAGGATTGTTGTATTATGAATCAAAATCAATTAAACGTGTGATATATATGTTTGTTCCAATCGAAAATAAATTCTAAGAAATAATACCTACATAGTACATACTATACTAAAAGATTACTCTAATTCTAAAGTCCTCCATCAACTTCCCGTTAATACCATCACAGTTGTTAGATCTCTTCTAGTTTGACACCATCTTCAGTTGGTATATACTTCTTCCAGAATGAATGTAGCGACCATATTCTGGACATCTCTTCAATTGGTATTCCCTTAGTTTCAGGCAAGGTTATGTAGATGAAGAGACTCATTCCAAGAACGCATATGGCGAACACGAAGAAGAGCAAAAATTTAAGGTGACAAAGCAATATCAAGAAAGCTTGACCAATCACAAATGTCCAGAACATGTTGAGTGAAACATTAACACTCTGTCCAGCCGATCGAACTTCTAGAGGAAGTATTTCGCTAATGACTAGCCATGCTAAAGGACCCCAAGAATAAGCAAAACCTGTAACGAAAGCGCAAATGAACAACACCACAATAATGGCATAGGCGCCACTTACGTTCCCCTCACCACTCCATTTAAACTTGTACCAGATTAGACCTCCAACTACCAACTGCATGAATGATAAGGAAGAGAACACATTAACAACAAAATATTGGTATATATATCACACTATCGAGAAAAAATAAATCATGCATATATATTGAAATTACCTGAGAAATAAACATTTGAATTCCGCCTGCAAGAAATAGTGTTCGTCTACCTTTCCTATCAGCAAGCCATATAGCAACAAAAGTAGCAAGAACATTGACACCACCAGTTATAAGAGCTGACATTAAAGAAGCATCACCACCAAAACCGAGAGTCTTGAAAAGAACAGGAGCATAGAACATTACTACATTAATGCCTGTAATTTGCTGTAAAGAAGGAAGGGCAACCGAATAAGTTAACTGAGGTCTGTAATTCCTGTCAAAAAATAGTCTATGCCATGGATTTGTAACTTTCTTTGAAGCTTCACTAGCTGCGACAAGATCATTATACTCTTCATCCACATTAGCAACTCCCCGGATTCTTTGGAGCCTTTTCTTGGCCTCTTCAGAACGATTTCTATCAATTAGAAAGTTAGGTGTTTCAGGTAAAAATATCCCACCAACAAGGATAACCAAACCTGGTACAGCAGCTAGACCTAAACTCCATCTCCAACCATTCTCCATCCTGTTTGTGAAATAGTTAAGAACGTTTGCGATCAAAATACCAATTGTGATGAACAATTGAAACATCTGGTTAAGTGCACCGCGCATCTTGTATGGAGCCATCTCAGAGAGGTACAGGGGCACAGACTGTAGCACATACAACAACAAATCAAGTTATATATATATATATACTTACCGGACTCTTCGTTAAAATAAAATATCAACTAAAACTATAAAGGTGGTGAAAAAAATATATGTAGGGAGATCAAACTTCTCTGTCAGAAGACTCATTAGCCCTATTAATTATATGTATAAACAAAATTAATTTCAACTAGTAATTAAATTTGTACCTGACTTGCAAAACCAACACCAACACCAAGCAGAAGTCTACCAATAATTAGCATTGCTAGGTTCTGAGCCAAACCGTTCATAACGGCTCCAACGACAAACACCAAACCACCATAAAATATAGTCCAGGTGCGCCCAAATCTTCTTGTAATCCATGATGCTACAAAGGATGCTAGAAGAGCAGCTATATATAATGATGACGTAAAAAGCGTAAGAATTTGACTATCAAATTTGCAGTATTGATTTGATGATTGAATACCACTCTCCTTTTTGTACACCGATGGAAAAAAACTCTTCAAGAAAGGTGTCATAGATGTAACCCCACCTACAATATATTTTCATACAAAACTCATAAGTATATATTAAAAATCGTATAACAAAAATTTGTACACATTAGATTAAGTTGTTTTTAATTAATTACTTACCAGAGATACCAATGTCATAGCCAAAGATCAGACCACCCATAGCAGCCACAATGCATGCAATTATAACATACATAGTCGTCTCTCCGGGGTAATCTTTACCCGGTTCTCTTCCTCCTGATGATGGAACAATTCCTCCTGCCATTATTGGTATGTATGTATTAGAATCTTCTTTCTTTAATTTGTTTGCTTTGCTTATATTGAAGAAAGTGATTCTACCATGTTCCATATATATAGAGTTTCATTAGATTTAATGTACACTTTGATTAGTTTTAGCTGACACTAATTCCGAATGGGATTTGGTCTTTTACACAAACACGATCTGTAATAACAATTGGACTTGGTGTATTTGGTCTGGTAAATACAGGACTGTCACTGGCAGTCTGCCATGCACCATCTACCAGAAACTATATATGGTGGTATTTATTATGGTATGACGAATTCGAAGCTGTAAATTATGATCTTTTTACTTTTTATATGATGACTGGTGGAACTAATCTTCTCATTGATCATCCTCTACCAATTGTAAGAATCCTTCTATGGAAGTTGTACGTCAAACGCTAGAAATCATTATAAATAAATTTGAATTTCATTATTCAACTATTACCATTTAATATATATATATTATCTGTTTCGAAAAATCATTACAATTAGTTGACGACTACGGTTAATTAAACCTTGGTGTGCATTCCCATCACCAAGATGTTATAATACATCTTACTAACATAAAATTCAGTACACCTATATATGGTCTATGAAATGACTAGTTATCGAGGTCCTGAGAAGGCTTTAACACGCCAAGAACATGAAAAGCGCGCAGCTGGCCTTGCATATCACCTAAAATTTTGAAATTGATTTCATTAGTATAGCTGTTAATGCTGTGAGAACACTCCAATTCACGTTCATATTGAATATCGACGAGAAGCTTATAGCTGTAATAGGTAATAGAGAGATACTTGATCCAACCCAGCGAATATGGCACTTTGTGTACGTAGAAGCCTCCAGTCAGAACAAATGCAAGCATTGTGACTGTGACCACCGTGGACGCCTGTTTGTGCGGCATCCATAATCAATGCCCCAAATGCAAGTCCAAGACCTTGAGCGACCATGACATACCCCAGCAATACAGCTATTTAATGTCAACATGAATGCACCTAATTCAGGTTTCAAACTAGCCATCCATGGGCAAGTCTCCCACGACTCTAGCCATATAGTATGAGGATAGTGTATACATGCCTGATGCCCATTCCTAGCTTGCGAGAGATAGCTTGTTCTTGAGGGAACGCGAAAACTGCGTTGGCAGATGGAAGTACACCCCAGAAGATTGTGATAAAGAAGAGCTAGCAGACCAAGCCGGTCTCGGACATTTCAACTGTCTGATTGCCACCACATAATTCCAGCTAATAAAGCTGCTGCTATCACTTGGAATATTCTTAGGGAGCTGAATGATGCATGTCTCCTTTCTCTGAGACTTCTTTGGAGTAGGACGGTGAATTGATTGAACCAACTTGTAGTACTAAAAAAATAAAATAAAATTGATATTAGGATGATCCCTCCATAATTAACTTGTTTTGGTACGGAATTCTTTCATACAAAAACCTAACCCTAAAGGTTGCTGGGAAATGGCTATAATCTTGTGGGCTATTGGGCCTTAATTTGAAAGCCCAAATTTTACAAAAGCCCATTCAACAAAAAGCCCAATACAACTTTTGAGTCCTTTTAGGACTCCACCTTGGTTGCCGCCACCTTGCTCACACCGTTTACCTCTCTCTATATATATTTCAATTATTTGCAGAGAAAAGGAAGCAAGACAAGACAAGCAGAACTGCAGAAGAAGAAAGAAGCTTAGAAGAAGAAGAAGAAGAAGAAGAAGAAGAAAAAAGAAGAAAGTTAATTGTGAAGATGATGAACATGCAACTACAACCAGTTGGACTTGGATTACCACTGGGTTATCAATTTCGTCCCTCCCCACAAGTGCTGATTAAATATTATTTGTATAAGAAACTTGTAGGAGAAGAAATATTACCTGAGGTTATTGTCAACAAGGATTTATATGGAAGTAATGCTGCTGCTCCATGGGAGCTACTTGAAGGGTGTTCAAAAGACGAAGAATTATATTACTTTACATTAGTTAAGAAGAAGCATGGTGGGAAGAACATCGAAAGGGTTACAAAAGATGGAAAATGGAAGATGGACAACAATAAGCCGGTACAAGATTTTGATGGAAAGGTAATTGGCTATAAGACAACTTTGACATTAATAGTTGATGAGAACAAGTTCGACAAAACTCATGTAGCAAAACAATGGAATTGGACCATGCATGAGTATAGCATGAAGGATGCTAACAATGGTAATGAATATTGGGTTGTTTCTGGGGTTAAGAGAGGTAGCTGCATAATTAATAACAAGGAAGTATCAATACCAACGTCGTTGAAAAGATCGTCACATGAGATCAATGAGGTAGATGATGATTTATTTAACAAGAATATCAAACGTCCTTGTGTATCGGCTGGATCACCACACATGACAGCATTATTGCAGCCAGCATCTTCAGAGACATCAGTAGAGTACTCCTCCAAGGTCTGTTGGGGTGCAACAACAATGCCACAAGATGAGGGATTTGTACAACTACAGCAGCATGATCAACAATTTCAAGGATTCAATGAGGGAGAACAAGATGAGGGATTCATGCCATTACAGCAACTTGATGATGATAAACTTCAAGCGTGTAACGAGGGAGAACAAGATGAGGGGTTCTTACTCCTACAGCAACATGATCAACAACTTCAAGCATTCAATGAGGGATTCATACCGCTACAGCAACATGATCAACAACTTCAAGCATGCAATGACAGAGAACTTGCATCAACATTGTATGATGATGATCAACAGCTTCAAGCATGCGGCAATGATTATTTGGTTAGCATGACCAATGAGGGAGAACTTGCATCAACATCGTATGAGAACTCAGTAACATGGACTCAACCTTCTACAATTGATGCATCAAATCCGACCGCCATTGAACTCCCAAATTATGTTGAAAATATTGAGGGAAATGCTCTAATGTCAGAAATTTTCGAGCTTTTAATGAACGATGACGAAGTCCCAGAGACAATGGAAGGCGAAGCTACAGATGCAACAATATCATACGAACATTTCCAGCCTCATCAACAATGCACAGAAACTACCTCGATGTCAGATATTGGGGGGGATCCCTCGTCAACATCGTACAGAAACCCATTGTCCACAGGAGATCCAGGAATACAGCTAGTATATGATGATTTGAATGTTGGGTTCGCGTCAGAAGACTACTCTTGGTTCTCACCTATGCTACAACAATCAATTTGAAAGCGATGATTACTGCGAAATTTAATTGTTCTATTTTTTGCTACTGAACTATATATTCTGACCTCTGAAGTTGTAATTGACATTTTATAGTACATTAATAAAATTTGAAGTTTTTTTACATCCCTGCTGGTATATATGTATAATTTGTAATGTTATATGGTACCTACGTGCCTGATCAATCATAGATGAAATCCAACAAAATATTGAAAAATCTCTTCACCTTCAAATATATTTCTTGGTTTAATCAAACCCCTTGGGTAAACAAGCAAGCACCACTGGTCTAGGGTAGAATACCCCTACCACAGTACAGATGCAGGTTTGATTCCCAGCTGATGCAACTAATATTACTTTATAAAACTATATGTTCAGTTTTGACACGTTGTAGACAAAAAATCATAACTTTTTTCTCTCAACTTTCCAATGGTATATTTCAAGTCGTCTGGAAATACGTATTTAGGCAGGAAAACGGTTCCGAAGTTCTGACAGGAAAATTGCCTTTGGACAGTAGTTCTGACAGATTTATTACCTCTGGACGCTAAAATGTCTATGGGCCAATTTTGGGCCCATGACGTGGTAAGCCCTAATTTACCTTGTAATACACTATATGAAGCCATGATAGTGTAGGAAACCTTAAGGTTTTGGGAGCCACATTAAGCATGTAGTCTAAGTGAGTTTTGAGAGATTCAAAACTTGGATCATAAAATTTGTACATGTTGGATTGGCAGGATTTTTGGTGTGATGAATGTTCTCATTATGTACGACATCTTCACCCAAATTTATGATAATCTGAAATTTCTAACCCAACAAAAATCATATTACAAGTTAATGTAATATGGAACGTTCATTTTTACCGTTGAATTTAATATTACATTTGATGGGTCTAAATCTATTCAAATGAGCTGATTTTTTTATGTAGTAGATCTTTATAGTAAGGAGATCATATCTACAAAAAATCATGCCAATCCAATATGTAAAAGTACCTTAAATAGGATTGAGTCAAAATTATATCAAACATTTCTTGAGTCCCTGGAACCCCTCCCTTTAATTATTGAAAGAAGTGTGTTTTCTTTACAAGGAAATATCTCATTTATCTATGTTGTTTAATTCATGAGGTATTCTTTAATTCACTTCCCTGCAGCAGTTGGTATCAGAGTCGTGTAACGTCCTGAAGCATGACCTATATATGGAGAACTAGGTTTATGGTCGTATTATTCGCGAAGATCCAAATGGTAGCATAATGGGAAAGAGAGTGGCCGAATTAGCATGGCGGGTTGAAGCACTCACCCAACAAGTTGCTATTATGCAACAACAACAATAGCCCCGTCATTCCCCAAGTAGGGGCGGAGCCAGGGGGTACGCACGTGCGTACCTGAAATTCTATAAGATTTCTACTATATATTACTAATTGTGGAATTACTTATACTGTACGTTAGGGATAAAAATATATATCCTTAAAATATCTATAATGATTAGCTAGTAATTCTTTTTTTTTTTTTCGCTAAAGGGTAATTTGATAAATAAAAGAATGAGTTACAAGGGGGGTGCAAGCACCAGTTACATCATAGAAATTTGTAATACACAGAGTAAGGACTTTCTAATGGCACTCTCAGCCCTGAGCTTGAGTCCCACCATTGCTTATCTCCCTTGTTAAGATGAGTACCCTTTGCAGCACAGAAATCTGCAGCAAAATTTACTTCACGTTTAGTAGATGTGATCAACAGCCAGCTGAACTTCAGTCTCAAGAGCTCTCCTCTTCTTTAGTATGCATCTTAGTAAGTAATAATCCTCTTAAAAGTTTTTATGCTGTTGGTCTTTTATAGATTGTTCCAAGGGCGACCATATTAGACAATAAGACTATGACCAATGTGCTTCAATGGCCTGTGAAAGAGCTTGAGAACAAACAAAAAAGAATTCAATCCGGTGAAACTTGGAGCTGGATCAATTGTGCCTCTTAAAGTTGGCCGCCAAGCCTCACAGGTTGCCAAACTTTTTTTACTTTAAGAATTATCTTCAAATTTTGAAAACAATCTTAGTGTTACTCACATTTGTAATGGTGACAGTTGGATATAACTGTCGACTTTGAAATCGATAAGAATGCATTGGAAGCTGCAGCTGGTCGACCTGATCGTGTTGGCTACAACTGTACCAGAAGCCACGGAGCTGGTGGAAGAAGCGTTTTGGGACCATTCGGTCTATTAGTTCATGCAAATGATAAGCGTTCTGAGCAGACAGCTATTTACTTTTATGTGACAAAAGGCACAGATGGAAATCTCAAGACATTCTTCTGCACTGATCAGTCCAGGCATGAACCTTTTCTGTTTGTTGCAAAATATTAATCTGCTAAATCTTTACCAACAATTTTCCCTTGCCATCGATGATATTAAATTAATTAGTACACTTTCCATGTCTGTGGTACATTTCCTTGAACATGAATTTCGATAAGTATCTTGCCAAATTTATTAGTTTTGATTGAAACTGTATTTCCTGCAGATCTTCAAAGTCCCCCGATATCACAAAAGAGAATTATGGGAGTACAGTTCCGGTGCTTGACAATGAAAAATTCTCTTTGCGAGTGTTAGTAAGTTGACAATTTGCTGTATATACGATGCTCAACTTATTTGAGATGGAGAGGTATTTAATTTGCTCAAACTATATTCTTTTTCTAGGTTGATCACTCAATAGTTGAAGCCTTTGCTATGGGTGGGCGGGAGAGTTATCACGTCTCGATTAAATCCAACAGAAGCTATCGCAGGAGCAGAACGAGTGTTTCTTTTCAACAATGCTACTGGCACTAGTGTTACTGCCACTTCCATCAAAATATGGGAAATGAATCCTGCATCGATGAAATTCTACTTTGATGATCAGAAAAACTCGTAGTATCCGTGTAACCTTGTTTTGTTATGATTCCCATCAAATGCATGTATTCATTTTACCAAGAACCTTATTGTACCTTGTCAGTTTGTTCCCTTATATCTCTAACCATAGTTAAAAATGCCGGCATATTTCGCGAAATTTCGGGCGGAATATATCGGGTTTTAGAGAATCGGCATATTAAAATCCGGGAATAATCGAGAGTATTCCCGATATTTCAGATGATTTTTTTATTTCGAGTGTTGGAATGTCGGAATATACCGTTTTCTTCAAATTCGAGAATGTTCCTGATGTAATATTATCGGCGGAAGCAAACAATAATAAGAACACCAATTAAATAAATGGTTTGAACACCCAAAAACTAGGGTTCTTCACAAAAACGAATTTAATGTCTCAAGACATAAACAAATCGTCAATCTAACCTCCTAAATAGGGTTTGCAATCCCCTATTTATATAATAACCTAAACCTAATCCTAACTACACTAGAAAGCTAAGTAAATAGAAACTACTACTAGGGATGTTCGAATCCATATAGGAATCTGCAGGAACTATGAGGCATGTGCCTTGCACATGCTATCTTTATGCATATGCATCAGTTCCATTGGGCGCCACAGACTGCCTTGGTCAGAGTGCTATAGTCAGTGCCGCCTAGAGCCTTTATGATGGCATACAGGAATTAGCTGATATGTTTGAAGAGAAATGGGAGCGGAGCTCGACTGGCGCCTTTATCATGGCATACATGAATTTGCTATTTTAGGAAAGTTTTGTTTTGTTTATATCTCTTTCTAGAGAACTCCGTTTTGCATGTCGTCTGTGGCGTTGGATTCCTAGAGATGAGTAGAGTCCAGATTTGATCATAACTCAAATCTTTCTATTTTTAGTAATTTTCGTCTTATATTACGGTTGGAGGTTAGTTGTGTCCTTTATACAGTATTAGGGTTTGATTAGGATTTGGAAACTGTAGCCTATATAAAGGCCTCTTGTTAGATGTAAGGGACTGGGTTTTTATTGATTAATGAAAAAGAAGTGCTCTTCTTAATATTGGTGTGAGTTTGTTTGTATTCCAAGATCTAGTTCCTGCATTAGTTGGTATCAAATTTCTAGGCTACTATCCTGTTTCAATGGCCTGTGGTGGTGGAAGAGGATGTGCTACAGTGATTCGTGATGCCCCTTTAGATGATGTGTATGCGAGAGATAGGATTGCAGAGCTTACCCGGCAGGTTGTAGCAAATAACATTTTGAAAATTATAAATAAAAAAAAAAAAAAAAAAAATTGATATTAGGATGATCCCTCCATAATTAACTTGTTTTGGTACGGAATTGTTTCATACAAAAACCTAACCCTAAAGGTTGCTGGGAAATGGCTATAATCTTGTGGGCTATTGGGCCTTAATTTGAAAGCCCAAATTTTACAAAAACCCATTCAACAAAAAGCCCAATACAAAAAGCCCTATACAACTTTGAGTCCTTTTAGGACTCCACCTTGGTTGCCGCCACCTTGCTCACACCGTTTACCACTCTATATATATATATTTCAATTATTTGCAGAGAAAAGGATGCAAGACAAGACAAGACAAGCAGAGCTGCATAAGAAGAAAGAAGCTTGGAAGAAGAAGAAGAAGAAGTAGAAGAAAGAAGAAAGTTAATTGTGAAGATGATGAATATTGGTACCTACATGCCTGATCAATCATAGATGAAAACGACTCCGAAGTTCTGACAGGAAAATTGCCTTTGGACAGTAGTTCTGACAGATTTATTGCCTTTGGACGCTAAAATGTCTATGGGCCAATTTTGGGCCCATGACGTGGTAAGCCCTAATTTACCTTGTAATACACTATATGAAGCCATGATGTGTAGGAAACCTTAAGGCCATCCTACACCCATTGGATTCAGTAGTTTTGCAGCTATAGATGATATCATCTCCTCGCTCGTTACTTCTGACATGTGCCTGGTATATGGACTATGGTTTTAATGCATTAGACATTGAATTAGTCCTAAATATATAGGACTTTGTTATTGGTGGTGGGAATCTGCGTGGGGATCGGTGATATGGGTATTGTTCGCCTCATCACACACACACACATGAATACAACAGAGAAAAAAAATTGTTGTTCAGTGTTTGCTATGTTCAGTTTTGACACGTTGTAGAAACAGTCATAACTTTATTCTCTCATCTTTCCAATGGTATATTGCAAGTCGTCTGAAAATACGTATTTTGGCAGGAAAACGGCTCCGAAGTTCTGACAGGAAAAGTGCCTCTGGACCGTAGTTCTGACAGATTTATTGCCTCTGGCCGGTAAAGTGTCTATGGGCCTATTTTGGGCCCACGATGTGGTGAACCCTAATTTATATTGTAATACACTATATAAAGCCATGATGGTGTAGGAAACCTTAAGGTTTTGGGAGCTAAATTAAGCATGTAGTTTAAGAGAGTTTTAAGAGATTCAAAACTTGGATCATAAAATTTGTACATGTTGGATTGGCATGATTTTTGATAGGATGAATGTTCTCATTATGTACGACATCTTCACCAAAATATTATCATAATCTGAATTTTGTAACCCTGGAAAAATCATATTACAAGTTAATGTAATGTGTAACGTTCATTTTTACCGGTGAATTCAATATTACATTTGATGGGTCTAAACATATTCAAACGAGCTGATTTTTTATGTAGTAGATATTTATAGTAAGGAGATCATATCTACCAAACATCATACCAATCCAATATGTACAAGACCCTAAATAGGATTGAGACAAAATTGAGTCAAACATTTCCTGAGTCCCTGGAACCCCTCCCTTTAATTATTGAAAGAAGTGTGTTTTCTTTATGAGGAAGTACCACATTTATCTATGTTGTTTATTTCATGAGGTATTCTTTAATTTATTTCCCTGCATCAGTTGGTATCAGAGTCGTGTAACGTCCTGAAGCATGACCTATGGAGAACTAGGTTATTGTAAGGCCCCTGAAATCTGATCGTAGCTGGCCAGGCCAAAACCGGGCAACAGAGTCATAATGATCACCATATGTCCTCTATGGACCAATGGGTCACACTACTGTCACGTGACATCACACCTCTAGACCACAGAAGAACATAATAAAATAAACAACAAATACTAAACTAACGGCGGAAGACTAAACAGAATACAAACTATATAAATATAAATATAAATCAGAGTCATGCCCGAAGGTTTTAAACTCATCAAACTCCAACTAGACTTATGAGCAACTTGAGGTCAAACGCCAACTAAAACACTTATATCCTGAAAGGGGAAAATGAAAGACGTTAAACGCCAGCAAGTTACAGAACTTGAGGTTCGATCTTAATTCCCAGAAAAGGAATCCGCGCATCCTAGAGATAAACAATTATAAATACTAATCAATTTATTCTAACATTTAACACAATGATAAATAATTCAACAAGATCATTCTCTGGTAATCTGCAATGTCAATCATGTTTCCGGTTCCAATAATCAAATAATCAAAATCTATTTCAATCAATCAATCAATCTGCAATATTAGATCAAGTCTTTATCCAGTAATTCCAATATATCATATTACGTCAATCCAAATCCATGCAACAAGTGCCAAGTTGTGCATTAGCACCGAGTCGTACGCATCGCAGCCATACACTCATCAAGCTATGTCATTCGACACAACTTAGGGACGTCTCCCAACGGGTCCTGTAATAGAATAATTTACACGCCCAAAATCCACGGGTCTCATGTTAGTATAACTAACACGCCCAAATTAATCTAATAATCAAATCCAGTTCATTCCCACAAATTCCAATCTGATTCATAATCATCATTCAAAATCATTCCAATCTGATCAGATAAAAATGTACCAACAATAACAATAATCATAACATCCATTTTCAAAAGCTAATATCTTAGTCATCTCTGAAGTGTAATTATCCTTCGGTCAAATCTAATTATTTATTGTTCAGTCAACTCAACGGTGTTTCATTCTTTGTAATTCATTCAGAGAAACATTATAAACCAACCCAAATTATGAATTAACTTTTAACAGTAAGTCTAACACCTTAATGTATATGCTTAATTCACTTCTTCCAATTCTAATTAAACAACTAAACTATCTGATATGTCATAGAACATTCTAATTTAATACACATGCTTCCATTCCGCAAATTAAAAATACTAACATGATCCTAAGATAAATTTTAGCAATATTAATAACTAAATATTAACAAGTTTGCATATTTATCAAACTCTAATTATTAAAACATGTATTTTCATGAGAATCAATTATAATTCTACTAACTAAACATGATAACCAAAATAACACTTCAACCTAATCTGAAAATTAAGAACTTTCCTCATAAGAAGGCCACCAAATACCAAAGATACGAAGCACACAACTCAAAACAACCATACAAATCAGCCACAGTTTTTCTAACCTCCAAAGAATCAGTCACACAGGTCACTTCCGGAAGATTCTCATCCTCTACTTTATATTATCAAATGCGTATTTTCAATAGAGTTCTAATGACATAAGATTCAGGTAATTCCGAGTTCTGTAGAGAGGGTTATGGCCGAAATACTAATAGGGTGTTATCAAAAATGGGAATCCATATATTTCTCTTCAAGTTTAAGATCTAGGGTTTCTCCTTTTCATTGAATAACTAAGAATATTATATATACTAATATTTGTTTATGTGGACCTAAAGATGAATTTAAAATAAAGCCCAAAGGCATAATACTAAGCCCATTCAGTTTAGGCTACGACGACAGAGATCGGCCCAACAGTTTATAGTTTTGATAATGGCCCTGGTCCTGTGTTTTTGTACATTAACATGCCGCGGGGTCAGAGGCCGGCCACCTATAAGGCTTTATATTGCGAAAAAATAAAATTAAAAGATTTGTGCAGCGCAGTTTTGTTTTTTTCCGCTAGAGTGCAGCGCAGTTTATTGTGTGTTTGTCTTCTACTTTTATATAAATTATAAGTGAAAAGAACGTGCACCTGTAGTAGAGATTATTTTGAATATTAATAAAATTTTAAATATTAAGTTTTAAGATAGAAAAAAAATATATTCTGTCATGAACTCATGATCATATTCTAAAACATTTTTTTTTTTGTCAAAGTCATTGATCAAGTGCTTATAGAATATCAATTGTCATTTTTTTTTTTTTTTTTTTTTAAGAATAAACTTGTTTGAATCAAAATACCAAACTTATTGATTTTACTTCTAATTGTTTGGGACATAGGTGAACAAATCAAAAATATCGGGCGGATATTCACAAATTTTGTCGGTCTTTGGGAATTCGGAGTGGTACGGCATACGAATAATAAACGAAACATAAACCTCCAAATGCCTACCGGATTTTTATGCATATTCGTGAAATATTCGAAAAGTACGAAAATTACGAAATTTTTGAATCTGAAATTAACACATTTATTTTTAAAATATAATTCCCACATTTATTTAATACAATTTTTTCGAATTTTTCATGAATACCCGCGAATATTCGAGCAATATTTCACGAGAACCATTTTGCCAAACCTTCCAATTCCGACACTAGAGTCCGGATATTCGCAGAATATACCGGTTTTTCAAGGGTGGATATTCGAGTTTATTCAAAATTTTCACCTATGGTTTGGGACATTAATTGTTGCATAGATGGTGGAAATGTTCATTAATTACGCAGAAGGAATAGTAATAAAAAAACATAGGTTGACTGGAATTAGGTAATTTGATAATCAAACATGATAGACAATTGAGAAATTTTATTAGAGAGCCACATTTTTTCAATGTTATAAAACAAACTTCTAATCTTCACCACTACTATGGCACTATGCTCATTTGGTTATATAATATAAGTTAATCACAGTTGTTTTTTTAATTTTTTAGCATAATACAGATCACTCTCGCATTTTCAAATATATTGATTAATTAATGATCCAAATAGCTATCAATTTATGTTGAGAAAATACAAATATAGATATTGACTAATTGAATTGAATTGCGATGCTTGTGTAATACACTTGATAACCTGTCTGCAGCGACACCTTCTCTGCGAATTCTAGCTGGTAGAAGTTCAATAAGTGGAGCTGATTAATATGAATGGTTCCTGCGCATATCTCGTTACATTAGGCATTCAACCAACACAATAACAATACCTGCCATCACTGAGCAACTACTGAAATGGAGACTTCTTCGGTATGGTGCTTAATGTTTGTTTTTCATGTAATTATATTGGTTGGAATGCCTTCTTCCACTTTGAGTTCAATGCAGCAGCAAGTTCCAGCCATGTTTGTGTTTGGAGATTCTTTAAGTGATCCAGGAAATAACAATAATTATAGAACCCTAGCAAAAGCCAGTACTGTTCCAAATGGAATTGATTTTCCATATGGTGTAACAGGGAGGTTTTGTAATGGTGCTACTATCGCAGATCATTTAGGTACGTTTATCAAACACAGTTCATATAAATCTTATTGTTGATCTAAACTTATTAGTTTTGGTACAAATGAATTATTTCAGGTTACTTGCTTGGGATAGAATTGATCCCAGGATGTAACGATCCAAGAACAACTGGGTCAAATTTATTGCGAGGAGTTAATTTTGCTTCGTCTTCAGCTGGGATAGTTAATGACACTGGTGCAAAATTTGTAAGTGACGAAACTTAACTAAGATTTAGCATTACGTATATTTCTTTACTGCGACAGGATTTTATCCATAAATGTATAATCACAGGATGTTGGAAGTCTGTTCTGAATCAGTGGGACTAGATAATGTGTCTGTCCATCCACTTTTGTCACATTTTGGATGAACTAATGTTGACGACACGTTGCTGAATTTGCTTTAGGGTGATTTAGGTTTTGGTCACCACTTTTTAGTATAAATTAGGTTTTGGAGCCGGTTTTTATCTTTATTAGGGTTTAGAGCTCATTTTCGAACCAACAACTAAAAAAACCCGATTGAACCGAAAATATTTTCAAAATACCTAATTTTACCCCTGAAACTCACGTGATCTGCACGTGATCACTAACCCTAATATAGTTTTGATCAGGGGTATTTTGGCCATTATAAACAATTACTTGGGTCAATTGTCGGTTCAGCTCTAAACCCTAATAAAGATAAAAACCGGCTCCAAAACCTAATTTATACTAAAAAGTGGTGACCAAAACCTAAATCACCCTTTGCTTTATAGGGACAAAATATAGCGTTGTCACGACAAGTTGAGCTCTTTGGGGAGAAAATACTCCCAGAGCTGAAATCACTGACGGAAAATAGCAATGTAGAAGATTCAGCTACCAATTCATTTGAACATTTCGTAGCCAAGTCTCTCATTTTCTCTAGCATAGGACATGATGACTTGATCAACAACTACTTAAGTCGATTTGCAAATCCACTCAATAAGCCAATTCCACCACACTTTTGGGATTCTGTGGTCATAGCATATAGTAATCAACTTAAGGTACGTTGTGTGTATCTCTGGCATTAAGTTTCCATTTTTCGATCGGGTTTTTAAATTTAGTCCATTCTGTTGCTACATGATGTACGCAGAAATTATACAGTTACGGTGCAAGGAAGTTTTTAGTGACTGGATTAGGTCCCTTAGGCTGTACTCCTTATGCTATAGTTTCGTATAGTCAAGATCGTAATCAATGTTATGAGGATCACAACGAGATTGTAATCCAGTACAGTCTTAAAATCAAGACCATGGTTCAACAATTAAACCAAGATCTCCCCGGAGCATATGTACTTTACTGGGATATCTATCCTTATTCAAGGCAAATTATTGATAGTCCTTCACAATATGGTATGTACATACATTTTGTTTTTACGATGGAGTAATTAATATACATTATACATGTAATAATATGTACACGTGTTTTCTGTTGCAAACAGGATTCAAGTATTCGCACTGTGCGTGTTGTGGTGAAGGGCCATCAAATGCCTTATTTTTGTGTGTTCCTACGTCAAATTTATGTCTTGATCGATCTGAGTTTGTATTTTGGGATTGGTTTCACTCGTCAGATGCTACAAATAAAATTGTTGCAAGGCAAGCATACGACGGAATCATACAAGGCATGTACCCTATGAATGTGAAGGAACTTCTCCAGCTCTAGCTTGATATATATAAGAAGTTGGAAATGCAGATTGTCTACGACATCTGTTTTCATTTATATCCATTTTTTTACGGTATTACACACCATATGATACTGAACTACTGAAGAGGTTAATGAATTAATTGTACTCATTTCCAAGTATGCTAACTGTGTATTGAAATACAAAGTATTATATTACTTGTAAATAGAGCATTGGAGATGGTTGCTATCAGAGCAAGGATTGAACAAGGCTTG
Source organism: Aquilegia eximia (assembly GCA_023053565.1). Lineage (NCBI taxonomy): Eukaryota > Viridiplantae > Streptophyta > Magnoliopsida > Ranunculales > Ranunculaceae > Aquilegia > Aquilegia eximia. Next base: position 21,457,980 of record JALIGU010000005.1, read on the forward strand.
ACATTGAACCTGCAATGACCCGGAGGTAGAACAAGGCATTCTGACCAGGATACAGAACACCAGAAACCATGGAAGGAAGTTCGGGATTTCAAATGTTACACAGAGTTTCACTGCACTTAATATAGAAATTTTCCAACAGTGAAGAATGTTTAGGTGTCTGAGCTCACCATGTTTATGGTAATACCTTTATAATAATGACAAAATAAAATCTCTGCGAAATTTCTTAGTATGTGTTTAAGGTTTCAATCTAAAGATCACAAGTTAAACCCTGAGCAAGGTGCCAACATGATAAAGTGATGCAGAAACTAGATCTTGGAACACAAACAAACTCACACCAATATTAAGAAGAACACTTCTTTTTCATTAATCAATAAAAACCCAGTCTTTTACATCTAACAAGAGGCCTTTATATAGGCTACAATTTACAAATCCTAATAAAACCCTAGTACTGTTTAAAGGACGCAACTAACCTCCAACCCTAATATAAGACGAAAATTACTAAAAATAGAAAGATTTGAGTTATGATCAAATCTGGACTCTACTCATCTCTAGGAATCCAACGCCACAGACGGCATGCAAAACAGAGTTCTCTAGAAAGAGATATAAACAAAACAAAACTTTCCTAAAATACGAACAGAGCCAACCATAAAACTATAAGTATTTTTATTACCATCATGGTGAACGTTACTGCCATGGTCTACCTAACAACAAATGACATGCATCCATAGGGACAACATCACACCAAACTTTATCCCGATACTTTGCACCAATAGAAAAAGCAACTAAACAGATACCTCCACCCCTTTCCTGAGCCATGAAAGGGAATACGGTTCAGGGTTGCCAGCTTCAGCTTTGAAACAGCTTCATCAGAAACCACGTTTTTACAGCTACCAGGATCAATAATCAGTTGACACTCTACCCCAAATAGTACAACTTGAACGAAAAATATTGTTTCTCAACCACGCATCTCCTTTCGTGTCTTGAGGAGTAAGACAGATCTTGCGAGTGATTAAACATTCACCCCTATCACCATGAACAACCTCTTCCTCAACCTCGTTATTGTCAAATAGTGGGTTATCAAACAATGGAGAACCCTCAAAACCCTCCAATCTGCACCATCATCACCATCAATAAATAATTTTTTTTCCTTGCCTATCACCCTTTCTACAATCAGCAGATTTATGTCCAGGTTCGCCACATTTAAAATACTTAAAAGTTGGTGCTTTAACTGGTTGTGTTCCTCCACCCTGCATGTTTATGGGCCTGTTAGTAGGTGTTGTATTGTTACGAACACCAAACCTATTATCAAGACTAGCAGTGTAACCACCCCTCCTTTGCAGCTGCCTTTCCAAAGTCAATGCTCTCTGGCGTGCCTCAGAAACATCCCAACAATCAAACAAGTTCAGTGTATCCTGGAAATTCTGACGTAAACCCCCAATATAACGAGTAACCAACTGTTCACCCGTCTCTGCACTATCAACCCGAAATACTAATTGATAAAATTCTTTAGTATATTCTTCAACCGCTTTAGAACCCTACCGTAGATTCTGCAAAAGATATGATGGAAAACCACTCTGGCGTAGTTGTAAGGAAAAAAATTTGCGCGCATGTGCTTCTTTAGTTTCTCCCATACAACAATATTAGCTTTCTCTTGCCTCCTACGAGTTGACTTTAGTTATTGCCACCATGCAGCAGCCCTTCCACGAAATCTTGTAGCAACTAAAGGAACTTTTTTGTTTTCAGGAACTTCTTTGAACTCCAAAATTTCTTCAACAGTACCAAACCAATCAATCAATTCATCAGCTTGTAGGTTTCCATGAAACTCTGGAATATCGATTTTCAATCCAGCCTCCCATCTACGATTTTCATAAGGTTGTCTAGCAACCTCACGATTAACTTCTACAAAGGGTTGTCAAGCCCTTCCTCATCGTCTCCAGCATCTGAATCTTGCGGTTCTGGAACACGACGACGCTCTTGCTGATTTTGCAAACTAGCCATCTGACGGGAGAGCGCTTCAACCTGCCGGGTAAGCTCTGCAAGCCTATCTCTCGCATACACATCATCTAAAGGGGCATCTCGAATCACTGTAGCACGTCCTCTTCCACCACCACGGGCCATTGAAACAGGATAGTAGCCTAGAAATTTGATACCAACTAATGCAGGAACTAGATCTTGGAATACAAACAAACTCACACCAATATTAAGAAGAACACTTCTTTTTCATTAATCAATAAAAATCCAGTCCCTTACATCTAACAAGAGGCCTTTATATAGGCTACAGTTTCCAAATCCTAATCAAACCCTAATACTGTATAAAGGACACAACTAACCTCCAACCGTAATATAAGACGAAAATTACTAAAAATAGAAAGATTTGAGTTATGATCAAATCTGGACTCTACTCATCTCTAGGAATCCAACGCCACAGACGACATGCAAAACGGAGTTCTCTAGAAAGAGATATAAACAAAACAAAACTTTCCTAAAATAGCAAATTCATGTATGCCATCATAAAGGCACCAGTCGAGCTCCGCTCCCATTTCTCTTCAAACATATCAGCTAATTCCTGTATGCCATCATAAAGGCGCTAGGCGGCACTGACTATAGCGCTCTGACCAAGGCAGTCTGTGGTGCCCAATGGAACTGATGCATGTGCATAAAGATAGCATGTGCAAGGCACATGCCTCATAGTTCCTGCAGATTCCTATATGGATTCGAACATCCCTAGTAGTAGTTTCTATTTACTTAGCTTTCTAGTGTAGTTAGGATTAGGTTTAGGTTATTATATAAATAAGGGATTGCAAACCCTATTGAGGAGGTTAGATTGACGATTTGTTTATGTCTTGAGACATTAAATTCGTTTTTGTGAAGAACCCTAGTTTTTGGGTGTTCAAACCATTTATTTAATTGGTGTTCTTATTATTGTTTGCTTCCGCCGATAATATTACATCAGGAACATTCTCGAATTTGAAGAAAACGGTATATTCCGACATTCCAACACTCGAAATAAAAAAATCATCTGAAATATCGGGAATACTCTCGATTATTCCCGGATTTTAATATGCCGATTCTCTAAAACCCGATATATTCCGCCCGAAATTTCGCGAAATATGCCGGCATTTTTAACTATGGTTAGAGATATAAGGGAACAAACTGACAAGGTACAATAAGGTTCTTGGTAAAATGAATACATGCATTTGATGGGAATCATAACAAAACAAGGTTACACGGATACTACGAGTTTTTCTGATCATCAAAGTAGAATTTCATCGATGCAGGATTCATTTCCCATATTTTGATGGAAGTGGCAGTAACACTAGTGCCAGTAGCATTGTTGAAAAGAAACACTCGTTCTGCTCCTGCGATAGCTTCTGTTGGATTTAATCGAGACGTGATAACTCTCCCGTCCACCCATAGCAAAGGCTTCAACTATTGAGTGATCAACCTAGAAAAAGAATATAGTTTGAGCAAATTAAATACCTCTCCATCTCAAATAAGTTGAGCATCGTATATACAGCAAATTGTCAACTTACTAACACTCGCAAAGAGAATTTTTCATTGTCAAGCACCGGAACTGTACTCCCATAATTCTCTTTTGTGATATCGGGGGACTTTGAAGATCTGCAGGAAATACAGTTTCAATCAAAACTAATAAATTTGGCAAGATACTTATCGAAATTCATGTTCAAGGAAATGTACCACAGACATGGAAAGTGTACTAATTAATTTAATATCATCGATGGCAAGGGAAAATTGTTGGTAAAGATTTAGCAGATTAATATTTTGCAACAAACAGAAAAGGTTCATGCCTGGACTGATCAGTGCAGAAGAATGTCTTGAGATTTCCATCTGTGCCTTTTGTCACATAAAAGTAAATAGCTGTCTGCTCAGAACGCTTATCATTTGCATGAACTAATAGACCGAATGGTCCCAAAACGCTTCTTCCACCAGCTCCGTGGCTTCTGGTACAGTTGTAGCCAACACGATCAGGTCGACCAGCTGCAGCTTCCAATGCATTCTTATCGATTTCAAAGTCGACAGTTATATCCAACTGTCACCATTACAAATGTGAGTAACACTAAGATTGTTTTCAAAATTTGAAGATAATTCTTAAAGTAAAAAAAGTTTGGCAACCTGTGAGGCTTGGCGGCCAACTTTAAGAGGCACAATTGATCCAGCTCCAAGTTTCACCGGATTGAATTCTTTTTTGTTTGTTCTCAAGCTCTTTCACAGGCCATTGAAGCACATTGGTCATAGTCTTATTGTCTAATATGGTCGCCCTTGGAACAATCTATAAAAGACCAACAGCATAAAAACTTTTAAGAGGATTATTACTTACTAAGATGCATACTAAAGAAGAGGAGAGCTCTTGAGACTGAAGTTCAGCTGGCTGTTGATCACATCTACTAAACGTGAAGTAAATTTTGCTGCAGATTTCTGTGCTGCAAAGGGTACTCATCTTAACAAGGGAGATAAGCAATGGTGGGACTCAAGCTCAGGGCTGAGAGTGCCATTAGAAAGTCCTTACTCTGTGTATTACAAATTTCTATGATGTAACTGGTGCTTGCACCCCCCTTGTAACTCATTCTTTTATTTATCAAATTACCCTTTAGCGAAAAAAAAAAAAAGAATTACTAGCTAATCATTATAGATATTTTAAGGATATATATTTTTATCCCTAACGTACAGTATAAGTAATTCCACAATTAGTAATATATAGTAGAAATCTTATAGAATTTCAGGTACGCACGTGCGTACCCCCTGGCTCCGCCCCTACTTGGGGAATGACGGGGCTATTGTTGTTGTTGCATAATAGCAACTTGTTGGGTGAGTGCTTCAACCCGCCATGCTAATTCGGCCACTCTCTTTCCCATTATGCTACCATTTGGATCTTCGCGAATAATACGACCATAAACCTAGTTCTCCATATATAGGTCATGCTTCAGGACGTTACACGACTCTGATACCAACTGCTGCAGGGAAGTGAATTAAAGAATACCTCATGAATTAAACAACATAGATAAATGAGATATTTCCTTGTAAAGAAAACACACTTCTTTCAATAATTAAAGGGAGGGGTTCCAGGGACTCAAGAAATGTTTGATATAATTTTGACTCAATCCTATTTAAGGTACTTTTACATATTGGATTGGCATGATTTTTTGTAGATATGATCTCCTTACTATAAAGATCTACTACATAAAAAAATCAGCTCATTTGAATAGATTTAGACCCATCAAATGTAATATTAAATTCAACGGTAAAAATGAACGTTCCATATTACATTAACTTGTAATATGATTTTTGTTGGGTTAGAAATTTCAGATTATCATAAATTTGGGTGAAGATGTCGTACATAATGAGAACATTCATCACACCAAAAATCCTGCCAATCCAACATGTACAAATTTTATGATCCAAGTTTTGAATCTCTCAAAACTCACTTAGACTACATGCTTAATGTGGCTCCCAAAACCTTAAGGTTTCCTACACTATCATGGCTTCATATAGTGTATTACAAGGTAAATTAGGGCTTACCACGTCATGGGCCCAAAATTGGCCCATAGACATTTTAGCGTCCAGAGGTAATAAATCTGTCAGAACTACTGTCCAAAGGCAATTTTCCTGTCAGAACTTCGGAACCGTTTTCCTGCCTAAATACGTATTTCCAGACGACTTGAAATATACCATTGGAAAGTTGAGAGAAAAAAGTTATGATTTTTTGTCTACAACGTGTCAAAACTGAACATATAGTTTTATAAAGTAATATTAGTTGCATCAGCTGGGAATCAAACCTGCATCTGTACTGTGGTAGGGGTATTCTACCCTAGACCAGTGGTGCTTGCTTGTTTACCCAAGGGGTTTGATTAAACCAAGAAATATATTTGAAGGTGAAGAGATTTTTCAATATTTTGTTGGATTTCATCTATGATTGATCAGGCACGTAGGTACCATATAACATTACAAATTATACATATATACCAGCAGGGATGTAAAAAAACTTCAAATTTTATTAATGTACTATAAAATGTCAATTACAACTTCAGAGGTCAGAATATATAGTTCAGTAGCAAAAAATAGAACAATTAAATTTCGCAGTAATCATCGCTTTCAAATTGATTGTTGTAGCATAGGTGAGAACCAAGAGTAGTCTTCTGACGCGAACCCAACATTCAAATCATCATATACTAGCTGTATTCCTGGATCTCCTGTGGACAATGGGTTTCTGTACGATGTTGACGAGGGATCCCCCCCAATATCTGACATCGAGGTAGTTTCTGTGCATTGTTGATGAGGCTGGAAATGTTCGTATGATATTGTTGCATCTGTAGTTTCGCCTTCCATTGTCTCTGGGACTTCGTCATCGTTCATTAAAAGCTCGAAAATTTCTGACATTAGAGCATTTCCCTCAATATTTTCAACATAATTTGGGAGTTCAATGGCGGTCGGATTTGATGCATCAATTGTAGAAGGTTGAGTCCATGTTACTAAGTTCTCATACGATGTTGATGCAAGTTCTCCCTCATTGGTCATGCTAACCAAATAATCATTGCCGCATGCTTGAAGCTGTTGATCATCATCATACAATGTTGATGCAAGTTCTCTGTCATTGCATGCTTGAAGTTGTTGATCATGTTGCTGTAGCGGTATGAATCCCTCATTGAATGCTTGAAGTTGTTGATCATGTTGCTGTAGGAGTAAGAACCCCTCATCTTGTTCTCCCTCGTTACACGCTTGAAGTTTATCATCATCAAGTTGCTGTAATGGCATGAATCCCTCATCTTGTTCTCCCTCATTGAATCCTTGAAATTGTTGATCATGCTGCTGTAGTTGTACAAATCCCTCATCTTGTGGCATTGTTGTTGCACCCCAACAGACCTTGGAGGAGTACTCTACTGATGTCTCTGAAGATGCTGGCTGCAATAATGCTGTCATGTGTGGTGATCCAGCCGATACACAAGGACGTTTGATATTCTTGTTAAATAAATCATCATCTACCTCATTGATCTCATGTGACGATCTTTTCAACGACGTTGGTATTGATACTTCCTTGTTATTAATTATGCAGCTACCTCTCTTAACCCCAGAAACAACCCAATATTCATTACCATTGTTAGCATCCTTCATGCTATACTCATGCATGGTCCAATTCCATTGTTTTGCTACATGAGTTTTGTCGAACTTGTTCTCATCAACTATTAATGTCAAAGTTGTCTTATAGCCAATTACCTTTCCATCAAAATCTTGTACCGGCTTATTGTTGTCCATCTTCCATTTTCCATCTTTTGTAACCCTTTCGATGTTCTTCCCACCATGCTTCTTCTTAACTAATGTAAAGTAATATAATTCTTCGTCTTTTGAACACCCTTCAAGTAGCTCCCATGGAGCAGCAGCATTACTTCCATATAAATCCTTGTTGACAATAACCTCAGGTAATATTTCTTCTCCTACAAGTTTCTTATACAAATAATATTTAATCAGCACTTGTGGGGAGGGACGAAATTGATAACCCAGTGGTAATCCAAGTCCAACTGGTTGTAGTTGCATGTTCATCATCTTCACAATTAACTTTCTTCTTTTTTCTTCTTCTTCTTCTTCTTCTTCTTCTTCTAAGCTTCTTTCTTCTTCTGCAGTTCTGCTTGTCTTGTCTTGCTTCCTTTTCTCTGCAAATAATTGAAATATATATAGAGAGAGGTAAACGGTGTGAGCAAGGTGGCGGCAACCAAGGTGGAGTCCTAAAAGGACTCAAAAGTTGTATTGGGCTTTTTGTTGAATGGGCTTTTGTAAAATTTGGGCTTTCAAATTAAGGCCCAATAGCCCACAAGATTATAGCCATTTCCCAGCAACCTTTAGGGTTAGGTTTTTGTATGAAAGAATTCCGTACCAAAACAAGTTAATTATGGAGGGATCATCCTAATATCAATTTTATTTTATTTTTTTAGTACTACAAGTTGGTTCAATCAATTCACCGTCCTACTCCAAAGAAGTCTCAGAGAAAGGAGACATGCATCATTCAGCTCCCTAAGAATATTCCAAGTGATAGCAGCAGCTTTATTAGCTGGAATTATGTGGTGGCAATCAGACAGTTGAAATGTCCGAGACCGGCTTGGTCTGCTAGCTCTTCTTTATCACAATCTTCTGGGGTGTACTTCCATCTGCCAACGCAGTTTTCGCGTTCCCTCAAGAACAAGCTATCTCTCGCAAGCTAGGAATGGGCATCAGGCATGTATACACTATCCTCATACTATATGGCTAGAGTCGTGGGAGACTTGCCCATGGATGGCTAGTTTGAAACCTGAATTAGGTGCATTCATGTTGACATTAAATAGCTGTATTGCTGGGGTATGTCATGGTCGCTCAAGGTCTTGGACTTGCATTTGGGGCATTGATTATGGATGCCGCACAAACAGGCGTCCACGGTGGTCACAGTCACAATGCTTGCATTTGTTCTGACTGGAGGCTTCTACGTACACAAAGTGCCATATTCGCTGGGTTGGATCAAGTATCTCTCTATTACCTATTACAGCTATAAGCTTCTCGTCGATATTCAATATGAACGTGAATTGGAGTGTTCTCACAGCATTAACAGCTATACTAATGAAATCAATTTCAAAATTTTAGGTGATATGCAAGGCCAGCTGCGCGCTTTTCATGTTCTTGGCGTGTTAAAGCCTTCTCAGGACCTCGATAACTAGTCATTTCATAGACCATATATAGGTGTACTGAATTTTATGTTAGTAAGATGTATTATAACATCTTGGTGATGGGAATGCACACCAAGGTTTAATTAACCGTAGTCGTCAACTAATTGTAATGATTTTTCGAAACAGATAATATATATATATTAAATGGTAATAGTTGAATAATGAAATTCAAATTTATTTATAATGATTTCTAGCGTTTGACGTACAACTTCCATAGAAGGATTCTTACAATTGGTAGAGGATGATCAATGAGAAGATTAGTTCCACCAGTCATCATATAAAAAGTAAAAAGATCATAATTTACAGCTTCGAATTCGTCATACCATAATAAATACCACCATATATAGTTTCTGGTAGATGGTGCATGGCAGACTGCCAGTGACAGTCCTGTATTTACCAGACCAAATACACCAAGTCCAATTGTTATTACAGATCGTGTTTGTGTAAAAGACCAAATCCCATTCGGAATTAGTGTCAGCTAAAACTAATCAAAGTGTACATTAAATCTAATGAAACTCTATATATATGGAACATGGTAGAATCACTTTCTTCAATATAAGCAAAGCAAACAAATTAAAGAAAGAAGATTCTAATACATACATACCAATAATGGCAGGAGGAATTGTTCCATCATCAGGAGGAAGAGAACCGGGTAAAGATTACCCCGGAGAGACGACTATGTATGTTATAATTGCATGCATTGTGGCTGCTATGGGTGGTCTGATCTTTGGCTATGACATTGGTATCTCTGGTAAGTAATTAATTAAAAACAACTTAATCTAATGTGTACAAATTTTTGTTATACGATTTTTAATATATACTTATGAGTTTTGTATGAAAATATATTGTAGGTGGAGTTACATCTATGACACCTTTCTTGAAGAGTTTTTTTCCATCGGTGTACAGAAAGGAGAGTGGTATTCAATCATCAAATCAATACTGCAAATTTGATAGTCAAATTCTTACGCTTTTTACGTCATCATTATATATAGCTGCTCTTCTAGCATCCTTTGTAGCATCATGGATTACAAGAAGATTTGGGCGCACCTGGACTATATTTTATGGTGGTTTGGTGTTTGTCGTTGGAGCCGTTATGAATGGTTTGGCTCAGAACCTAGCAATGCTAATTATTGGTAGACTTCTGCTTGGTGTTGGTGTTGGTTTTGCGAGTCAGGTACAAATTTAATTACTAGTTGAAATTAATTTTGTTTATACATATAATTAATAGGGCTAATGAGTCTTCTGACAGAGAAGTTTGATCTCCCTACATATATTTTTTAACCACCTTTATAGTTTTAGTAGTTGATATTTTATTTTAACGGAGAGTCCAGTAAGTATATATATATAACTTGATTTGTTGTTGTATGTGCTACAGTCTGTGCCCCTGTACCTCTCTGAGATGGCTCCATACAAGATGCGCGGTGCACTTAACCAGATGTTTCAATTGTTCATCACAATTGGTATTTTGATCGCAAACGTTCTTAACTATTTCACAAACAGGATGGAGAATGGTTGGAGATGGAGTTTAGGTCTAGCTGCTGTACCAGGTTTGGTTATCCTTGTTGGTGGGATATTTTTACCTGAAACACCTAACTTTCTAATTGATAGAAATCGTCCTGAAGAGGCCAAGAAAAGGCTCCAAAGAATCCGGGGAGTTGCTAATGTGGATGAAGAGTATAATGATCTTGTCGCAGCTAGTGAAGCTTCAAAGAAAGTTACAGATCCATGGCATAGACTATTTTTTGACAGGAAGTACAGACCTCAGTTAACTTATTCGGTTGCACTTCCTTCTTTACAGCAAATTACAGGCATTAATGTAGTTATGTTCTATGCTCCTGTTCTTTTCAAGACTCTCGGTTTTGGTGGTGATGCTTCTTTAATGTCAGCTCTTATAACTGGTGGTGTCAATGTTCTTGCTACTTTTGTTGCTATATGGCTTGCTGATAGGAAAGGTAGACGAACACTATTTCTTGCAGGCGGAATTCAAATGTTTATTTCTCAGGTAATTTCAATATATATGCATGATTTATTTTTTCTCGATAGTGTGATATATATACCAATATTTTGTTGTTAATGTGTTCTCTTCCTTATCATTCATGCAGTTGGTAGTTGGAGGTCTAATCTGGTACAAGTTTAAATGGAGTGGTGAGGGGAACGTAAGTGGCGCCTATGCCATTATTGTGGTGTTGTTCATTTGCGCTTTCGTTACAGGTTTTGCTTATTCTTGGGGTCCTTTAGCATGGCTAGTCATTAGCGAAATACTTCCTCTAGAAGTTCGATCGGCTGGACAGAGTATTAATGTTTCACTCAACATGTTCTGGACATTTGTGATTGGTCAAGCTTTCTTGATATTGCTTTGTCACCTTAAATTTTTGCTCTTCTTCGTGTTCGCCATATGCGTTTTTGGAATGAGTATCTTCATCTACATAACCTTGCCTGAAACTAAGGGAATACCACTTGAAGAGATGTCCAGAATATGGTCGCTACATTCATTCTGGAAGAAGTATATACCAACTGAAGATGGTATCAAACTAGAAGAGATCTAAGAACTGTGATGGTATGAACGGGAAGTTGATCGAGGAGTTTAGAATCAGAGTAATCTTTTAGTATAGTATGTACTATGTAGGTATTATTTCTTAGAATTTATTTTCGATTGGAACAAACCATTGATTGATTTTGATTCATATATATATCAAACTTCTTCATGTCTACTGTTTAATATAATACAACAATCCTTTGTTATGATATACAGGTTCAAGTAGTGTGTGTGGATTTTCTTCTTGATTTGCATTTACTTGTAAAAGAGATCTAGAGATAGTCCAATAGTTCATTTTTCACGTTAATTAACTTCAGTTATGTCGGCATGTGTAGAACATGGTATTTACTCATCTATACCAGATGTTCAGGAACAAGAGAATTGGCACAACATGTAAATGCATATCAGATGCCTACGCACATTTGCGCATAATGCTCCCTGATCAAGATCTGAAATAATGAGATAATTTACATATTTATATATTTATTGTTCGGAATCCTTTTTTAAGGGTAAAATCTAAACTTTATTACGAAATTATACGTTTAGTAGGAAGCATGCCTAACATATCTTTACAATATACATCTGACATAAAAGATGGAAAACTGTTCTTCCACAGTATTGGCAGTCAAGATAAAGTAAGTTCTCCGCATATGAGATGGTCTCAATATATGGAGGATTATAATTTTATACTGAAGCACAAGTTTGGTGTTCAGAATAATGTTGAAGATGCTCTTAGTGGACGTGTCGCTTTGCTTTCTACCATGCGTACACAGGTTTTGGGTTTTGATTCGTTTCGTGAAATATATGTTGATGACCCTTATTTTTCTGCTATTCTGGATGACATTGCCGCTGGAAAACGTTCTGAGTTTCTAGTCCAAGATAGGTTTCTCTTCAAAGGGAAACGATTGTGTGTTCCTGCTTGTAGCCTTCGTTTGAAACTTATCAAGGAATTGCATAGTGAAGGACATTTTGGGCGTGATAAGACTTACAAGCTCCTTTCTGAGTCCTATTTTTGGCCTAGTGTGTTTAAAGAGGTGCAGAAGTTTGTTGATCGTACGTTGTCATATCAGCCAAATGTCGAACGGACATGCGAGAAATGCGGGATTGTACATGCCACTACCAGTACCTTTACAGCCATGGACTGGTATCAGTCAGTATGGATTTTGTGTTTGGATTACCACGTACACAACGGGGTCGAGATTCTGTTTTTGTTGTGGTTGAAAGGTTTTCTAAGATGGCTCATTTCATTGCCTACAAGAAAACAAATGATGCAGTTAATGTTGCTCGATTGTTCTTTGCGGAAGTTTACCGTCTTCATGGTTTACCTCGGTCAATTGTTTCTGATCGTGACTCAAAGTTTTTAAGTCACTTTTGGCGGAATTTATGGAAATGTGTGCGTACTGAGTTGGATTTTAGTAGTGCATATCATCCACAGACTGATGGACAGACAAAAGTTGTTAACCGTTCTTTAGGCAACCTACTTCGTACTTTGGTTAATGCTCATGCGACAAGCTGCGATCAGTTGATGTTTCAGGCAGAGTTTGCTTTTAACCGTTCTGTGAATAGGAGTATAGGGTTTAGTCCATTTCAGATTAATTATGGGTGTAATCCTCATTCTTCTACTGATTTGTCTTTTCCAGATTTGAAAAATGGTCATGTTAAGGGAGATGATTTGTTGCAGAAGATTCAAGATATTCAGTCTACTGTTCAGAAAATTTTGCTTGAGTCTAATGCTAAGTACAAGCAAGCGGCAAACCGTCACAGGCGTTTTGTGGAGTTTGAGGTTGGTGATTTTGTATGGGTTGTTCTGACTAAAGATCGTAGCCCTGCTGGTGAATACAAAAGTTGGGTGCTCGAAAAAGTGGTCCTTTTGAGGAGATTGAACGGATAAATTCTAATGCTTACAGGTTGCGGTTACCCAGTCACATTCGTACTTCTGATGTATTGAATGTTCGTCATTTGTTGCCTTATTTTAATGTTTCTAATGACGATGAGACAAATTCGAGGGCGAATTTCGTCGAACGGGGGGAGTATGATGGCATACAAGAGTTAGCTGATATATTTGAAGAGAAATGGGAGCATAGCTCGACTGCCCGCCACTAGAAGTTGCTCGAGGCTCGCTTGCGACAAGTTGAAATTTTGTCCAGTTTACCAAAGTGGCATCAGGACCCCTTTTCTGAAGGAAAACGGGCCAACGATCAGAACACACGAGGCTCACTGCTGTTGCGTTTTTCGGGGTTCTGACATCGTTTAGGCCTTCAAAAGGCCAATTTTGCTATTTTATGAAAGTTTTGTTTTATTTATATCTCTTTCTAGAGAACTCCGATATGCATGCCGTCTGTGGCGTTGGATTCCTAAAGATGAGTAGAGTCCAGATTTGATCATAACTCAAATCTATTTTTCGTAATTTTATTTCTTATGTTAGGGTTGGAAGTTAGTTGCGTCCTTTATATAATATTAGGGTTTGATTAGGATTTGGAAACTGTAGCCTATATAAAGGCCTCTTGTTAGATGTAAAGGACTTAGTTTTTATGGATTAATGAAAAGGAAGTGTTCTTCTTAATATTGGTGTGAGTTTGTTTGTGTTCCAAGATCTAGTTCCTGCATCACAAAGCTAGACTCAAAACTGGTGTACCAGACCAAGCACATGACTCTCACATTTTAATCTGTTTGTTAATTTGGTTTGGGAGAAAATCGGTCGTTGACTGCTGTAATAGAACTGCCACAGCACAGATCGCAGACTCTGCAAGGTACGCCTGGTTGAAGTGCTATCCAGAGATTCCAGTGTACTGTTGTACCTTGTGGTTGTTTTATCTGCAACAGGCTGGGTAATAAATCTCTGCCCATAGTAAATCTGAACAATATACCTCCATAGACATAAATAATTGAAGTAGCTTTTGAGAAGGACACCAATCATGTTTTTCTTGGTGAGAAGAACAATCTCTTTTGAGTCAACCCTCCATAAGGACAATCTCTTTAAAAGTCATTGTTGAAAAAGACAATCTCTTTTGTTGACATGTTGAAAAGTACAAAGACTTGTGATTTTAGGTAGAATCATAGTGTCAAAAATTTGTGCAATTTCGATTTTGCCCTTTCCCACTAGGGTTAATCACTTCCTACCTAGGTTATAGTATTTTGTGCAAAAAAAAAAATTTCTTATATATGATTTGACTTAAAATCATACTATGATTAGGGTAGGTATTTTAGTCCAAAATTTGTTGACTCCAAAGCCCTTTTCAATAAGAAACCAACTGTTTCTGTCCTTTTGAATAAGTCTCCTAAATAATTCTTCAAACCGCCATTCTAACTATAATGATTGTCCTTCCAGTAAACATCATATAGTTTTTGTAGAACCATAAAATTAAAAAAAAATATATAATAATAATTTTAAAAAGGAATATTAGTTGCACCAGCCGGAATCAAACCTGCGTCTATACCGTGGCAGGGCTATTCTACACTAGACCACTGGTGCTTGCTTGTTTACCAAAGAGATTTTTTGGATATTTTGTTGGATTTCTTCTTGGAAATATTTCGAAGACCATTGCAATATTCTTCACTATTTCAAGAAACTTGAGATCATATATATGTTTATCGTATAGATTCTATGATTGATCAAGAACGTAGGTAACCATAACATTACAAATTATAGAGATTTACTAGCAGGGTTGTAATAAAAACTTCAAATTTTATTAATAAACTATAAAATGTCAATTACAACTTCAGAGGTCAGAATACTTCAGTAGCAAAATATAGAACAATTAAATTTTGCAGTAATCATTGCCTTCAAATTGATTGTTGTAGCATAGGTGAGAACCAAGAGTAGTCTTCTGTCACGAACCCAGCATTCAAATCATCATATACTGTTAGGGTGTGTTTGATAAACTTTTGCCAGTTTCCCATATTTTTTGGCAAAACTATTGCATGTACCTATTTGCCACTTTGCCAAAAAAAAATTCCTGCATTTGCCCCCATTTTCCATTTTCCTAAAGTTTGATAACCGTTTCGGTAAAGGGTGGCAAAACGCATTTACCAGGAGAGTTGTGTTTGATAACCAGTTTGCCGTTTTACCACCATTATTTGATAACAAATGTGATTCTGGAAATTTCTCATGTAAAAACACAAGGATCAATTTCCTCTGAGTACAATAACATGAATTCATAATCATTTTTTAAAAATGAGTGTACACAGTTACACTCACAGGTACTATAAATTTACACAACCTTATATACCTATAATCCAAAATATATGGACTTGTAATCTACAATATAAGTTAAAGGAACTAGATAAAATACCCATGCCTCAAACACAGTGCAGGACCAATCTAAAATATAAGTTACAGCGCGTACACCATGCATGAAAGTCATAATCTTTTTGTGAAACAACCACACAAAAGAACTTCCACCTGCAGTCACACACTTTCTTCTTGTTGAACTATATGCAGTGATTAATTAAATCCCTACAACGTCAACAACCCGCAACCTAGATATTCGTGAGAACACCTCCTTTGCAATACAGGATCTGTTTGTCAATGATGTCAAAGATTACCAAACAATAAACAATAGTATAAGAAGAATAAAACAATAAAGAACAATAACACCAAGATATACGTGGTTCGGCAATACCTACCTCCACGGGGAACAATGAGAAGATTTCACTATAAGAAAAGAAACACCGATTACAATAATCTCCCTAGTATCTCTCAAGATCTTAATCTCTCACCTTAAACCCAATACACCCTTGGCTCCCAAAGTTCTCTCTCACTTACTCTATCTATCTCTATGTTTCTATTGTTTTCTACTCTCTTGTCTTTTCTTGTCGTCTTGTTTTACAAATACCAAGTTACTTGGGTATTTATAGCCCATGGAAAGAAATCAAATCCATATAGAATTACTTATTCAAAATAGAGATAAATACGAAACCGAGTCCAAATAGAACTCCTGCACATATATGGTTTCCTTAACCAATATAGGAAACTAATCCTATGGATCACACCTCTTATAAGGTATGATCCTGTGCACCCAACTATTGCGAGCCAATATACAACAATCTCCACCTTGGCGAGTCATCGACCAAAAATAAGATCATTGCAGCTTGAATTTTTTCAAGCACCGTCAGATTGGCAAGAATCCTCTTGCCTCAACACACCTGAAGTGAGGAGGTGCTCCACCTAATCTTTAGCATGTAGAAAGATTGAGCAAGTTCAAACAATGTCTGAACTTCTCAACTGAAACCGGCTTAGTAAGACAATCTGAAGCATTCTCATCTGTGTGAACCTTCTCAACTGTAATTTCACCTGAGTCCAACCAATCCCGAATCCGATGATAGCGAATATCAATATGTTTCGTTCTTGCATGAAACATTTGATTCTTCGCAAGGCAAATAGCACTCTGACTGTCACATCTTATCATCATAGAACTTTGATCTAACCCGAATGTGCTTACTAATCCCTTCAGCCAAATAGCTTCCTTGTAAGCTTGTGTTACCGCCATATACTCCGCCTTAGTAGTAGATAAAACAGTAACCGTTTGGAGCATTGATCTGCAACTAACCGGTCCTCCACCATAAGTGAAGACGTACCCTGTGGTGGATCTTCGCTTATCTAAATCTCATGCATAATCAGCATCCACATAACCCGAAACACATGCTTTCCCTTGTTGTCTTTCAAACAAGATACCCAACGTCTTAGTGCCCTTCAGATACTTGAGAATCCATGTCACAGCTTTCCAGTGTGGTTTTCCTGGATTCGCCATGTATCTCGATACTATACTTAGTGCTTGAGGTAAATCAGGTTATGTGCATACCATTGAGTACATGAGACACCCTACTGCGCTCGCATACGGCTTCTTCATCTCTTCCACTTCAGCATCTGTGGAAGGACATTGCCTTTTGTTAAAAGCAAAACTGTTGTTCAAAAGGAGTTGAAATAGGATCTGCATCAATCATATTGAAGCGCTCAAGTACCTTTTGAATGTACATGACTTGTGACAGCCATATCTTTCCAGCTTTCCTGTCTCTCCTTATCTCCATACCTAGGATCTTCTGTGCAGGACCAAGATCCTTCATGTTGAATTCCTTGCTTAACAACGTCTTCAGCTCCTTAATTCTAGACATATCCCGACAAACAATAACCATGTCATCTACATAAAGTAGCAATAGGATCACCATCCCATCATCAAACACGTGAGTGTACACACAACAATCATAGTCACATCTTCTATACCCAATGTTCAGCATATAAGAGTCGAAACGTTTGTACCACTGCCTTGAAGATTGCTTGAGCCCGTAAAGAGACTTCTTCAACCTACAAACCAGATTTTCCTTACAAGCTTCAACAAAACCCTGAGGCTGAGCCATGTAGATGACTTCCTCTAATTCACCATGGAGAAAAGCAGTTTTGACATCTAACTGCTCAAGCTCCATATCCTATTGAGCAACCAGTGATATTAACACTCTAATAGAAGTATGTTTCACTACCGGAGAGAAAATTTCATCATAATCAACTCCTTCCTTCTGTGAGTACCCCTTTGCCACCAAACTTGCTTTGAACTTTGGTGGTTCTTTCTCATGCATTCCTTCCTTCTTCCTGTAAACTCACTTACAGCCAACAATTTTTCTTTCTGCAGGTTTAGGAACCAACTCCCAAATGGAGTTCTTGTATAGAGATTCTATCTCTTCAGCCATAGCTTCAATCCACTCTTCTCTTTCGTTATTTTCAACTGCTTCACGATTAGAAGTAGGATCACCTTCACTAATGCTTAAAGCATAATGAACTTTTTCCTCGAACCCAAGTCTAATAGGTGCTTTGACTTGTCTTTGGCCCCGGTTCTTTGCTATGCTGTAAGGTTGTTACTTATCTTTATTAGATTCAACCTCTTTTTCACAATGTTGTTGTTCTGGCCCATCCTCTTCAACCCCTGCATCTGACTCCTCCACCTGAATAGGAGTCTTCCCGTTGGATACCTTGGTAAGAGAAGATATCTCTGTAGTTGCTTTCTTAACAATAGTGTTTTTCTCATCATTCTTCATGTCTTGATTCATAGGCATAGTCTTCTCATCAAACACAACATCTCTACTAAGGATTTTCTTTCGGTTCACTGGATCTCATAACTTATAACCCTTCACTCTCTTCTCGATCTTGAAGCCGATGAAAATGCATTCATGAGATTTGGGTTTAAGTTTGGTTCTCTCATCACTAGGAATAAGTGCATATGCACTACATCCAAATACCTTCAAAGTAGAGTAGTCTACCGGTTTACCTGACCATACCTCTTCTGCACATCTGAAATCAAACATCTTGGATGGTGAACGATTAACCAAGTGACAAGCATGGTTAAGTGACTCTGCCCAAAACATCTCTGGCAGACATGCATGAAACCTCATGCACCTCTCTTTATTCATAAGAGTTATATTCATCCTTTCTGCAGCTCCATTCTGTTGGGGATTCTTCTTCACGGTAAAATGCCTTGCAATACCTTTATCTTTGCAGTACTGTAGAAACTTCCTATCCTTATATTCACCGTCATTGTCAATTCTTAGATACTTGATTTTTCTGCCTGTTTGATTCTCTACCTCTGCCTTCCACTCCTTGAATTTAGTGAAAACTTCAGATTTCTCCTTCATGAAGTAGACCCAAACTTTCCTCGAAAAATCATCCATGAAAGTGACAAAGTAGCGAGCTCCACCTTTTGATTGAGTAGGTGAAGTCCCCCACACATCTGAGTGAATATAGTTAAGTACTTCTGTTATTTGTATCTGCAGTTTTGAAGAGTACTTTAGTTTGCTTTCCCATAATACAATACTTGCAGAACTCAAGTTTACACTCTCCTACACCCTTCAACAATTGTCGCTTGTGTAGTTCTTCCATGGCTCTTTCACTCATATGCCCTAGCCTCAAGTGCCAAAGCTGAGTGTGATCTTCTTGTGTAGAAACTGCAGCTCCACCAATTATCGTATTTCACGTTACCCAGAGTCCTAACAATTCCATCATGTATCTTCAACTTTACCGTACCGATTCCACAAACTTTACAACTGGATTATTCTCCATAAAAACTACGTCGCCTTTTCTTTTCTCAAACGTGTCAAACCAGTCTTCATTTGAACACATATGATAAGAAACGCCACAATCTTAAATCCAAGGCGAAGAAATATCATTACCTGAAGAAGTCGCCAAAATTTCTCCGTCGCTATCATCTGTAACAACACTGATTGAACTTGAATTTTCGGCCTTCTTTTTCTTTTCATTATATTTCTTACAATCTCGTTCCCAGTGGTCTATCGCACCACATTCAAAGCAACCTTCTTTATCCCTGGATTTAGATTTGCCCCTGCCTTTTGATTTGCTACTTCTCTTATTTGTTCGGCCCCTCTCATTGGAATTCTTGACATATAGTCCTTCTGCTTGTGAGTTTTCACCTGTGTTCTTATTTATCTTCACATGAGAGATTATATCTTGAACAACTTCATCATACTTTAAAGTATCCTTGCCGAACATCAATGTGATCCTGAAGTGCTTGAAAGATGGAGGCAAAGATCTGAGCAGGTACAGAGACTTGTCTTCATTGTCATACTTCACATCCACCCGTAGCAAAGTTGTGATACACTTATTGAAAACGTTTAGATGTTCCATAAGATCACCACCTTCTTCCATCCGAAGATTTAAGAGTTCATCTTTCAAGAAAAGTTTATTGGATAAAGACTTACGCATATACAACTTCTCGAGCTTTCCCCATGTTCCTTTAGCGTTAGTTTCCTCCATCACATTAAACATCACCTCGTCCGAGATATGTAGTTCGATGGAACTCATGGCTTTGAGATCTGCTTTGTTCCACTCGTCATCTGACATGTCTTTTGGCTTCTTGTCTTTCCCGTCAAGAACCACATGAAGATCTTGTTGGATCAAAACGTTTCTCATCTTCCTTTGCCATAGTGTAAAGTTATCTCTACCGTCAAACGGTTTAATCTTAACTTTACACCTCCGCCAAAAGTAGTAACCGATGGTTTCTTACTGTCACTATTCGCAGGAACACCTGTAGTCTCCGTCATCTTTGACAAAACCTTAAATCCAACCTAAGCTCTGATACCACTTGTTAAACTATATGCGATGATTAATTAAATCCCTAAAACGTCAACAACCCGCAACCTAGATATTCGTGAGAACACCTCCTTTGCAATACAGGATCTGTTTGTCAATGATGTCAAATATTACCAAATAATAAACAATAGTATAAGAAGAATAAAACAATAAAGAACAATAACACCAAAATATACGTGGTTCGGCATGCCTACCTCCACGGGGAACAATGAGAAGATTTCACTATAAGAAAAGAAACACCGATTACAATAATCTCCCTAATATCTTTCTCAAGATCTTAATCTCTCACCTTAAACCCAATACACCCTTGGCTCCCAAAGTTCTCTCTCACTTACTCTATCTATCTCTATGTTTCTATTGTTTTCTACTCTCTTGTCTTTTCTTGTCCTCTTGTTTTACAAATACCAAGTTACTTGGGTATTTATAGCCCATGGAAGAAATCAAATCCATATAGAATTACTTATTCAAAATAGAGATAAATAGGAAACCGAGTCCAAATAGAACTCCTGCACATATATGGTTTCCTTAACCAATATAGAAAACTAATCCTATGGATCACACCTCTTATAAGGTATGATCCTGTGCACCCAACTATTGCGAGCCAATATACAACACTTCTCGGTCTCGGGCACCCATAAACTTTAGACATAAATTTTGTATATTCAACTTTTGTGAACCTTAGTGGATTTGAACCACTATCTCCTGAGAAGTTGGCAATACCCCCTCCAATTCTCAAGTACTCTACCATTTGAGCTAACTAACAGGCCAACTTAATACTAAAATATAATATAAGCAATAAAATATATAATGCATACAAAAATCATAAACACTTTTAAAAGCCACACAACTCATAGCACTACTGATCAGGGTACCAAATAAATATGGACCTGCATCCTTAATAAAACTAACTTACAGATTGAACAATATTCCTACTCAGCATCAAATACAAGAAACCAAAGCAGCCCCCAAACACAACATTACCACCATAAACCCCCAACTAATGATACAAGTAAGCAAATTGAATGACAACACCTGAGAAGACAAAAACAAAAAAAGAGTTCATCAAAGGCAACAGTCAAGTGAAAAGATACCCTTCCATACTCTTGCAACTTATAGAATATTCAAGTGAAACACACTTATTGGGGGCATAAAGATAACAATCTAAACAACCAAGCACATCAGTCGAGTATAGAAGACCATTCACACTATGAACCGATCGAAAGTGTAATCAATGGCTCAATCATTGGACCTTCACATTCAATACCGCTTAGACATAACTCAGAACTGCTGCTACTACTACTAGTACTACCTTCTTAAATGAGTGAAACACATTTTCAACTTGTAAAACACATTCTTAAATAGAACCCTATAATCATTTTGATATAAACTTCATCAATATGATGCTACCATTACTACCTATTGTTGTTACTGCTACTACTATCTTATGTTAATACTATTGTACAACAACTACTCAACTACTACTGCCTGCTGTTGCGCGCTGCTACTGCCTGCTGTTGTGCGTTGCTACTGCTCACTCAAACCTCAACCCACCACCATTACAACTTATAACAGTACCAGACAAAACAATCCCCCTTTCAAACAAATATGATTCATATCAGCAAAGCCTCATGTAGGCAAAAGATAATGAACAAATAAACCAGATCATGATAATAATTTCCATCTACACAACAAAACAATAGCATGATAAATAATAAACAATCGCATATCATGATTTATACCAATATAAACAATACAGTCGATATAATGTGAAAACAACAATTCTAACCAATTACTAAGTAACACCAGATATCTCTAATATTAGTAAATTGCCAAAAAAAACATTTAAGCAAAACGACAACGTATAAATTGAAATATTTTCAATTACCAATTAAAGATTTAATTGAAATTGACAACATCAATTAAAGATTTAACATACGGAATCTCTATCCCTTGTTTTAAACAAAACCCTAACCTTGAAATTGAAAAAAATATATGTCAAACAAATCAAAACCTTAGAAGTTATAAAATCGAATCACTAGTAAGAAAGAAGAAGAAAGAAAGAACCAGTGAGAAAGATGGAGATTGTCGGCGCCATGGGATGGCCAAAAAATTTCAGCATTTACCAGGCAAATTGGGCTAAAAAGTGGTCACGTGATTGGTCAATGGCAAATTTTATTTTTTTTGCCATTTCGCCGAATACGTTTTCAAACAAAGGCAAATCCTGGCAAATGATGGCAATTAGTCTATTTTCCATGGCAAAACGGTTATCAAACGCACCCTTAGAGTTTGTAAACTCTAAGTCTGATTGGAGCGCCTCCTGAGCGCCGTCTAAGCTGTGGAGGCGGTTCTCAGAAATCTGAGGGCCTGGCGCTCCACTCCGCCTTTGACAGCATAGGGTGAGGGTGCGCACCAAACTTCTCTGTCAGAAGACTCATTATCCCTATTAATTATATGTATAAACAAAATTAATTTCAACTAGTAATTAAATTTGTACCTGACTTGCAAAACCAACACCAACACCAAGCAGAAGTCTACCAATAATTAGCATTGCTAGGTTCTGAGCCAAACCATTCATAACGGCTCCAACGACAAACACCAAACCACCATAAAATATAGTCCAGGTGCGCCCAAATCTTCTTGTAATCCATGATGCTACAAAGGATGCTAGAAGAGCAGCTATATATAATGATGACGTAAAAAGCGTAAGAATTTGACTATCAAATTTGCAGTATTGATTTGATGATTGAATACCACTCTCCTTTTTGTACACCGATGGAAAAAAACTCTTCAAGAAAGGTGTCATAGATGTAACCCCACCTACAATATATTTTCATACAAAACTCATAAGTATATATTAAAAATCGTATAACAAAAATTTGTACACATTAGATTAAGTTGTTTTTAATTAATTACTTACCAGAGATACCAATGTCATAGCCAAAGATCAGACCACCCATAGCAGCCACAATGCATGCAATTATAACATACATAGTCGTCTCTCCGGGGTAATCTTTACCCGGTTCTCTTCCTCCTGATGATGGAACAATTCCTCCTGCCATTATTGGTATGTATGTATTAGAATCTTCTTTCTTTAATTTGTTTGCTTTGCTTATATTGAAGAAAGTGATTCTACCATGTTCCATATATATAGAGTTTCATTAGATTTAATGTACACTTTGATTAGTTTTAGCTGACACTAATTCCGAATGGGATTTGGTCTTTTACACAAACACGATCTGTAATAACAATTGGACTTGGTGTATTTGGTCTGGTAAATACAGGACTGTCACTGGCAGTCTGCCATGCACCATCTACCAGAAACTATATATGGTGGTATTTATTATGGTATGACGAATTCGAAGCTGTAAATTATGATCTTTTTACTTTTTATATGATGACTGGTGGAACTAATCTTCTCATTGATCATCCTCTACCAATTGTAAGAATCCTTCTATGGAAGTTGTACGTCAAACGCTAGAAATCATTATAAATAAATTTGAATTTCATTATTCAACTATTACCATTTAATATATATATATTATCTGTTTCGAAAAATCATTACAATTAGTTGACGACTACGGTTAATTAAACCTTGGTGTGCATTCCCATCACCAAGATGTTATAATACATCTTACTAACATAAAATTCAGTACACCTATATATGGTCTATGAAATGACTAGTTATCGAGGTCCTGAGAAGGCTTTAACACGCCAAGAACATGAAAAGCGCGCAGCTGGCCTTGCATATCACCTAAAATTTTGAAATTGATTTCATTAGTATAGCTGTTAATGCTGTGAGAACACTCCAATTCACGTTCATATTGAATATCGACGAGAAGCTTATAGCTGTAATAGGTAATAGAGAGATACTTGATCCAACCCAGCGAATATGGCACTTTGTGTACGTAGAAGCCTCCAGTCAGAACAAATGCAAGCATTGTGACTGTGACCACCGTGGACGCCTGTTTGTGCGGCATCCATAATCAATGCCCCAAATGCAAGTCCAAGACCTTGAGCGACCATGACATACCCCAGCAATACAGCTATTTAATGTCAACATGAATGCACCTAATTCAGGTTTCAAACTAGCCATCCATGGGCAAGTCTCCCACGACTCTAGCCATATAGTATGAGGATAGTGTATACATGCCTGATGCCCATTCCTAGCTTGCGAGAGATAGCTTGTTCTTGAGGGAACGCGAAAACTGCGTTGGCAGATGGAAGTACACCCCAGAAGATTGTGATAAAGAAGAGCTAGCAGACCAAGCCGGTCTCGGACATTTCAACTGTCTGATTGCCACCACATAATTCCAGCTAATAAAGCTGCTGCTATCACTTGGAATATTCTTAGGGAGCTGAATGATGCATGTCTCCTTTCTCTGAGACTTCTTTGGAGTAGGACGGTGAATTGATTGAACCAACTTGTAGTACTAAAAAAATAAAATAAAATTGATATTAGGATGATCCCTCCATAATTAACTTGTTTTGGTACGGAATTCTTTCATACAAAAACCTAACCCTAAAGGTTGCTGGGAAATGGCTATAATCTTGTGGGCTATTGGGCCTTAATTTGAAAGCCCAAATTTTACAAAAGCCCATTCAACAAAAAGCCCAATACAACTTTTGAGTCCTTTTAGGACTCCACCTTGGTTGCCGCCACCTTGCTCACACCGTTTACCTCTCTCTATATATATTTCAATTATTTGCAGAGAAAAGGAAGCAAGACAAGACAAGCAGAACTGCAGAAGAAGAAAGAAGCTTAGAAGAAGAAGAAGAAGAAGAAGAAGAAGAAAAAAGAAGAAAGTTAATTGTGAAGATGATGAACATGCAACTACAACCAGTTGGACTTGGATTACCACTGGGTTATCAATTTCGTCCCTCCCCACAAGTGCTGATTAAATATTATTTGTATAAGAAACTTGTAGGAGAAGAAATATTACCTGAGGTTATTGTCAACAAGGATTTATATGGAAGTAATGCTGCTGCTCCATGGGAGCTACTTGAAGGGTGTTCAAAAGACGAAGAATTATATTACTTTACATTAGTTAAGAAGAAGCATGGTGGGAAGAACATCGAAAGGGTTACAAAAGATGGAAAATGGAAGATGGACAACAATAAGCCGGTACAAGATTTTGATGGAAAGGTAATTGGCTATAAGACAACTTTGACATTAATAGTTGATGAGAACAAGTTCGACAAAACTCATGTAGCAAAACAATGGAATTGGACCATGCATGAGTATAGCATGAAGGATGCTAACAATGGTAATGAATATTGGGTTGTTTCTGGGGTTAAGAGAGGTAGCTGCATAATTAATAACAAGGAAGTATCAATACCAACGTCGTTGAAAAGATCGTCACATGAGATCAATGAGGTAGATGATGATTTATTTAACAAGAATATCAAACGTCCTTGTGTATCGGCTGGATCACCACACATGACAGCATTATTGCAGCCAGCATCTTCAGAGACATCAGTAGAGTACTCCTCCAAGGTCTGTTGGGGTGCAACAACAATGCCACAAGATGAGGGATTTGTACAACTACAGCAGCATGATCAACAATTTCAAGGATTCAATGAGGGAGAACAAGATGAGGGATTCATGCCATTACAGCAACTTGATGATGATAAACTTCAAGCGTGTAACGAGGGAGAACAAGATGAGGGGTTCTTACTCCTACAGCAACATGATCAACAACTTCAAGCATTCAATGAGGGATTCATACCGCTACAGCAACATGATCAACAACTTCAAGCATGCAATGACAGAGAACTTGCATCAACATTGTATGATGATGATCAACAGCTTCAAGCATGCGGCAATGATTATTTGGTTAGCATGACCAATGAGGGAGAACTTGCATCAACATCGTATGAGAACTCAGTAACATGGACTCAACCTTCTACAATTGATGCATCAAATCCGACCGCCATTGAACTCCCAAGTTATGTTGAAAATATTGAGGGAAATGCTCTAATGTCAGAAATTTTCGAGCTTTTAATGAACGATGACGAAGTCCCAGAGACAATGGAAGGCGAAGCTACAGATGCAACAATATCATACGAACATTTTCAGCCTCATCAACAATGCACAGAAACTACCTCGATGTCAGATATTGGGGGGGATCCCTCGTCAACATCGTACAGAACCCCATTGTCCACAGGAGATCCAGGAATACAGCTAGTATATGATGATTTGAATGTTGGGTTCGTGACAGAAGACTACTCTTGGTTCTCACCTATGCTACAACAATCAATTTGAAGGCGATGATTACTGCAAAATTTAATTGTTCTATTTTTTGCTACTGAACTATATATTCTGACCTCTGAAGTTGTAATTGACATTTTATAGTACATTAATAAAATTTGAAGTTTTTTTACATCCCTGCTGGTATATATGTATAATTTGTAATGTTATATGGTACCTATATGCCTGATCAATCATAGATGAAAACGGCTCCGAAGTTCTGACAGGAAAATTGCCTTTGGACAGTAGTTCTTACAGATTTATTGTCTCTGGACGGTAAAATATCTATGGGCCAATTTTGGGCCCATGACGTGGTAAGTCCTAATTTACCTTGTAATACACTATATGTGAAGCCATGATGGTGTAGGAAACCTTAAGGTTTTGGGAGCCACATTTAGCATGTAGTCTAAGGGAGTTTTGAGAGATTCAAAACTTGGATCATAAAATTTGTACATGTTGGATTGGCATGAGTTTTGGTGTGATGAATGTTCTCATTATGTACGACATCTTCACCCAAATTTATGATAATCTGAATTTTCTAACCCAAGAAAAATCATATTTCAAGTTAATGTAAAATGGAACGTTCATTTTTACCGTTGAATTTAACATTATATTTGATGGGTCTAAATATATTCAAATGAGGTGATTTTTTTATGTAGTAGATCTTTATAGTAAGGAGATCATATCTACAAAAAATCATGCCAATCCAATATGTACAAGTACCTTAAATAGGATTGAGTCAAAATTGTATCAAACATTTCCAAAGTCCCTCGAACCCCTTCCGTTTAATTATTGAAAGGAGTGTGTTTTCTTTATGAGGAAGTACCACATTTATCTATGTTGTTTATTTCATGAGGTATTCTTTAATTTATTTCCCTGCATCAGTCGTGTAACGTCCTAAAGCATGACCTATGGAGAACTAGGTTATTGTAAGGCCCCTGAAATCTGATCGTAGCTGGCCAGGCCAAAACCGGGCAACAGAGTCATAATGATCACCATATGTCCTCTATGGACCAATGGGTCACACTACTGTCACGTGACATCACACCTCTAGACCACAGAAGAATATAATAAAATAAACAACAAATATTAAACTAACGGCGGAAGACTAAACAGAATACAAACTATATAAATATAAATCAGAGTCATGCCCGAAGGTTTTAAACTCATCAAACTCCAACTAGACTTATGAGCAACTTGAGGTTAATCGCCAACTAAAACACTTGTATCCTGAAAGGGGAAAAGGAAAGACGTTAAACGCCAGCAAGTTACAGAACTTGAGGTTCAATCTTAATTCCCAGAAAAGGAATCCGCACATCCTAGAGATAAACAATTATAAATACTAATCAATTTATTCTAACATTTAACACAATGATAATTCAACAAGATCATTCTCTGGTAATCTGCAATGTCAATCATGTTTCCGGTTCAAATAATCAAATAATCAAAATCTATTTCAATCAATCAATCAATCTGAAATATTAGATCAAGTCTTTATCCAGTAATTCCAATACATCATATTATGTCATTCCAAATCCATGCAACAAGTGCCAAGTTGTGCATTAGCACCGAGTCGTACGTATCGCAGCCATACACTCATCAAGCTATGTCATTCGACACAACATAGGGACGTCTCCCAACGGGTCGTGTAATAGAATAATTTACACGCCCAAAATCCACGGGTCTCATGTTAGTGTAACTAACACGCCCAAATTAATCTAATAATCAAATCCAGTTCATTCCCACAAAGTCCAATCTCATTCATAATCATCAATTCATAATCATCATTCAAAATTATTCCAATCTGATCAGATAAAAATGTACCAACAATAACAATAATCATAACATCCATTTTCAAAAGCTAATATCTTATTCATCTCTGAAGTGTAATTATCCTTCGGTCCACTCTAATTATTTATTGTTCAGTCAACTCAACGGTGCTTCATTCTTTGTAATTCATTCAGAGAAACGTTATAAACCAACCCAAATTATGAATTAACTTTTAACAGTAAGTCTAACACCTTAATGTACGTATATGCTTAATTCACTTCTTCCAATTCTAATTAAAGAACTAAACTATCTGATATGTCATAGAACATTCTTATTTAATACACATGCTTTCCGCAAATTAAAAATACTAACATGATCCTAAGATAAATTTCAACAATATTAATAACTAAATATTAACAAGTTTGCATATTTATCAAACTCTAATTATTAAAACATGTATTTTCATGAGAATCAATTATAATTCTACTAACTAAACATGATAACCAAAATAACACTTCAACCTAATCTGAAAATTAAGAGAAAACATCAAGTAATATAACTTTCCTCATAAGAAGGCCACCAAATACCAAAGATACGAAGCACACAACTCAAAACAACCATATAAATCAGCCATAGTTTTTCTAACCTCCAAAGAATCAGTCACACAGGTCACTTCCGGAAGATTCTCATCCTCTACTTTATATTATCAGATGCGTATTTTCAATAGAGTTCTAATGACATAAGATTCAGGTCATTCCGAGTTCTGTAGAGAGGGTTATGGCAGAAATACTAATAGAGTGTTATAAAAAATAGGAATCCATATATTTCTCTTCAAGTTTAAGATCTAGGGTTTCTCCTTTTCATTGAATAACTAAGAATATTATATATACTAATATTTGTTTATGTGGACCTAAAGATGAATTTAAAATAAAGCCCAAAGGCATAATACTAAGCCATTCAGTTTATGCTACGACGACAAAGATCGACCCAACAGTTTATAGTTTTGATAATGGCCCTGGTCCTGGGTTTTTGTACATTAACGCATAGGTGAAAATATCGTTTAAACACGGATATCCGACCTCCCCAAAAATGATATATTCCGCGAATATCCGACCTGGGAGGTCGGATATAGGAGTTTTGGTAAATTCAAATGTACCGAAATTTTTCGCGAATATTCGCGAAAAATTCGGAAAATTGGGAGGTTTTCTGCACTTTTCGTGTTTTTCTTCTGATTTCAATATATAAACTTATAATTAAAAGAAAAACATACATTACAAATTAAACACACGACAAATCATACAAGGAAGCTAAGGCGGAACTATTACACAAGATAGTTTTACTCATAGGTGAAAAAATCGTAAATATCGGGCGGATATTCATAGAACTTTTATATATTTCTAATACAAGAACTAAACACAAACAACCTCATTACAACTCAACCCATAGTTTTATTTTAATAATCAAAATAAAAGACATGATAACCCCAGAATGATAGACGCCCCATGTCAAACCGATGAGCTTCGAGTCGCATACGTGTGGGGACGAACTCAGTACAGTAATATTCCCATGACATTGTTTGCTCGTACGACCTGAATTGGTCAATATGCATATCATATGCATCTTGATCCATACAATACGGAGCAAATGATTCAAAGATAGGAAATCTCGAGTATTGTTGAACCGACATTAATGTATCGGCTGACTGCACGTCCGACCCACTTGTCATTGGGGCCAACCAACTCCCTATATTAGGAAACCAAAAAGCTCTGGAATCTGGTTGGGTTTGGTAGGATGGTACACTGGAATCATCACTTTGGGAGGTTCCCATGTTACCATAAGAAAAATGAGGGTAAACCTAGGTAGGTTGGATGTTGCTTTGAGAATAAGGGATGTTCCACGAACCTTGGGAAGAAAACTGGTCAGGAATGTTCCATGAACCTTGGGAAGATACCCTAGATGATTTTGTTTCCGTTTTAAGATGCGGTCTTTTCTGTCGAGGTCGTTTTCCTTCTCTTGGTTGTTGCCATGCAGCATGGTCTTCATCTTGGGTGGCAAAAGAAAATTGAGACTCCCCCGTAAAATGAATGAAAACTTTATAAAAGTGAGAGAGAACTTCACTTTGGCATGGGCGTGCTTTTTTTTTCGTTTCTTTCTGATATATTGCTCTACAATGATGATAGTTACAGAAAATACAGAACTCATTTAATAATCTTATGACTAGGGGTGGCAATCGTGTCGGGTCGTGTCGGGTTCAGGTCGGGTCTTAACAGGTTGGGGTGTTTTTCGCTTAAACCCGAACCTGACCTGTTAACCTGTTTAACTTTTTTCCTTAAACCCGAACCTGACCTGCTAATTAAACAGGTCAGGTTCAGGTCGACCTGTTTAGACCTGCTTTCTTAAACACATTGTAATGGGCCTGTTTAAACCTGCTAAGTAAATATGATTTTCAGCTTTACTTAAGTGAAAAGTAGCTGCTAATGTTTGAATTTGATGTTGTTGTTGAGAATTAGTATAAGAGGAAATTGAGTTTCTGGTGGAATTAATGGAACTGTTGCTGTTTGTTGTGGAAAATACTTCAATCTAATCTTACAAAAACATGGTGAACTTGATGGATGTACACCTGAACGTGCTGGTTTTGATGCTACTGAAATTTTTAAAGCTAAGTTTCCAATTAGAATTCGCCTTAGCCCGCCCCGGAGACGCCCTGAGCGCGCCCCCAACTTCACCTAATTCTGAGAAAGCTGCTTCGTGTGTAGCAACGGATCCAACCGAAAGCGAATGGATCTCAAGGATCGGTCATTTTGGCTACACTTGCTTGCACGCACCTGACCCTTTCTCAAGTGAAATGCCTACTTCTTATTGGGGGACGGCCCTACGCGCAGGCAGCAGCACCGGCTCTCAATTCGGATGA
The DNA here is from genome assembly GCA_023053565.1 of Aquilegia eximia. Classification (NCBI taxonomy): domain Eukaryota; kingdom Viridiplantae; phylum Streptophyta; class Magnoliopsida; order Ranunculales; family Ranunculaceae; genus Aquilegia; species Aquilegia eximia. The sequence continues at coordinate 21,489,240 of JALIGU010000005.1, forward strand.
TGGTTTCGATGATATCCACTTCACTTGGATCTGTTTTTATGCTATTAGTTATTCCATTAATTCTTCTCCAAACAGGAACCACCGATTCACAAATCTCACCTTTTTGAGTGGATTTCTTTCTCTTTTTGCGAAACCCTCTTTATTGGCGTATCGAACCAGGATTAGAATAGAACCTGAAATGAAGTTAAAATACAACCTGAAATGAAGTTGAAGAAAAAGAAGAAGAATGATTAGATTGATTGATGAAAAATCATACCTTATCAAGAAGAAGAAGCAGCAAGAACAGACTAAACTATTTCCAACTAGGAGAACATCGGATCAACAAGCTTCTCTACTGCCTGAAAGATAAACATATCTCACTTGTACAATATATCGATATCGTGTAAAAATTGATCAAGCCAATGACAAGATTTAGACAGGCTTTAGACTACCATACATGAAGATTGACTTCATGATCAAGAAATACTCCACTGGTTGAGCCTTGAGCCTAGTGCCACTATATAACATGATCAAGAAATACCTTATCAAGAAGAAGAAGAATGATTAGATTAATGGTGGTTCACTGAATCACTGGTTTGTTCATGGCGGCGGCCAAGAAGAAAAATAGAAAATACTAACAAAGTAACAGGTTATTTTTCTATTTTATTTTTATACTTAGGGACTTAGGGTTTTCTAACGGGTTTCGGGTCTGACCCGACCTGTTAATATTTAGACCTGAACCCGACCTGTATATTAAACAGGTTAACAGGTTCGGGTCAAAATGACCCGCCAACCCGATAAGGCTAAACCCAAACCTGTTTATATCGGGTCGGGTTCGTGTCGGGTTAACGGGTCTCGGGTCACTTTGCCAGCCCTACTTATGACACATGCATTCCTTCCTATATTCTGACTTGCAATAACCTTAGAAGCATTAATTGTTACTTTCAATTGAGCGGGAAAATGATCGATGAAATTTAACTTTCTTTATATTATATCAATTGAGAGGGCCATGAAGTTCGTCGCGAAAGTTTCCAAACATCTAGTGCCTTTTGGACCTTTTTTTGATAATCTTATCGAAAATTCTAGTTCGGGGGAAATTAAAAATAAATGTGTTAATTTCAAATCGAAAATGTCGTAAATTTCGTAAATTTCGGTTTTTGCCGAATATTTCGTGAATATCCGATAAATTCCGAACGGCATCGGGTGTTTTAAATTTCGTTTATATGTCGTATGCCGTACCGATCCGAATAGCCAAAAAACGGAATATTTCGTGAATATCCGGGTGGCAAATTCGATTTTTTCACCTATGCATTAACATACCGCGGGGTCAGAGGCCGGCCACCTATAAGGCTTTATATTGCGAAAAAATAAAATTAAAAGACTTTTGCAGCGCAGTTTTGTTTTTTTCCGCTAGAGTGCAGCGCAGTTTATTGTGTGTTTGTCTTCTACTTTTATATAAATTATAAGTGAAAAGAACGTGCACCTGTAGTAGAGATTATTTTGAATATTAATAAAATTTTAAATACTAAGTTTTAAGATAGAAAAAAAATATATTCTGTCATGAACTCATGATCATATTCTAAAACATTTTTTTTTTTGTCAAAGTCATTGATCAAGTGGTTATAGAATATCAATTGTCATTTTTTCTTTTTTCTTTTTTTTTTTTAGAATAAACTTGTTTGAATCAAAATACCAAACTTATTGATTTTACTTCTAATTGTTTGGGACATAGGTGAAAAAATCAAAAATATCGGGCGGATATTCACGAATTTTGTCGGTCTTTGGGAATTCGGAGTGGTACGGCATACGAATAATAAACGAAACATAAACCTCCAAATGCCGACCGGAGTTTTATGCATATTCGTGAAATATTCGAAAAGTACGAAAATTACGAAATTTTTGAATCTGAAATTAACACATTTATTTTTAAAATATAATTCCCATATTTATTTAATACAATTTTTTTCGAATTTTTCATGAATATCCGCGAATATTCGAGCAATATTTCACGAGAACCATTTTGCCAAACCTTCCAATTCCAACACTAGAGTCCGGATATTCGCAGAATTTATCGGTTTTTCAAGGGTGGATATTCGAGTTTATTCAAAATTTTCACCTATGGTTTGGGACATTAATTGTTGCATAGATGGTGGAAATGTTCATTAATTACGCAGAAGGAGTAGCAATAAAAAAACATAGGTTGACTGGAATTAGGTAATTTGATAATCAAACATGATAGACAATTGAGAAATTTTATTAGAGAGCCACATTTTTTCAATGTTATAAAACAAACTTCTAATCTTCACCACTACTATGGCACTATGCTAATTTGATTATATAATATAAGTTAATCACAGTTGTTTTTTTAATTTTTTAGCATAATACAGATCACTCTCGCATTTTCAAATATATTGATTAATTAATGATCCAGATAGCTATCAATTTATGTTGAGAAAATACAAATATAGATATTTACTAATTGAATTGCGATGCTTGTGTAATACACTTGATAACCTGTCTGCAGCGACACCTTCTCTGCGAATTCTAGCTGGTAGAAGTTCAATAAGTGGAGCTGATTAATATGAATGGTTCCTGCGCATATCTCGTTACATTTAGACAATCCTAGGCCTCATTTTGGTGGAAATGCTTTAAACTCAAATTTATTGCGAAGGTTCTAAAAAAAGTCGAGTAAAACCAAAAACCAAACCTTTACCCTTCTAAATTTTCTGCCAAGATGATTAGTACTCCATCTTTTGTATTACCATGCAATCTCCTATTCTCCTTAGCTTATAAAGATTGCACATTAGGCATTCAACCAACACAATATATAACAATACCTGCCATCACTGAGCAACTACTGAAATGGAGACTTCTTCGGTATGGTGCTTAATGGATGTTTTTCATGTAAGTATATTGGTTGGAATGCCTTCTTCCACTTTGAGTTCAATGCAGCAGCAAGTTCCAGCCATGTTTGTGTTTGGAGATTCTTTAAGTGATCCAGGAAATAACAATAATTATAAAACCCTTGCAAAAGCCAATACTGTTCCAAATGGAATTGATTTTCCATATGGTGTAACAGGCAGGTTTTGTAATGGTGCTACAATCGCAGATCATTTAGGTACGTTTATTAAACACAGTTCATATAAATCTTATTGTTGATCTAGACTTATTAGTTTTGGTACAAATGAATTTCAGGTTACTTGCTTGGGATAGAATTGATCCCAGCATGTAACGATCCAAGAACAACTGGGTCAACTTTATTGCGAGGGGTTAATTTTGCTTCATCTTCGGGCGGGATACTTAATGACACTGGTGCAAAATTTGTAAGTAACCAAACTTAATTAAGATTTAACATTTCTATACTGCGATAAAATTTTATATATAAATGTATAATCACCGGATGTTGGAGGTCGATCTGTTCAGAATCGGTGGGACTAGATAATGTTTCTGTCCATCCACTTTTGTCACATTTTGGATAAACTCATGTTGGTGACACATTACTGAATTTGCTTTATAGGGACAAAATATACCAATGTCGAAACAAGTTGAGCTCTTTGGGGAGAAAACACTCCCAGAGCTGAAATCACTGATGGAGAATAGCAATGTCGAAGAGTCAGCTGCCAATTCATTTGAACATTTCGTAGCCAAGTCTCTCATTTTCTCTAGCATAGGAAATGATGACTTGATCAACAACTACTTAAGTCGCTTTGCAAATCCACTCAATAAGCCAATTCCACCACACTTTTGGGATTCTGTGATCATAGCATATAGTAATCAACTTAAGGTACGTTGCGTGCGACTCTGCATTAAGTATCGACTATCGTGTTTGAATTTAGTCCTTTAATTCTGTTGCTACATGATGTACGCAGAAATTATACAGTTACGGTGCAAGGAAGTTTTTAGTGACTGGATTAGGTCCCTTAGGCTGTACTCCTTATGCTATAGTTTCGTATAGTCAAGATCGTAATCAATGTTATGAGGATCACAACGAGATTGTAATCCAGTACAGTCTTAAGATCAAGACCATGGTTCAACAATTAAACCAAGATCTCCACGGAGCATATGTACTTTACTGGGATATCTATCCTTATTCAAGGCAAATTATCGATAGTCCTTTCACAATATGGTATGTACATACATTTTGTTTTTACGATGGAGTAATTAATATACATTATACATGTAATAATATGTACACGTGTTTTCTGTTGCAAACAGGATTCAAGTATTCGCACTGTGCGTGTTGTGGTGAAGGGCCATCAAATGCCTTATTTTTGTGTGTTCCTACGTCAAATTTATGTCTTGATCGATCTGAGTTTGTATTTTGGGATTGGTTTCACTCGTCAGATGCTACAAATAAAATTGTTGCAAGGCAAGCATACGACGGAATCATACAAGGCATGTACCCTATGAATGTGAAGGAACTTCTCCAGCTCTAGCTTGATATATATAAGAAGTTAGAAATGCAGATTGTCTACGACATCTGTTTTCATTTATATCCATTTTTTTACGGTATTACACACCATATGATACTGAACTACTGAAGAGGTTAATGAATTAATTGTACTCATTTCCAAGTATGCTAACTGTGTATTGAAATACAAAGTATTACTTGTAAATAGAGCATTGGAGATGGTTGCTATCAGAGCAAGGATTGAACAAGGCTTGACATTGAACCTGCAATGACCCGGAGGTAGAACAAGGCATTCTGACCAGGATACAGAACACCAGAAACGATGGAAGGAAGTTCGGGATTTTAAATGTTACACAGAGTTTCACTGCACTTAATATAGAAATTTTCCAACAGTGAAGAATGTTTAGGTGTCTGAACTCACCATGTTTATGGTAATACCTTTATAATAATGATAAAATAAAATCTCTGCGAAATTTCTTAGTATGTGTTTAAGGTTTCAATCTAAAGATCAGAAACAAACTCACACCAATATTAAGAAGAACACTTCTTTTTCATTAATCAATAAAAACTCAGTCCTTTACATCTAACAGCCTTTATATAGGCTACAATTTACAAATCCTAATCAAACCCTAATACTGTATAAAGGACGCAACTAACCTCCAACCCTAATATAAGACGGAAATTACTAAAAATAGAAAGATTTGAGTTATGATCAAATATGGACTCTACTCATCTCTAGGAATCCAACGCCACAGAGGGCATGCAAAACAGAGTTCTCTAGAAAGAGATATAAACAAAACAAAACTTTCCTAAAATACGAACAGAGCCAACCATAAAACTATAAGTATTTTTATTACCATCTTGGTGAACATAACGATCATACTGCCATGGTCTACCTAACAACAAATGACATGCATCCATAGGGACAACATCACACCAAACTTTATCCCGATACTTTGCACCAATAGAAAAAGCAACTAAACAGATACCTCCACCCCTTTCCTGAGCCATGAAAGGGAATACGGTTCAGGGTTGCCAACTTCAGCTTTGAAACAGCTTCATCAGAAACCACGTTTTTATAGCTACCAGGATCAATAATCAGTTGACAGACTCTGTCCCTAATAGTACAACTTGAACAAAAAATATTGTTTCTCAACCACGCATCTCCTTCCGTGTCTTTAGGAGTAAGACAGATCTTGCGAGTGATTAAACATTCACCCCTATCACCATGAACAACCTCTTCCTCAACCTCGTTATTGTCAAATAGAAGAGCAGACCAACCCGATCTTGGACATTTCGACTGTCTGATTGCCACCACATAATTCCAGCTAATAAAGCTGCTGCTATCACTTGTAATATTCTTAGGGAGCTGAATGATTCATGTCTCTTTCTCTGAGACACTTCTTTGGAGTAGGATGGTGATCGAATTGATTGAATCATACTAATGCATCTTTTCTTCTCCTCTCCATGGGATCTCTTAGCCAACAAGTTTGTAGTTTTGGTCGTGGAAGCTACCATGCAGACTTCCTTCACCTTGGGGGCTAATAAACTGTTGTATGAAGCAACAAGGGTCTGCATTATGTCAGGCTTCTCGCCCTCACTTTGACCATCAAACTGATATACTCCTGCACAAAATTTCAACAAGCTCCAATCAGTAAAGATAAGTATATTGGTGCTACCATAGGTGAAAAAATCGAAAATATCGGGCGGATATTCACGAATTTTGCCGGTTTTTGGGAATTCGGAGCGGTACGGCATACGAATAATAAACGAAACATAAACCTCCCCATGTCGACCGGATTTTTACGAATATTCAAAAAAAACGAAATTTTCGAATCTGAAATTAACACATTTATTTTTAAATATAAGTCCCACATTTATTTAATACAATTTTTCGAATTTTTTGTGAATATCTGCGAATATTCGAGCAATATTTCGCGAGAACCATTTTGCCAAACCTCTCAATTCCGACACTAGGGTCCGGATATTCGTGAAATATACTGGTTTTTCAAGGGTGGATATTCGTGTTTATTCGAAATTTTCACCTATGGGTGCTACATAAATTAAGGGAAGAAAAAATATATATGATAAAAGCAAATTAAGGTCAATTTCTTGATCAATCAAAATTATATAATAAGCAAAATCCAAGGAAAATATAATCCTACATAAATTGAGTTTTTTCTAGTTGGTTGTAGGGCTGCTTGCTTTTCTTGTCAAAGGTCCTCGTAGCATAAGTGATGTGCAATACACACTTACGCAATCTAGTGCCATTTTCAACCTTACTTCATACTATAACCCAATCCATCAAATTCCATAGCACCAACAAATTAATTTTATAATCAACAAATAGTTTATAATAATATTATAAAATTAGTTTATAATGCAACGATTTTTTCATCTATATATGTTTTTCTTCCTGAATGTTGTTTTCACTAGATGTCAAAACAATCATGCCTAATTTGATTGGGAATGTTGGTTTCAAAACTTCTCAAAACAGAATATAAGAAATAATGGCCTTCTAAAAGTGACTGTACTCTACTCAACTATATATAGCATGAACACCACCCTGCGAGCCAACCTGAATTGACTTCAGAGAGCATCTAGAAGTGTACTTTCTAAGGTGTCGTTTGTTTTTCATTCAGCAGTCTGAATGACTGTATTAACCTATTTCTAGATTAATGCACTACTAGGTCAGGTCGCTGGGAGACTTGACCAAAGGGGGAGATTTTAGGTCGGGGTGGCTGCACCTCGTTGAGATCGAGATTGCCTACGTACTCTTAGCTCGAGGGGATTGAACTTAGAGATCAAGCCATCGTAGTTCTGTTCTTATAGAAGGTAGAAAGGCGTGGATCGTGGATCTTGCAGATTCTCCGTCATCATAATGAGGATTAATTGTGTAACGCGCGTGGATCATCCCTGTGAATTAATTATGTAACTGACGAGAATATTCTGTGCATTGAATGAGAGCGCGTGTGTGTAAGCAGGCCGCTGCTCGTTATGAGGTCGAGCTGTTGTGGACGAGCTACTGGCAGGTAGAGAGCGTGGCGACCTAGTGGATGAGTAACTGTGCCACGTGGCTGTTTTTGATTGGTTGGAGTATGTAGTACCCCTACAAAAGCCCCCTCTTTTTAGGTCGGCTGTAGAAGTCGGGATGAAAAGACTAATAACTCTGATCGATGCTGATTTGTGGTTTGCTTCTTGAATTTTCTGACGTGGCGGTCATGCAGGCTTGTCTGTACTAATCATGGCGCTCTTACGGGGAAGTGGGAGATTTTCCTCGAGCAGTTAGCTGCGCAGTTATGGCAACTGGCGCACGTCTTGCCTGATATAGTCGTTGCGTGGCACGTGGGTTGATCCGACGGTGGATGTGAATCTTTTATGAAGTGGAAAATAACTGCAATGGAAGTGGACCGTCTGTTCGATCTCAGCCGTTCACCTTTTTCGAACTGATGGCTGGGATTGTACGAGCTGCAGTATTTAAACTGTAGCTTTGTTGAGAAGGGTTTACCTTTTTCGCTTTCATTTGAATTGCTATCGTTTTACTCTTGCGATCTGAAGAACTTTGAGAGCTCGTGAGGTTAGTTTTCTTCTCTTTCTTTTCCTTCATCTTCTGTTTTCATTTCTGTTGCTTGAGAGAAATGTCTGATTTGAGTGACTCTCAAAATGATAACCTGAGTGGTGGTGGCGGTGAGGAGTATGAGTCTGAAAGGACTCATTCTGAACCCTTGTCGCCCGTTCATGGTGTGGACCCTGATAGCCCCTAGAGTAGCGGCTCTCATGGGGCTGACTCGTCTGACGAGGAGATGGTGGAAGGGGACGATGGTTCGATGTGTAGAGTAGTGAACCTTAAGTATGTAAATAGGCACTTTGCGTTTAGGAAGCAGTATGAGCTTAACTCGATTGAGCACTTGGAGATTAGATTTTTAGGAGATCGTTTACTTTCGGCTGAGTATCGACCTAAAAATCCTTTCTCGACTGTTTTTACCTTGACCCAATTCCGGGCTGGGCTGAGGCTGCCATTGTCTTCTTTGGTGGTCGACATGTTGAATGCTATTGGTCGAGCCCCCTGCCAGATGAATGGCAATTTCTGGAGAAATATGAGGGTAATTGATGACCTGAATAGGCTGCATAAGTGGGACATCACTGTGAGAGATGTGTTGGACCACTTCAGCTTTAAACGTTCTTCAAAGGTTGATTTTTCTGGCTATAATATGCAAGTTAGGCGAGAACGTTTGCCTTTGATCTATCCTGTAAGTAGTGAGCCATGGTGGAAAGATCCCATGCTGGTTACTGGGTCGATCATTGAGGGGAGTATCCAGTTGCGTCATGTGACTAGGAATGACGCTCGTAAGTTCCTGGTCGTTAGTCTTAGGAGAGTAGATGATTTTCCTTTTTCTGTATTTGATTATGTTGTGTGTTTTTGCAGCGATCAGGGATGATGATCTTGTGAGGAAGAACAATCTGAATTCAGCTTTGAACGGTTTTGGTTTCTTGTCTGACAAGCGTAAGATACGGCTCTTACCCCATCTGAAGGAGCATTTTACTCCCAAAGGTGGTCCGAAAACAGTTGCGGACGAGCTTCAGAGGAGGAACTCGCTGAGGAAAGCTCATATGTCTGCTGTACATAAAGGTGAGGCTGGGCGTTCTGCTGGCAGCTCGCGTGCTGGGGAGAAGGAACGAGCTGGTGGTAGCTCGAGGCCTGCTGAAAGAGAGCGGTCTGGTGTCGCTGTTCGGAGGTCGGGGAAGGAACGACCTGTGGAGAAAGAGAGAGTTGGTGGTAGCTCGCGCCAGGTGGAGGTAGTGGCGAGCCCCCTAGTCGTGTCTCCTCCGCCTTCATTTCCCAAACTGCCTGCCTTTTCTGGGCAGAAGAAGAGGTCTCATTTAGGTAACCTGAAGCTGTTAGAGCGGCCCATTGTGCCGATACCTGCTCTTGCCCCGTCTGGCAGAGCTCCTGTGATGTCTGTTGTGTCCAGGAAGACTGCTGTTCGGCCCTTGGAGAAAGGCAAGGGTGTGTCGTCTGTGTTTCGCCCTGGGCCGTTCGACTATTTGGACGGCCGTGGTGAGAGGCATGTCGTATATGATAACGACAGTGCTATTGACGACCCCTGCGTCGCCCGAGCTGTGAATGAGGGCATCGTTCTGGAAGCTGATGCTCGAGCTGTGAAGTCTCAAACTTTGTTGGTCACCTGCTCGAAGTTAAATGCGGCGCTGGCTTTGGTGAGTGTTGCCGTAATTATTATTTTCTTTGTTTCTGCTCAGTCGCCGTTGCCTAATTCTGCTTGCACTTGCAGGTTAATGCGAGCTTCCAGGAAGTGCGTCTTGTCGCTGAAGTTGGTGCCCGAGCTGAGGTTGAGCTGAAGGAGCTGAACGAGAAGCTTGAGCAGGCGAGGAACGTTGCTGCTGTTGCGGAGTGCAAAGTGAGGGACAGGGATGCTCAGGTCGCAGCGTTGAAGGAGACCAATGAGCAGTTAAAGGAAAATTTGGCTGCTGCTAAGGCTTCTGCTGAACACTGGCAGATAGTAAGCCAGGAAAATGGTGCAGCGTGGCAGGCCTACTGTGAGCAACTGCAGAAAGCTTTGATGGGGTCGCCCGAGGGAGAGGAGACGCGAGGTGGGACCGAAGAAACTTTGGCGCCAGCTCAGGACGCCTTGATGGGCCCTAGTGACCAGGTCGCTAGTGGCTGTATGGAAATTGATGGTTCCAGCGACCAGCCAGCGCAGCAATGAACTAGTCCGGGTCCCATCTTTCTTGTATTGGGTAACCTTGTGCAAAGTTTGCTTCTTGCACTCCTTGTTCTTGCAGTACGTCTTCTTTGGTCTTCCTCTAAGCAGTCCTCTGAGTTTGTGAGCTTGAGAAGACAATTGTTTTTGTTCGTAGTTTTGTTGAACAATATTAATCTTGATGAGCTTGTACTTAAACCGTTCTGATCAGCTAGTTTCCAGGGAGTCCTGGTAGCTCGTTCAGAAGGCAGGTAGACGAGATGAATGGCTGCAAGCAGGACGGACTGAAACAGTTCTTCTTGTATGCCTTACTTTAACTTTACTTTTGCCTGTAATGGTTAGAATCTCATGAAGTAAAAAGAAATTTCAATGATTTACCTTCACTACAAGAAAATCTGGTTTTAGGTACAGACCTACGACTCCCTTAGCCACGGTCTGGGTCAGTAGCAAATTTAGCCACGGTCAAAGACCGTGGCAAACGATATAAAGCAGTGGCAAAAACTTGCTCCCCTATTTAGGATTATAGGAAATTTTCCTACAGTTATGGACCGTGGCTACAAAATGACTATGAACCGTAAGATTCTTATTTCGATTTATCTACACTCTAAACAATTTGGTTAAGGAAATAACGGGAAAAAAAAGAGAGAAAAAGCAGAAAGATTTTCTTCCCGACTCACCTTTCTTCAGAAATCGCAGTCTCAAACTCTCAATTTCATCTTTATCATCTTCTCGATCTGTTGAATTTCATAAATCGCAGTCTCAATTTCATAAATCGCAAAGTATCAATTTTTGAAATTGCAAAGTCTCAATTTCTGTTGAATTTCAATTCCATTCAACTCGCCGGCGTAAGTGGTTAATCTTCTCTGTTTGATTACTGTTTTTTAATTGTTTAACTTAGGTTTTTAGTTCTCAATTTAAGAAATCGAATTTCATCTTCTCTGTTGCATGAATTTCATCTTTTATCATCTTTCTCTGTTGAATATCAGAAATCGCAAAGTCTTAGTTCCAGAAATCGCAAAGTCTCAATTTTTGTTGAATCGTCCAATCTCAATTCCATTCAACTCACCGGCGTAAGTTTATCATCTTCTCTGTTTGATTTCTGTTTTTTACTTGTTTAACTTAGGTTTTTAGTTCTCAATTTCAGAAATCACAAAGTCTTAGTGTAATTTCTATTAGAATCGACTTTATCATCTTCTCTGTTTGGTAATATGCTATATCTCTGTGGATATTTACTTTTTAATTGAATATGAGAGCACACATTCAGATGGGTAATCTGCAGCATGATCTATTAGTTATACCTATCGCATTAGTCATGCATTAGTTATTTTGTTTTTGTTCTTATCTTACTTTCTTGAGATGTATCCTCTGTTAACTTAAATTCATAGTAATTCTCCTGATTTTTGAAATTTTGCGGGAATTTAAGAGGCTGAATCTTATTATATGGATATATGGATATGAGTATAACATGTTCACATATCATGATATGCCAATATTTGCTTGATATTACGAACTCCTCTGCATCACAACATTGGTTGAGTTCTTTCTTAAATCAAAATCTCACATTATTGTCGAAATTGCAACAAAACACCATATTTTGGACTTTTGGCTCAGAAAATATTTTATTTTGCCTCTGAGTGGGGGTCGTGGGAGGTTGTTTCTAAGGATCTTTATAACAAGGATATAAATGTGAGGCATTACGAGGGATGGTTCATCCAGCCTATGTTGTGGATCAAGTTCTTTAGTGTTTATTTTGTGGGTAGTGTAACTCCACAGTGTTGATGAAATTGATGAGGGTCATAGATCTTTTGACAACAAACGTCTTTGGAGTATCTCAGAGGTCTATGTACCTTTACATATATGTCAAACACTGTCTGGTGATTGTGATATAAGATGTGTTACCGATTTTGATAATATCAAATGATACAGTTTATCGTGAATTATCTTACCAGAAACTAATAAAAATGATATATCACGATGTTTTGTATCATAATATACTTACACACTCTCGTACATAACTATTTTCAAGATCCTGTTGAATACATCTTATGTAAATCATGTAAAATTAATAAGTCAGCTTATAATGGAGTTTGGACTATGTTATACTTTGTTCCCAGAAGACAATATATTGCTTATAATTAACCACAAAAGTATTCTAGTCCAGCTGTAAGCCTCTAACACATGATTTAGATAGAGAGAATAATCTCTCTCTCCTTCACCGTTCTTCTCTCTTCTAGTTGCAATTTGATGAAGTGCCATGTTATATAGGCTGCAGCAGATATACATTACCAGTGATATAAGATCATCTTGCCAGATAAGTGTCTTTAGTTAGTAGAGCCATCAACCTGAAATATTTGCACAAGTGGCCATTCTATTGTCAATGAAAGTATGTTGTTTATGTAATATGCTATATCTCTGTGGATATTTACTTTTTAATTGAATATGAGAGCACACATTCAGATGGGTAATCTGCAGCATGATCTATTAGTTATTTTGTTTTTGTTCTTATCTTACTTTCTTGAGATGTATCCTCTGTTAACTTAAATTCATAGTAATTCTCCTGATTTTTGAAATTTTGCGGGAATTTAAGAGGCTGAAGATGATATTGGCATATCGTAATATCAAGCAAATATTGGCATATCATGATATGTGAACATGATATTTTTTTACTTGTTTAACTTTGGTTTTTAGTTTTCAATTTCGGAAATGGCAAAGTCTCAGTGTAATTTCTGTTGAATCTCTATTTTTTTACTTGTTTAACTTTGGTTTTTAGTTACTTGGAATATTACTAGAGCTAACAAGTTTCAGAATATATCCCAATTGATTTGAGTTTATGGATATTATATCTTGAGGGGAGAATGTTGAATACTTGTTTCATCTAGAAGGTCGTTGATCAAAATTTTGTCTTGGAGTTGTAGATTGCTCTCTTAATGAGGCCAGATTAGTTTATCAATGAGATCTTGTTAGTGTTGAAGAATAGTTTATTCTGTTGATTTGCTAAATGGGTGTTTTTTTGAGTTGTCACTTTTTTCGATACTAAGTTGAACATGTTGGCAGATATGCTGGTTTCCGAAGGCGCCTTTTGGTTGGTCCACATTTTCTGAAGGATGGAAATAACTCTCCTGATCTTGTTATGGACAATCCTTTATCACAAAATCCAGGTACATATTGACAAAGCTCGTCATTTTTTGTCATCTACCAAGATTAATTTATCTATAAATTTATCATGTTAGAGCGACACTGTCTTCTGAAGACTGAAGATCTTACTTCTTAGGTCTCTTGTTAAGCTACTTGCTGTATACAAGTCAGAAAAGAGGGTGTTTATAGTCGTCTTATTATGTGAACTTTAACATTCTTAGTTCTGCAGTAGTGTCACTAGGGCAGTAACACTCCTGCCAATAACATTACCACAAAATACAAACCAGTCCAATTGTTACTGTCATGCATGCCGCCTCATAATCCCATAAGATGTTCAATTGATTCTTCTGTGTTTTTTATTCTGTTTTTCATGCTTACAGGGGGCCTTAATGTGGAAGGAGAGGCAGATAGCTGGGACTTTGGAGTAGGTATGCAAACTGGAGACATATTATATTTCAGTTTGTGATATCATGTTCAATGCAACTTGTAGTGAGAATATGCTTAGAAACATCGGCTGTGAACTCTAGACCATGTTGTCTGCCACAAGCTTTATGTCATGGCTAATATAATCATCTAGTCTCTAAATTCAAATTTGATTGTCTTGTTCACTTCAAACTTTGGAGTAGATACTGTTTTTTATAAATAAATGAAATCTAGAATGAGAAGTATTTATTTTGAAGTACTGATACTCGTTACACATTCTTATAAGTATCACAACTTTAGTAGGAAGTGTTTGACAAATGTATTTTTCATAATTTTCTTGAACCAGGTGCTGGATTTTATCTTAATGCTACACAAGAAAAGTGGAAGAACTGGCGCATGTATGATTATGTTGTTAAGGAGTTGCCAAAAGTGTTGAGTGAAAATTTTGAGCAGCTGGATACGTCACGTGCATCCATTTCTGGTCATTCAATGGGTGGGCATGGAGCTTTGACAATCTACCTGAAAAACCTTGACAAGTATAAGGTATTTGATGCTGGCTTTTAATAATTATAGTTTCGTTCCTGTGTATGGATGAATGGATCCAACTTTTGTTGGCCCCCAGTGCTAAACTATTTGATTTCTCTTTTGCAGTCGATTTCTGCCTTTGCGCCAATTTCGAATCCAATAAACTGTCCATGGGGTCAGAAGGCTTTTTCTAACTATTTGGGTGACAATAAATCTGACTGGGAGGTAACTCTTAATTGATCAAGTTCCCAGATATTTGTTGTAAGCCTCCCAAGAGTTAAAGATAATAAGACAAATGCTAATCTGCATATTTGCAGGAATATGATGCCACTTGCCTGATTTTGAAGCACAACAATGTTTTGGCTAGAATCCTGATTGACCATCGAAATTCACAATTACTCTTTCAAGTTTGATTGCTAGAAAGGAAAACTATTGCCACCATAGACTTTCAATGTGCAAATATGTTTTGGTTGCTTTTAATTGTTTTAGTTTGTACTTCATTATTGACTTAGTTAAAAGTGATTTTGGATATAGTCTGTAAATGCGCTTAAACCAATTAATTTTTCTTTTTGTATCCAGTGAGAATATGATTTTATATTATGCATTGTGGAGGTGCAAAAAATTTGTTCGGCATTAGCCGATTTTAGATCATGCAGGGCAGGTGCAAAAATAATAATTGTTATTTTTTTCTGCAAAGAATTCAGATTTCCCACGGCTCTGAACAGTAACAAAATTCAATTTTTTTTTTGAAAAATTCCGGATTTGCCACGGCTAATAACAGTAGCTAATTTGAAAATTAAAATAATTTCAATATTTTTTTTTAAAATTAAAAAATATTCGCCACGGACCCGGACCGTGGGGATATTGAAATTCTGCCACGGTTGATATCCGTGGCAAGTCCCACGGTTCATAACCGTGGCTAAATATAGCTATTAGCCACGGACCCGGACCGTGGCAAAAAAATTAGCTACGCCCTGAACACCCACGGTCTCGCCACGGTCAAAAACCGTGGCTAATCCTGCTTTGCCACGGTTCCGGTCCGTGGCAAATTTGATGTATTCTTGTAGTGCTTACATTGTTGTTCTAGTTACGTTGTCTGCTTGTATGAGTTTTGCAAACAATCAGTAATGATCTAAGTGCTGGACCTGCTGGTGGATGAGGTCGCATGCATGCTTGCTTGAATGTGCGTAGGTCGTGGGCTTGATATGACCAATGCACCAAGTTAAGTTGCAAATGTTTGAACTTAACAAAATTAAAATCATCAAAGGGACTAGAGTTTTGATAATTTGTAGGTCGAGGGATTAGACCTTTAAGAGCCATTCATGTTTGAGCTGAGATGAAGGCAAAGATGAGTTTATATATTGATGAAGATGCTCTACTCGTCTCTTCTTCTCTCGAGAGACAGGGGTGTGGTTGGATTCGTCAGTCATGTAGACTACATGACTGTCCGATTCACTGTCGTTGTCGATCTTATGTGTGACCTTCTTGTTGATTTGGTCGCGTAGGTCTCCTGTTGGACCTAAACGTTGGGAGAGGCTACGCCCTCTGCTGCGGACTGGACTTGCTGAGGCCGTTCTGGCCTTGCTGTGATTTCTTTTTGGGGAACGGGGAGGCGTTCTGGACTCCTTCCTCACCCGCTTGCCTGTGGATTCCTCATTCCTTTCGAGGATCCAATTGTTGAGCCTTTTCTCGTCGGCCCATGTTTGCAGTGCGCGTTTCAGAACGCGACAGTCATCTGTTTGATGACACCGTACCTTGTGGACTTTGCAGTACGGTCGTCCAGATGTATCCTCCAGCTGTGTGAAGGTAGGAATCTTGCACCAGTGGTTGTGCTTGATTCGCTCGAATATGTAACCGGCTGGTCTTGTGAACCGGTGATACTCTCGCTGCTCAGTAGGCAACGACTTACCCTTGAACCTCTTGCCATCTGACCAAGGTCGCTTGGTTGAGTCAGACTCCACATTGCTGACTACGTGATTCTTCTCCCTCCCAGTGAGGGCTTCCTCGAGCTTGATATAACGATCTACCTTTAGGTAGAGCTCGTCCAGGGATGAAGGTCGTTTCATGGCTAGCGACTTGTGGAGGTCGGACCCCTGGGTCAGACCGTGAGTGAATGCGATGGTTGCAAAGGTCTCGAGCTCCTTTGCAAAACCCTGAATTGAGTGTAATTCAGACTTAAAACGAGCAAAGAAAACGCTTAGTGACTCACCATCTCGCTGCTTGACTTTGAAGATGGAATCGATGGTGACTGGGCACTTCTTGTTGTGGATGTAGAAGATGACGAATTGTTTCTCGAGCTCTGCAAAGGAGCTGATGGATCCTGATTTCAAACGGTGAAACCAGTCGAGAGCAGGTCCGGTGAGACTAGACTGGAACAGCAAACATAAAAGGTGATCCTCCTTGATCAGAGGAAGGGATTTCCAGAATCCCTTGATGTGGTCGGTTGGATCTCCGACTCCGGCATACTGGTCGAATTTGGGGGCGTTCAGCTTGTTCGGCAAATCATGTTCAAGGATCTCCTTGGAGAAAAGAGACTCCTGGAACTGTTGGAGGGACTGTACAGCAAGTTGCTCCGCGGTGTGGCTCTTGGAGTGGTGAAAGAGAGCCTGGGAGGCTTTGAACTCCGCCAGTTGTTGGCTGAGTTGTTCGTATTTCTGGTTGGAATCATCAGCAGGAATGACTCCAAGTCCGTTATTTTCATCTTGTGCGGGGTTGGTTCGTGCGGCCTTCAAACGTGCATTTTCTTCCTGCAAGAGAATGATTTGTGCATGCAGATCTTGGATAGTTAACTCTGGGGTAGTCATTTCGAATGAGTGATTTTGATATTGGGTGGGAGGGTTTGGGTTTTCGATTATATCGAATTCCTTGCAGTCGGCGCCAAATGTATTAACCTATTTCTAGATTAATGCACTACTAGGTCAGGTCGCTGGGAGACTTGACCAAAGGGGGAGATTTTAGGTCGGGGTGGCTGCACCTCGTTGAGATCGAGATTGCCTACATACTCTTAGCTCGAGGGGATTGAACTTAGAGATCAAGCCATCGTAGTTCTGTTCTTATAGAAGGTAGAAAGGCGTGGATCGTGGATCTTGCAGATTCTCCGTCATCATAATGAGGATTAATTGTGTAACGCGCGTGGATCATCCCTGTGAATTAATTATGTAACTGACGAGAATATTCTGTGCATTGAATGAGAGCGCATGTGTGTAAGCAGGCCGCTACTCGTTATGAGGTCGAGCTGTTGTGGACGAGCTACTAGCAGGTAGAGAGCGTGGCGACCTGGTGGATGAGTGACTGTGCCACGTGGCTGTTTTTGATTGGTTGGAGTATGTAGTACCCCTACAATGACTGAACTTAAGTGGGTGGATCACCGTATTCAGTCTCCAGACTGTTTGTTTTCTACTAATCATTAAGTACTTAATCTATTTCATCAAATAATAATTCAGTTAAGTCATTCAGACTTAAAATTTGCCATAATGGATCACTTAATGACTGAATGTATTATGTGATATTCAGAACTTAATGAGTATTCAGTGCTTAATTCTAGAAAAAACAAACGACACCTAAGCTTTGTTTCTTGACAAAAAACATGGTACTTTCTAAGTTATTTTTCATATAATCATCTACAAGTGTTAATTGTTAGAATTGTGGCCCAATAACCATTTGTTTAAGTCTAAATTAAATTGATATAATCTTTTGGCTTTCCACATTACAATGTAAGTTGTAATAATTTAAGTAGTATTATTAGTAGTGTTCATTATTGTGAAAAACTCAAAGGTCTTGATGGGAGACTATATAAGTAGATGACTCCATAGCTCCCCTAAATACTCAATCTCTACAATTATAGGGACCATCACCTAGGTAGATTTAAGGAGAAATTGAGAGAAGTCAAGCTAAGGTTTTGTTGATGAAGAAGTTATAAGGTATGTTATTTTATTTGTTTTATTTTGTGACCAATACCTTATGCATATTCGATCCTGGACATATTTGATTTATCTAAGTCTATTTAGTTCTTTCATTTAGTATAATTTCATTCTTTCATTAATAGCATGAAAGGAGAAACATTGTGAAATGAGCTTGTGGCTCAATGGCCCCCTCACAAAGTGGAGAGGTTGTGGGTTTGAAATACGTCAACAACTTATTATTTTTTTTTTCAACAGCTTATTGTTTAAATACGTTTCCACACGTAAAAGGGTTTTAAGAGTGCCACACAGGAGAGTGGGAAAAGATTTTAGCATAAAATTAATGTTAAAAGTGATTAATACTTTTAGAGTTACGAATGATTGGTTTTAAAATAAGTGTTAAAACATAAAGTTTCACTTTTTCCAAAAATTGGTTTTAAAATAAGTGTTAAAACTTAAAGTTTCACTTTTTCCAAAAAACACATAGGGTACATTGTGATAAAATCTAAATTTTAATTAATAAAATGATCCTACGTGGCATTTTTAACTCCTTGGCTTTTTTAATTAATAAATTTTTTATCTTAATCTTTAAAGAAATTAAATGTTGATATTTTGTTGCTCCCAGTTCAGCATCTGCAGCCTGAATAACATCCTCAGTTAGAGTTATTAATTCAGGGCATTCAGCTGCAGACACTCTTACGACCATGGACTGCCTGGCATTATGAACAGTTTCTATCTATTCTGATTCAGGTACCTGGATCATGCATATAACTGTTGGTATTATCTTCTTTTAATAGGGCATGGCAATGGACCGGTTCGAACCGGATATTAGAAATACCAAACCCGAACCATTAACAAACCTAATAGATTCGGATCCGGATCCAGACCCTATCGGGTCCAAAAGTGAAAAACCATACCCGTACCAAATATTAACGAATTGGATCCGGGTTGGATCCGATCTTTTGGCTAACAATTAATTTGTTAAATTTATGTACACCAACTTAGAAAAAATATTTTACTTTTATAGAATCTAGATATATTTGGTAAATATGGTAAATAATTTTATTGATTTGTTTGTTTTTAAGGTAATTGATATATATATTTGGAAGGTAGTTAGTATTAGAAATTAATTATATTTGCAAAAGTCAAGTTTCTTACATATATAATTCTTATGACATTTTTGTAGTGTTAGTAAATTTAAAATATTCAAAATAACTAAAGAATTCATATCGGTTCAGTATCTATTAATTCCATACCCGAACCAATAAGAATCGGGTTCCATTTTTAGGAATCGGACCCAAACCAAAACATAAAATTATAGTACCAAACCCGCTCTTATCGGTTCGGTTCCGATAGGATTTCGGGTCTAACACGGTCCATTGCCAACCCTAGTTGTTAATACTTTTTTCCTTGATGTTTAGTCTTCATTGACAGGGTTATAAACATTCCGAGAAACACTTCTTTATATCTCGCACAAACACAATTTCCCGTAACATAGAAAGGTCACAATTGATTACAATCCTAAGAGCAGAGACAAACTCTAGAACTAATCAATAATTTTAAAATTTAAGAAATAAATATTCAACAAACGCATACATCCAGAAATAAAAAGGTAGAATAATATATTAGATTATATTTGGAAATACTAATCATTATATAAACAAAGAGGTCAACGTTATGTAATTTTAATAGACTGAAGTGAGTCATTACCAGCTGCACCACATTCCATGCTCTTTACTATAGAAAAACTCAGTAAGAAAATATCTTAACATAAGACGGAAGGATAAATATATTTGATCATCATAGAAGTACTTTTGGGTAGACAACATTAATAGTTGTGTCATCATTGTCATTTGGAAGTAATACTGAGATTCTCTCTGATGAAGTACACCTTGAGAAAGCAACATAAAGTGTCCATGACTGAAAACTAGATTTCTTAAATCTATACCAACATATTTAACAGATTAACCTTGAGATTTATTGATAGTCATAGCAAATGCTAATCAAACAGGGAATTGACGACGTGCCATAGGATAAGGAGTTTCAATAAACGTTGGTATCAAAGATATTCGAGGAATGAATACCAAATTCCCAGCATGACTGTCGTTAAGAATTCTAGCTTCTATGACTCTAGCTTGTTGCGCAATTAGCAACCATAAGACGTGTTCCATTGCAGAGTCCATCCCGTGGTTGAAGGTTGCGTAGTAACATAATTGGGCAACCTATCTTCAGTTGGAGATTGAAATGTGGGAGACTCGGTGGATCAAGTGAATTAAAGTTTTCACTTGCGATTCGATTTCCTCTATTTTCAACTTCTATATCTTCTTCAATAACACTATCAGCAGATAAAAACTCATACAACTCACCTGAAAACAAATTTATTACTGAAGCATTAAGTGCACTAACATCATCGTTTCGAGCAGAAATAATAGAACGTTCTTCCAAGTATTGTTGAGTAACTTTTTCCTTGTGATTTAAGTCTGGGTAAACTTTTGATATTAATTCCATGGTATCCTTACACCTTTTGAAATTTTCTGAAATTTGAACTTTGTCTTTAGTATTTGTACCCACATGCAAATTATATATAAAAATATATTATTTTATATTTATATTATTAAAAACAAAATATAATAATTTAAAATAAAAAATCATACCTCTATTAAGTATTCAACAAATTTTACATTTTCTAGATCACTGTTGTCCAAACGCATATTTTTAACCAAAGACAAAACTTTTACATGGGTCCACAAATTTGAATTTCTTAATGATGCACCCACAATTTCTTCTCTTGTTCCTTTTGGTACAACTGGAAGTGTTTGCTTGAAGTCACCACCAAGAACTACCGTAATACCTCCAAATGGTTTGTTATTTCCATTATATCTTGTAGAGACCCGTTCACAACTTCTACACAAAATCGATGTTGCATTGGCACCTCGTCCCAAACAATAAGTTTTGTTTTCCGAAACAATTCTGCATGATTTGAATTCTTCTTAAAACCACAAACAGTGTCATCCATCACATCAAAAGTGATGTAATACTATCGGCGGAAGCAAACAATAATAAGAACATCAATTAAATAAATGGTTTGAACACCCAAAAACTAGGGTTCTTCACAAAAACGAATTTAATGTCTCAAGACATAAACAAATCTTCAATCTAACCTCCTCAATAAGGTTTGTAATCCCCTATTTATAATAGCCTAAACCTAATCCTAACTAAACTAGAAAGCTAAGTAAATAGAAACTACTACTAGGGATGTTCTAATCCATATAGGAATCTGCAGGAACTATGAGGCATGTGCCTTGCACATGCTATCTTTATACATATGCATCAAAAAGGTATTTTAAAGGTAGAATGAGTTGTTCTACAACCTGATAATAGCAAAGAATCAATTCCTTAAGATGCAACTATTACTACAATTTGTCCTTCGCTCCTAAATTTAGCTGCAATTGTGTTATACACAAATGTTTTACCAGTACCAGCTGGCCCATTCAAGAAAAACACTTTACCAGTATCAGTCAGTACTGATTGAGTGATAACTGTGTAGGCATGTTTTTTTATCATTATTTAGCTTTAGAAAATCTCTTTCTGCTTCTCCATGTAATCCTTCATGCATTAGGTTTTGGTGTTCCCAAAGTAGTCGATTTGAAGATTCATAATTCCAATTCTTAACTGGTAAAGGCATGTTTGGAAATTCGGATTACGTTTTACCACTTTTTAGTAGGTATTCATTCAAAATGAACAAACCATAATCGCAAATGTCTTCATCAGATGATTTTGAAATACCGAATTTAGTTCTAAGTTGGTATGGTAGGTCATCACACAACTTCAAATAAAGCATATTTATTCCATAAATATTCTGGCTGTGAAAGATTACATTCAGCAAGTATCAAACAAAAAAGTTCTCTACACTAATTATAGCAGGACAAAGTATTTTATTGCATTTAATAAAAAAAAAAAAAAAAAAAAAAAAAACCATATTTTTCTATTTGGCAGTTAATAAAATTTGGTATTTTAAGCATGTTTTCTTCATGTTTTGTATGACCTATATAGATATTTATATCTTCAATAAAAAGAGCCTTAACACTAAAAATTTATAAAAGCTCAATTTTGCAATAGTAGAAATAATGATACACTCCAAGCCAAGGTATAATTAGATAATCAATTTTCAACCGACATTGAAGCTGAAATTGCACCAGGTGCGACTTTCCATCCTTTTTTTAATTCCTACCACTTCCATACAGTCAGTCTACATACTACCAAAACATAGTAAGAAACATATTGATTAGGTAGTGTTTTCAAGTAAGCTAAAATTTCTAAGACACACATTATATGGCTGAAGTTGTCACCTAAAGCCACATTGCTTTGCTCAAAACTCTATTTTATAAGTTCATTGTAAACATTATTAACACAGGCCAAACGTACGATATAAAGCAGTCCCATCATATATCTTAATTCCCAAATTGAAAGCTACCCTTCTATTTGTTTTAAAATTGTAAACCTAAAACTATACTATAATATAATTAAAACTATTTCAGTTTCTATTAAAATCGAGTTGTTGAAATGAATCTCTAGTTTGAATATAATGTATCAGTGTTTTGGATATGTGTTTCTAGCAATTGTTGTATTTATAAATATGGTGTCACTGTTAATAACAAATGGAATACATTGTAATATAAAACAAAATCAGAATTCAGAATCACATGACTTGTTATCTAGGTTGAAAAATGATTTGTAAAGGTGTAATTATCAGGTAGAGGGACTGCGACAATTTGGTGTTGTGAAATAACATATTAATTTCATGTTTGTAATCCTAAACATATAATATAAATATATTGAAAAAGACATACCTGAACACCAGTTTTTATGTTGCCTGCTTCATCAATACACTTATCCCACTCATTATTATCTTCTAGTAATCCTCGGGCAAGGCATGCTTCTCTGTATGTATTATACTTTGTATCACCAACAACATAAAAAGATTCAAATGAATTCGTACTTTTTACAACAGTTAATAATAACCTAAGGTAGAATCGTTCACCCGAGTTTGGATTTGCAAAATACATTCGGCCAATTGATGTTCCTCGCTTTCGTGGTGACCAAACCTTATTATGTTTGTCCCATGTAAAATGTTGTGGGAATTCTTGATAAGTATAGGGTTTGGTTTGTCAAGATAGTAGTTAAAGAATTCAGTCAAAGTTGATTTTTGATTATCAGCTTTTTCTTTGATTTTCTTTTTACTTGATTTTGGATTAAAAACGACCAAATGTTCCCCCTTTAGATGAAGTGCTAATCTTGTAACGCTTGGATTTTCCTCATGAATTCTATTTCCAAGAAGTCTCCACGCTGCTTCTGCAGATCCTACATACCTAGAGTCAAGATATTGTTGAATTTAATCATTTTCTGCACCCACCACCATTGTAGTCCTATCATGTCCTTTGTTAATGTATTTGTGTATGTATTTGACTGCACGTACAAAAGCACACACTTCAACATTAATGTGGCGATCAAACTTCTCTGACAGATAAAGGTTGTACGGTACCACATCTCTGTTATCCACTTGATGACCTCTGACAGTATACGTAATCCATGTTTTACGTCTTCTGTAAATTGGATAACCATCGACATCCAATGAAGTTTCATCTGCATCTGATCTAGGAAATCTGGATTAATTTGCAGATATCAAATGGACCATTAACCATACATGAAGATAAAGGGTTCCGTATACCACATCGACCGTGCACCATGCATTTTTTGATTGTTTCAAATAGGGCAGGATGTTTTCTCGGATCTGGAAATTTTGCACAAACAATTTTATCAACCTGTTCTATTGTTTGGATTTTATCTTCATGACTGAGAAAAATGAGAGCATGCATGTGTGGTAGTCCTCTCTTTTGGAATTTTATGGTATAAACATATCCGACTACCTTCCCAAATAAATGGTCAATAGTAATTGCATCCATAATAGCCTTGCGCTTTAGCTCAAAAATACGTGCAACTAAATCTGGACGATCGAGAGCATCCTGGAATGGTTTTAATTCATTGATTATTTCAGGCCATTTAGGATTCGCAATAGCAGTTAAGAAGATATCAGGATGCTTGTTGAACCTAGTGATAGCCATAGAATCTTGATATATCTCATACATATGTCTTGGGCTGCCCAGATGAGATGATGGTAGAATGAATCTCTTACCAAGTTGATTAGGATCTTCACCATTATGAACAATGTCTGTTAGGCCGCTGTAAACTTCAGCTCGAAGTTGATGTACGTTTTTGCTCGTATGCTACCCATGCATCTAGCACAAATTGTTGAAACAATGGGCCAACACGCAAAATAACAGAATATTCATTTCTTCTCTCAAACAATTTGTAGTAGAAGTATTCCAGTTGTGTCAATCGAT
Source organism: Aquilegia eximia (assembly GCA_023053565.1). Classification (NCBI taxonomy): domain Eukaryota; kingdom Viridiplantae; phylum Streptophyta; class Magnoliopsida; order Ranunculales; family Ranunculaceae; genus Aquilegia; species Aquilegia eximia. The sequence continues at coordinate 21,513,733 of JALIGU010000005.1, forward strand.
TTTTTGGGGCATCTGGCTTATATTTTTTTTTTAAAAACATCCCAATGCCTTAATTCAGTTGACCATCCGAGTTCTCCATTTGGGAAGAGCAGAACGTAATGTGAAGGCAAATACATTGGATGACACTCGCTAATTCTTTCCAACCGATGATTCTTTAGATGTAAAACAATATCTCTCTTTTCTGCTTCTTTGGAACCATCACCATGTATAATTACAACAATATCATCTGATGTCGGAAGGTTATAACATCTACAATCCGTTCCAGCTTTAAACTCTTATATACAAAATTCACATCTTCATGTACCTAAGTTCATTTTTTTTCTAAAAAATACTCATTCCCATCCTTAACTTTTTGTAGACATATTACTCATGTTGTAGCAAGTAGTTATTTTAAGGTGATTATTGCTTGAAAGACTTTTTTGACGAAACATTCAATAAAACAGAATGATCATCTCGATCAGGATCATTCTCATCATCATTAGGTATATTCATTAGTGCTTCAATAATTTCTCATCTGTACTACGTCATTCTCACTAGAATAATTCAAAATATATTCATCATAACATTTCGTAAGTGTAAAATAAAAAAGCTCTCTCTAAGATAATAAATATTAATCTCGCATGTATACAGCTTCTTTTTATCAAGGTTTTAGTGCATGTATATAGCTTCTTTTTATAGCCTTTTAGGTGTGTTACTATATTACTTCCTTCAACCTGTTGCTCTTGTCAGAGCATCGAGCACGTTAGAAAAGTCTGCCATCATCATAAACATATGTAATGTCTAGCACTACAAGCGTTTTTTCAATGTTTTCAAATGCGACATGCTAAATTGCTAATATGTTCACAGAACGAATGTAATTTTAAGATCTGAGCCTTGCTACATTACACGCTGTTGTTCTCTGACTGTATCCCCCTTGCTTCTTGAGGAACTCTTCTCCTTAGTCATTAGAAAGAGAAGTTTGCTAGTCACAATGTTACAATTAATGAAGACATGCTGAATGTAATTCCGAACATGATAACTGCAGAAGAAAACAACTAGATGGAAAAAATGCCAGATGCCACAGAAATCCATCATGCAGTCTTCACCCTTAACGCCCATTGCTCTCCAGGTCCAGATGGTTTCAATGGATTTTTCTATAGACACTGTTGGCAGATTGTGGGTCCAGAATTCGTAGATGCAGTCAAGTACTTTTTTTTCTGAAAGGGAGGTTGTCACCTACTTTCAATGCTTGTTTCTTGACTCTTATTCCCAAGGAAGACAATGCTACACAGGTAAACAAGTTCAGGCCTATTTGTCTTTCAAATTTTGCCTTCAAAGTTATTACTAGGATCATAGCTACACGGCTCAGCCCAATTGCCTCAAGGGTGATTTCCAAACAGCAGTGTGGCTTTATCAGTGGAAGGAATGCTCATCACAGTATAACACTAGCCTCTGAGCTCTTTAATGAGCTTGATCATAAAGCGCATGGAGAAAGCATAGCAAGTGAAGCTAGACATTAGCCAAGCTTTTGACACTGGCTTGGGATTTTCTCTTAAAAGTTCTAAAAAAAGTTGGTTTCTCTGACAAGTTTGCTCTCTGGATTAAGGGAGTGACTGAGAATAACACAGTTTCTATCATGCTAAATGGTGGTCCTAGAGGCTTGTTTTTTGCTCAGAGAGGGCTCAGGCAGGGAGACCCTTTCTCACCATTATTGTTTGCACTATAGCAAACGATGTTTTAGTCGAGGGATTACTTGGTTGGTTAGTCAGAATTTGCTAAAGAGGATGGTTAATAAAGCTCACTACATCAGTCCCACTCACTCCATTTTTGCTGACAACATCCTAGCGTTCTGCAATGCAAGTGTTAAGGGTCTCAAAAACATGCTTAAACTCATGGACTGGTATCAAGAATCTTCTGGGATGCTATTTAACAAATCCAAGTGCAACATGTTTCTTAGTAAGATGACTTTATCCAGGAGAAGAAAGATTGAAGACATTATGGGCATTAAAGAAGGAAAGCTTCCTAAAGTGTATCTTGGAGTCCCCTTGTTCAAGGGGAGAATGAAACGAGAACATATCTCATTTTTGCTAGAGAAAGTTAGAAGGAAAGTCTCAAGTTGGCTCGAAAAAAATATTTCTTTACAAGGAAGACTACTTCTTGCTATGCATGTTCTAAATAGTATTACAGTGCACAACATGGCCATATACAAATGGCCAAAGAAGATGGCTAAAGAAGGAGATGATTTGATAAGAAAATTTATAAGGAGTGGAAGTGACATCTCTAAGAAAATAACTGTCAAGTGGGATAAAGTTTGTTCTCCAACTGCTGAAGGAGGAATGGGACTGACGAAGCTGTCAGATGTTAACAAAACTTGTCTGTTGAAATTGGCATGGAGTGTGAATAACTAACAAGGGGACTGGTCTCAATTCATTAGAGGGAAGTACACTGCACGGAATGGGGTCAATCTCAACTCAATCTCAACTCATATTTAAGTAGTATGTTCTTCCATGGAGTCGAATATGGCGGGTCTCTCAAATCAATCTCAACTCATGCATTCTAAATGACCAGTGGAAGTTCCCTAGTGCACTTACTAGGCTGTTTGATCATCTATTAATTGACAGGAGGCACCTTAAGCCACCTGATATCTCATCTGCAGATCAGAGAATATGGCCATATAACAGTATGAAACCGTCACTAGGTTGTTTGACATTAATTTTGTGACATTGGATGTCCATGGTTATCTCGCCTTGAGTTCTTTGTTAGGAAAACCTTGTTGTATGCGCGTCATCCCGACTCTTTGTCTTCGCGTCTAGTGTGTAAAAAGTGTGTTTTTGGTTCAGGACGTACGTACCTAGTTAGGACGTACGTACGTCCCTAGTTAGGACGTACGTACGTCCCTCAGGTCAGCAAACTTTCCATCGTGTTGAGCGTACGTACTGAGTTAGGGCGTACGTACGTCAGGTCAGTCAGCAGGTATGTTTTGTTGTTCTGGACGTACGTACCTAGTTAGGGCGTTCGTACGTCCAAGCAGTCAGCAAGCGTTTATTGTGTGGAGACGTACGAACGTCGTTTCGACGTACGTACGTCCAATATGGATTTCGTCCTATTTCGGCCCAATTCTTGTGTTCTCCAACCCTAAGTATAAATAGAATTTCTCTTCCAAAGAACAAGTCAGTTCTTTGGCCGTGGCCGTCCAATTCTTCTCTTGTTCTGGAGTTTGGTTTAGGTTTTGTGTTGAAGTTGTTTTGGTTATTGAACTCAATTCCCTTTCATCTTAATTCATCAATTCCCTATCTTTCATATATCATTGTGAATTCGGCTTCGAGTCTTCTTGTGTGTTCATCAAGAAGTCGGGTGTCTTGTGCGTACATCAAGGTGCTCTGGTGAAGTCAAGGTGTTAGAGATAACCTGAAGTATCAGCTCGCAGTGAGTGCAGGTAGTTGGTAGGTTTGTAAATCTCTTTCATCTAGTGGATTATTTGTTGTCACCAAGGCAACCGTGGACGTTTCCCAAATTGGGTTTTACCACGTTAAAAATTCCTGCGTGTTATTTATTTTTTGCATATCGTTTGATTTGGTTGAAATACTGAATTGTTAGTTTAGCACTATTTGTGTTTTTCAATTGGTATCAGTCGCTGGGGGCTGGTTAAGGAGCGTAAAGGCTCACGCTAACGATCAATAGTGCTCTATGGAACTTCAAAAGTTTGCTACTTCAAGTCTTCCTCCACAATTTAGTGGAAAAGACTTTGGTCATTGGAAAGTACGGATGCGAGCTTATCTCCAAGCTTTAGGAGAGGAAGTCTGGCTTTCTGTGGTCACAGGGTGGAAAGAACCTCTGACTACAATAGGTACTGATGATACTGCTGTTACATCCCTGACGCCACGTGAAAAGTGGACGTCTGAACAGAAGATATTGGCAAATTATAACAACAAGGCACTCAATGCCATTTTCATGGCATTAAATGCAAGTGAGTTTCGTCGTGTGCAAGGTTGTGAAGAGGCTAAGGATGCATGGAACAGGCTTATCAGTATACATGAAGGTGACGAAACAGTCAAAGAAAGCAAGCTGGAACTGTTAACATCTCAGTTTGAGAATCTACGGATGGATAATTCTGAGACTTTCGATGATTTCTTCATTCGTCTACAAGATATTATAAACTGCAGTGCTGCTATTGGTCATGCATATACTGACACATGGTACGTAAGATATTGCGTGCTTTGCCTCCTCGGTTTCGCTCTCGTAAGGATGCCATTACTGAGAGTAATGTGATTAAGAACATGTCCATTGAGACACTTGCTGGAAAACTACGGACGTGTGAGATGGAACAGGCCTTGGAAGAACCATTGAAGAACAAGTCTGTGGCATTCAAGGCTACATCTTCTAAAGAAACTTCCACAGGACTCTCTGATGATGAAGAACAGGCCGTGGATGATAACTATGCGTTTCTGTCACGTAGCTTTCAGAAGATTCTGAAATATCAACAGAATCGAGATCCTCGAAAGCGATTTTCTGACTCCCCAAATGCTCCTAGGAGTCGTGGTTTTGAGAGATTCTCTGTGGATGGAAGAAGAGCTCGGGTTGATCGTAAAGATGTCCAGTGCTACAAGTGTCGTGAATATGGACACTTTGCTAATGAATGTGACAAGAAGGTGGATCGCAAACCTGGTGATAACTCCAAAGCGAACCTCACTGTGACTTGGGATGATTCAGATGAAGATCAGGATGGCAATCCCTCAAATGTTATCTCCAACTATGTGGTCTTCAGTGCATCCCTGGATAAACATCCAGGAGGTATTGTATCCTCTACTGATGATATCAATGTTTCTGACTCTGGTATTCATACTACTACTAGTGAATTATGTGATATGTACAAGTTTTCCATGCAACAAGTAAAGTTGCTTGAAAAAACTAACACTGTATTGCAGGATCAGGTAGACAGTCTTGGGCAGGATATCTGTAATCTTGCAGGTGACTCCAACATGTTGAAAGAGGAATTTGAAAAAGAAAAGGAGGATTTCCAAGTGCGTATTGCCTCTCTGGAAAAACTGAATGATAATCTGGAGACACGGTATCGCTCTCTTGTACTGGAACATGAGAAAGTGAAAGCTGAGTTGTTTGCGGCCAACAAACAATTGGTTGGGTTTGGTAAAGCTAGTGATAGCCTTAACTCTCTGTTGGGAATTGGTAAATCCTATTCAGACAAATCGGGTTTGGGTTATGACTGCTCCGTCCCTATTTCTACTGCTAGAACCTCACATACTACTTTTGTCAGACCAACAGGTGTCTTCCCTTCACCTCCCCTTGCTCCTGTATAGGTGTCTGATGTGGTTCCCCCAACCAAGGTTACTCGTGTAAAACATGTCCCGAAAAGGAATCTCAGACATAAAGGCTTTAAATGTCTAACCTGTGGTCGCATGGGTCACACTTCTGCTTTTTGTTGGAATAATTTATATCTTGCTCACTATTCTCCTTTTGCAGGTAATTCGTATTGGAACAAGTCTTCCACTTTTTCCATGCAGGCTCCGTACATGTGGAATGGCTATGCACCCTGGGGCTTACCTAGGACTTCTCCCTATGGGAATCGTCCTCAAGCAACATCTATGTCCACTCCACCACCACATTTCTGGGATAGGAGTATGGAGGCGTCAAGGAAAATGGCATCTCACATGGCTCGATTGGTCGAACCAACTACAACATCATGGTATCTTGACAGCGGATGTTCGCGTCATATGACAGGTGATAAGACACTAGTTGATAACCTGATTTCTTGTTATGGAGGTAAGGTAACTTTTGGAAATGGTAAAATGCTTCCGGTTGAAGGTAAAGGTAACTTTTCTGAAGTTGGCTCGCTCAATAGTCATGAGCTTCTTTTTGTTAAGAGTCTTACGTCAAATCTGTTAAGTATTAGTCAGTTGTGTGATGCTAAGTTTAAGGTTGTTTTTGAGGATGATAAGTGTGAAGTTTTTGATTCAAATCATGTCTTGCTATTAACTGGTAGTCGTTCACATGATAACTGTTTCATTGTCACTACACCTATTCCGTATCTATATACCTAATTTGCTCATTGGAACTGTTTGTGTTTAGGATGTTTAGGTTCGGTTATTATTTTGCTTCTTTTAAATTTTTGTTAGTTTTGAGGACATACTACTCTCTTTATTGTACGGATTCCATTTTTCAGCTATTTATAATTTGGCACCTTCAACTGTGTTTTTCTGTCGTGCATTGTTGTAGGGTTGCATCATACTCTCTTCGCCTTTGGTAGGCTCTTACATAATGCAGTTGCATGTCGTGGGATTTGTTTTTCTATATATACCTCTCGTAAGTGGTCAATGACTCACAAAATCCCCAGCCATTTGAATGTCTTGGGCGCATTATCAGTTGGCTAGGAACCCGTTGGGGCTGTGAGGGTCATGCTCTGACGGATGCACTCAAGTGATGTTAGTTCTTGTGTTGCATGTTACCATGGTGTTGCACTTCTTGAGTGTGTTTTTGCCTAAAAGATGTAGGCTACACCCTACCCTCGTGTTTTGGTAAACGATGGAGGTGTGCTATACTCCCACACGGGAATGGCATTTGTTTTACATGGATAAAACCAATAAATATATTCATTGTGTTTGCAAGTGACAGTGTCTTTCCGTATTGCGGCCTAGACAGTGTTTCTTTGGTTTTTGCTATGATCCGGCTCACTTTTATAAGTGTCAAATTGCAAGTGACTTTCAAAATACTCAATGATCTTAGTTTTTGGCCTGTTCCCGGATTTTGGTTTAGGTCTACCCTGCTTCTCCTGCAGGCTTGCATCATTCTGTTGAGTACCGTAGCTTGGTGTATGATTTAGTTCTTCGATTTTGCATTTTCTCATGGTTGAAGCTTGGTCAAATTTTATTCGTGCTAAAATTGGAATCCTCTCAATACATAGAAATTTTTCCAAGTGATGTTTCTCAATATTTGTGTTGGTCGTTATTCGGTCTGTTTTTCTGGTACGAAGGTTAGTTTTCCATTGTCCTTCTCCTCCCTTGGTGTTGTTTCTTGCTCAAACCAAGAGGTTATTTTTTTGGTGTGTACTCGATCGTCATTCAAGACATGCCTCCTAAGCGTGCTCGGACTACTCCCACCACCAAGACACCCGGTTCCCAGGGTGCCTCGTCCTCGGGCACACGTGTTCCTCGTGCACAGAAGGGTAGAGGTCCTCCTTCAGATTCCTCGCCGCCTGCCTCTTCATGTGGCGCTCATCCTCGAGCCAAGGCCATTGTCCCTGAGCGTTTCTTCGACTTGCGGGACATCTCTGCCACTCCTCTAGGAGCTACTCAACTTGGCAACATATCTTCCTTTTTCGAGGCTCGAAATTGGTTACGGGTGGCTCAACCAATCACTAAATATTTGTTTGAGCACACTATTGCTTTCTATCTTGCCCTCACAGAATCGCTCGAGCTTCTCCGTCTTGATTGAAGGTAGGAGATACACTATCTCTCCGAAGGTGATAAGTGAGGCTTTGGGGATCGATAATCATCGTCTACCAGAGAATACCGTTCATGTGATGTGGCCCATCCCAGATGAGATTCGGGTTGACTTTGTCGATCAAGTTCAGAGGATGTTCATTGATGGTGTCACGGAGAGATACCATGCCAAGGCCTACAGCGCCATTGTCATGCACATGGTTGCCCATTTGAATATCTATCCAACAAAGGGCAACAAGATCATTATGACCGACGATATGGTCAAGTTAGTGGTGTGTATGTCGGTGCATCATCTTCATCTCTCCGAGGTCATTTACACATGGATGCTTCAAATCGATGCGGCTAAGGGTACACTTCCTTTCCCTAGCTTTATCATGACAATTCTCAAGTATTTAGGCTTTCAGGGACATTATATGGGGGTGAGCCCTCCAAGGTTTGTTGGACATGATTGGGTCAATGCCATCAAGAAAGGGTGCCAGTCTAGGAAGTCTGCTTTTGAGTCTATGGGTGCGCGTCTGACGCATCACTTAATTTGGGGAGGTCAGGCTCTTGATAGCCGTGATGATTTTGATCGGGCTTTGACTACTGGACGCCCCGTGTCGGCCTCGGTTCGGAGCAACCGGGCAGTTGCTGCAGTTGACGCTCGGGTTTCTTCTCTTCGACGTCACCAAGATCATATGGATGCTCGGTTAGATCGTTTTGGAGTAATTCTGTCTCAGCATGATGCTATGCTTCGTGATCTTCACAGGATGAATGTCGCCCAGTTGCGTCATCTTCAGATTGATTTCACTCCCATCGACTTGCCCTCATTTCCGGAGGAGGTACCTCCAGTTATGGATGATATCGATGGTGATGCCTCTGATAGGGAGAGTGAGGATGATGGCTTAGTTGGCACCTCGGGTGACGAACATTGTGATGGTGACTCGGAGTCAGAGTAGTCTCTTTCTGTTTTACTCTCTGATATTTCTATACTTGATGTAGCTGTTCTGCAATCTTATTTCTGTTTCTACTGATTGGATCTTAAGTCTGTTATTGGTTATTGCTATTTTATTAGTTCTCTATGGCGAAATATGAACTTCATGGGGTATTTGTTCCTGCTGTTGGTTATGTGTCGTTTATGGTGATGGAGTACAAAAACAATTCGAAAGTTTGTCGCTTGTGTCGTGTTCCTCATGGGTATGACTTTATTCATCTACCTTTTCTTAATCCGTGCATGGTTCATGTCAACCATTGGGAGAGGTTGCCGGGACATCTTCAAAATCACATCTTGGAGTTGGTTGGATACCCGAAAGTTTCAGGACTTGCTGCTCCTCTCACCGACTATGGCTTGGACAGCAGAATCGAGGAGTTATTTTGTACTGGTGAATGGCTGGAGGATTATGATGATCATGTGATAGCTCGTTGGACTCGATCTTCGGCTCGTGTAGAGGCTTATTTCTCAAAGCTTCCTCTAGGTCATTGGGACGAATTTTTCGAATTCGTTAAATTGAGTATTGTTTTTCTGTTTTTGCTGTTAATTCTGGTTATGGACTTCTGTTTCTGGTTGATATTTGTTTCATGCAAGTTTTAAGTTTTAGGGATAATATATTTTTTTTTTCTTCTTATTATTTATTTTATCCTTATATTATTATCGTCTTGCCTTGTTTACTGTTGGTTATCCCTCTTCCACTTCTTGTGTCAAAAAGGGGGAGATTTATGACTCTAATACTAACACCTTTCTTTTTCTTTGTTAGTGTATTTTTGGGTCATGTTTCAGGTATGCTACAAGTATGGGGGAGTGAACGTGTTGATGTTTAGAGGTTGTACAGTTATGAGGGAGCTCAAGTAACTAAAGTGGGAGCTTATGAAGTATGGGGGAGTTGTTCTAAATTTTTAGTCGCTTACGTTCGGTCTCTGATGATGGAAGGTTCTTGCTCAAGCTGGATGTCAAGAATTGGTGATTTGGTATGTGTTCTACCTTGAGTGCTTTTGTAGGCATGTTTTATAAATGCCATGGTTTGGGTTTGTAAGCACGTTTTATAAGTGCTATTAGAGTCATAGGTTTTTGTCACAAAATCAATGTCAAAGGGGGAGATTGAAACCGTCACTAGGTTGTTTGACATTAATTTTGTGACATTGGATGTCCATGGTTATCTCGCCTTGAGTTCTTTGTTAGGAAAACCTTGTTGTACGCGCGCCATCCCGACTCTTTGTCTTCGCGTCTAGTGTGTCAAAAGTGTGTTTTGGGTTCAGGACGTACGTCCCTCAGGTCAGCAAACTTTCCATCGTGTTGAGCGTACGTACTGAGTTAGGGCGTACGTACGTCAGGTCAGTCAGCAGGTATGTTTTGTTGTTCTGGACGTACGTACCTAGTTAGGGCGTTCGTACGTCCAAGCAGTCAGCAAGCGTTTATTGTGTGGAGACGTACGAACGTCGTTTCGATGTACAACCAGTTGGACTTGGATTACCACTGGGTTATCAATTTCGTCCCTCCCCACAAGTGCTGATTAAATATTATTTGTATAAGAAACTTGTAGGAGAAGAAATATTACCTGAGGTTATTGTCAACAAGGATTTATATGGAAGTAATGCTGCTGCTCCATGGGAGCTACTTGAAGGGTGTTCAAAAGACGAAGAATTATATTACTTTACATTAGTTAAGAAGAAGCATGGTGGGAAGAACATCGAAAGGGTTACAAAAGATGGAAAATGGAAGATGGACAACAATAAGCCGGTACAAGATTTTGATGGAAAGGTAATTGGCTATAAGACAACTTTGACATTAATAGTTGATGAGAACAAGTTCGACAAAACTCATGTAGCAAAACAATGGAATTGGACCATGCATGAGTATAGCATGAAGGATGCTAACAATGGTAATGAATATTGGGTTGTTTCTGGGGTTAAGAGAGGTAGCTGCATAATTAATAACAAGGAAGTATCAATACCAACGTCGTTGAAAAGATCGTCACATGAGATCAATGAGGTAGATGATGATTTATTTAACAAGAATATCAAACGTCCTTGTGTATCGGCTGGATCACCACACATGACAGCATTATTGCAGCCAGCATCTTCAGAGACATCAGTAGAGTACTCCTCCAAGGTCTGTTGGGGTGCAACAACAATGCCACAAGATGAGGGATTTGTACAACTACAGCAGCATGATCAACAACTTCAAGGATTCAATGAGGGAGAACAAGATGAGGGATTCATGCCACTACAGCAACATGATGATGATAAACTACAAGCATGTAACGAGGGAGAACAAGATGAGGCGTTCATACTGCTACAGCAACATGATCAACAACTTCAAGCATTCAATGAAGGATTCATACCACTACAGCAACATGATGATGATAAACTACAAGCGTGTAACGAGGGAGAACAAGATGAGGGGTTCATACTGCTACAGCAACATGATCAACAACTTCAAGCATTCAATGAAAGATTCGTACCACTACAGCAACATGATCAACAACTTCAAGCATGCAATGACAGAGAACTTGCATCATCGAATGATGAGGACTCAGTGTCATGGACTCAACCTTCTACTGTTAACGCATCAATAACATCAAATCCAACCGCTCTTTATGAACTCTCAAATTATTTTGAAGATCCACAGTCACAACCAGATGATACTGAGGGAGCAGATCTACTATCAGAAATTTTCCAGATTTTATCAAACGTAGATCTCCCAGAGACATGGGATTAAAGGAAGGAGAAGCTACATGCATGCAGCAACATCATATGAAGATACCCTCAGCAATGTGCAGACATGAAATTAAAAATACTGAACCTACCTCATGGTAGAGTGTTGGGTTCGCGACAGAAGACTACTCTTGGTTCTCACCTCTGCCACAATCAATTTGAAGAGGACAATTACTGCAAAACTTTATTGTTCTTTTCCTGTTTTTTACTACCATTGCTATATGAACTCTGAAGTTGTAAAGACATATTACTGTATATATTAATAAAAGTTAATGTTTTTATTACCACCTCATTGGTATGTGTAATTTGTGATACTATATTGTGTACCAGATCAATCATAGACAATTTATAACATGCAACATGTAAATTTGTTTGTTCGGGCACATTCCCAGTGTCAAACAGAACCATTTACTGTGACACATTGTGAAAGTGTAGCGTCAAGGATCGAATATCTGCATTATATGAAGAAAATATATAGCTGGCTATGGTTCTATACCAAAGTACGAACCAATTCACAGATGACTACATTACAAACAAGTGATAAATGTGGACTTACAAGCTCGATCAGACTTATTTAATTACATTTATTTACATATGTAATACTTACAATTTCAACAATGTAAACTGACTAAAGAGTTGCTCTCACCAATCAGCAATGCTTTAATTAAATCATCCATCGCTCCAGTTTTCGTCCCCTCCTTCATTACTTCTGACATGTGCCTGCAATATGGTTTTATTGCATTAGTCATAGAATTAGTGGTAAATAAGACAAGGGCATGAGCAAAGAAAGAAAAGTTGCAGAACCTGCTGGATTGCATTTGCCTTCTCTAAAATTGCAGCGACTTTGTTGTTGGTGGTGGGACTCTGCGAGAGGATCGGTGTTGTGGGTAGTGTGCGCCGCAGGCTGAAAGACTTGAATTTCAAACAGAAAGAATAAGCACTAACACATGAATACAGAAGAGAAAAATACAAAATATATGTTGAACTTGTTTTATGTTATAGACTAACAAGCAATTTTGTTAAAAGTGAGCAAGGCGCAGGATGGCAATATATCCTCCTCTGCTGTTTAAACGCCTCATTAGAGGACTAAAGACAATGTTCCATTAGGTGCCGCAGACTTCCTTGGTCAGGGCACCTTAGTCACTGCCAACTGGCGCCTTATCAGGGTTTAACTTGTGACCTTAAGATTGAATCCTAAACACATACTGAGAAATTACGCAGAGATTATATCTTGCTGTTATTATAAAAGTAGGGCTTTTTAGACTTTGGTCATAGGTTAATGGCCTTAATTAGAGTTTGGACATAAAAAAGGCGTTTATTAGGCTTTGGTCACGAATTGTGAGTCAGACTCACGGTTTTTAGACTCAACTCGGTCGGTTTTTAGACTCAACTCGTGAGTCAACCAGAAATCGTGACCAAAGCCTAATAAACGCCTTTTTATGACCAAAGCCTAATTAAGGCCATTAACCTATGGCCAAAGTCTAAAAAGCCCATAAAAGTATTACTAATTTACTACTATAAACATGGTGAGCTCAGACACCTAAACATTCTGCACTGTTGGAAATTCAGACCAAAACCTTTGTGTTGTACTATTATTCATGTGAATATTTTCTTTTTAAGTATACAGAAGATCGTATCTGGACGAGCAGAGAAAGGAAGAGAAAGTGATAATGAAAAATAAAAAACATAGCACATTAGTTAATTAGAAGATCATTAATGTTAATTTGGATTTCGGAGAAATAAAAAACTGCCACAAAGGAAGACCACTACTAACCTTGTTTCTGATTTGATTCAATAAATCTTCCCTTTCATCAGCATTTTTACTGTTTTCAGCATAGCTTCCATATAACTTGTGATGCTTCTGCTGAAAACATAAATGCACCCATATTATATAAAATTACCTATTTAATCAATTATTATGCAAAATTAAAATTTTGCCAAAGATCACCTTGCTTTCTACAAAACAATCACTTATATCTTTCATATGTGGAAGCATTTGTGGATCTGGCTTGACCGGCTGAGGAGTAGCTTCAAGAACTACCAGATCATTTGGACAAATGGAAGCTTTAGAAGTCAGAACATGTTCATTGTCTGCGACACTAGAAGGGGGTTTTGTAACCCACCATTCAACTGGAGGCAGCGGAGGAGGAGGTGGCACTGACTCATTAAAACAATACAACTTTGAATCTTGGGCATCCTTTGCAACAGAATCGCACTCTTGTTGATTCACTAATGAACTGACTGCATCAAAACTTGGGAGATCAAACAACGGATCATAACTATATTTTTTTACACCATTGGCAGGTTCTGGACTGTTTTTATGAATGTTGTCATTAGGAAGTCCCTTCAGTTCAAAATCGCTAGATATGGATTCTACTGAGGAGACTTTACGCAAAGCATCATATATTTCATGATTTTCACTATCAGGCGTGTCATCAGATTCCCACTGTCCAGAACTTGATTCAGAGCGTGGACTCATAAGGTCTTCAGATAAATCTGTAGATGATCTACAAAAAGTGTCGCTTTCTGATTCAGAATCCAAATCCTGCAGCAGGATAGTAGGCTCTGGAAGTAATTGAAATGAAGGAAAGATGATGTCTTTAATGCTTTCATAGAAACGATAGCCACCAGGAAATTTTAGCCTCAGTTTAGACTTCCCGAGGCCATCCATCGGATGGAAGGAGATTTTCATATGTTCTAATGGCGGTGATGGTGGAAACGAATGTACGGGAGATCCATTTTGGGGCTGATTTTTGAAGTTTTGCTCCGGTATATGATGAGCATCTTTTTCTTTCCCTATCTGATTGATGCCATGCGGAATTTCATTGCCAAGTGACCCAGGAATTTCATCATAGACACCTGATTCTTTCCTTTGAAACCCATTTCCATGGAATCTTTGCCCGAGGCCAAATATACTCGAGGAACTATCCAACTTATTTTGGCTAGATTGATGTGGTGGCCATTTTTCACCAGTAACCTCTAGCACCTCAATTTGAGATGTCATTACCCCTGTGTCTTTCGAACCGCCCCCCTGAGCATCGCTGAGACTATGACTTCGACACAAATACTTAGAATTTTCAAGTCCAGCATCTGAGACAGTAGATATACAAGACAGAGAGTCGTCTTCAAGTATATCATCACCTTTCTTATCATGGTATGAGGGACAGGATTCAGATTTATTAACAGTTTGGTCCATAATTGTTTTTCTTCTAGCTAACAGGTCAGATGAAAGATCTATTTGGTTGGGTATACCCTGTGACTTATCTCTTCGTACTTGGGACTGTGGGATCTTCTCTCTCTGTTCAGAAGTCTTAACCGATGACTCCAGTTTCCGTGCTAACCCATTAGACTCTGGCAAGGCAGTGTTAAGTGAAAGACCATCCGTAGTGGAAGGCATAGAGATACGAGGTTCAACATTCGACATACTGTGATCTGGCGGTTTCGATGGCTGAAGTCCTAATAGGCCTCCATTTGTCCAAACATAAACAGAAGGTACTTCGGAAACTTCTTGAAGAGATCCTTGAGATTCATGGAAAGTGCTTATAATCTTATCATAGAGTGGAGGCTGTAAGTTAGGAACATTGGAGTTAGAAGCGGAGGTAACTCTAAGAGAAGATTTAACAGAATCTACATTGAGAACAGCGGTATCTTCAGACACATCAACGTTGAGAGGAATCTCTGGATTAGAAGGTATAGTGCTGATTTCAGGTGGTTGAGCATAAGATAAGTCCCCTGTAGAGACTAAGTTCGAATAGATGGAGGATATTTGTTTGTTTGAGGAACTGTATAGCGCAGTACCAAACTCGGGATTAGACAGTTCTGATTTCTGAAGAACCCTGTGTGTCTCAACCGTATATATTCCTTCATCTTTTATTGTGGCTAAGGATTTCTGAACTTCTCTTTTGGTTTGACATTCAGAATCTGTCTCAACTTCTGATTCCAAGGTGTTAAGCGCATCAGTGTATTTGTCGGGCTCACTTCCAGCATCCTCAAATTCGTCCACTTCAGAAAATGATTCTGGTATATCTGCACTAATACACTTGATCTCCTCCACTTCGATATTACTATGTGTCGAAGCTCTACTTTCCTCCTCAGCTAGGTCAGAGGATCCTCGCATAAACTCTGAAGCTATACCCTCATCCTCAACAATGTTATCGAACTGCTGATTCGTAGGCTCCACTATTTCTGTCTTTTCATCCCAAGTAACAGAAGAATTCATATCTTTCAATGATCCACAAGCCAAATCATCACATGCAGCTGTCTTTTGTTCATTAGAAATAATAGAACCAGTTGCACCATAATCCTGCATGTCTACTGAAGTTGTGGGCAACCTGTTGTCCTTTTTATCTTCTTGTTGGATGGAAGAACTTCCATCATAAGAACACTCGAAATAGCCTGACCTCGATCGTGAATCAAAGGACATAGATCGATCTCCGTGTTCAGATCTCAATCTCATATGAATTGTAGAAATCGTTTCACCAGTGGAACTTTGCCCATAACTATTAGGAGATCCAAATCGCATTCTGTTAAACAAGATGTCAATATGTCATGAATTCATATGTCAATATGCCATGCAGACATGTACAAAACTCTAATTCTTTCAGAAGAATCTTCGGTCCTATTTATGGAGGACGATAAGATGAACACATAATACCTGCCACTGCGCTGGGATGTTAACACTGCGTGTGAAAGTTCACCATTTTTCCACCGAGATGACCTTTTCTGTTCATTTGGGCATGGTACCACAGGTAGAAGATTTAGAAGCCAAAAATCAAACTCAAGTAAGACAACAGAAATATCATAGAATTTTAAAACCATGTTAACTTCCCAAGACAGAAATAAATCTCTTTTTTCACTCCTCAAATTGAAATTAGCATCCATATCTCTCTAAGAAAAAGAAAAATAGTATATCAAGATCTTACCTTGCTTTTACGGGCCCTCTTTTCTCTTTGACTTTTTTCAGCACTCATCGGTTCAGATCGCGCAATTGCTTTTCTGAAAAATGAAGGATCTGAATATCTCTTTAAACAAGCTCCAGCCCCACCAGTATCAAACCTGGGAAGAAAATTTATGGTATTCAATATCTAGTACTAGGATGCACTTACAGATATATCCAATTCCAAAGAAATCATCAACAAATCATACTTGTCAAGTAAGTGTAAACGGGGTGGATCGTGACATTCTTCATAGGAGTCTGTAATGAAACTTGGCAAGTCACTATGAATGAAGTGCTTCTGTTTCACACGAATCTTTGGATGCCACACGCAGCCTGCACAACAATCCGTTTTTAATCAGGCTTAACTTGGTGGACATCATTATGTGCTCAGAAAAAAGTCAATACAAGAGGTTGTGTTAAGGAAAGCAAAAAGGCAGCTAAAGAGAGATAGAAGACAAATAAACTCTCACAGATGACAGATTCAATCCAACGACACCTAAGACCACACTGAGAACTTATAGCAATAACTCCACTTACCACAGAACATAGATCAATATAATATACAGCAAAAGAGTGTCCCTCTGAAAAATCGATGTGACTGCTAAGATCAATCTTACACAATTTTTATTTTCAGATGCATAACATGTTTTGCTTGATATCATTGTTCCATCAGGAAGAATTTCAGAGTGGATTAACTGGAAACAACCAAGGACCACAAGCCTAGTACAGCACTATCTTACGCATTCAACAGTTATTTGGGCCTTCTGCCCTATACATGTAGACACAATGCTATGATACAAAATGCAGTAATGTACACAGCACTAGTGTGAAGGGTCAAGATACAGCGAGAGCAAAAGAAATTCTGACATATGGTGGCGACTGATTGCCAGACGTGGCGGGGAAAGAGGACGTGTTGTACTAATTAAGATGATAACCTGTTGCTACTCGGTTTTCTAATAATTTTACACTTTTAAAATGTTCTGAAAGAGAAGAGACCTTTCCCATGAGACCATTTCTAAATACTAAATTCTAGAAAAATAATAATTATCTACCTGAAGAACTGAAACAATTTCATGGCCATGGCTTGATCTTGAAAATGTTAAGAGATAAATGAGGGAATTTTAGGATTTAAAAGAACAACACTGTAATTATAAAGAGAAAGAAGGAATTCAAATAGACCAGGGTGGTTAGAATTTCTCTCCTATCAATTTGAAGCTTGATTAAAATTGGAAACTAACTGCTCACAAAATAGAAGATATTCTATGAATAAAGAGATCCTTCTAATAGATGCCTTCTTTTGATTTGGATACCACAACTTCCCTCACAAGAAATATATCGAGAAAACGCAAATGGAAGTATGATACCAAACTACGGACGTAAATTGGTTATATTCTATTTTATTGTTTGGATTACAGAAACTCTAATAACTTGCAGGAAAACTAAAGTATATAAACGTGAAAGAAGAGGTATACCAGCTGTGTATGCAAAATGAATGTGACTCGATTGGGCCTGAACAGCTTTCTCAAGTTGCGGAAGTGCTGCCTCGATGTGTTGCACACGAACCAACATTTTTCGGCTTCTTGAAGCGGTTGTCACCACTTGCTCTTGTAAACCATGAAAAACATCTGCTGCAAACCTGTAATGTAAGTCACTATGTGTCATACGAGTGACAGCCAGCATAGCACACACGTGAACTTACCCAGATGGCCACGCCCTACCCCAGAACAGAACGAAAAACATAAAACACTTGTACTTGCATAGACAATATTAAAACAAAAGTAGGATGTACTTCAATGAATGATACCATACAGCTGAGATACGTGGGATACACAAAATGTAGGGAAGATTCTATCAATAGATTGTGAGCGTGGATTTGGGGAATTAACAGACTATATGGGAAATGATGAAAAGAGGAACGAGTGTATGTATAAAGGAAGAGAGATATTATAACATGGGGGAGGGTAAAACAACCAAAATAATTGTTGTATTTTATATTGTTTTAGTTTCATAAAGGATCATTTTTACTGAGTATCGGGAAACACATTTACAGGATATAAAAGAAAAGAAATGATAGAAGAAACTACAGACAGTTGCTAAAGATGGAGTGAACAAGGATTCTACCCTACTGACTTAGCACCCTCTTATACCTGTGTACATGATACACATGGAAAGCTCTCAATGAGACCTTGTAAATGATTGTAATGACATATATCTTATTGCTAAAACGAAGTATATTCTTTGTGATAAATGACATAAAGGGTTCAGAGGCAACAAGGTGTGGTAAAGCCAATTCGTCGAATCCATGCACACATCAGTTTGCATTCTAACATGTGTCCAAATTTGTTTGCGTGACTGAGATTAATGGGGACTGTCATAAATATCAGCAACCAGTACATATGTAAGATTGGTAATACATAACTTTAAAGAAAATTGCCATTTCTGAAATGCAGGGTTTTGAAAGGTAAATAAATAGAACATAATTACATAAACAGACGAAAACGAAAAAAAAATAATAATAATACAATTTTTCTTCTTAGTAAGTGGTCCCTTTGGCTATGAAACCATATGAAATGAAGTTGAAGAATTGTATAAAAATGCTGGGCCTTGTCTTATGAAAGGGAACAAAAATTCAAAACTATAGTCTAAGCTATTTAGCAACATATAGGTCAGCCTCTTTCAATATTAGCGAAAATGGTAATCACTCCCAAAACATTCTGGTCCAATAATGTTATAATGTCATTTAACTAAATGCCAAAAGTTTTCACATGGGTCATTTCCTATCCGAAATAAATTGTTATCTCTCTTCTACTTTTTCTTAAACGAAATGAAATTTCTTTTCAAATGTGCCCAACATTACAAGAGTTTTACCTAACTTTACATTTACTGATAATACCCTTCATATGCATTATCATTTGTCAACTTACCCTAAATTCATCATCCCAAAACATTCTTTTCCAATAATGTCATTTAACTAAATGCCAAAAGTTTTCGCATGGGTCATTTCCTATCCGAAACAAGTTGTTTTCTCTCTTCTACTTTTTCCTAAACCAAACAAAATTTATTTTCAAATGTGCCCAACATTACAAGAAATTTACCTAACTTTATATTTACTGATAATAAGTTAATAACCCTTCATATGTATTATCATTTGTCAACTTACCCTAAATTCACCATCCATATTTACAACTAAATAATATCCAATTTTTCAAAATTCTCTCTCCAATTCTTCAAAACTAAAGTATCTTTTCGCAACTAAACAAGTCCTAAACCTTTGACAAAGTCAACAAAATCCCAAATTAAGTTGACAAAAGTCAACTCATATCTCCATTAATAGTAAACTAAGCATTACTCAAGAACAAAAATAATTCAAATTAAGCTCAAAATTAGGTTAAATTTCATATTAAAAAAAACCCCAAAAACTTACTCAGCTAAATCTCCTAACTGACGCAAAATTCCAACAAGGCCAGCAACAACAACTCCATCAAGAACAGCTTTTGGTTCTTCAATATTAACTTCTTTAAATAACTCTGTTGCTCCTAATCCATACTCATTTCGAATTTCAAAACGTACCAACGGCATATTTTCTTCTTCTCTTTAAAACCCAAGAAGCTTTTTGAAGCTAAGGCACTAAGCTTTCATGGCAGAAAACACACACACAGAGAGAGAGAGAGAGAGAGAGAGAGAGTGAACTGCTTTGCTTTGTTCTACTTCTTTGCAAGTGAAGTGTGATTTTTGTGAATTTACTGAATTGTCCTTTTCAGTGAATTAAATGACATTTATCTCCTGACAAGATTTGGAGATATTTGAGATGAAATTACTTAATTAACCTTGGATGTTGACTGTGGATAGTGATGGATGTGAATAGTCACATGGGATTATGATATTAGTGAGAGTGAGTCCATTTTAGTTGACTTTAGTCAAATGGGTCAAATCTAAAAATGATTTTGGTTAATAACACATGGTTTTTGTCCAATTATTTCTTTTATTGTGGCTGGTCTACTAGTACTATAGTTTAAAATATAGGGATATTGGCGGATATTTGAGAAATCGGATATATAAATCTTTGCGAATATGTAGGGCTGCAATCTGAGCCGAGCGGCTCGATAAAAGCTCGGCTCGCTCATTTATCTAAACGAGCCGAGTTCGAGCCGGTTTTTGAGATTGTTACGAGCCCGAGCCAAGCTCGAGCTCTAAACGAGCCGAGCCGAGCAGCTCGTTAACTATGGGCTTGGGCAGTTGGGCTTATATCTCTTCTCTCTTCTCTCTTCAAAATGGCATCTACTCTTCTTTAGTGCAGCTTGACGTCCTTACAGAAGCAGATGCAGGTGCAGATCCGGCAGCAACAATCCCACCAGGAGAAGAAGACAAGGTCGGTGACGGTGAGGAGGAAGAAGAGGAAGATTTGGTAGTAGCAGCAGTAATGGTATTGGTATTATTGGATTTGATATCTTCTAGGCGTTTTTCATGGCTGTTGCGTTGTTTGATAAAAAAAGATTTCTTTTTTATTATGAATACTAATCAAGGGGGTTTCTGTTTCTAGAGGTGGAGAAGAAGTAGTAGTAGTAGTAGGGTAGTTGATGTTTTCAGATTTAGGAATTGGATGGTGGGATTGAGATTGAGATTGAGATTGTGGAGGAGAAGAAGAAGAAGAAGTTTTCTTGCTGAAGCAAATACCCATGGCTGAGCTGAGTGAAGAAGAAGAAGAAGAAGGAGGTAGCTAGAGATGAAGAATTGGATTAAATTGAAGAAAGTAGGAGGTAGAGTCTAGAGATGGAGAATTGGGTAGGGTATTGTAGCAACATTAGCAGAAGGCATGTTTATTAATTGGAGTATGAATTATTAATAATAATAATGAGAGGAATATTGGCTGGTGTTTGATCAGAAATTATTGTGTGTTTGATCAAATCAGTGAATTAGTATTATAACGAGCCAGCGAGCCAAACGAGCTGAACAAGCCAAACGAGCCGAACGAGCCAGCGAGCGAAACGAGCCAGCGAGCCAAAACAAGCCGAGCTCGAGTTTTACTGTTGGCTCGCGAGCCGAGCTCGAGGTCATAGTTCAGCTCGATCTTAATTTTGAGCTCGGCTCGATTAGTAACGAGCCGAGTTCGAGCATACCTTAGCTCGGCTCGAGCGGCTCGAATTGCACCCCTACGAATATGCATGAATATTCGGCTTCTAAATTGATTTTTAATGTTAAAATCTTGACATCCGTTTTTTTAGGATTCAAAATTTTGCTTGAAATCGACTTTTTGATCGATACATAGGTTTAAATTATCTATATAATACCGCATTATTCACGTCAAAAACACTTACAAAAAATATGTTGAAAGGGAACATATTTATCATTACCTTCAAATTTTTAATACCACCTGTGTTTCTACACAATATTATTATTGAATAATCTACAATACCATCATGATATTAAATATTAATCTTAAGAAAAAAATATATATACTCCCTCCGTCCCAAATTATAAGTACCTTTTGGAATATTCTACTTATTAAGGGAACATCATTTATTGTTTCTCTATTAATTCTATTTTCTAATTTACCTATATTTAATACTAATTATAATGCCTAATTTTTCATTAGAATAATTACTCTAATCTTAAAGCAAGGGTAGTATTGATAAATTAATCATTTAATTTAATTAATATGTGTTCAAAAGTCAAAAGCGACATATATTTTGGGACAATCTAAAATGGAATAAGGTACTTATAATTTGGGACAGAGGGAGTAGAATTTATCAATTATCACAACTATGGTTTTGGATAAAAGCTAGGAATAACTATTTGTTCTAAAATAAATTATAACAAAGTAAAGCTATGTTAAATACTAGTACCTAATACACTTCGTGGTGCTGTAAAGTATACACCAATGCTACATATATGAGTTGTTTCTTTGCATTTATTTGACACCAGCACCATACTACATCATGCCAAAGTTTCATTGCTACCTAATTTTGATATTATTTGCATGCAAGTGACCACACACTTATATGTGATATTATTTGCATGCAAGTGACCACACACTTATATGGGGTCAATTTAACCATTTATGGTTGAACCACCAACACTAATAAGAGCATATGGAAATATGGAATATCATGAATGCCAATCAAGTTTGGTGAGTTCTTTGTAATTATTTTCATTTAATTGAATTCATGATGAACAATATAAATTGTCACAAACAAATACAATGTATTCAAAAGTCAAAACAAATGTTGGTCACTTGGTCATGATGAGCAATGGTCCAAATTCCCAATTACATGACCTTTACAGCAATGTCCACACAAGTAAGTTGGCTTGGTCGTCCATCTAAACTTGGGCTGGATTGGGCATTGTGAGACCGTTATTCCCTCAAAAATGGCTATAGACCTATATTACCATTTGATATAGGGATGTAACTGGTGTGGGTCAAACCCGATTCCGAATCATATTTGTATCCATTTTATCGGGTTTGGGTGTTTAAAATGGATCCGAATACAAAAATGGGTCGGATCTGATAATAAAATATTGGACCCGAATTGGATCCGGGTCGGATATGGATTTACACTATTTGGGTCGGATCCTCCTACATTCATAAAAACTTAGGGTATCAATGTAAATAAAATTCTAAAACTTTATTTTAGTTGTAAAACGTGGATAACCTTTAACATAAACCTAAACAGATTTGATGAATAGATCTAAGAACAAATTTGATTTGAAAAACAAAAAAGAAGAAAGAAAGGAAAAAGGAAGAAGGCAAGATTATTAAAAGAAAAAAAAAGGAAGAAGACAAGACAATTAGTAAAATTAAATTCTATATCTCATCTTTCATTTTTCTTCACTTTTTTTTTTATCATTCAGATGTTTTTAAAGTCAATTATCTGAAGTGAAAGTAAATATGGTTGTAGTTTTTGTAGATAAGTTAAGAAGAATGAAGTTTTGGAATTGCTATTATCTAGATCTGATGACTTTGTTAATTCTTTGATGACTACAATTCGGGTCAATCGGGTCGGATTTGGATTATCCATATTGTAAACGGTTCGGATATGGTTAGGTAAAATGGATCCGAGTCGGGTATGGATCCGGATCCAGGTTCAGGTAAAAGAAAATGGATATCTAGATATGGATATATAGTGATCCGACCTAAACCCGCACCATTTACATCCCTAATTTGATCTATGAAGTTATGATCTTTCTTTCTCCCTTACGATGTTTGCATGCATGTCTTATCCAACCAAGGGCCTATGTATCTGAGTCTGAATCTGACTGGAAAAAAAAAAATCAATAAAGATCATATGGAAAATAGGGCTAATAGAGCCATAACTGACTGCATAGGATTACTAATTTAAGCCCACTAGGGTTCACTGCACCTATACATAGGTTATATTTTAGTAAATAAATCAAACTTTAATGATATCTGTCATTTCATTATTGGCTCCCCATGGCCACATATAAAATGGGGTCACGGTCTAAAGTAAAGATATGTTAAATACCTCCAATGGACTCTTAAATTTGTAAGTTTAAGAGAAAAACCATCAAAAACCATCTCCAATTGTATCTTAAATTTGATAAAATCTTAACATTTTCATTAAACTTTCTCTTAAATTTGGGAGTTTCTCAAAGTGTAGTTTTACTAAAAACGCGAAACTATTACTTTCGCGCGAAACCGATACTTGTGCGCGAAACTAATACCTGTCCGCGAAACTAATACCTGTCCGCGAAAGTATTAATTGAGCGTCAACGGTGTATATATTCCGACCATTTTTCTGGTTAGCTCCCATACTTCACAATATTTGTCACATTTCCTTCATTTTATTTTGCGTTTTCTTCTTGTTCTCAACTATGTCTCACTGTCAATCTATGCATGATATGAATGAATATGATATAGATGACTTGGTTCAACAAACTCAAACATGAACTCAAAGCTAAAGCCAAAAAGGAAAAGGAAAAAAGATCGAGGTGATAATTGGAGCTTATTTGAAGATTTGGCATTATGTAAAGCTTGGTTGGCAATTGGGGAGATGGATCTGTTGGGACCGACCAAAGCATGGTAGTGTTTTGGAATAGAGTTTATGCAGATTTTGTACAAGATTTTGGAAATACAATGGATCGTAATCGGAAAAAACTCCAAACTCCTTTTGGAATACTTCTACCGATGCTAAACAAGTGGGGTGTTATTCTTACTCAACACGAAAGTAAAAGGCCAAGTGGAATGACTAATCAAAATGTGGTAAGTATTTTGTTTATTTTATTTATTGAAATATTTGTAAATTAGATTAATTATTTTATTTGCATATTAGAATAATTATTTTATTTTTATTTGTAGTATGGTGAAGCATGCAGTAATTTCTTAAATATATTTAAGAAGGAGTGGAAATGGAATAGTTGTTATATTCTTCTTAAGGATACTACCAAGTTTAAGAAGCTGACAACAAAAAATATCTGACTCCAAGAGTATCTCAACACAAAAAGCGTTCAAGTGGTGGAGAACCCAAGAGACCTGACTCAACCTCCATTCCTTCTATGAACGCTCATGTTGTCGTAGAGAGACCAATAGGGATGAAAGAGTTGTAAGATAGAAGAAGAAAAGAAAACGAAGGTGCCAAAAGTAAGTTAGTAATTCCTATGAAGCAATCAACAAACTGGCTTCTCAATTGGAAATAAGAGCTACTAAAAGGGATGATATTGAGTTCAAAAAGTTGGAACAGAAATGTGAGATTGAGTTGCGGTACAAATCGAGCATGATTTTCTTCAACGTGCAGATGATCATATAAAAATACTTTCAACTTCGCTTGACACAATCCCTGCAGAATTTTGTGAGGTGTATAAGGCACGACAAAAAACAGTAGCAACAAAGTGGAAAGCTCAAGACCAAGGTCAAGGAAGTTATGGGGTGCAACCAGGAAGCTATGGATGCCACCAGGAAGCTATGGGGTGCAACCAGAAAGCTATAGATGCCACCAGGAAGCTATGGGGTGCAACCAGGAAGCTATGGGGTGCTGCCATCCCACCAGGAAGCTATGGGGTGCCTTAACCACAGTGTGGGGTGCCTCAACCACCGTATGGGGTGCCACAAGGAAGTTATGTGGTGCCTCAACCAAGCTATGGGATGCCTCAACCAAACTACATATGTGATTCCACAACCACAACCTTATGTAGTTCCACATCCAAGCTATGGGAGGCCTACTACTACTCCAGGAAGTGCAGCTGGTTCAAATGTTGGTGATGTTGATGATAGACACACCTCTAGTGCTAGTGATGAAGAGTAGAAAAATAATTTTATATTATTGTATTTCAATAATTGTTTTTAAGTAATGCATTAGTATTTGAATCTTTTTATTTTTAACCAATTTACAAACTATTTTAAACACAAGTATTTAAATATTTTTTACTTATTGAAAACAAACAAACCAATTACATTTAGAGATCATCTAAGCGTGTACTGAATCTAAATCAATACTTAAATCATTTGAATCAACTTGTGAATCTCTTCTTAATGTAGAGATAAAATCTTTGAGAATATACCAGCAATCTCTCCAATCAAACCAAAATTCATTACTATTTTTAAAAATAGTCAAGGCTTCTGAAATACGATCATTTTATGTCTTGAGAACTTTGTAACGTTTAAGATAAACTATTATATCCTGAAAATGAATGATATTAGTTTTGATTATATCAAACCGTGCACGAATTGCTTTCATAGATCGTTTACTCAGATGAACTTTCAATTCAACCTACTTTCGTTAAAGTCGTCTCTAGAACAATGTTTCTGTTTCACCTGTTTCTCTTGGTGTTTGCTTCCAAGCATGACAGATATATTCATCGTCAATGGGGACCAAAGATCACTTCTCTTTCTTGTGGACATTGAAAAGATACATAAAAAACTAAAATGAAAAACTATTTATAAGAAGTTCACGCGATTTGTGTAATGTCGCGCGAGTTTTGTAATTTCGCGCAAGTTGTGTAATTTCGCACGGGTTTTGTAATGTCACTTGAGTTTTGTAACGTCGCGCGGTCGAGTTTAGATTAACTTAATTTATAATACATTAACTTAATAAAAAGTGCATCAACTGAATGAAAGATACATTAACTTAATAATCAAAACAACAACTTTAGTAAAAACATTAATAAAATACATTAATTTATTAATAAAAAGTGCATCAACTGAATGAAAGGTACATTAACTTAAACAAAACTACAACTTAGTAAAAACATTAATAAAATACTAATCATCTCCATCTTTGTCTGCAAGATCTTCCCTTCTATTCCACAAGTGTTGGATGATATTCTTCAAATTACAATGAGTGTTTGAAGATTGCAACAAATCCATTCGAGTGTTGAGACGCATCATCATAGCTACTAAATTACCTCCTATGTGAACATCATGATCAGTAAGCTCATAATCAGGAATGTATTGACGAATGTTATCTTCGCGCTCATCATCTATAATCATGTTGTGTAACATAATGCAAGCTCTCGATCATAATATTTCCCATTGTCTCCTCCTTCTAGAATAAACAAGTCTTGCAAGAATATGCCATTGAGCCTTTAAAACTTCAAATGCTCGTTCTACATCCTTCCGTGTTGATTCTTAGTTTGTTTTGTAATAAAATATTTCTCTTTGACCCCATTAGGAACCTTTTTAGATTTGATAAAACAAGCCCATGTTGGATATATCCCATCAGCCAAATAATAACATATATAGTAAGGATTACCATTTACCTCAAAGTTGACATTCGGCATATGTCCATTGATGTAATCGTTGAATATAGGTGAACGATCCAACACATTGAGGTCGTTGTGGGACCCTGGAATACCAAAGAAAGAATGACATATCCAAAGGTCTCTTGTTGCTACAACCTCTAAACAAATGTGGGCTCTTTGTGATGACCAACATGAACTCCACACCAATTAGATGGGCAGTTCTTCCATACCCAATGAGTGCAGTCTATACTATCAAGACACCCAGAAAATCCACACGTAGTTGATTCTTCAAGAATGCGCTCAAGATCAACTTTAGTAGGGGGACGCAAGTACTCATCTCCAAAAACATTAAACACAGTTTCACAAAAACTTTGCAAAGCATGAAGAGTTGTCGTCCCTCCTAACTTGCAATAATCATCTTGATAATCTACAGAGGTACCTAAGCTTAATTAACATGCGAAGTGCAGCTGTCATCCTTAACTTTAGATGTATACCAGGCTTTCCCGCTGCATCAACCATGTGATCCCATCTACGATTACGCTCACGAAGACCTTCTAAAATCCGTAGAAACAATCTTCTACTCATTCGGAATCTACGACGAAAATCGTCATCATAATGGATACAATTTAGGCAAAGTATTCTCGTTCCAATTGTTCCAAACCAAGCTTTTTGAGTCGTCATGTATATATATTCTACTAAACTGAGAACCTCCATGTGGACCTTTGTAATCCAAACAATGGAGGTTGTGATGCACATTCTCAAGATGAACTCGAAAAGACGGTATCACTGCAGTAGTTAATTCATCTACTTCTTCATCAGAACGATCCATGCCGGATGACGATGATGAAGAAGAACTTGAAGTTTGAAGAATCATATTTATTTCTTCTTCATAAGCATCATTTCGATCCATTTTTATAGAGTTTGAAGTGCAAAAAGTAGAAGAACAAGAAGAAATTGCTAGAAAACGTATGAAATATGGTGAATGGAAGGTGGTATTTATAATAAAATTCAAAATTTTGAGCGTTGGAAAGCCACCTGGCGCACAATTACCACTTTTGTGAACAGGTAATACTTCCGCGCACAGTTAGTACTTTCGCGCACAGGTACTAGTTGCGCACAGTTGATGAATTTTTAGTGAACCATTGGAGATGGCAAATTAATCTCTTAAATTTGTAAAACAAGCCTATGCGGCATCTTAAATTTAAGAGACCATTGGAGATGCTCTAATACATTTTGTGTTGTTGTAAAGTACACCAAAGCTACATATATATGAGTTGTGTTCTTCGCAAACGTTGTTGTCAATTTGCATGATAAACTTGTTTAATATTACCATAAAACTTGTTTTGCTTATTTGAATGACACGTGAATCTTGTTCTTTGTTATAATATTCCTATATTGAACAAAAAATATAGGTTGTGGCCCCATTTTGTATGTGCCTATGAGTTGGCAATCTTTTTTGGGGGAGGGATTGGCAAGCCTGTTTTTAACGAGATCAGTAACTTAAAGATGCACTGTCTGGGATCGAACCCCAGACCATTGGTATCATCGCCCAAAGGTATTACCAACTGAGTTGATCAGCTAGCATCTGTGTGTCAACTGGTTACTAATTTAAGTGAGTACTAATTTAAGCCCACTAGGGTTCACTCCACCTATAGATTATATTTTAGTAAATAAATCAAACTTTAATGATGTGTCATTTTATGATTGGGTTCTCATGGCCACATACAAAATGGGGCCACAGTCTAAAGTAAAACTATGTTAAATACCTAATACATTTTGTGGTGTTGTAAAGTACACCAAAACTACATATATATGAGTTGAATTCTTTGCATTTCTTTGACCCCAGCACAACCGTATGTACATTACTACATTAGTATATGCTAAGTTTTCATAGCTATGTAAATTTCTTGCGCTTGCATGATAAATTTGAATGATAGCAAATGGTAGCACCTCTCTAACAAAGTGGAGAGGTGTGGGTTTGAAGCACGTCAACAGCTGATTGTTGATATAAGTTTCCACACGTAATTTACAGGGGTAAGGGTCCCTTAGCCCTGCTTTCCAATAAAAAAAAATGCATGATTTTGGATAACACTTTCAAATTTTATAGAATCAATCAGGTGGACTACATAGAAATACTGGTCAGTGTGACTCACAGAACACTAACCAGTAAAGACCCAGAGGGACAACACTTGAATCTTATTCTTTATTATAACATAACATTGCCATGCATTTTGATGGATACATGCTTATTGTCTTGTAACTCATCCTAATTCCCACTTATCAGATATCCTCTTCACACCTGAACTTTCATTTTTTCTAAAAAGCTCTTCTCATCAAGCTTAGTAGTCGTAGCCTGCCTCAAGTATTCATCATGATTTAGTGTCTTGTACTTCTCCTGATTATCTTTTACAAGATCCGGTAGAGGTCCAATTGTACTCCCTTGTCTTGGACTATGAAATGCTGCGATTGAGAGGCGTTCCTTTTCTGAGTTAATGACTGCCCTGTGTTCAATGCTCTTGTATATTCCATTAGTCATCATCTGCGTAAAGATTCAATAAGGAACCATACTACTGTGTTAAACATATGCCATTATGAATATGAACTACACCTATAGTTCCATATTGTGGCCTTAGTATATATATTGTGAATTAGCAATTGTGAAAGCTTATCTGAAGATTGCTTATGATATGAAAGTTTTCCCTTGTACTTGTGAATACATGCAATATATTACGAAAATAGCACTTACAAAAACAGAGAGCAGGGCTATTTTAGTTACCTCAATTACATCCCCAATGTTACAAATGAGAGCACCCACAATTGGTTTAACGGGAATCCAAATTCCGTTTTTTCTAATCTGCAGTCCTTGAACCTCATTGACTTGTAAGAGTAGAGTTAAGCCAGTAGCATCAGAGTGTGGAGAAAGACCCAAAACCTTGTTTGCAATAGGACATGGTGGGTAGTAGTTCATCCTTATACCTTGGGAACCATCAATCACAAACACGTTTGTTAATTTTTCTGGTTCAAGCCCTAGGTTTTTAGCCATCAGGCCTACCAGACGAACCGCGACTTTATGCAATTCAGTTGCATATTTGTCCAATGTGTACCTGAGAATATTAGATGCAGCAAATGTCACACTAGTATAATATACTATTCTTTTCTAAAACATCGCGATTGTTTTATTGGTACTGATATTGACATAACTTTGATATGTTACTTACCTGTAAGAAGTGGGACTAGTAGGCCAAATGCTCATGTTTCTACCATGAACAGGTAAGGTTATATAGAAAAGCATGTCTCCCCAGTCAAGCTTCTGCTCTTCAGACATTACAAAGGCTTGGCCATAACCCTCAATACTGTTTGGCAGTTGCGAGAAAGCTTTCTTCTCTTCTAGTGATAGCTTAAAAAACTGATATGTATCTATCTTCATCTTCTCAATTACTTCTTCTGACATCCCATGGTTGATCAACTGTTTAATTCATTACAACAAATGTGTTGTGTACAAGGTAAATTAATGTAAGATCATGTAAAAAAATATAAATGAATTCTACTAAATAAGTTCTCATATTTCGCATTGAATTAAACTTTGAATGATGTAAAATTGCAATCATCAATATGTACATGTGTTTATATGTGGTGCAGTACTCACTTGGAAAAAACCCCAGTCTTGGCAGGCTGCATGAAACTTGGCCAATTCTTCGCAAGCGAATTGTTGATCGAGGAGCCTACTGAAATCAATCAGTGGGATTTCAAGAGATTCATCGGTGCTAACCACATCAGATTCTAATTCAGGCCGAACATATCGGGGAGGGATGTGTTTTAAATTCTTTGTAGCAAGAGCCTGCACATTCTCAACAGGGAGGGAGCCAGTCATCTTGTATATCTGCACTCTTTTATTCAGGTGATCACTTGCTGTAGTGATCTGCACACACACACAATCTCTCTTATATATATAGCAAACCTCTACCATATACTCTCACTAAACAGTCGCATCTTAATTATTTGATATTATTATTCTATTTTATTTTATGTTTGCAAATGAAATTATTTGATATTATTTGCATGCAAGTGACCCACTTATATTGATATTATATATCATGATATTTAAATATTAATCTTAAGGAAAAAAAAGAAGTAAAGAATTATGATTATTATCACAGCTATATATGCTTTTGGCAAAAAACTAGGAATAAGTATTTGTTCTAAAATAAATTAGTATAACAAATAAGTAAAGCATGTACATTACTATATTAGTATATGCCAAGTAGCTAACCTTTGATATTATTATTTTTTTGAAGCAAATTTCTTGCGCTTTGCATGATAAACTTGTTTAATATTACAATAAAACTTGTTTTTCTTATTTGGATAACACGTGAATCTTGTTTTTTGATATAATATTTCCATGTTGACGGATACATATTTACTAGTGTCGGTGCGTATTTTAATTTATTCATATCTGATTAGTATTTCAGTTTGAAATTATTAATTTTATTAAATATTACAAATTACATTAATTTATTAAATCGTATGAAATAATTATTTCTTAAATAAATTTATTATTTTCATTGTATTTTATTAACTTAATTATTTTTTAGAATTAATTCAAAATAAAATTTTATTGATAAGGTCAACAAATTACACAAAAGTAGAGGACAAACGCGCTACAAACTGCGCGGCAAGTCCTTTCTGGATAGCAAACCCGATTCTCCTAAATACATATTCGTTCGAACCTGCAGTCATTACGTTGCTATCCATTATCTTCTGCACTCTCCTGAGGAGCTCAACTGCTTCTGAGCCTAGCAATCCAAATGTGTCAAATGCAAAAGGGATGAAACTATGTTGGTTAGCCCTACAAGCTCCGTCATGTTTCTCCACTTTTGCCGCTGCTGCATTGCTAGCTGCTAGCCCCACCTCAAAAATCCCAGCACTCAGCCCAACCATCGGAGACGCCCCTGTAACATCAACACACGCATGTTTACCTTCCGACCAGTTGTAGAGCAGAATATCAGCAGGACGTATTAGTGTCGATCTTCCTTCCTTAGGATCAGTAAGAAAGTTAACAGGAGCCTCCTTCTTAACCTGTACGCCAGCCCGCCAGAACACATCACACAAGATATCTCTAACGTGGTCATGCCTGTACTTGAAGCCGGGGTAATTATTGCACCTTTTGCTAATAATAGTTTTGTTTTCATCTTTATATATTTCTATTATAATTATTTTTAATTTTCTCTAATTAATGTTTTTTAATTATTGGGCTTTTTGTTCATATATAGTCCATAAATAAAAATATGTTAAATTACAATAAAACTATAATTTAAAGGGTATTATATAAATATACCAAAAAAACACGATTAAAAGGTATTTTAGTTAGAAGGGTGATTTTCTTCTTCTTAACAATGAAAATTTTTTAGAATTCAAGTATACCTAAATACCTAATAAAATGTATACCAATATGAATTGTACTACATCCAATTTCATACACATGAATTAGCGATAGATGGACTGATTCAACAAAAAATTTAAAGACACCATAACCGCTTGCCCACAATTCATCGTGATTACCGTGATGTTCTTCAACTAATAATTCTCCTGGTCATGGAAGTGCAGGTATGGTTTGCTAATCCAGGTTTTCATGATGAAAATACTTTTAAATCTAAACAAAAAAAAATTGTAAGTTAAATCTAATATGGTTTTTAGTTTCTTGATAATTGAGAAATTGGGTTCCCTTGTAATTGTTGTTTCCACCAAGTAATGTCTTCGTGTGTTGTGAGATTTGTAATTCAGATCTGGAAAAATATTGGACAGAAGTGGGGTGGTGGTTTTAGGGGTCAATGGTGGTGGTGGGGTTGTGGGGAAATGGAAGAGGTGAAGGAAGAGAAGAGAAATGGAATGAGAAAGAAGAAGAAGAAGAGTATGGTGGAATAAGTGACTATGGAAGGGGATGAGAAAGAACAAAGAAAAAGAAGAATCAAGTGACGGTGGTGGTCTGGTAGTGGTAGAGGAGGAGATGAAGATCAAGATGAAAACTAAAGAACAATAGCCGTTGGATTTGTTCATCTGCACTACCCAGATGATGATATGTGTTTTTCATCGTGTGCATTGCACATGTATTTTAGAGGGGCAGTTTCTGGTATTTAGATAAAATTTCTGGTTCAACCGGGTTTTTTTGGACTATGGTTCGAAATTGATGACGAAACCTAATTCCAAAGAAAAAGACTCCAAAACCTAATTAGTATAAATTTTCGGTGGCCAAAACCTAAATCACCCTAGTTAAAACCAAGTGACAAAATTCTAAAACTCAATTCTCATTAAACGGGACTTATCCCTGAATTTTATTCAAGTTTATAATAGTAGTGTAGAACTATAGATTGTCTTGTAATTCATCTTAATTAATTCCCACTTATCGGATCATCTTCACACCTAAACTTTCACGTTATCTAATAAACTTTTCCCATCAAGCCTAGTAGTCATAATCCGCCTCAAGCGGTGTATTGATCAAAGGTGCAACTTACCACCTACTAGTCTACTTTTTTCTATATATATATATACAGCAATAGACTCCATGCTTTCTCCTTCAGACATATTGACACATAATACATGATTATCTTTCACAAGATCTGGTAGAGGTAGAGGTCCAATCCATGAAATGCTGCAATCGAGGGGCTCATTTTCTGAGTTAATGACTACCCTGTGTTCAAAATATATATATATATATATGAGTTGTTTCATTGCATTTCTTTGACCCCAGCACAACTACATGTACATTACTACATTAGCATATTCCAAGTTTCATAGCTACCTAACTGAATATTTTTTATTTTTTTTTTGAAGTAAATTTCCTGCGCTTGCAATCTTGTATGATAAACTTGTTTTTTTGTTTTGTTAAATTGTTAATATTCATTGCCCAAATGCTTACAAGGATAGAGGCCGAGGGCTTACAAAGACAAGACCCAAAGACAAGACCCGAAGGCTAGAAATATTATTGTTGCTACCACCTAAGCGTTCATATCGCCACCTTGCATGATAAATTTATTTAATATTACAATAAAACTTGTTTTGCTTATTTGGATAACACATCAATCTTGTTCTTTGTTATAATACTAGTGATAACCCGTGGGGTCACGGTTATTTTAAATATATTCTTTTAATTAATTTTAGTTAGTTCTGTGATAAGTTGGTAGTAGCCTTTGTTTTAAAAGAGGTTTATTTAAGCTATTTACTTTTTTTCTTTACATGTTTAAACTATTTACTTGGAATTAGTGTAAAATAAAATGCAGTAAAATTGTGTATAGATGAAAACATATATAAATTAATTTAACAAATAACCGAATAAAATTTAACCGAATAAAATTTATTCGAATTTATTAAGTGGTGTGTGGTGATGTGTTTACTCATTAATTTTAAACATTGAAAAATATTTTGTTTACATCTTTATATTAAATGTATGAATTACAAAACCTTCTGGTTCGATAATAATATCTTGAATTATGCATAATTCATCTGGTTAATTTTAAGTAGTCTTGTTACTCGACCTTATCTCCAAGGTTATATAAAAATTATCTTCTATGTATTTTATTTTTTTGATGAAATATAAATTTTATTAAGTCTCTACAATAACAACATGATCAATGTACTTCAATGGAGAAAATTCACAGAACAAAACCATAGAGAAACAGCATACATGACCCGTTTAGTTGCTCCATACATCCACCCCTTAATGTTTATGCTACTCTTTTTTTTTTTTGGTTGGCAAGCGAGGTTGAGGGGACCCCTACCCCTTTTTTAAATTACGTGTGAAAACTTATATCAACAATCCGCTGTTGACGTGTTTCGAACCCACGACCTCTCCACTTTGTGAGAGGGGTGCTACCACTGAGCTACTCAATATTGCCTTTACACCCCTAACCATTTATACTTCTTGTCTAATTCCCTGCCCATATAAATTTTTTGTCTGATTCTTATATTGAAGTATCACAGTCAATTTTTTTTTTTTTTTTTTTTTTTTTAAATTTAATTCAAATTTTATTGATAAGCTCAACGAATTACACAAAAGTAGAGGACAAACGCGCTACAAACTGCACGGCAAGTCCTTTCTGGATAGCAAACCCGATTCTCCTAAATACATATTCGTTCGAACCTGCAGTCGCTATCCATTATCTTCTGCACTCTCCTGAGGAGCTCAACTGCTTCTGAGCCTAGCAATCCAAATGTGTCAAATGCAAAAGTTTTTTTTTTGGATAAATTTTTTTTTTTTACAGTCAAACTAATTAGCAAAAGTTCTTGAGTAATTGAATTCCGCTAAAATGTTTAGGTAACAATTGACAAAAGCACATGTCATAGAATACTAATTTATTAGATCATAATTTTAATTTACACTCGTACCCCCAGTACAATTAACACTCAAATTACACATGGATTGAAAATAGAAATTGAAATATATAGGTGGGATTTTTGGTCTCACAGATGGGCCTACTCTTCTGTAGTGGAATAAACTCAACATGTCATAAAATTCAACTAGTTTATAGGGTAGTGCATGCCAACAAATTCCACCTTCAAATTAAAGCACACGTCAGTACCTCTGTTCCAATGCAAAATAGAGAGAAGATATGGTGAGGGAGTCCGACCTAAAACGAATTAACATTTTGATTCAAGAAGTATAGTGAGATTGAGAGTTTCCAAAGAAGAAGGGTGTTAAATGTAATAGATTACATCGAACATTGACTTATTAAAATGAAATCAAAGTAAACAGACTGATAACAGAATTACGTTAGATAAATTATAACTTTCCGCAAGTCTATAACAAAGCAACAATTAGAGGAATAATGCTAGAGAAGACAGAGAAGGGATGCATTTAGAGGAGAGATAAAGCACAACACTTGAGTTGAAAATGATAATTAAGCCTCCATAGGAAGACACCATAAAGCATAGTTGACAAATTTGTAATAAAATTTGTACAATAAAACTATGTAAGCAATATAATCCTCAAACTGAAGTGTTCACTGCAAAATACATTTGGGTGGAATTATACCTTTAAAATACTTCAAAACAAACTGAATGTCGAGCTAGGGCTGGGCAAATTAACACTAAAACCGAAAAACCGACCCGAACACAACCGAACCGAACATGTTAGAAGGTGTTAGGCTGTTTAAGTGTTTGGTTTCGGTTGAATTTTTTTCCAAAGCCGAAGTAACATGTTTGGCTTCGGTTTCAAAATTCCTAAACACGTTAAAACCGAACCGAACATGTATCTCTTATTCAATTATCCAGCCCACTAATAACAAGCCAACACTATAGAGTCTAACCCACTAATAACAGGCAAACACTCTAGAGTCCAGCCCACTATTGACGAAATTCTAAGGGACTTAGGGTTAACTTTCACGTTTTCTTTTTTGTTTCTTCATCTTCATCCTTCTTTTTTCACTACTACACGTTTTTCGCTTCCACTTCAAATTAGTTAATCAAGACATCAACTATGCTCCATTCAAGATAGTCAATCTCTGTTCTTCAACTTTCATTCGTGAGTTTCAATTTCGTTTCTATCTTTTTTTTTTCTCTTTTTTTTTTTTTTTTTTTTTTTTATCTATTTTTGGTTTGAAATGTTTATACAGTATAAAACAACATGTTTGGTTCGGACCCAATGTCCCCTCTATTTTTTATTGAAAATTTTAATTAACGGGTAGGGGTTCGCCAAACCCCACCCCCTTTTCTGGGTTTTTTTTTAAAAAAAAATAAAAATAAAAATAAAATTCCAAAACCCCAAAAAAAAAAAAAATTATTTTGAAAAATAAAAAAACATGTTTGGTTCGGTTTTTTCGGTTAACGAACAGTTGTATGTGTTTGGTTTGGTTTCAGTTTATATAAAAATATTTCGGTTTCGGTTTTTAATATTAGAAAACAGGTACTATGCTGTTTGGCTTCGGTTTTAGTCAAAACGGTTTTAGTCAAAACCGAACCATACCTAGCCCTATGTCAAGCTTCGAACACCTATTATATTATATGAATGATAAGGGAAAAACCAAGGAATAAGAAGAGAACAATTGAAAGTAGCAAATAAGCAGTAAAAAATTATACTTACAGAATGGGTGAAGGGAGAAGAAGTAATTACCTGTTATATAGACTGGGACAATGGAGAAGTGAGAAATGAGATCATTTCTTGAGCATTTAAGGGTTAATTTTGCAACCATAATTATGAGGACATAAATCAAAAATTAAATATATAAATATGAAAAGATCTACCGATTTTGAATTGTAAATAGTATGTGAATTACATTAGGCAAGAGTGGGTTACTTAAAATTATAAACTTTTTAAGTTATAAAAGCAAATTAGGTAATTGTATCAAATTAAGGAGAGATTTACGAATCCATATAATGGGTTTACTAAATTTATTGAGTTTTGATGTGTTTACTAAATTTAATGTTTAGCTTAATCTAAGGATGATATTAGGGGTGGGCAAAAAACCGGAAAACCGGAAAACCGAACCGGAATAACCGGTCAAAAACTGGTCAAAACTGTGTTGACTAAGAACCGAAGGAAACCGAACCGAAACCGAACCAAACCGAGCACATTCAGTCCAGTTCCCGTTCCTGTTTATTTTGCTCGGTTTAAACCGAACCGAACCGAAATAAATAATTATTTTTAAGAAATAATAATATAAATATATAATATCAGTATATCACTAGGGCTTAATTAGTTATTAAATGAAGATCAAGAACCATTTGTTTTAAAGAACTACATCAATGAAAAACGTTCAGAACTTAATAAACCAGCACTTAGAAAAACAACAAAAAATTCAGAAAACTCAAGCTTTTCAAGTAATTTATGTAAAAATGCTTGTTTTTTATCTTATCATGATTCTTCAGAAACTATTACAAAATCCCCACTTTTTAATTTCTCTTCTCAATCTAGAAACTCAAATTCAAATACCGTTTTTGTTCATATTCCTGCAAAAACAGCTGCTCTGCTTCTTGAAGCTGCTTTAAGAATTCAAAACCAATCAGAGAAGAGGAAGAAGAAGAAGTTAAAATCTTCAAAAAATCTTCATTTTGGGTTATTTGAATCGATTTTAGAGAGATTAAGAAGAAGAAAGAAGAAGGATATTAAAAAGGGTAGTGATGAGATTAAAGTTTCTATCAAGGATATTTTAAAGTGGGAATCAAATGATATTGGAAATTTTGTAACAGAGGAAATTGAAGAAAATTCAAAAAAGAAAACAACTTTGGAGTTAAAAGAGAAAAGAGTTTCTGATGTTGGGTTATCTTGTTCTTCTAATAGTAGAGTTAGTAGTGCTTGGACTGAAAGTAATGAAGAGAAATCTCTTGATTTAGAAACTTCAACAACTAGTTCTGAAGAAACAGAGTTTATTGGTCAAGAAGAACAGAGTAAAATTGAAGAATACTGTTTTGTAATTTTGTTGATTTTTTAGTGTACTGTTGGGTTATTAAAGCCCAAAATATAAGCCCAAATTAAAGCCCAAACCGAAAACCGAACCGAACCGAACCGAACCGAACCGAATTGAATCGGTCCAATCCAGTCCAGTTCTATCAATAAATTTACAGTTCTTTAAACCGAACCGAACCGAATTAGTATGCACAGTTCAATTCCAATTTGGTGAGAAACTTGAACCGAACCGAACCGTGCCCACCCCTAGATGATATTGATCTAATGGATGTAATTGTCTTGACATAAATCTATAGACTCGATTGTCTTAAACATAAATCCGACGGCTCTTGTGTTAGAGAAAACTTGAGCATTTAAGGGTTAATTTTGCAACCATAATTATGAGGACATAAATCAAAAATTAAATATATAAATATGAAAAGATCTACCGATTTTGAATTGTAAATAGTATGTGAATTACATTAGACAAGAGTGGGTTACTTAAAATTATAAACTTTTTAAGTTATAAAAGCAAATTAGGCAACTGTATCAAATTAAGGAGAGATTTATGAATCCATACAATGGGTTCTTAATTGAAAAGGAAGAAAAAAATGGTTTTAGAATTAATTCATCAAATTTATTGAGTTTTGATGTGTTTACTAAATTTAATGTTTAGCTTAATCTAAAGATGATATTGATCGAATTTATGGATTCGGTTGTCTTAGACATAAATCCGACGGCTCTTGTATTAGAAAAAACTATGATTTGCTATATAGATTCCCATGTTGATTATTGTTTTGTAATTCATCTTAATTCCCACTTATCGGATCCTCTTCACAAATTGCAAAATTAGCACCACATAAACAGAGATCGAGCATGTTAAGGGAAATATGGAATATCATGAATGCCAATCAAGTTTCTTGAGTTCTTTGTAATTATTTTCATTAATTAAATTCATTGACAAACAATTTGCTCAAAACAAATGTTGGTCATGACTCATGATTGGCAATGATCTAAATTCCCAATTACGTACATGACCTTAACCAATGTATATAGGCTTGGGCTAGGTCAGGTAGAGAGAATGTCCAGGCAAGTAAGTTGTGTTGGTCCATCTAAAACCTGGGCTGGATTGGGCTGTTTGCGAGACCGTTATTCCTTAAAAATTGCTATAACCTATAGGGCATGAAGTAATGACCTTTCTTTCTCTCTTACAATGTTTGCATGCAAGTCCTATCCAACCAAGGGCCAATATATCTGAGTCTGAATCTGACTGCAAAATCAAAATTTTCAGTAAAGATCAAATGGCAAGGGCAAAAGAGTAGATAGAGCCAAAACTGACTGATGAATCAGAAATATTTGTAGGTCTGATTTAGGTTAAACAACTGCACTGAACTTTGAGTCAGAAAAGGAGTCCAAGGTAAATATATGCTATCCACATGGTGGGTCTGAACTCTGAAAACAGACTACAATCAACACTACACCTAGCTAGGTAGCGTTGCACAACAAGAAGCTTTAGCCCAATAATTGATTGTAATACTGATAATCTAGATAATAGCAAATAAGAGAGAAAGTAATCGAAAAAACACAATCATGCACACACAATAACACCAATATTAATGTGGTTTGGCAAACCGGCCTACTCCATCCGACAACCGATCAAGAAGATTTTATTAAGCAGAGAAAAGAAACAACCTAAACCCTAAACCCTAAACAACCTGAGAAACCCTATTATGAAAACCCTCATAAATTTGTCTCTCCCTATCTAGTAATACTTTCACCTTTGGTTCACTCTCTCTTCTTTTTACCACCCATTTACAATAGCCAACTAGTTGAGTATATATAATACCCAAGAGTTTCTAATCCATACAAAGATTCTAATTGAATAACAATACCAATTACTAATTAGAATACCAAGTACTTATGGGAGTAGAATTCCTACCTACATTGTTTCTAGAGACAAACATAAGATATGATCCTATAGATCTCACTTAATATAAGGTATGATCTTGCGCATTGCAAGCCAATATACAACAGCTAGAACATAAATCAGGTAATGTTGTTGTTGGATCAGTTTTCTTTTTCTTGAGCTCGAACACTTTAGCTTATTTTCTTACATGGTGAATTGGGATGATTGAATTTGATAGTTTGATACTACATCATTTTGCCTCTAACCCTAAAGTACCTTTTTCAACAATTCACATACCAAAATGAATTCCATGTACAATCCTAGAATGAACTATGGTTGGGAATTTTTCCAACTCTTGGAATTTGGAATGTTGTCTGTACTAGCACAAAATAACTCTTGGAAGTTGAGAAAAAATATCCATTGAACTTAAGTAATCTTTTACCACCCAAAACTCTTTAAATTTGTTCTACAGTCTCTAAAGAGTGTGGAACCGCTTGTCCATATATGAATGTGAATAAAACACCTACATATGCGGTTGTTGTTAACTCTAGTAGAACCCATATTTTAGAGACACGTGTGTTTAGGTCCTACTAAAATTAACAACACCCATATGTATAGGTGTTTTATTTACGCCCATATATAAACACGTGGATTCATCCAGTTGAGCAAAATTTGTGCTATCACAACCAACTTTCCAACATCCTAGAGTTACTTTGAGCAAAATTTGAACTTTGCTTTTAATAATGAATGGTAAATCTTTTGATACTGTATATATTTACTTTAGTTGTTCATTCATTGTTATATTTGACTATTTGAGGCAAATTTGAACTTGAATTGATTAAAAACTATTGGGAATTGGAAACAAACAACCCTCTTGACTTGTTTGACTAGTTTTGAATTGATTTCAATGGGTTTTCTAAGGGTCATTTGACTATATGTGATCATGCTTGAAATAAAAGTGCATATATATGTGCTTTCTTAGATTCTCATTATAAACAAACATCAAACAAGAGTATGCAATGAAGTCTTCTGCCAACAAAAAGAAGAAGGTGAAGCTAAATAAGGGAGGAGAAGATAGGATTAGCGCGTTACCTCATGCCCTGATTCACTATATACTCTCATTTTTGGAGATAAGGGAAGTGTTGCAAACAAGCTTTATATCAAGAAAATGGAGGTACATTTGGAAATCTCATCCTGTTCTAAACTTTGATTATGATGTTTGGAATTATCATTCCAAGAAAAAACCAAATGGTCTTCGGTATGTTCGTAAAGACTTTACTAAAGCAAAGTGTTTAAATTTTGTTGATCGAGTTTTACTCTTTCGTGACAATTCTTCACCTATTCAGAAAATCAACTTCACTAAACCCTATACTTGTGACTCTCTACGTGGTTGCTTTTCGCAGCAAGAAAACATGTTAAGGTGATATGTATTGATATCCATTTTAGTTGTAAGGGTCTCATACTGCCAGACTCTCTCTTTACCTCAGGGATTGAAGTATTGAAACTGAAAGCAGATCAATATACATCATATCAACTTCCAGGTTTGATATGTTCTGCTCACAAACTAAGAACATTAGATTTGAAATATATTAAACTTCCTAATGGAAAGCACAATGATGAATTTGTTTTCAACTACCCTGTTCTAGAAAACTTGATCTTAGAGCAATGTGACTTTGAGCATATTGGGAATCTTAGAGTCAATGTATTTGCTGAAGGAGCTGCTCAATCCATTCTCTAATCTAAAGTGTTTAAAACTGTTTGGACTGCATCATGGTGCTTGTATTCGAGCCTTGGGAAACTTTTTGAAGGGTGTTCCATCTATAGAAACTCTAGTTTTGCGAGTATATGGGGTACGTACTAACCTAACACTACAATCTACATTGTGATCAGCATTGTATTATGCTTATTTTACTCTAATTCTTACATCTTATGTTTTTCATGCTAGGACAACACTATGGGAACAGAGTTGGCAGAATTGTCATTGCCATACACATTGCATCGCCTCAGATGTGTTAAAATCATATATTACAAGTATGGTGAGAATTTTCTCATATTACCAAGTTTTGTATTAAAGAACGCGATGATTTTAGAGAACATTACGATTTGCTTTGTACATAAGTATAAACAGAACGAACTGGCAGAATTTTGTAAGGAGCTGCACTCTCTGCCTAAACCGTCTTCAAGTGTCAG
This sequence comes from Aquilegia eximia, assembly GCA_023053565.1. Lineage (NCBI taxonomy): Eukaryota > Viridiplantae > Streptophyta > Magnoliopsida > Ranunculales > Ranunculaceae > Aquilegia > Aquilegia eximia. The sequence continues at coordinate 21,555,954 of JALIGU010000005.1, forward strand.
AATAGATTGTCAACACTTATAATCAATATGAGTGTTCATGAATTTTTGATATCTTGGTGGAGTTGATGGATTTATGGTTGATAACGGATTGATGTTCTGAGTTTCTTGATATCGCCATAGGTAGAATTGACATTTTGGTACATTTTGCGAGTTGAACTGATATGATGGTATAGTTTGGGCTTTGGTGCTTTTTTGTTGTGAATTTTGTACTGATGCCATAGAAGACTATGGTTATAAACTCCATTTCTGTTTTTATTTTCTTGTATTTTATTTTACAAGGATTTGACCTCTATATATTCCTCAAGATGTCTTAGACATATCCATATAGCAGTATATTATCACTTACAAATGTAAATATACAGTGAAGAAAATGAGGTGCAATGGTAGACTAAAATCAGTACTACACCTAGGAAGACATATAATATCATTTGCTTCTGTAAAATGAAAGTGGCTTTTAAATGCCATTCATTTCAAAGTGGATCTTATTGTCATAATCCATCATGAGTTGATCCATGGTATTTTTCAGAGATTTTTATCAGATAGATTTTCTTATTAACCTTGGATTTGTTACAATCTAGTCGACTGGAGAAAGTTTTTACCCGTCTTAGTTAGACGCCTTTCCAACATCTCTTCAAAGACAAACCTTGCAGACATTACTACAATAACTTTACTAGATACATATAGTGCACTACCAATGCACTATATATAAACCAGGGTGGAAATGTGGTGGGAGTTGTACCGGACACACACAGTACACCCCTCTGCTTGTCTGCTCGACGCGCATAATGTACCAAAAGAGTACCTACGATGTTGAACAATTCTGAATCATATAAGTCATGAGAAGGACAATAATTAGACAAACACAACAAAAACATCACTAACAGCATTACAGATTTACAGTTGGATTATATATAATTTAGTAACAAAGCGCATTACTTAGTGATGGTAGTGGTGTGTGATTATATATAAATTAACACAATCTTTTGGACACAAGATCTCTTCTAGAATCTAGCTATCTACTCACCCCTGTTGACTTCGACAACAAGTTAAATACTAATGACTCATGTTTTAAATGGTCTTTGTAATTCAGGAAATTGATATATGTTCAAGTTCAAAGGATCCATGGATGGTTTCGCGCCTTTTTCTTTTAGCGTCAATCCATCCAAGGATCCATTGACAACACGATTTGAAGAAAAAATCGAGATCAGTATGGAACTTATCACTCATATAATTGACAAGCATTATCGCAAACATATCCGAGGTTGAAGTCCACATCATATATACCTAATAGGCGGCGACTGCCATCCTTCGGCATAACAACAAAAAGGAAAGGAAAATAAATAGATTCATTTCAGATGGTTCGACTTGAATTATTGTGCATAATGACCTGCCTAATTACTTCAATGATGAGGCAAAAATAGTGTCAACCAAAAATTATACATAATCAAAATGAAAATGATTGCGTTCGCGACAAAGAAAGATTATTCTAAATTATATTAAAAAGAAGAAAATAACATGAATAAGAAGAAAAGATGAACAAAAGCAAATTATATAGGACCCATAGCAGGTCTCTTCAGTAGGCCCACAGATGTGAACTTCACCTTTCTCCATTACATGACTCCTATTATTTTACCTTCTTCTTCATTTCTGTCCTTCTCTGGCCTAGGAAAAAAAAATTCTCAAATTTTAGTCGCGATGTCGGATGAACGGGGAAAAGAATCTGTAAAGGCTTCATCATCGTCTTCGGTACCATTAAGTCGGTATGAATCGCAGAAAAGAAGAGACTGGAACACGTTCGGGCAATACTTGCAGAACCAAAGACCTCCAGTTCAAGTACCTCAGTGTAACCACAATCATATACTTGATTTCCTTCGGTATCTTGATCAGTTTGGTAAGACTAAAGTTCATGTACAAGGTTGCGCTTTCTTTGGAATGCCAGAACCACCTGCACCATGTACTTGTCCACTTAAACAAGCTTGGGGAAGTCTTGATGCACTTATCGGTCGTCTTAGAGCTGCATATGAAGAAAATGGTGGATCTCAAGAAACAAATCCTTTTGGAAGTGGTGGTATTCGTGTTTATTTGCGCGAAGTTAAGGAGTGTCAAGCTAAAGCTAGAGGTATTCCATATAAGAAGAAAAAGAAGAAGAGAAACACAGTCAAGATTCAGGATGAATTGCAGTCTTCATGAACTAGCTAGCTAGTCTTCATGAAATGGTAATCTTGGACTAGTTTTTCGTCAAGTTTCTATCTAATAGTTAGACACTTGATGACTTCTTGATTAAATCAAATGAAGTAGTATTAGTATATGATCATTATAATTTACTATAAAGGTTTGTAATCTGATTTGAATTCTTCCATTACAGTTCTATACTTGATCGATCATCAAGTTATTTAATTAGTTGTAAGTATTACTGCAAGGCAAGTCTGCAACATAGTAATCGGCGCGTATAAACCCTAGTTATTAAGTTATTGGTTTTGAGATTTTGAAGAAGAAGATCATGCATAATTGCAAATAGACATATAGTACACACAAGTATGCTTTAATTTGCCATCTTTTACTCTCCCCAACATGTAATGATCAATATCTATCTTTTTCTTCATCAATAATGCAAAACCAGTGGTACATTTTTTTGCCTAATATAATATTTGTCAGTTACATGACCACTTTTTTCTAGTTTTGGCTTTTTTAGGATTCTGCACGATTTTGTGCCCCCCATGGATGTCATATTGTCATGTGAAAATGTATAATCATAATAAATATGTCTCACAAGTTGAAGTAGCCATACATGTCGCATTGCACCGGAGAGGACATTGGCAGGAGATTTAGGTTTGGAGACTGGCAGGAGATCACCGGAGAGGACATTGGCAGGAGATTTAGGTTTGGAGACTGGCAGGAGATCGATCAACGACATCCACGGAAACAAGCAAAAGCATAATGCAATGCGTTATGCGAGCAGATAATAGCCTATTAGATTGTGCACCAAAACCTTAATATGTCCAAACAGATGAATAACTTGTTTCAAATGGTTAACATAATTGGATTTTAATTTCTACGTATTGCTAAACTACGCAGAAATGGCTATCTTGAATCTATCTCATATTTTGTGCAAGGATTATTATTGTTTAAGTTGGAAATTTATCTAAAATATTGAAGTACTGTAACCACTTTACATATATTTTTGAAACCAATAGAGTAGTAGTTGCTGCAAAAACCAGTGAAAGATTTCAAATTCAGAAAAAGAAAAGCATTGAAATGAGTAAAAAGGCGAAGCAGGTACACTAGTGTAACACAATCTGAGTCATTCCAGCATAACACACTGTTAGATTTGAGTGTAACATGAGCAGGTACAAACTTTATATGGTCTCGGAATCTGTCAATCTTATTTCTCCCAGCTTCAAGACTTAAATTAATTATGGAAAATCTACTAATTAGCTTTTGCGTACAATAATAACTAAAGGGCCTAGTTACGCAGAGCGCGTTGGATGAGCATCCAATACTTTAAATCAAGAGATCTCAGATGAAAAAGGAAGATTTTCCTGTCGGCCTGGTCGTTTCTTCAAGGAAGGTTACACTTGACTGTATTATTCCAGTATAGATCAGTAGCTCACTGATGATATACACCTTCTGCGATTTGTATGTATATTCTTCACTTCGGATTCACTATAATATAATATACTGATGGTTAAACTGCTTTGATGGGGTTCAGACTTGGTCTAGGGTAACTGATCACTGCCGCTAAATTAGTACAGTATTACTATAATATAAACACGTGCCTGACAAGTATAAATCGAAGAAAATAAGAGCATGATATATTAGACAACAGGAAGGTACATTGGAAATTTGGAATGCTGTAACTAGTAATATACTAATATGAGTCACAAAAGTTGCTACTTGGATATTTAATCATTGGTGATATACATAGACCCTTTCAGTTCATGCTCTAACACAAATTTTTCTCTACAAGAAATTAGTTGCGGACCTTATGTTACGCAGAAGCACCAAAATCGAGATAATGTTAGCATACAAGTCTCTGACAGTAAGCAGCTTCCACTTCAAAAAATGGTATCCCTCAGTCTTAATTACAGTTGTCTGCAAAGACAAAATTATAAGATGGATTAGATCTCTTTGACTTCGATCAAGGCTCATTATATCAGCAACTCTAATCAACACTTGATTCATGAGCATTAGCAAAGATAACCAGATCTCTCCTAAAGATACTCATTAGCTTAGCTAGCATAACTTAAATAAGTGGCATCCCTGGTTCCAACTTCCAAGTTTAAACTATTCCAAGAATGTCTTCTAAATATGACTTCTGTACAGAAAATCGGAAAGGGGACAGAGTACCAAAGAAGGATTGCACAGATTAAATGTCATTATAGCATTAAACAAGCCACAGATATCCATTTGCGATGTTAGAAGCATTAAACAAGCCACAGATAATTGTAAACAATGATAAAAGTATTATAGGGAACTGTGACTGAATTTTTATGAATGGCTGTGTGCAATGCCTTTCTCGTTTTGATTTGAAGAGAATTTAGAATTTCTGTCTTCATGTCCTCCTCAAGACAGTTATCCTTACATGGTATCACAGTGAATGTAACAAGTCTGCACCAACTTCACCCCAACGAAAATGCGCCCAAATAGATATACAGCCAACATACATGCTAACTATAAAAGGGAGAATGAAGACCAACACGAAGGTACTTGCAATGCCATGAACCCTTTAGTTACATACATGCTAACTATAAAAGGGAGAATGAAAACCAACTGCTATGCGATGATATCATTTGGCATTTTTCGTCTATCATACCATGCATAAATTACTTATAACAATCAAGCAATACTCACTGCATTAAGGTATACATTGCAAAAGCTGAAAATATAAATCACAAAAACAGAGAATCAGATAGCCATAAACTATCAATGCCAAGAAAATGCACTCTACTAATTGGATCAACACCACCTAATAAAAAATACACTAGTGCAAGATCCAAACAAAACTTCAATTCTTTAATAACTTTCTCGGTTATATATTAATATAAAAACGTTGTGACACTGTGTTGGGACCCAAACTTCTTCAATGATCTTAAACATTGGATGCTTCTACCCTTTTGTCAGATTTTACGTAAATCCCTCCAACCATTAAGTAGTCCACTAATGCAAGAAAGAGTGAAGATAAACACCAAGATGCATGAAAGCTTAATTCCAAAAGGATGCACAATGCTCAACAGTCACATGGGTACACATCAATAACAAATAAGTTTGTAACAAAACTAAATCCAAGAAAGCTTACTTAAAGCTGGATAAAATTTCATTTTGGTCATTGTACTTTGCACGTTTTTGCAGTTTGGTCACAACACTTTTTTTCTGTCAGTTTAGTCATGAAAGTACGTTTCATTATCAATTTAGTCTCCATTTAGAGCAACTTAACAGAATTTTCTAGTGGCAGATAACTTGCATACGTGGACTGTTAAATATATAAAATATTAATTTTTTTATTAGACAGCTCAGCAAGAGCACGTGATATCCATGTGTTGCAACAACTACTTCAACATGTGTTTTGCATGTGAGATCGAAATTTTGTGGGAATAAAAATCGTTTTCTCGTACAGTTCTACAACTCTAAGTTGAATCCTCCTTACTCTAGCTACTTCAACATTTGTCTTCAAAGCTTCGTAATCTTACGACCACCACCATCATCATTCCTCCTTACTCTAGGTTGAATCCAATCAAAAAAATTGCAACCTTTGGAGTTTTTTATATTTTTTTTATCGTCATCTTGTAACCCATACTTGATACCACAACCAATGAACTTCCGATCAAAGTTTTCCTCCGTTCATGATTTCCTCACTCCACACTACCGGATTAACTCCACAAATACACTTGAACTCAGTTGAAGATGAAGCATAAGACATAGTTGCATATCTGATGAAGAAGATGAGTTGTAGAACTGTTGGAAAAAACGATTTTTATTCCCACAAAATTTCGATCTCGCGTGCAAAACACATGTTGAAAATAGTTGTTGCAGCACATGCATATCATGTGCTCCTGTTGACTTGCCTGATAAAAAATAAAAAAAATAATATTTTATGTATTTTAACAGTACACGTATGCAAGTTATCTGCCACTAGGAAATTCTGTTAAGTTGTTGTAAACGGTGACTAAATTGAAAACGGAATGTAAGTTTTATGACCAAACTGACAAAAAATATTTATGACCAAACTGCAAAAGCGTTGTAAAGTATAATGACCAAAATGAACATTTTATCCTTAAAGTTGAACACAACATGTAAACCTCAGTGATGGGTCATACAAATCATGAAGTAAATGTCGCGAGGTCACTCAAGGCAAGTTTTCATCGATTTTTTAAAATTATGTGCTCAAACACCTGAGGATTTATGTGTGTGGATAAATGGGAATCCCTTTTTATTTTTTGCTTATGGTTGGCTAAAGTACCCCCTTCTTTACTGAGTTTGTGCGTAGTTTGTAGTGTTCTTTCTTCTTTGTATCCATGGTCCTTTTTCATTACAATGTAAAAACACTCTTGTGCATCCACTATTTATTTAAATGTTGGAAAAAACGAGTAGTTTTAATTCATTGTAAGGTTAAAAGAAATGTTCCTTGTTTTCAACATTGCTAGAAATCTAGAATATACCTAAGCAGCTCACTTAACCATCTGGAAATCAGTATCAGATGACCAATAGGGCTTTCAAGAAAGAAACTATTTAGCACTAGTATGGGCAGTTTGCTACTATTAACCATCAATCTCCGCAACTCAGTTAAATGAATTCTGCAACCAGGATGTGGTCTGGAAACAACATTGCCCCTACATTTATATCAGAATCAACATACCACAGCTCAACATTGATAAGAAGCAGTTGTTCCTCCAAGCCATCCACTCACTAGTCACTACAAGTCATTTATCACTCGAGCAACAGGATGTGCAGTGCTCAGAAGGCACATGGGTACAGATCAAGTCTGTAACCAAACCAAATCCAAGAAAGCCTTACTCAAACGCTGAACACAACATGTAAACCTCAGTGATGGATCATACACATCATGAAGTAAATGCCGTATGGTCACTCCTTAAGGAAATTTTACATTGATTGTTTAGATTGTGTGCTCATTTCCTCAAACACCTGAGGATTTATACGTGTGGAAAAGATATGAATCCCTCTTTATTTATTGCTTCTTGTTGGGTAAAGAGGGAGAGAAGAGATAAGTTGTGCAAGGGAAGTCAACCACCTATCTAGGAAATTATCTTTTCTAAATTATGTCACTTCCCCTTCTTTAGTGAGTTTGCTCGTACTTAGTAGTGTTCTTTGCATCCATGGTTCCTCTTTCATTAAAAGGACTAGTATGCATCCACTATTTATTCAATTGTTGGAAGAAAAGGGCAAAAAATGAATAGTTTTAGTTCCCATATTGTAAGGAAAAAGAAACGTTCCTTAGTTTCGAAGGGCTTCACCATTTCTAGATATCTACAATATACCTATGTAGCTAAGTTAACCATCTGGGAATCAGTATCAGACTATCAGATGACCAATAGGGCTTTCAAGAAAGAAACTATCTAGTCTAGTATGGGCAGTTTGCTACCATTAACTATCGATCTCCGCAACTAAGTTGCAGACTGAGTAAACGAATTCCGCAACTGGGATGTGGTCTGGAAACAAAATTACCCCTACATTTATATTGGAATCAACACCAAGATGCATGAAAGCTTGATTCCAAAAGGATGTGCAGTGCTCAGCAGTCACATGTGTACACATCAATAACAAATAAGTTTGTAACCAAAGCAAATCCAAGAGAGCCTTACTTAAAGCTGAACGAAACATGTAAACCTCAGTGATGGGTCATACACATCATGAAGTAAATGCCGCGAGGTCACTCAAGGCAAGTTTTCATCGATAGTTTAGAATTATATGCTCAAACACCTGAGGATTTATGTGTGTGGATAAGTTGGGAATCCCTCTTTATTTATTGCTTCTTGTTGGGTAAACCACCTAGTTAAGGGAAGTCAACCACCTAATCAGGAAGTTTTCTTTTCTAAACTACCCACTTCTTTAATGAGTTTGTGTGTCGTTTGTAGTGCTCTCTGTATCCATGGTCCTTTTTCATTAAAAACACTCTTGTGCATCCATTATTTATTTAAATGTTGGAAAAAACGAGTAGTTTTAGTTCATTGTAAGGTTATCCTTGGTTTCAAAAGGTTTCAACATTACTAGAAATCTAGAATATATCTACGTAGCTCACTTAACCATCTGGGAATCAGTTCAAGAAAGAAACTATTTAGTACTAGTATGGGCAGTTTGCTACCATCAATCTCCGCAACTCAGTTGCAGACTGAGTAAATGATTTCTGCAACTAGGATGAGGTCTGGAAACAACTTTGCCCCATCTTAGTCAATACAAGTCACATTTATCACTCGAGGAAAAGGATGTGCAGTGCTCAGAAGGCACATGGGTACACATCAAGTCTGTAACCAAACCAAATCCAAGAAAGCCTTACTCAAAAGCTGAACACAACATGTAAACCTCAGTGATGGATCATACACATCATGATTGTTTAGAATTGTGTGCTCATTTCCTCAAACACCTGAGGATTTATACGTGTGTGGAGAAGATGTGAATCCTTCTTTATTTATTGCTTCTTGTTGGGTAAAGAGGGAGAGAAGAGATAAGTTGTCCAAGGGAAGTCAACCACCTATCCAGGAAGTTATCTTTTCTAAATTATGTCACTTCCCCTTCTTTAGTGAATTTGCTCGTACTTCGTAGTGTTCTTTGTATCCATGGTTCCTTTTTCATTAAAAGCACCTGTATGCATCCACTATTTCTTCAATTGTTGGAAGAAAAAGGCAAAAAATGAATAGTTTTAGTTCCCATATTGTAAGGAAAAAGAAACGCTCCTTAGTTTCGAAGGGTTTCACCATTTCTAGATATCTACAATATACCTACGTAGCTCATTTAACCATCTAGGAATCAGTATCAGACTATCAGATGACCAATAGGGCTTTCAAAAAGAAACTATCTAGTCTAGTATGGGCAGTTTGCTACCATTGTTATCAATCTCCGCAACTAAGTTGCTGAGTAAACGAATTCCACAACTGGGATGTGGTCTGGAAACAAAATACCCTTACATTTATATTGGAATCAACATACCAAAGCTCACAATTGATAAGAAGCAGCTGTTCCACCAAGCTATCCACTCACTAGTCACTACAAGTCACTTATCACTCGAGTAGAAACATTCAAAATAATACCCTGGGATTTAAAATGCTATATGCCTTACAAAAGCTAGTAAGAATATATACAATTCTATTCATTACATAAGCAACAGAAAGACTTGCAACGAAATCAACTCCACTATCACGTAAATATTAAGAAACGTGCTGGAATATCAATGATTAAAATTTACGATTATCTAAATCTTTCTATTCGTCATAAAACACAATCGATGATCACCACTCACCAGCTGTTAGTTTTGTGGTTGTACTACCAGCTCGAGAACATTTCAACATTCATAAACAAACAACAAACATATACATTCAACATTTCAAAACAAATTTAAATTAAATCTTAACAAAAACATATCAACTAATGAACGATAAAAGATCAAAGAACACTAACCAGTAGCAGTAGCAGCAACAGCAGCAGTAGCAGCTCTCTTTGTGCGCTTAATCTTCTCAACCTGCACTAATGTATCCATAAACAACTGCATTCTTTCAAACTCCATACTCTTAATAAACTCCATCCTCTGCTTCTCCAATTCAATAATTTGCATTTGTTTCTCCCCTTCAACCTTCTCATAAACTTCCCCAAATCTCATAATCGCTTTCGCCAATTCCCTCATTCCATCCACTTCCTCCCCATCTTCCTCCCTACTCGACCGCAACTCCCCAAATCTCCTAGTACAAAAATCATCCAACCCCTTTTGCCGAGACAATGTGGGTAATGGTAATGCCCCAAATTGCGCCTTTTTCGAAGATTTCTTCACCTTCCTCGCCCCTTTCGGAGTCGTAAAATCACCAATTAAAGCATGTAAAAGATTATAAAGAGGCCAATTACTACTTAAACTACCATTAGAAGCTAAAACTTTGGATCTTTCTAACTTATACCTTTTCTTCAAAGTATCAATCCGATTCTTACATTGAATATCAGATCTTGGTGTTGGTGTTTTTCTTGTACCATTAATGGCGTTAAAGTTAACGGTATCAGCAACTTGCTTCCAATGTTTTTGACGGAGATTTCCACGGTTAAGTTCAAGATAATGATCTCCCCATGCTTCAACTAATGTATAGCTATCTTCTTCACTCCAACAATCTTCACGGTGTGTTGGTAATGGTGACGGACGTTTTAACGGCGTTAGGGTTTTAATTGACGGAATGTTCATGTTTGACGGAGGAAGAGGAGGAGTTATTGATGGGGTGCGCAGGGGAAGAAAAGAGGTCTGTTTGTAAGTAGGTAGTTTGGGTGGGGGAAGATAGATTGGGGTGTTAATAGATGAAAATGTGGTTGATATATGCGAATATCCGACGAATGCGAATGAGCCTGTGGCTCAATGGTAACACCCCTCTCACAAAGTGGAGAGGTCGTGGGTTCGAAACACGTCAACCGCGGATTGTTGATATAAGTTTCCACACGTAATTTAAAAGGGGTAGGGGTCCCCACAACCTCGCTTGCCAACCAAAAAAAAAAAAAAAATTCGACGAATATATAAAAATAAAATAAAAAATGGGATGGGATATTGGAATATTTGCCCGACAAATCTTTAGTATTATTTTAGTGTCAAAATTTCCGATATATCCGTTTCGTTTAGAAATGGTATGTCCACATAAAATCGGCATTTTCAACTATGATTGGGATCGGTTTGATTTACTAATATTGAATTTTTTTAAATATTTTATTTTAATAATTGTTTGTATCCTAACCAAATCTATTTTTTAATGTTTTACATTTTCACTCTTGCATTAAACTTAAAATCATAAGAACAATTGCCAAAGTTCTACAACACTATCATCAAACACCAAACTGATAATATTGCACAAGAAATAAGACGTGATGAGTAAGATGAAAGTAGTAGAGAAGAAGACCCTAGAACTAGAGAAGAAAACCTCACGACCTTCAAATTTAGAGGGTTATTTTATTTTATTTTTAATCAAAAACAAATTTTATTGATAAAAATTTGAGGAATTATACAAAAGTTAGAGGACAAATGCGCTACAAGTTTTTTTTTTTTTTTTTTTCTGTGCAAATTTTTCTATACTACACCGGAACATAGCCTAATTTGCATAAACCACACAAAAGGTTTCAGTTTGGGTTTACACTAGTCTCTTAGCCATTTTGTCATTATACGCATATTTGGGTCAAACTCATTATACGCACAGTCATTTTATTATAATTTTTTAAGTAAAGCATTCAATTTTATTTGACATGTGTATGTAAAGCAGAATGTGTTTTAATGAAAAGGGTCATAATATGTTTTTTTTTACTTTAATATCTTGTTCACAATAATAAAAAATCTGAGTGGATTAAATAAAACAACACCACCACTACCATATTAGTATTTAGTAGGAGCTCCACTAGGGCTTTCTCAGATGCAGTGCATTGCATCAATAATAGTACAAAAAAGATGAACATCTTCACAAATCAAACTACTAGTTTTTCTCAAACATGAAAATCAAGGATTAGAGATTCAACAAGTACAAATGCATGATTAATAACTAAAAAAAAAAGGAAGAAACCACAATGAGTTCGTCTTTTGGTTTAGTATCCATCACTGTTAGGGCAGTGCTTCCTTCATAGCCTCAACATTTATGCACATTTCAAGTACCTCCTTGCTAAGATTTTAAAATCAGTTTGCGTGAACAAAAATAACATAAGTGTTGGAAAGATGAGTTCGATAACACACTCAATTTCTGCTCTGGAATATCTGGGGTTATCTTTTCCAATAATGGTGAAAACACTTTTTTTCTTTGGCAATACCCCACATGCTGATTTAGATAAAATTTAGAGTTTCAAACAAAGCCAGAACTCCAAGCATTGTATTTTCTTTCTTGTCCTTAGGTGCGGTGTTAAAGTTTAATACCATTTGCAATGAAATTCAGTTATACAAAACTTGTTTTTTAATTCAACATACACATTTTTTTTTCTACATCTTAACCTAATTAGATTCATAGTTTTATACAAATCGATTATTTGTGTATATATGTAATAAAAGATATGAACTATGTTTCTAGTTGTCTAGCAAAAGGTTTCTTCGGCCTCGGATGTGTTGTTTCTATGATGTGTTGTTATTTATAGATTGTAGCATAACTCTTTTTATAAGATATTAGAATTTGTACTTTTTTTTTTTAGAAAATATGATAAAATTTCACGAGTTCTTAATACTATGAAAGGTTCAAAACTTTGTTTAGTGGACCTAGTGACAGTAGAATGCTACTAAAAATCTTGCACCTCTAATGGTTTCTAAGAAATGGCGATGATAATAACTTCGCTCTAATGGTTTCTAAGAAATGGTGATGATAATAACTTCGCTCAAACTTTCTACTTTATTTGTGTTTCATTTGGGCGTACATACACAACTTTTTACCTTTCGAATTTCTATTTTTTCCTTTTGAATCCCAAACAACCCCTAAGTATATTATTACGTTGGTTGCTTTTTTATTGTAATACGAGTCAAACTTGGATGATTATTTTTTTGAGATTTTTGGACATACCCCCATTTGAAAGTCGAAATTTGAAATACCGCCCATTTGGAAAAAAAAAAAAAAATTGAGATACTCCCACTTCAAAATGTACGTTAGCCATCCATCATAAAACTAAACTCAAGTTGTAAATCTCTTCTGTCTTAAAATGGGGGTATCTGACTTTTTTTTTCTTTTTCAAGGGGTATCTTAAATTTCAACTTTCAAATCAGGGTATGTCAAAAAATCTCGATTTTTCTTATGACTGCTCTAAAAACATAGGTAGGCTTCGCGCGATAACTCAAAATTGATCGTGCTTCTCGTGATCATTCATACTTAGTTATTCCATAAAACCTCCACCAATTTCCTCTCCATTTTATGCCTAAGGATGAGACTAGGGTGGAGTGATAATTTCTATTCCTTTTGGTAACCCATTATGTATTTTGGGCTTTTTACTATATTTGGGCTTGTACCCCAGTACATAAATTTTGGGCTTTTTATGATATCCGCCTACAGTGGTTGTGAATAGCAGCATTCTTCTTTCTTCTCCCTCTTCACAACAATACCAACAACAACAGTAGCAGAAGCAGAAGCAAGAAAGAGCAAGAAGGTGATCTTCTTTCATCTTCATCAACACATATAAGCAAAAGGGTAATCTTCAATTTCCTCAAGTTTGAATCTTTCTTTCATTTTAGCTGTATTTGAGAACTTGGGGGGTTGTTAGAGATGGTTTAATACTAAGAATATTTCATAAATTTGATAAATTTGGGTTTTTTTTATTTGATTGTGATATAGATTTGATTAATATTCATGAAATATTATTAACGTTATCAAATGTTATCAACAAGTAGAATTTTCTGTGTGTAAATTTTCTTGCAAAAAATGTGATTATACATACTATGATATAAGAATCTGATCACATTTAAGACATGGGCATGTTATTACTATCAATAGAAATTGAAATATGGAAATATGGAAGAAAAAAATTGCGGGATAGTTTCAACACAAAAACAATTATATTTGTTAAATTTCCTCACAAAAAGTGTGATTATACATACTATGATATAACCTCTCACTTTAGTGATGCTGGGAACTCATAATGCTAGCTATCAACCATTCTCATATTCCGAGACAAGTTATGCTAGCTACACAATAACACAATGTTTCAACTTTCAACTCAACTGCTCTAGCTTCATGGTTCATTACCAACCATTCACTGCTGATATCTATATCACAATCTTCGATATAGCTCTAGTGTTATTAATTGGCTCAGAGGTCTAATCAGACAATCAAACTTGCTGAAACACCATTAACAAAATTGTGTCGAAGAGACCTGATAGAGTTGAACAAACAGGACCATACTGGCATACTGTATAGATAGAGTTGCTTGTTTGATTTTCATTGTTTTAGCATTTATTTTACATTAGAGATTTCCATTGTACTGAACGTGATTTGAAAACAGTTCTAAAAGTGATAAAGAGCAAAGGTGATTGTTTCAGTTAATGGAGGACTCAAAGCCTTCCCTTTCGAGATGTCCTCATTGTGCAGGTCCTTTATCCAAGGAGATGGTAAAGAAATTTTTGTTTACTTTCTTCTATGTTTTTCTTATTCTTATTCCCTCTTGCGCTAACAAACTGTTGTTTATTTACAGGAAACTACTCGTTGGACTATTGCGCCTCTTATTCGGGACAGTTTTTCAATGGTGACCCTCTTTCTGTTCCGCACAGAAGTTCTAAACTTGTTTAAATCTTTTAGTTCTGAATTAATGTTTTTTCTTATGTCTATTTAGATCGGTTCAGCTGTTGGTGGTACAGCAAGTGCGTTTTATGGATTTAACCATGGTATGTTAACTGCTTTCTGTTCAAAAGTTCTTCATGTAATGTTACAAAAAAATTGTCCAATCAAGTATATTCATGCAGTTTGAAGCATGCAATAATCTTACATGTTGCATCACTAAATCTCTTTTATTTACTTGGTTTATAACACCGTATCACAATGCAAACAAATCCTATTGAGGAATAGAATTAGATTATCGAAACAATCACTTTTATTATCTCAAAGAGATCTTATTTACCATTTCTTGCGATCGTAGAAACTTGCTGGAAATTATTTTTTCAATTGTTACTGTATTACCTATATGAATTTCTGTTTTATTTTGTCTGTTTCAGCAATGCCAGTTGTTCGAAGATGGATAAAGGGGCCTATGTGGGTCCATTTCCTTGTCGGTGTAAGTTCCTTAAAATGTTTCCATCTGTTGAGTTACTATAGCCTGTTACTCTATTATACCTGTAATTCTTTACTAAAGTAGGATAGTGTTGCTCACCCCAGTAATTCAGATTTGGCGGGAATGCCGAGCCTACAGAAAATCAGTATGTTAGACTTTAAGATCGGTATATGAGCATTTCCAAAAGGATTAGCAATATGCCATGTTGTTGTAGGTTGTCTGAAGAATTGAATACCTATTTCGTATACTTGTGTTGGATATTCCTTCTTACTGCTTGTATTTGCTAAAAAAGTGTTATATAGTTCTTCTAATCTATTGCTATGGGTAACTGCAAGTTTTAGACATGATTGTATTTAAATGTAATAATTTGGTATTTTTGTTCATCCTTCATGCAGGGACCACCTGTAATAGTATTTTCATCGGCTTGTGCTGGTTTGGCAGGTTAGAGATCTGCACCCCTTCCCACGCATCATATTCCGAATGTTTATGTTTTTCATCTTTGTTCATTCATGGAATGTTGTAACCGAACATGCGACATAATTAGTATTACTGATGTTTCTTTAAATGCATATTAGTTCCCAATGTTGAAGAGTTTGAATGAAGAAGCAAAATTCATTAGTTCCAAACATACAGAAGAGGTGGTTCTTTTTATTCTTGAAAATAATCTGTGTACTCTGGAGACCTTTTGGTATTTTAGGAATTCTAACCATAGCTAGTTATCTACAATCTACTTCATCACATCCCAGCCCCATTGGTCGTATTAGTTTGATTGACAACATGCAGAATAGGAGAATTTTATGGTTTGAAGTCACTATGCCCCACTGATGCAAAGAGATTTAACCAGTTTTCGTACAAGGTTGAATTGGTTTTAAGGATCTTGACCTCAGATTTAATCGCCAATAACTCGTGCACCAGAGCTGACCGAATAGCAAAGTATGCTTTAAAATCCCCAACCACACATGATACTCGGCATCTTTGGTATACCCAACCCCGATCACTGCATATATTTGTTATTATGTTAGCAATTTGCATACACATTCACTGCTCTTGAATAGAGAGATATCATCTTTATTATGTCGTTCCTTTGCTTAAAATTGGTCTATTTTCCTGTCAGCAATAAATTTTCAATCCATAGCTATTAATGACCAACTGCTTCTTGAACATGGTTCGACTTCCATTGTTCAATTTGCATATGGTTTATGACTTTGTCAGCTATCTGGTTGGCTGGTTTCAATACTACCCTGAAGCATCTTGTACATTTTCTTAGACCACTTGCTACACATAGCAGTGCAGATCTATTTCAAACCTGTTGCTACACATTTTCTTAAGCCTTGTCTGCAGTTCCTTAGTTTGCCTAGATAAGAAGGAAAAAAATAGACGAGATTGACAGTACTTGAATCTCTGGTTGAAGGTTTTGCTGGAAATATTTGATTCAACATCTTGTTTTCTACAATGATTCTCCACTGTGTTAGATTTTAGAAAATATTTTGTTGTCTTTCCACAAACGTAACTCAGTTGTTTCCTTTGTATTTTGAAGCCTTAAACGCATTGACATTAGTGTACTATAAGTTAACCACATCTAGTGTCTTTACCCTGGATCTTTTTTAATCTTTACTTTCTATTTGAAAAGCCATCAAGTCAGATACGAGTCCTGTATCCATACAGTTGGCATTTTGCTATGCAGCTGTCAGAGATTTTGATTTGTGGGAAACAATGAAACAGGCAAATGTTATTGAGCAAAGAAACAAGAGTGCCACTTGCTAACAACAAATGTAGGGTAATCCACATTACATCAAAATCAAGTCTTGTTCCTTTCGACTTTCAGCCTAAGATATCGCTTACTAAAACGGCCTACTAAATAAAATCTCTGTTAACACCATCTGCGATATATTCTGGGATTCTAATAGTGTTGCCTTTGTAATGGACTCCTTTTTCTATAGCTTACACTAGTTTCAGCTAAATGATATCTGATTATACATTTGACCTTCAACTTCCTACTGATCATATTTGTTTTTGTATTCTACAGGGGGTGCCCTTCCAGCACTATCACAACTTGTATCTTCATCGTATCATGCGGCAGTCTCATCATCGTCATTGCCACCAGCCGCTTCACAGAAATAATAAAATGCACAAATAAAAGACATCTCCACATATGAGTGCGCATTCACTAAGCTTCAATGTTAATTTTTTAAATTTTGCAAGTATAGTAGCAAAGCTAGTATTTTTTACGTGTTGGTAGTATCTTATTGCATCATTAACCGGTTTGAAGTTAAGGTTGCGTAAGAAGGTTCCAGATGGACGTCATCATGTGTAAATGTTTTCATATCCTGGCGTTGAAGTCTTAATTTATTTTAGAAATGAAAGAAATTGCATGATCTTCTCTCTTTGTATCTGAATATCTGCTGGATAGGTTATTTGTAATGATAAGCGAAGTGCACATGCAATAAAAAGGATAAGTATTTGATCCAACTGTTGATAAAAGGAATTCTTGTTTACTTTTCTTACAATATGGTAGCAAGATGTATCATGTACATTTACCCTAGAACAATATAATACAGTTCCTAGGTGGAAGATATATAAAGGCGAGGGTTATATCAACCCCAAACTTTACAGCCAGAAGTGAAGAATACATGTAAATATACAAGAACTCCTAAAGATCACCGTTTTCCCACTCTAGTTACTCGTTTTCCTTTCCATTTTTGTACCTGTACGTCAATTGTAAAACTGCACATTTTTCTTTTATACAAAACGATGATGAAAAACAGTAATACAGGCAACGGACACTTTTATCTTCATTGAGCATTTCTTCTTGACATGCTATTTAGGAAAGATCCACTCTTTGTCAACTCACTGAGAGGCTTGTCTGTATATCTGATCATGTTATAAGAAAAACCTCCTGCAATTGCCCCGATGATAGGTGCAGTCATGTAAACCCATATTCCTTTATACTGGTGCATCACAATTGCAGGTCCAAGACTTCGTGCAGGGTTCATAGATGCTCCAGAAACAGGTCTGCAATGGAGAGAGTTTGTGTTCGTATGTGCCTTTACAGCTTAATGTTCAGTTTGGATGGTAATTAAAATAGCAACAGTAAAGGATTAAGGAAATTACCCTGCGACAAACACATTTAGCAATACGGTCATTCCCACAGCGATTCCTGCCAGTTCTCCTGTCTGCAAAGTTATAATATTTCGAAATCAGAACATATATATAAATGTAGGTGAAAAAGTGAATAATTGAGAGAAGAGTTTGCGAACAAACCGCTCTACTATCAGTAGCAACGCCTGAGACAACAAACATCAAGAAAAATGTGATTATGATCTCAAGGATAAATGATCGCAAGCTTGGTCCAACTGGAATGGTTCCAAAATAATCCTCCATTTCTACGTCAAACACAAGAACTAAGGTGCCACTAGCGAGAGTTGATCCTGCCACCTGAGCTATAATGTAAGGAATTACCTGCATATGAAATACACAGTACACATAGATTCAGATTCGGCGGAAATGTTGTTTATGATTTGTAGTATTTTGGGGAAAGAAAAGAATAGATTGATCCAACTATTAGGCATACGAAAACACACCTCCTTCATTGGAAAATGTCGGAAAATTGCCATAGTAATGGTGACGGCCGGATTGAAATGAGCACCTGAGATATGTCCTGTAGCATAAACCATGACCATGACAGCCAGACCCCATACTACGCAAATTCCTGGAAACGTGATTGTTCCTCCATAGATCTTGTTAACGGCGACTGATCCACATCCTGCGAAAATTAGAAAATAGGTCCCCAACACCTCTGCAATTATCTAAAAAACAGAATGGAATGCATTTAGATAGGTTCATCATAATTTTTGCATGCATAACATAGTGTTTCCTTACAAATTACCTTTTGTATGAATGTTACGACCTCTGTAGAAGAACAAAGGTCATTTCCATTGTCTAGAGAGCTCCTACCTTCCTCCATCTTCGACGCAACCTCATCTCTTTGTGTCATTATGCGAATATTTCGGAATTATATTAGAGATAAAGTGATATAAAGCTTATAAATCTGCGTCTCTTGATGTTGGAACTTGGAAGGAGACGCAGAAATGGAGGTAGATATAAGGCTTATCCCTGCAAACCTGTTTTGATAAAGATTAAGGTTGGCAGTTTATGTACAGAGTTGATGATACATGTTTACTATATTTGGGGATATATGTTTACTAAAATTAGCATCCTTGTATAATCTAATCTGGAGTTTGTGCAAGAGACCAGGAATTAATCCAGAGGTGAAGAAGGTAAACCTGTTAGTGACTTTTAATTGAATATTGACCATATATCTAGGGATTTCTCCGTTCTGAATATGCAACAACAGAGAATTCCATAGTATACATGGCCACTGAATGGTATAAAACCCAATCGACAATTAACTGCGAACAAAGTAATTCATCAAATATATACAAATCTTATGTGGATATATTAATGGATTTTGTTTTACTAAACTTCATAATTACAGATATGGTCTTATTGCTTTTGAAGATGTAGTGTACAAATATACCTGTTTATTTATACTAATCACTTCTATATTTCAGAGTTAAGAAATCCTGATGCCCTGAACTTGATAGAACTGTCCACACACTTAAATTGCATCATACCATATGTCGTATGACATGTGTATGAAAGCATAAATGCCGATGGATCTCTTACTCCGTATTTCTTTGGTATGGGCAAATCAATGATGTTAATATAGTTATTATACAAAAGAAGGCGCGGAAAGGGTTGATGAACAAGGAATGATTTCAGTTGGGAAAATAACTCTCTCAGACTGGATGATTTATCCATATTGGGTAATTTCCCTGTGACACAAAGCATGCAAAGCAAATGCATCGGGACAACAGTTCCTTCTCTATATCACCATAAGTCCATAACATACTATACTCCTCAGAGAATTCTACTGCTGGACAGATTTCTTGAATAAGAGAGGTTGCAGGGTTGTCTGTGTTGACATACTAGTTAATTTTTCTGTTGTGTTGTACTTCTATACTTATAGTGGGAAGACTTCTTTTTGATAAATGACTGATTAGCCTCGATTTGTGCTATACAGGTAGTGCTGTTCCAGCACTAGCTGAACTTGTCTCTTCATCATATCATGTGCCAGTCTCATCATTATAAAGGCAAGCGGCTCAAATAAACGACCACCTCCACATTATGAGTGTGCATTCACTAAGCTTTGAACAAGTGTCCTGACTTGTGCATCGGCCAACAACAGTTAAGTAGATTTATTTCAGCTTCGAGTTTTGTAACAAAGCATGCAAGTCTTTAGCTATTTTCATCTCGTGTTGAAAATCCTATTTATCCTAGAATTGAATGGAAGTGTTTGATATTATCTCTTTGTATCTGAATATCTGATCATTATGTACTTATCAATGTTCAGCAAGTTTATGTTGGTTTTTGCTGTAGATTTAAATGAATCATTGTTCTTTTTCTTACTATCCGGTAGCAAGATGCATACTGTCATTTTTCCACCCTGTAGTATTTTGTGAACAAATACAGTACAGTTTCTAGGTGAAAGATGTAGAAAGGTGAGGGAGATGTTAATTAAAATTCAGAACCAACGGAAATACACAATTGAACGAAATTGAAGATTACACATAAATTACATATTGTAAAATCTCGCATTTTCTTTTTGTACAAAACGGTGATGACAAAAATTCCATATTTTTCTTTTTTACAAAAGGGTGAAGAAAAACACTTAGAGTATACAGGCAATGGAACACTTGTATCTTTATGGAGAATTTCTTCTTGACACGCTATTGAGGAAAGATCCACTTTTCGTCAGCTCACTGAGAGGCTTGTCTGTATACCTGATAGTGTTATAAGCAAAGCCTCCTGCAACTGCCCCGATGATGGGTGCAGTCATGTAAACCCATATTCCTTTATACTGGTGCATCACAATCGCAGGTCCAATACTTCTTGCAGGGTTCATTGATGCTCCAGAAACAGGTCTGCAATGGAGAAATTTGGTTTAGATATGATTTTGGTACTTAATATTAACATTTTTGAAGAAAAACATATTGCAGATTGTTCTAGTTGGAGGCAAGTGTGCATTAATAGGGAGGAAATTACCCTGCGACAAACACGTTTAGCAGTACTGTCATTCCCACAGCTATTCCTGCTAGTTCCCCTGTCTGCAAAGTTATAATATAGAAAAATCAGAACAGAAATATATAATCGGTAGTCTTTGTATTTCAAAGTATAATTGCAGAGAGGATAACTGTAAGTGTAAGAGTGAATAATCGATTTAGAGATTGTGAACGTACCGCTCTACTATCAGTAGCAACGCCTGAGACGACAAACATCAAGAAGAATGTAATAATGATCTCAAGGACAAATGATCGCATGCTTGGTCCTACTGGAATTGTTCCAAAATAATCCTCCTTTTCTATGTTAAACACAATGACTAAGGTGCCACTAGCAAGAGTTGATCCTGCTACCTGAGCTAGAATATAAGGAAATACCTGCATAAAATAAATTTCCAAATCCTTTAATATCGATGAATATATGTAGATTGAGATCCCAGTACAAACCATATGAGGTCAAATACAAGAAACACACCTCCTTCATTGGAAAACGTCGAAAAATTGCCATAGTAATCGTGACGGCCGGATTGAAATGAGCACCTGAGATATGACCTACGGAATAAACCATGACCATAACTGCCAGACCCCATACTACACAAATTCCTGGGAATGTGATTGTTCCTCCATATATCTTGTTAACGGCGACTGATCCACATCCCGCAAAAATTAAAAAATAAGTCCCAAGCACTTCTGCGATAATCTACAAATCAGAATTGAATCCATTTTGATTGGTACCATCATTTTTCCTGAACACCAAGTAACATTATTTATCCTTACAACTTACCTTTTGTATGAACTTAACGACCTCTGTGGAAGAACACAAGTCATTTCCATTGTCTAGAGAGCTCCTACCTTCCTCCATCTTTGACACGACTTCCTCCTTTTGCTCCATTATTCCAATCTTTCAGAATTGTATAAAAGATAATTAAAGTGAAATAAACCCTGAAATCTGCTTCTCTTTGATGTTGCAAGGATATGCAGTAATGGAGGTATATATAGGGTTTATGTCTTTTGATAAAGATAAAGAGTTGTCACATTTGTACAATAATGATGATACATGTTTGCTAAATTTAGCAAGTTATGTTTAGTAAAATTAATATCCAAATTATCATCTGCTCTGGACAGACTGGAGTCTGTGCAAGGGACCAGGAATTTATCCAGAAGGGAGGAAGGTAAACTTTTTAGTGGCATTGACATGTATATTGACCATATGACTACGGATTTCTCCTTTAACATTTAATTAATGTCTTAGGCTGAGACTTGAGTGCGTTGTTGAAATGTAAATATCAAAAGACATATGGGCACTAGATCCCTAGAGCCATGATGCCTAGGTTGGATCTCTGTTGCTGGGTCCAGATGAACTCGTCTTCTCTTGAACTGGAAAGTCCTGCATTTAGTTTCATTTTGCTGAAATTCAGCCTGGTTATTTGCAGCATGCATGAGAACTAGTAGTCGCAATTCCATAAATTAATTTACCGGTTATTATCTCGCAGAAGGCATCCATCCACCACATAGGTCCAGGAAGGAGGTGTTACGCATACAAGGTAATATTTTGTTCTGCAACTATCAGTAGATTTACCAGTATAGCACGATACATCATATTCAGTTTAATTTTTCCCTATGATATAAACTTATATAAACACATTTTAGTCAAAGTGCGTCCACGAAATGTTATATGTGTAATGTCATAATTCATAAGGAAAAAGAGAGAAAAAGAAATTTTTTTTGAAGAATATACCAATCAGAATTTGCAACCAACCGTAAATTTTAATATTCAACAAAATGAAGGTTACTAGAAAAATTACAAGAACTCTTCACATTTTTGTCGCTACGTTCATTCTCCCCAGGCTAGTTAATGGTGTTGGATTAGAACCTTTGTCTGTGGTAACCTACACAATCTGCCTTCTATACACAAAGATGAAAAAAACCAAGTATACAGGCTATGGATCACTTCTATATACATGTCTAGTGAGCAACTCTTCTTGACATGCTGCTAATGAAAGATCCACTCTTCGTCAATTCACGGAGAGGCTTGTCTGTAAACCTGATTAGATTGTAAGCAAAAGCACCTGCAATTGCGCCAATGATTGGTCCAGCAATGTAAACCCATATTCCTTTATAATGATGCATTACAATTGCTGGCCCAAGACTTCTCGCAGGGTTCATAGATGCTCCAGAAACAGGTCTGCAATAGATTACGACTGATTAGGTTTTCTACATTTTAGATAAATCAACGTGGCCATTTACGAAAGAATAGGGTAAAAAATTTCAACGACGAAGAGTGGACTATTTCCTATGTAGTATAGATTAAGAAAGTATGAGCACGAATAATTACCCTGCAATAAACACATTTACCATAATTGTCATTCCCACAGCTATTCCTGCCAATTCTCCAATCTGCAAAATGATAATATAGCATAGTTAAAAATTCGTTTTCATCGAACATTTCATGGAAAAAGGACTTGAGTGTGTGGTATAGAGTTGTGTACCGCTCTACTATCAGTAGCAACGCCTGAGATGACAAACATCAAGAAAAATGTGATGATGATCTCGAGGATAAAAGACCGCAGACTGGGTCCTACTGGAATGGTTCCAAAAAAGTCCTCCATTTCTATGTCAAATACAAGGACCAACGTGCCACTAGCAAGACAAGATCCCAGTAGCTGGGCTACAATATAAGGAATTACCTGCAATAAAACAAATTAATTATTTACATTAAGATCCCAGAACAATGAATATATTTAGATTCTACGTAACTGCTGGGTTTGATTTGCAAACATATGTATATACTCGAAAGACGCACCTCCTTTGGTGAAAATTGTCGAAATAATGCCATAGCCATGGTGACGGCCGGATTGAAATGAGCACCTGAGATATGACCTACAGCATATACCATGACCATAACAGCCAGGCCCCATACTACACAGATTCCAGGGAATGTGATTTGTCCTCCGTATATCTTGTTAATGGCTACTGATCCACATCCGGCGAAAATTAGAAAAAAGGTCCCAAACACCTCTGCCATTACCTACAAAAACAGGAAGAAATGCTTAAGATCTGATCTACCATTTTCTATAGAACATATTGATGTATAAACTTGCAGAAGGAACTTTTTGTACACAAAAGGACTTTACAGTATGTTTCGTTACAAAATTACCTTTTGTGAAAATCTTATGGCCGCTTTAGAAGAACAATAATCTGACTCTTCCTCCTCATATTTTTGGGAGGTGCTACCTTCCTCCATCTTTGACGCGGTTTCTTCAATTCGATCTTCACTTGGTGCCATTGTTCTGATTTACTAGAACTAGAACAAAGACAAAAAGTGAACGAGAAACTCAAGAAATCTGCGTCTCTTCGATGTTACAAGGAGACGCAGAAGTTCGTGCAGATACAATGTTCTATTACTTTTTGATGAAGATAGAGTTAGTACTTTAATACTGAATGGAAGAGATAGTTTTGCTATATTTAGGGAGTGTTTTAGTTGGTTATTAACCTCCTAATTATCCTCTGATCTGAAATTTGTGGTATAACTATTTTATAGCAGACATTTGTTCCATTTTGAACCACTAGTGGCTGAAGATTCAAATGAACTTTGAACAGGTAAAGCAGTAAGCGATCGACCAAACAATGTAAATATTTTCATGGTCAGCGAAAAATGAACTGGTGTTGAGCGCGAAATACAGAGTTTTAGAATCCTCAGGTGTTGATAAAGCAGCAAGGTGAGCCGTGAGCAGCTAACCGTTCTGTTTCTTTATAAACAAGATCAAACACAATGCTTTGGGACGTCTCGTATCGCTTCAACCAAGTTCCAGCAATACCAGGCAGGTCTTCGATACGAATAATTGCTGTTTCATTGAGTTCTGTGGAGTCAACATTTCTGCGAGTTGCATAACTACCCTTCCCTTGAAGTGAACACGTAGTCAAATTTTCTGCAGAAGTAATCTTATGTCTAGTGACCTTGTAGCGAGTTGTACATGCAAATACTCTATCATACTGTAACCACTGCAGTTGACAGTGTATGCGATGTATCCTTGAATCGACTGTCAGTAGTATATTATCTGATTAAGTTGTTTGACCTTAATTAGTATACTCTAAATCTGTCCACATGGAAGTTGCCTCATGATCAACTGAACCTACTTTAGTCTTGAGATGTATGCGTGTTTTTGGATAAACCTAATTCCTAACACCATCTTGCTGAATCAAATTCAAACAAGAACAAGGAACATGCAGAATATAATGTCAAGTTGTCAACAAATATTGAACGAATTCAATGTACTTAATTTTCTTCTCTATTACCTTTTCAGAATCCATTTACATATATTGCCCAAGTTGGATCACTTGCAGACATCTTCCCTGTCTCACCCTGAAGAGCAGGGAAGAATGTTGATTCGATTAGTGCAGGTTTTTGGTATCTAAGCTTTGTTCTTGGAGCAACATCTCTTGTCATTCTGAAATACGGATCTTGGTCTATTGCACATGGTATCAAGCAATGGAGTTGTGTTTTTGCCGGAAAACAGATGTGGGAATGAAGTAGGAAAACTCGGAGCTGCCTGAACAGGAAATACGATTTTCCCAATATGATTTTCACCATCAAAACCAAAAATCCCCTTAACTTGATTAAAAGTAACACAACTCGCAACCTTCAAAACATTCTTGTAAAATGCACTACACATGACCAAATTCAGAGAAGATAAAAGTTCTATTAATACAAAACCACACGCAAAATATCCTTCGCATTCTCCACAGGCAAATCTCTCACTTTCTTCAACTGATAGATTCTTCATCATGCATTCCTCAAATGCAATGCTTCAGAAGAAGGTCCTCTACCAGTATATAAACAAAACTTTTTAACGTTCTCATATTCATCTAGAATCTGATTTAAATCGCGATGGAGGAAAGAAAATCCCCCTGCGCAGAAACACATGAGCAGGACGACATGTTAAGCGTTCAACGGTGACCAGGAATTTGGTTTCTAAGACAATAGAATAACTTGGACTCTACAGTTCTATTTGAATTTTGTCGAAATCTATTTCTGTCACTTCATCTTATATCCACAGTGATCCAAATTCAAAAATGTGTGGTCATGAAATCAGCCAAAAGACATGAAAAGGTAAATAACATATGACAGTCCATTCAGATACTTTTGAAATCATAGAAAGAAACCAAAACAACCAGCTACTGAGAAAGTAGTCCTCTATTACATTTAACATGAAAACTTAGCATAAACTGACGAATAAAGGATAACAAGTGTAATGTACGTCCACAAGTTTGCCGAAACAGGCTAAAAAAAATGTCCATCCGCTCAGATTTTAGGATTCGAAGGTGATGCTGTAAGCTACATATACATATGTTACCAAGTAGGGACAGTTATTCATCATCTTTGTAGGGATATTCTTCTGGGACTTGCTTTAGAAGTTTCAATCGCAACTCATATGCATCATCTCCACGTAACATATCACGAACCCATGTAACTTCAGTTTTCATTGAAACCTGGTAATGTAGATTGCATATACTATGAGAAACTGATAAAGAGATAGTTATCGAGGTTGGTAGAAAAGTTCTAGTAACTGGTACACACGGGTTCAATCCATTTCTTTATGCACAATCTAAAGTTAGGAACTCACCATCTCTAGGGCTCCTCTGATAACCCCGCTCAAGATGTTGCAGTAGTAAAGACCTTGGCATGTATCAGGAAGCTCGACGAAGTCCACCAGGGGGTTATCCTCCAAAACAAGACTACAACTTGTTCCATCCACATCCCAGTTGGTCACGGAAGCAGTGACCCCTAAGAACATTTTCAAACCAACCTGTTAAGAGTATAAACAAAGAAATTAAAATCCAAACCGACAATATGATTTTCTTGAGATAAAGTGTGAAGAAAAATTGTTTGTAAGCAAGAAAAACAGAAAATTCTGTGCAGGAAGATCTCATTTTTATGGCTGCTAGATAACTTATTCCATGTTTAATTGTACTTTATGCTTGATGCCTAGACGAGCAACAACCTATAAGTACAGATACCTGCAACATGAATGTCTAATGTAATCTAACCGAAAGGAGTTACAAGTGTATTGGTGTATGAGGTCAACCTAATCTCACCTCTGTTATTCCATGCAAAATTTTGTCCTCCATACACTACCTCTGTTTTAGATATGCTCACACTACCTCATTTATTTGACACAAAATGTATTTCATACAGACCTTCGCAATTACATCGGCCGTCTCCTTGAAGTCAACGCATCTAGAGACATTAGACTTAGCTAGAAACTCATCAATCAGTCGGATTCCAATATTATATCCCCTGCATAAAAACAATAAGATAACTGGAATCAAAACACCTAAGAAAATTCTAAAAAAGGAAATCTACCATCAGAAGCAAAATATCATCAATGAATGCATTTGGTGATTAGTGATTACCATACTAAATGAAAGTTTTCAAAAGAATGTCCGAAAAATGAAAGTTATATCTAAATTAAGAATACATGGTCTGCCATTGAGGAAGAGGCCATTATTATAAGGTGTTAGACTGTTTGGCGGATGTCTACTAACTATCAACTCTACGTTCGAGGATAACACACTGCCTTTTGAGTTTTGACAGGGGTCTATAGGCCCCTAATGACCTAATTATAGTGCAAACACCATGTTACGAGAGAACAAAACTAGATGCCACTACTCATGCCCAAAATCCATCTGATTATTTACTTGGGATTGAGTCTCAAGTTTCAAAGTATTCACTCAAAAAATTAAGGAAATTTGCTTCCCAGAGACTGCAAACACATTCACCACGTACTATCCACATGAAGGGAATTCAATAACATAGGCTATCATTCTGTATGAAAAATAAGGTGTTACTTATACATTCAATAAACTTAGTCTTAAGTTCAACTGAAAATGGTACAGGTTATAGGGGCAATTCAGCTTCTCACTAAGCCTTATCGACAATTCACAATTGGTAAAGTTTCCTTCGACATTCGGGTTAAACTCTCCTCTAATCAGATTATAAAAGAAACTCAGATAGCTGAAAACACATCCACGGCAGGGTTCAATACCACATTACCACCCGTGTATCCTAAACCTTATCAAGGTCTGTAGAATTTAGTAAAAACGTATATAATAATTATTTGTAGACCATCAAGCTACATTTTTCTTATATAATTATTGTCTCTCAGACCCATACTCAAATTTTGAACTGGCACCATGAGCATTTTTTTTTTTTTTTTTTTTGCGTCGTCAATCTAATTAAAATTATTATTAATCATATTTCAATAAATCTTGTACTACCAAGTACTTCTAAATTTCTCTTAAATTAAACCATAATTATTAAATTAAATAATTAGGGTAAAAAAAAAAAAAGTGTTACTTACATTTGATCAAGTTGTTTGTTGACTTCTTCAACTTCTTCGAGATCTGTAAGTAGTTGTCGTACAATTGCTCCATATGTTAATGTGAATAACTCTGCATTCTATAAACAAAATCAATTCATCAATCAAACAATCAATCAAGAAGATGAAGTGATTTAAAATTTAATTCAAAATATTTCAAAAAAAAATATATAAAAAATTATAATTATGATGAATTACATCTTACCACACGTTCAACATTAGCGAAGACTGCATCACCTGTTCTTGGAGCTAATGGTGCCATTAATCCTCGAGATCTGTGAAATATCTTTTTCTCTCTCTTTCTCTTTCTCTCTTTCTCTCTTTCTCTTCTCTTCTCTTCTTCTCTCTTTCTCACTGACTCACTGTGTTTCTCTCTCTCTTGGATGTGGGTTAGTGGTAATGGGTCGGGTTGTTTTAGATCCAACTAGATTCAATATATTCCGGCCTACAAAAAAGCCCAAAACAAAGCCCCATCATCACATACAAATTATGGATGGTCAGTTGGTCACCATACAGTAAAACCTTGATAAATGAATATCGGACCAGAAAAATATATTTATTTAAAGGAGGTTATTCGTTTATCGAACACTTTAGTACAAAAGTTTGAATCGGACCAGAAAAATTTATTGCGAGGTTATTCACTTATAACATTCATTTTGTTTTGTAGTTTGCAAGATTAATGATATTCGAAGTACGTCTTAGATGTGGATGTTAAAATCTGTGCCTGCTTGGGGCCAAGATGCCAAATTGCCAAGTACAGTTAAACCTCGATAAATAAATATTCGATAAGTGAATAACCTCGCTTAAGTAATAAATTTGTCTAGTCCCAATTCAAGATTTTGTACTAAAATAGTGTTCGATAAATGAATAATCTCAATTAAATAATATATATATCCAGTGTCCACCACGTCATATTAACTCATAGGGTGCCAAACCCCATCATCACATGATAATTACCAACACTAATATATGGTTTGTTTTATTTTTTTTTTATTGGCAACGGGATTGAGGGGAGTTTACCCCTTAAAAATTTAAAATTACATGTAAAAACTTATATCAACAATCAACTGTTGACGTGTTTCGAACCCACAACATCTCCACTTTGTGAGAGGTGCTACCAATGAGCCAGATGTTCATTCACATCACAAATATCATCCAAAGCATGCAACTTTCCAACGGTTACATACTGTCCTATCAATATTGTTTCAAAAGAATTTGAATTTTGGCAGTTGGCACACCCTTGTGATATGACTTCTGAGGTATTTTTACATTGAGAAACAAAACTTTAACCTCTTGACTTCTTTGATTAGTCTTAGCAAGATTAATTGCAGAATGCTAGTACACTTTAATACAAGGTTAATTACAGTATTATCAACACTAAACAACATCTATGAGGGAAAGTGAAGTGATCATTGTAACAAATAAATAGAACCAGGAACAGAATAAGAAAAACTACTGCTTTATTGCTCACTATGACTTACTGAAAAGTGAAGTACATGAAGAAGAAGATGGACTCTTTACTTATACTACTTAGTAGCATAAAAAGCTCCTAAAGAAACTTAACTACTGCGACTCATACTAACAAACCGAAGACTCAATCAGACGCTCCTAGAATTATGGTTGACCAGTTCATTCTCCATAGAAATAGGATGCACTAACTTGTAACACTCCCCCTTAGTGCAGACTTTCGATCAACAATACCAAGAGTACTGCGAAAATTTTCAAACTTAGCTCGTGCAAGAGCTTTGGTGAACACATCTGCCACTTGATCATTGGTCCTTATCTTCTGCAGCACGATCTCTTGATTTAGCACCTTTTCTCGAACAAAATGATGATAAATTTCGACGTGTTTTGTACGAGCATGAAACACTGGGTTGCCTGCTAACCTGATTGTGCTTTCATTGTCACAATTAATGGGAATTTGATGACTCATATTATTGCCCATATCTTGAAGAAGTCGCTTAATCCAAATGCATTCTTGTGTGGCAGTAGTGGCTGCCGCATACTCGGCCTCTGTGCTTGAAAGAGAAACAGTTTGCTGCTTCTTACTACACCAAGAAATTACAGCAGAGCCAGTATAAAAACAATACCCTGATGTCGAGCGTCGATCTACAACATCTCCAGCCCAATCAGCATTTGCATAACCATGTAGAGAAAAGGATACATCTGACTTATAGAAGAGACCAAACTCCAGAGTACCTTTCACATATCGAAGAATTCGCTTTGCGACGATTAAATGACCAACACAAGGACTATCCATAAACTGAGATACAACTCCAACAGCATATGCTATGTCAGGCCTTGTTATGGTTAGATAGAACAGACTGCTGACAAGCTGACGATACTTTGTGATATCATCCAGTGGCTCTCCTTCAATTTTCTGCAACTTAAGTTGTGGTTCCATAGGAGTGGATATTGGCGGCGAATCTCTCATGCCAAAACGAGTTAGCAATCTTGTGGCATAAAATCCTTGAGAAAGAAAGTATCCATCTGTTTTGACAATTTCTAAGCCAAGGGACGAATGAATTTCTCCCAAGTTCTTCATTTCAAACCGGATGGACAACTCATCACAGAGATGTAAAATTTCAGCATTATTATCACCAGTGATAATCATTTCATCCACATAAAGAAGAAGTATAGTGTACTTGGATGAAGTAATCTTCACAAATAAACTAGGATCTGGACTTGAAGAATTGAAACCACAAAAAGAAAGATATTGTGCAATTTGACCATACCATGCGCGCGGAGCTTGCTTTAGGCCATAAAATGCTTTTTTGAGTCGACACGCATGATGAGGAAACTCCTGTGAAATAAAGCCCTGGGGCTGCTCCATAAAAATTTCACGATCCAACTCACCATAGAGAAATGCATTCTTTACGTCTAGTTGCCATAAATTCCATCTGTTGCACGCAGCCAATGAAATAATAGTTCGTACAGTCACCATCTTGGCAACCGGACTGAAAGTTTCTTCATAGCCCAGTCTGTATTGTTGAGTAAATCCACGTGTAACCAGGCGAGCTTTATATCGATCAATTGACCCATCTGCCTTCTTCTTTAACTTGTAAACCCATTTACATGTTACTAATTCAGCATTCTGAGGCTTTGGTACTAGTTCCCATGTACCATTTTTATGCAAAGCTTCAATTTCTTCGGCCATAGCAGTTTCCCATTCAGCTGTTCCTTGAGCCTCTTTGTAACACTGAGGTGCACTATCATCACATGATATACCCAAGAGAAAACAAGAAGTAACACTAGCATAGTTGACATGAACTTCAAAATCATGGAGATACTCAGGTTGCCTCCTTTCCCTTGCTGACCTTCGAATTTCAGTTTGATCTTGTTGAACTGGTGGTGCAGATAACAAGCTGTTGTTCCCCCTTTCTCTGGAAACAATACCATTAGAGAATGGCTCAAGAGGGACAACATCACTCCCCAAATTTTCAGCAGCATATTTCAAATGATCAAGAATTTGGACATTATTTGGACCAAACAACACATACTTACCGTTGTCTGTTATTTGAGAAACTGATGCGAGATTCTTCTTTAGACCAGAAACATGATAGACATCCTTGAGAGAGACACGTTCAGTATCATTTAAACTATCAACATTGAAGTTTCCTTCTTTCATTACAGGATGTAATGAATTGTCAGCCGTCATAATAACTCGTTTTCCTTCATGTGGTCGAACATCAGAAAGTAAAGTAGCATCTCCTGTGACATGATGGGAACACCCCGAGTCAACGATCCACTCCTTCTCATAATCAATAGAGCCAATACCCTCAGTTGGGTGCATTGCAGAAGCCATATCTGCTGGTTGATCAATAACCTCAATAGAAAAACATTGCTCCCATTTTGTATCATCAGACTCTTCAATTTCATAAGTTGTATTTGCATTCTCGTCAGGAAGCTTTACTCGACAGAATTTCTTGATATGACCTGATTTACCACATCGAGAACAAGTCACCTTCACACGGCAATCACGCTTGAAGTGGCCCTCCTTTCCGCATCTATAGCAAGTTCTAGAACTGTCCCGCGTGTCCCCCTCACTTCCAAACCGCTTGGATGGAGACCTGTTGTTTCCCTGATCTTTAGTGTAAAGAACATTATCTTCTTGAGAGAGAGGTTTGTTGGTCATTTGTTTCTCCAAAGCTTCCTGATTTGATAGTAAATTTTCTAACTGAATGATGGAAGGCTGATCTGCCCACCCTTGTACTGACGAAATAAATCGCATGAACTCTTTCCTCAAACCACGGATAAGATAACGACGCAAGCGTGCATCGCTGATAGGCTCCTCTGAATCTAACTCTGAAACTTCTGAACATAAAGTTTTAACTTTCACAAAATACTCTGGAATTGACAGATTACCTTGAATCATTCCAGCAAGTTCGTTCTCCAGAAACTGCAGCCTCATCGTATTCTTTTGAGTAAATAATCTTTCAAGTGTCTCCCACACTTGCTTTGGTGAATTCATCTCACGAACATGTTGAATGTATTCTTTGCTTATCGAAGTCCTCAAAGCAAATAAGGCTTTTCCGCACTTAATCCTCCACTTTCGTCGAAGCTCGCCATTTTGCGGAGTATCTTCTGGAATTACAGTTTCCACACCAAAGATAAGCTCCCACAAGTCCTGCCCTTGTAAATAGGCCTCCATACACAGCTTCCAATAACTGTAGTTATCAGCAACCAACTTCTCAACAGCAACCTGAGAAAAACTACTTCCACCGTTCATCTTAAAAGACTGAAAAAATACTCCAAACAGCACAACACCTTCACTAAATAACAACAAACACCTAGTGAACAATAAAACCCCTGTTATGAACCAAGCTCTAGATACCATGTAACAAATAAATAGAACCAGGAACAGAATAAGAAAAACTACTGCTTTATTGCTCACTATGACTTACTGAAAAGTGAAGTACATGAAGAAGAAGATGGACTCTTTACTTATACTACTTAGTAGCATAAAAAGCTCCTAAAGAAACTTAACTAATGCGACTCATACTAACAAACCGAAGACTCAATCAGACGCTCCTAGAATTATGGTTGACCAGTTCATTCTCCATAGAAATAGGATGCACTAACTTCTAACAATCATCATGAAAAAAAACTCAAAGAAGAAGATGAAGATAAGAGGAAGTGAAGATAGGCTTAGTGCATTACCAGATTCCTTACTCCACCACATCCTTTCATTTCTAGACATGAAAGAAGTGTTGCAAACAAGTTTTCTTTCAAGAAAATGGAGGTACTTTTGGAAAACTCTTATGGTACTCAACTTTGATTATTCTCTTTGGAATGTCGTTCTATCAAAGAAGAAAGAAAATAGTCGCCGTTACGTGAAGAAAGTTTATCATGTCTGGATTTTGTTCAGAGGGTATTACATTTACGTGATAGTTCTGCAAACATTGAGAAAATCCATCTTTCACAGTACTATTGTTGTGATTCTAGTCGACTCGATGATTGGTTGGTTTTTGCAGTAAGAAAAAATGTTAAAGAGATACATCTTAGCATCCCTAAAGATGAACCCTATGTATTGCATGACTTTCTATTTACCTCATCATCAAGTGTCCAAGTTTTTACATTGAAGTCACTTAAATCTCGATATTAGATATTGTGTTGGTGTTTCAGTTAAAACACCGGTATCAATATGTTCAGCTCAACAACTAAGATCACTAGAATTGCTCTCAGTTCCACTTCCTAACGGCGATTCCAATGGTGAACTTGTTTTCAGTTGCCCTGTTTTGAAAGATTTGATTTTAGAACATTGTGATCATAGACATATCAGAATTTTGCGCATATCTGTACTACAATTGAAAAAGTTGGTAGTTGATGACTGCTATAAAAACAGTTCTTGTGAGATCATGATATGTACTCCTAATCTCATATTTCTCAAATTAACAGGCTCTTCTTACTATACTGTTGGAAACCTTTCTTCATTGATTAGTGCTGAGATTGAAGGATTGCGAACTGAGTGTTTGATTAAGATTCTTAATGGTCTTCATAATGTTACAAATCTGGAGCTCCATCATTCATATAGGGTACGTCTTTTTGTATCATTTTTTTTTGGTTTTGTTATAAAATGCAACATTTAAGGATGAATCATGCATTATTTGTCTGCAGTCGTAGAAGTAATTTCGAAAAGGTGTATCGGATTTGTTTAGTTCTGATATATATATATATATATATATATACCTTCATATACAATTTTGTTCTTCAATAATCACGGCATTATGTCTCCTGTCTTCAAATCCTTGCTATAGATCCACAGTCTTACTGTTACGCCATCTAAAAGCCGATTATCTTGAGTGGTCCTATAGTTTTGTGTAGTTACATATCCATACATGCATCATCATGATGTACGTGTTTGGCATACTCCAATCATTATTTGTGTTTCTCTATTTTCAACATCTTTCATAAAATTAGGTTTGATTGTGTAACAAGTGGATACTGAGTTGTGAACTTCATTAGCTATTTCTACTAAGAAGCATACTGCATTTCTACATGGTTTTACATGTTATTTAAGTTGTTTATAACTTTTTATCCCTTCCAGATTAAGCCAGAATCTGAACATATTCTGGAGGAGCTGCTCAGTCCGTTTTCTAATCTGAGGTATTTAAAAACGTCCGGGCTGTACTATGGTTCTTGTATTCAAGCTTTGGCAACCTTTTTGAAGAGTGCTCCATCAATAGAAACTCTTGGGTTGAAAGTGGTTCCGGTACTTACCAAAACTTCATCTCAAATATTCTCGCAATGTGCTTATAATTATTTCAGTATGGTTTCTCAGTGTGATGATCAGTAATTTGAAATGAAAATTTAAGTTATATATTTTTGTTTGATAATGCCGCTTTTGTTTAATTATGGATTTTTATCCTTTTTATGAAAGGAATGCACGTCAAACAGTTATGGTTGGGAACCGAAGTTGACAGACTTGTCGTTAATGAACTACGAGTTTCATCACCTCAGATGTGTTAAGGTCTTGGGTTTCCACCGTCTTGAAAAAGAACTCAAGATTCTTGAATTTGTACTAAAGAACGCGACAGTTTTGGAGAGCATTGCAGTCACCCTTCCAAAGCGCAGGAAAAAGTATACAAAAAAAGAGGTCGCAGAATTTACTATGAAGTTGCAGTCTCTGCCTAAAGCCTCTTCAGATGTCAGAATAGATTTTATGTTATGAACCGTTGTGTTCATTGCGCACGGCATAGAAGCATTCATGTTTAGATTTTGGTTTGGCATGGTTTTGTTTCGGCTTCAATTGGTTTATTTCTGTTTTAATTTCGGAAAAATTGGCGATAACCCCCCACATTATGGTCGCAGAATTTACTATGAAGTTGCAGTCTCTGCCTAAAGCCTCTTCAGATGTCAGAATAGATTTTATGTTATGAACCGTTGTGTTCATTGCGCACGGCATAGAAGGATTCATGTTTAGATTTTGGTTTGGAATGGTCTTGTTTCGGCTTCAATTGGTTTATTTCTGTTTTAATTTCGGGAAAATTGGCGATAACCCCCCACATTATGGTCACTCTTAGCAAGAACCCCCTCATTTGTCCATTTTTGGCGTTAACCCCTCATCTCCCCAAATTAGACCTTGTGTTGCCCAATTTACCCCTGACCCCTCATATTTGAGTAAACCCCCTAATTTATCATTAACAAAAGTTTACTAACTGATGTTAACATAACTCTTATTTGCCTACTTCCCCCCCTCCCCCCCGAAAAGTAAAAATGTGAAAACCCAAAACCTAAAATTTACTCTCACCTACCAGTTCACCTTGATCAGGTAGGTGGGAGTTGATTTTACTTTTGTTTTCAAGTTTTTAACTATCGCCCGGGGGGTGGGTCACAAATATATGTTCCGTTAACAGAGATTAACGACTGTTAGTGAGCTTCTGTTAGTTAAGTTTGGGGGGTTTAGTCAAATAATATGTGACAGGGGTATAGTGGGCAAAAAATTTGTTGAAGAGTGTGTGTGTGGGGGGGGGTTAACGCCAAAAATGGACAAATGAAGGGGTTATTGCGAAGAGTGACCATAATGTGGGGGGTTATCGCCAATTTTCCCTTTAATTTCTTGAAGAATACATGAATACAACTCTAGTAGAAGTGTGATCAGCAAATTCTTTCTCTTACTGATCAAGTGTAAGACATGCCTGTATTTTGGCTTCGAAATAATTGATTTTTGTGGCATCATTTCATATAGTATATTGGTGATGAAATGGTATAATTTTGTTTTCTAATTGGCAATTTAAGTGTAATGAGCTGTTTAAATGCTTTAATCCCAAACTAAAAACAAATACAGTATAAACAAGCGAAGAATCATGCATCATGCATGTCTAATCAGGCCAAGGTGTCCAACTTTGTTGGATCATCTTGACTGGTAAACTAGTTTTCAATGTCGGTTGATGTGTAAACCAGTCTTCAACCGACATTGAAAACTAGTTTACCAATGAAAAAAATTAATTTAGTCTATCTTCAGTATTGAGATAATAAAGTTTCAGCATTGAAACCAGGGAACTGTAAGCAACGCTGTATTTAAAAACAGGGTACCCTGTTTCTCGAAACCAGCGCTACAAACTGGTTTATACATGGGGAAAAGGAGGTAAGAAGAATAAATTCTATTGACCTGAAGCTCTGAACTCCCTTGTAAACTGAGTTGAAATATTTATAAGTAAGATAAGAGAAGTTGAAGAGGGTGAGGGTTTAGGGTTTACTAACATCACAATGGAAGAAAACAAGTCAAAGTGTTTAAGGTTCTATACTAGAAAGAAAAAGATGATGAAGATGATGAGTGATCAAACAACATGCAGTTTAGACAAACTAAGTGTTTTACCTGATTCCATACTTCATCTTATTCTTTCATTTCTTGATATGAAGCAAGTCGTGCAAACAAGCTGTCTTTCGACAAAATGGAGAAATATATGGAAATCTGTTCCAGTTTTGAACTTTGATTATGACTCACTAGGGAGAAAATCTGAGAAAAGGAAATGTTCAAGATCTGTTGATGGGAAGAAGGTTTATAGTAAAGATAAAAGCATGGATATTGTAAGTCGCATTTTGTTTCTTCGCGATGGTGATTCTAGTATTCAGAAACTCAACCTTTTTAAATTCTCAGATTATGATTCAGGTCGAATTAATACTTGGCTTCTTTTTGCCTTAAAACAACATGTTAAAGAGGTTCGACTTCATATCAACCCTCTTCGAGATATGTTGGATCAGGGCTTGAACACATTTTCTAGTCTAAGATGCTTAGAATTGAGCAGGTTTCTTTTTGACATTCGAGTTATTACAAGCTTATTGAAGAGCTAGCTGTCCTTATGTTGAAACTCTTATCTTTGTAAGTATCCAAGGTATCGTGTAACACCCATGAGTTGGTGTTAGTCCCACATTGCCAAGAAAGTGGTTGTTTCGGTAGTATATAGAGCTTAACCATACTTTAACTAATGTCAAGGCCTTTTGGGGTAAACCACATGGATGGGCCCCGATCCAAAACCCTCTACTGCTGGATATCCACAGTGACTAAAGGGGGACAATATTGACATAGCGAGCGGTATGGTGCTCGATGCACTGGGATGAGCGAGGACGAAATCCTGGGGCGTTACATATAGTACTAAATTAGGTTCACTGAAAATCTTTCAATCTTATTGTTTTTGTCACTAGGAATGCTATTTTATCGAAGACAAGGGGGATAATTGGAGAGGAGATCTGCTAATGCAAAACATATTATCTCACCTTAAATATGTTAGGGTTCGTAGTTTTCATGGTTACAAAAATGAGCTCAAGCTTCTCGAAATTTTACTGACTACTGCACCGGGCTTACAGAGCATTGCAATCACTTCAACAAAGGAATTTCTGAAGTCAAACAATCTGAACGAGTTCAGGGAGAAGCTGCATTCTCTGCCAAGAGCTTCTTCAAATGCAACCATATTAATCTCCTAGGCATTTGTGTTATTATAAATTCCAAGAATTTTGTTATCTGAACTATGCCAATCAGCTGCCCATGATACTGTTATATTTTGGTAGCCGGAAAGGCCTATTTTGTTGGTTGAATGCAATTTTTCGACCAGAATAGTTTTCTCTTAGGGACTCAATCATCCTTAAATTTGTTAACTCTTATCAATTTGGATGGAAGTATATTTTGCACTTGGAGCTATTGTTCTAGTATTATTATCTTTAATATTCGGGATATTTGTCTTCTCTTTTTGTTTAGACCTTTCATGGGACAACTATGTTACAAAGTTGCTGTCAGGCTACCCTGATTCCTGCCTCTACCACCTTCATGTAAATTGCTGGACTCGCGTGCCTGCATCAATACTGCATTACATGAAGGGTTAGGGTGTAAAAGTGCACGAGGAAGTGATTGTTCAGACTCTATATCTGAAGCTCCAATGGTACTTAGTACAACAACCCCTTTGATCTCTAGAGGAGTAGAGGTTGTTCCGTTTTTTTTTAGCACATTATATTGTAATAATTTGATGCATGATATCCATATCCGCTACCTTATTAACAATGGTATAAACATTGTTGTATGTGTTGTATAAAACTGCATTGTCATTCACAATTACAAATTACATTACAAGATTGTGTTTAATTTTGCATGGCATTGTACATAAACGAAACAATATATCAGAAAAATGTTGTGCGCAACGGAAACTTAATACACAACTAACGATGATTGAACTAGTGTATGAAATAAATAAAACTACAAAATCAAACAAGCAACCATACAAGACACAAAATATACGTTGTTCGGCAATATGCCTACGTCCACAGGGAGAAAGGATGATGTTTTTCTTATAGAGACAATTGTACAAGCCATCACGAAGAAACCGAAGTCTTCTTCCTCACAAAAGTTCTCAAACTCTCTAATGGCTTCTCACAATCTCTCTATCTTTCTTGCTTAGGGTTTTTTCCTCTTCTAATTGGTTTTATAACATAGCCTTACAATAGAACACGAAAAGGGCTTGAACATGGGCCCATATGGTAGAAAGCAATGAGGACGTACGTGCATACGAACGTTCATATGTACGTTCTACCGTCTGGGAGTAGTCTGTGATGCAGAACGTACGTACGCCCTAACTACGTACGTACGTTCCTGAACGAACTACTTCTGAACGTACATGCATACGAACGTATGTATGTACATTCTACTATCTGAAAGTT
Organism: Aquilegia eximia; assembly: GCA_023053565.1. Taxonomy (NCBI): domain Eukaryota; kingdom Viridiplantae; phylum Streptophyta; class Magnoliopsida; order Ranunculales; family Ranunculaceae; genus Aquilegia; species Aquilegia eximia. The sequence continues at coordinate 21,595,507 of JALIGU010000005.1, forward strand.
GTCTGTGATGCAGGGCGTACGTACGCCCTAACTACGTACGTATGTTCTTGAACCAAAAAACTTTCCTCTCCTTTCCATTTCCAAAAAAAACCCAACAATAAATCGTGTTACTTCGAAAGGCATACGCTTAAGCTTGACTACTTGTGTCCTTAATATATTAAGGACTCTACATCTTGAAACAGATTCACTACTATCTATCTTGACCTATAACTTTCATTTCGTTACTATAATGTCATTGTCATGTGTTCATGCTTTCATCTTTTTAAAGAACAACCTTCTGTTAGCATGGCGTGCAACATATATAGATGATTTTTCTTCTTCCTCATGAATTTGAATTTGAATTTTTTTTTGTTACTAGGCATGCTTTGTTATTATTGAAGACAGGAGGATAACTGAGGAGAAGAACAAAAAAAATCGGGTTTGCAATCTATTCAGAAAGGACTTGTAGTTAGGGCAGAAAATCGGGTCGAATTTATTCGAATATCCGACCGACCGAAATCCGAATATAGCGGATATGGTTCAAAAAATTTATCCGGATTTGAATTCGGATACAGTTATAATATTTTGACCGGCTCGGACACGGATAAAATCCAGATATATCCAAATTTATACTTTTATGCAAATAATATACCATTTTTACAAAGCTAATATGGTCATCAAATTATATACAAAAATAAAAATAATAATTCAAATTTTTTATTTATAAAATCCGGATATATCGAAAAAATATTATTATAATTTCTCATATTTAGTTTTTAGTTATAAAAAATCAAACCGAAAATAGATTCAGATATTTGATCCAAATAAAAAACGGATTATAGAATCCGGATCCGGATAATTGATTACGGATACGGTACAAAAAATTCAGTCCGACTCGGATACGGATATACTGAAAAAAATTCGGATATGGCTACGGATGACTACATATCCGCTCCGTATCCAATCCGTTTCCTGCCCTACTTGTAGTGCACTTGTTCTCTACTTTTGTCTAAATCCTTGAGTTTATCAATAAAATGGTTTTTTGTTAAAAAAAAAAAAAATATGGATTCTTTCTTACCACACCGTTCAACATTAGCGAAAACTGCATCACCTGATCTCGGAGCTTATGGAGCCATTTATCGTCGAGATCTGTGAATATTTTTCTTCTTCTCTTCTCAGTTCTCACTATCTATCTGGTAGTCTGGTTATTAGTGGTATGGAAGGAAATGGGTTGGGGTATTAAAGATCCAACTAGTTCCACAATATCCGGCCTGGTATGTGATAATATCAGCACAGTTAAAAAGCCCAGGATTAGGTCTACTAATGGGTTTGGCATAAAAAGCTAGTACAAAACATTTTCTGAAGCCCCATGGTCTTCTTTATATTGTTCATGTATATTGAGATGTAGCCTGTAGGAACCTTACATTTCTTCAAGCTTGTATAAATCTTCTCCATCCATGCAGCACACAATGGCAGATAGGGCTTTCCAAGACCATATTACACCCAGTCACCAAAATTCTTCCGGTGTCTCTTGGTAACCTTGAAGGGGTAGGACCGTAGGATGGAAACGTCTCATCAAGAAAGGCTCTAATGTCATAGTTACTTTGATTCACAGCAAGAGCAAATGTATCTCTGTACAACCCAAACACTGCCATCAACTCCTTGAGTCCTTGGTATGCTTTACATAAATGGAACGTAGGATGGAAGACTCAACACGATCGGATACAAACAGAGTAGCAATGAGAGAAAAAGAAGAAGAAGATTTTGTTTTGAATTCCTCTGGAAGACAAAAACATAGTCAGTCATTTAAGGAATGCGGACTCAAAGAGGAAACTATTATACTCCTTTTTAAGATGTTTAAGTTCCAACTTCCAAGGTTCTTTTACCTCTTTTGTTTTGCCCATGGGACCACATTGTAATTTATCACTATTAATAAAAACCAAAAATTTTAATTAAAAAAACCGCGCAGTTTGTAGCGCGTTTGTCCTCTATTTTTGTGTAATTTGTTGAGCTTATCAATAAAATTTTATTATTAAAAAAATAATATAAAAAAAAAAAAAGATTTTGTGAGAACACAAAATCAACTTTAATTAAAAAAAAAAAATAATAAAATTAAGAAACTCGGTTAAGTTGACTCGGAATCAGTGTTATCCGGGTTGTTAAAGATTCAATGTTGACTCGAGTCATTTGAAGACGGATTTCAATTCGGATGGAGATTTTGCAAAATTTTCTTATGGGACAGGTTCCTTAATTTATACTACTATTATAAACCTGAATAAAATTCAGGGGTAAGTCTCGGTTCATGAGAATTGAGCTTTAGAATTTTGTCACCTAATTCTGACTAAAATACTCTTTTAATCATGTTTTTTTAGTAAATTTACATAATACCCTTTAAATAATGGTTTTATTGTAATTTAACATATTTTTATTTATGGGCTAAATTTTTATTTATGAGGAAAAGGTCCAATAATAAAATAAAATAATAAAATAAACAAAATATAATCACAATAATAAATTTACTTAAAAAATAATTATTTTATACGATTTAATAAATTAGTGTAATTTGTAATATTTAATAAAATTAATAACTTCGAATGGTAATCAGACACAGATAAATTAAAATTGCTAAAGCACTAGTTATACATTTATACATATAGAGTAAAGATTTCTTTCTCCTCTTTTTATAATTTCATAGTAATTTGGGTATTAAGAACTTAAATTTTATAATTCTATAAAACATAAATCCTAAAAAAATAATTTTTTTTAAAAGCTTTTATTTGCTTAATTTTATATAGGATTAATCCGGTTTAAACAAATAAATCGATAATTTCACTTGAGTTAAACTCCGATTTTAGATAACCTGAGTCAACACTAAATCTTTGACCTAAATAACATCAATTTTGACTCAACTCGGTCAAGTTTTTCAGGATTTGACCAATTGGTAAATGAAAATATACATAAACGCTTATTTTCGAGCTTAGAAATTCTAAAAAACTACACAAGTGCATGTATGTATTTATATGCAAATAAGTGATATTATACATAAAATGGTGAAACCTAGATGGTCCCCTATCTGTTTCAATGGTTTTTTTCTAAGACAGATCTAACTTATAACCCCAAGGAGTAATAATCTTATATATATATATTAAGATCAATTTAGTTTTATCCAAGAAAATATATTCTCATATCTCTATGAAAATCCTCTTTGTTTTTGTAGTTTTTTTTCTTATCTTTACAAGAAAAGCACATTGATAGAGATATGTTTTCTATAAAGATAAACAAGTGAAAGCAAAAGTTGGAGACAATGAAGCTTATAATCCTCTGAAAGTGAGTGGCGCCGTTGAATGATTGAACTAAAAAACTTTTTCCTTATCAACTTCTACACACCACAAATCCTGGAAATAACCTTTACAAAATTACAAATGAAAATGGTTTGATGTATTTGATTGATATTTGTCGGCAAATGATTTACTTTTCTTCGAAAACATTTGCTACCCAAAATGAACGTAAACTATCAAAACTATTACAAATACGCGTCAATTTTTTTTCATATAAAATGATTCATGCAGGTATTGGCACCTAAAAAAATTGGTGTACCCGAACGGGTACCAACCTAGTTGGGGATGTTTTAGGACCATGTAAATGTTAGTTCAATGACCAAATTGCTGGGCCATATATATAGCTTGCACATAAAGGTATTTTAGATATAGGTCAGAGAAGAATGGTCCTTTTAAAGCTTTTATTTGAGAAAATCTGATCTTGGTACAAATACAATCATTCATACTTTTTTAAGAGAACAAAAATAATATATATGGATAAGAGAAGCTTTAGAACATGATATAGTGCAAGCTATTAGGTGCATTATTCTACACCTATTGTAGAGAAAAGCAAAGTGATGTGGTCGAGATTCCATGTGTTTGTAAGTAAGTAAGTATGTATACCTTTCACTTGGATTGTTTATCATTGCAAAGTATGGAGAAGTGGGTAGAGCTCTTTAGCAACTCGATCAGTTTGATACTGTAGTATATCATAATTATATTTGGTAATCAGTTGCTAAATTATTTGTATAACAAGGCAATTATAGGTTGTTTAAATACGGAGATCGGAGATCGTGCGAGATGGTCCACCTATTTATAGTTTAAGTCAATTCGTGGGCGCGCAACATGGTTGTGGCCATTGAACTGGTGGTACCATGATGATGATGATCACTAGCGCCTTTCATTTTATCATTATTGCCCCAAAAATATATCATATAGTTTAAACTACCCGATCGATCCTAATACAAAAATTATTGTTTTGTTATAGACATTATATACCAAGTAGCTTCTTTGCTGCAGAAGTTTGTCTGATAACACTGAAAGTGTAACCTTTTACAACAAGGGTGGTGACATCAAATTTAGATTGTAGCGCGGTATAAAATTTCTGTCATGTCAGTTAAAAGTTGGATTGCTGTACAATCTAAACTTGAGGCTACCCGTAGTTTGTAAATAAACTCTACTGAGGTTAATGATATAGACAAATGACATGTAAAAATTTGTTGAGTTGATAGACTTAATCTGCAACGGAAACGTAATTATTATGCCAGAAGACTCACCTCCATTAGCCTAAGTTTTGCAGCCTGCAATCTTTCAAACTATAGAAAACAGGGCGAAACGCTTCACTAAGGCTCAAAACATTCACAAATTTTGCAGCCTGCATACATTATATACAAAGCAGGCCTTAAGCACCTCGCAAAGGCTCAAAAACAAACTGGATTTCGCAGCCTAACGATCTTTTACATTATACCAAGCAGGGGTAAAAACGCGTCTCCAAGACTCAAACCAATCTGAATTCTATAAATAAAACATGAAGCACAGATAAAACCAAATGCAAAATCTTGTTTAAACTCATCACATTTAACTGCAAACAAGAAATTATAGTGGAACCAAAGTTCCATATATTTATGTCCAATATACAAACAGATAATTTTTTGTCCAATAACCAGTCTTATAGATAGCTCTGTGCTTCAGATATGCTTTCTAAATGAGGTCTCCAGACACCAACACGTCCTCGTCTTCGATCCCTTTGTGTTGATTTGTTCTCTGACATGAGCTCAGTTAAGTACTGATCAGATATAAGAGGTTTTGTGACAGCAATTGAGCTTCCTTTGTTATCCATTTCTCTTCTTTTCTTTCTCTTTGTTGTCGATCCTGCAGACCTGGTTTTTTGTGGTTGTGAAGCTACTGGCATAAGGAAATAGATCTTCCCACGTTGAAGTTCGGCTTCTGGAGGTATTATAACAATTTTTGGAACAACACCATCTGATGAAGCTTTTCTTAATATATGCTTTGGATTTGCCTTCATTACTTCACTTGCTAGAATTGTATGACTAAATTCTTCGACACGACCATTTGAATGTACTATACGAATTACGTCAAGAACTCCACATGGAAGTATACAAGATATGCAACACTTGATGCTATTCTTCATTGCTTCTTCTTCTTCTTCAGCTTCTCTAACTCTCTCATGAAGAGAGAAAGAGAAGGGGAGACAAAGGTGGAGAAAGTGAGCTCAAAGCCCTCAAAAGGGTGTTGTGAGAATGAGTAAACCCTTTTTCTTTTTTAGTGTGAGTTGGGAATCAAATCATTATAAAAATTTCAAGTAAAGAAATCATGTTAATATTATTATGATTTTTCTTTTGTTGTAAAGTGGAAAATTCTATATATCTTTGCTTAAGATGAAATTCATGGCTTGAATAATTGCATTCCCTTTGGCCTATGGTACTTGACAATTTTCTTTTTAGATCCATCATTTAGGGGTACCCTTACCTCACCTTGTCACCATCCCTATAACTTTGTTCCCTTATTTAGTAATCCAGGTACCTATGGATGTTACATGTTAGTTGATGATTGGAAAATGCCACATCAAACTTTAATAATCTCAATTATTCTTATGAGCTAGATCAACTCTCAAAAAATTTTATATGTGTAGCCAACTTCTATGTGGGTGTGTACACCCAATCATATGATGCCACGTGTCTATAAAGTGGTTGAAAAACTGATCAAGCCCACTAGGGTTAACTAAACCCATACTAAGTTATATTATTATTGCCACATGGCATTTTGTGATTGGATGTACACACCCACATACAAGTAAGCTACACATATAAAATTCTCTGATCAACTCTGGATTCGATTTACTATTCAATATTAGAACATAAAACATATCAGCTAAAATTTTAACGCAGATATGTTTTATGTTCAATAATAACAATGGATAAAAGCGAATGTCATGACTTTAATATCCAATATTTTTACAGTAAGATTCAATATCTAAAGATTGATTCATTATCACACATATTAAAGGTGTATTATTCGCAAAACTTGTTGGTGCGATGGGTGGCAAATGACAAGTGGTACATAACTGTTGAGGGGCGTGTTTGTCTCGCTAAATGACACTAGGCGACCCATGGCTGGATCTACCATGTTTATGTAGGTAAGCAAGAGAAAGGAAGAATACTAATACTGTAGGGTCATGGAGAGGAAAGGGTGCCCTTAAGAAAATTTAGTTTATTGATCAGATGTAGATGTTTTTGCTTGGATTTTATGACAATGGGGTATAGAGATATTTAATTCTTATTGTTTGGGTGTGAATATTAATTATAAGATGTGATGTGTAATGATCATCTACAGTGTTTCTCTTCCAACTTGTAGAAATCATGTAGAGAAGGAAAACATTTGGGTGTTCTTAAAAGATTTCTTCTTACAAATATGGAAACATGATTAGATTTGAGCCTACCATTTTCATCTGTTCACTCTAATGTCTTTGACTAGTAGGCAAGAAAATAAAGAGATTTCTCCCAAACTTGAAAGAAAAAAGTTTTTGTTCCCCACTTCTGCTAATGCCATTTTGATCACCTTTTGGTTCATACTTCTTTATGTTTTGTACAGTGATCAGACACCCTAAAGCTCGGCACTAATCATCGTCTATGATGATTGTCAACTCAAAAATTTGCGCTAAATTAAACTGTCGTTGATTTTGTTTAAAATTACAAAAAATGTACGTAGAGGACAACCGCGCAACAAACTGCGCGCATTGCCAGTAGTTTGAATGTACATACACATCCAACTGTGGAAATGCTAGTGATATAGTTTCTAATATACACTTGTTAAGAAGATATACTAATCAAATAACTTTCATAAATAGATAGGATGAAATAGTCAACTTCCCATGACCTTAAGGTATGGTTCTTGATTGATTTCAAGGTTTATTTTTCCTTATTCTATGGTTTTTCATACATTCTATGAGTTCTTTGAATGATTGATGATTATAAAATCATCAGATTCCTTACTGAAAGAGGATAAAATCTTAAAGGAACAAGACTACAGAAGTCATTGATGAGAACTACTCCAATTTAATGGTCATGGTCATGAATTGCAGGTAGCTAGTCAGCCAAGTATGTGGCAGTTTGTTGCCAGTAACCAGTACCACTAGATATAGTTTGAATCTACTGACACAAATATTAATGGACAACAAACCATCCAGGTACAGTATCATAAATTTCATGTAGGTCTATATATTTCAATCAGAAAGAAAACATCTAGACAATATATTTCTCAACTGGCCTGGAAAACCAACCCTAATATGTACGCGAACAGGGAGTCATACCCGTTTAGGCCTTGACACCTCGTTTGCGTACAAGGGTTCATCTTGAGGACCCAGTGGCCAGTTCCTGTTAGTGGTCATGGTGATTAAAGCTGTCTGATTAATAATACTAATAGCGCGCTTATGTTTTAGGTTCCATATTAACTCAATTAAGGTACCATTCATCCATTAAATGTTCAATACTTCAATGGGGGACATGCGCATTATGGAGGGTAGGACCTAAGAAAATGTCATGCTGACCAGTCCCATCATCATTAGTTTCTGAAAGTTCAAATTATAGGAAAAATCTAAATTTGCAAAGACACAGTTTAGAGGTCTAAATGTGGTGATTGTAATGTTGGATAGGAGTTTTGACAATGCCACATAAAGGAAGTATAAGTTCTGATCAGTGTCTTGGTCAGGTCAGCCCACAACACGACCCACGGCCTTCTACGTACGTAATGCGGGTTCATAAAGAACTTGGGCTGGACACAAAACAAAGGGATAGATTGTTACAAGTACAACACAGACATCATAGTGTTGTGCTAACTGCTAAATAATCATCCACTATGTTTTCCAGTCTAGTTAGAAACTTCAGAAAACTCATAGCAACACCAAGATTGAAGATCCTAATCTATCTAGGAGCCTAATTGTGTTCTGTCTTCAGTTTTAAGCGTTTCACAAATATGGATACTTTTGATACTGAAAAAAGGATTTCCAAACATCAGCTTCATTTCTTTACAAATGGTGAACTAGAAATCCCCTTGTTGCGTTTTTCCATTTCAACATGACACATTCTTTTCTATACATCAGCCTGCACTAACTGCACCTCAAAAGTCACAGTGGTTTGAAGATTACGATCATTTTGTCACTCTGTGTATATAAAAATTGCTTTCGCAACAGATTAAACAAGGTTACTCAGCAATACGTACATGAGTGACAACTGACAAGAGAGATTCTGCAAGGTGTGTGATACTAGTCTAGAAGGATACCAAGTAACTGCATTTCTGTTGTACGTCTCTATCTCAATATCCACTAAAGGGCAGAGTCCATGCAATCTTCACACACTTTCCAATGTCATATTTATGGTGTTACCTAAGAGTTTTCATTGAGTTATACCCAATTTTGTTCTTGATTTTTTTATACCATACGACATCCCCATGATTCTTATGCGAAATCATGGGGTAAAAGCGGTCAGATTGTCATTGGAATCCACTTCTAGCTGATACAAGCGCGAAAGTTGGATCCCAATGCCAATCTTATAACAGCATAAGGTTTCTTGTGGGACTATAGTTTGTATAATAATAGAAATGATGTACTCCTAGTGTTATGGTCTTGTCGTCTTTTTGGTATATAATGATAAGGTTAAAAATGGATAGAAGTTAGACATGATGGAGACTAGAATGGAGTTATGTGTTAGTCATTCGATTATGTCAATGATGATGCATACATTTTTTTTTGTTTTTTGTTTTCTTTATAGTTCATTCACTCCTCTCTTCAAGTTCTTCTGTTTGTTATTGGCTTTGTCTGGAATCTCTCTCCTTTTAAATAAGGGAGGTAAGGATAGAAGAAACGAAAAAAACAGATCGATTTCCTGTTCATTTCGAGTTCTGGAGAAGATGGATGTCTTCATTTCTGAGGATTATGTTATGAGTAGACGGTTAGAGATGAAGAAAAGAGCACAGCAGCAGCAGCAACAGCAACAGCAGCAGAATCGACAACCTTTCCTCTATGTTGAGACAAAGAAGACTGTTATTAATTCAGAAGGCGTAGTATTCTCGAGTCAAGAGAATACAGGTATTATTAGCCCTTCGACTCCTAGCGTCACTTCTCCTAATGATCAGTCTCCACTTGATCGTATCTTTGACTGTTTCACTCCGTGATTCCTTATATACATACATGTATTCTTATTTTTAATTTCTGTGTCTGACGATATAGCCTAGCTACTTATGCATATATGTATTCTTATTTTTGTCAATTAATAATAAAGAGAGGTTGTGTTTCCAATTGATCGATTGAATCAATTTGGTTGAAGCAGATACCTAGTGTAACGGATTAACCCTAGTCATCAATGAGAATTCTGAAGCGAGATCACTGATGATAATAAACAATTCCACCACTAAACACCATATAGAAAATATAGCTAATTGTTTCTTTTTAACTCTGCCGGCAACAATTTTTATTCCCATTCTAACTCTAAAGATTGTATTCCTAGTGTAATCGGCAATGAAGCAATTCTAGATATCTGAACATAGAAAACTAGTTTCAATACTGCATACCGCTTATAGTAGTGAAGGTCTGCTGGAAGTTCAGTAGCTTCTCTATACGTCATTTCCATCAAGCTGTCCATGAGAAAGAAGGTGTGCCGTATACTTCTGGAAGCATAGAAATGCGCAAATGTCTCAGAAAATAACATTATTAACATTCAACAAGCAACGTTCAGTAACCAACTTGATAATAAATACTTACATGCAGTGGTATGCAAACGTGTTCGAAGTGTGTAGCCATGATGGAGTACTCTGTCAGACCACATTCTTCAATTTCAAAGCAATTGCCAAGTGCAGCCTTATATAACTACATAATCAATACTGACCATTATATTGAAATAAAGAGAACTACAGAAATAAATATATATGTTGCATATAGAATTGGTCACCTCTGGATGCCCCTGCTCTTGCTCTGCAAATTGTTGATGTGTGAATGGATTAGATGCGAAAATCCACAAACTACGAAAATTCTCAATTTTAAGTAATAAGGACACTTCATTTGCAAGGATTTTCAGGCATTCCATTGTGCTCCGGCAATCCGCATTTACAACACATGCAGAGTGCAGACGCACTTCAATATTATGTATCAATCCTAAGCAGGCTCATGAGTCAAACACTTCATATCCTAGCTGGTGGAGTGGTGGTTAACAACATACACCTCCCTAGGAGATACTACATTTGCTAGGGAAGTCACCAGGTCAGAATGTCAGACACCAGGTCCTATGATCCCACATTTCAGACACATGCAGAGACACTTCAACAGAATTTCCATACATGTTACGTCATTTTGTCAAACATTTCATACCCATGTAAGACATCGTGTGTCGGTGTCATTTCTAAGGTTATATAAATTTAAGATACATAGCAATGTTCCAATTTGATGAACGTCTCCGATACTGTATACCATGTTGGACGATGCGTCTCAGCAGATGCGCATTTCAGACACATGCAGACATGTGTACTGGCTAAATTAGGCCAAGGTGTTTAAAGTTGTTTAGTTGTGTACCAATTAGAAATAAAAGAGGTTGAAAATTTACGTATTACGAGTATTTGCGATACAATTCTCTCTCGCAGTTTACAGATACTCGAAATCACTCTCCACTCATTGTAATTTGTAAAGCCACATTGCTAACAGTCTTTACACCTGATGATCATGACAGTTTACTGTCAAGTCTTTTTCAGATAAGGTAGTGGAGTTTGAAAGACCTCCTAATGTGGGTGTACAACTCTTTCCTTCCAGACTTCTCTTTTTTTTTTTTTTGAAGGCTTACAAGGACAGGGCCTACAAAGACAAGGCCTCGAAGGCTATTGATGGTACCACCTAAGCGTCCACACCGTCACCTTGCAACTCGAGCAATTCTGCTACTCAAGGACTTGCTTTCGCTGAAGAACACCTAGCCACATCATCATCACGGGAGAACACCTAACCACATCATCATCATAAGAGTATGGGCCTCATATTCTAAAACCAGACCCGAAGGCTGACCCACCTAAGAATTACATGAGAAATCCCCCCAAACACTGTTGATGGGAATCGAACTCACAACCTCTCGCTCGTGGGAGTGTTTGAGAGGGATAACAAACCAACTGAGCTAGCAGTTGTTTGTTCTTCCAGATTTCTCTTGAAATAGGACCATTAAACTAAGAATAATCTGATTCATTAGGGTACATTGTACACAGTTTGATCCAGATTGCACTTCTTGTGGCTTGTTTAATGAAATGATTTTTCATGTCGTGCTTCACTGCCCATTAGCATTACAGTTATGGCATGCTGTTGCAGTCCAGGAATCGATGTGTAGGTGATAGAAAACTCTGTGGTACTGCCGTACTGGTGTCGATTATGGACAGGGCGTCGATACAACTGCTTTCAGAACCTTGTACTGAGCTGGATTGAACTGTTGCATGTCAGAAATGGGGAGCAGCAGCTGCTGCAGAGCGGAAGTTATGAGGTCTTATGGTGTCCCTGGAGGGTCTATTCATTGATCCTGACATGGATGGTAAAACCGCACGTTGCACAATTTTAGCCGGGTGGTGCTCATAGAATATTGACTACTATCTTGTAGACTGTTCTAACTTTATGCGGTCTTTTGTGAAAGACCATGCTTTCGAAAATGAAGTGAAACCAGTTCTGAATTGTGTCAAAATGAATTCGCTTTAGTGAAGCTGTTAGAAGTAAGCAAGTAGATATCTCACATTCTCACTATTATTTTCATAACAAAAATTTCATATTATATAATTGTATATCTAATGTGACATATACAATCTCTTTTATTACACTAGAAAACAGTTGAAAAGAATAGAGCTCTCTGCTCCATGGAATATAAGGTAGTAAGGTAGTGCTAGTCCATGTAACAATAGTAGTAGCAGTTTTAGTTGATGTCCATCCAGAACTGAGCTTGAAGACGATCAACCACTTTCTTGTCAACTTGGAATGCCTTGGCAAGAACATCATCTGAGATGGATGGATTTGATCCAAAGACAGCATTAGCAATAGTAATCACACCTGGATTCTGGCTACTTAGACCAGCAAAAGCGACGGCTTTAGTTTTCCCCACATTGAATTGAAAGTGAACTAGTCCCTCTGGAAAAACAAATGCATCACCCTCATAAAGAACCTTGGTAATGAGGCGGTTGTCGGGGTTAGACGTGACAAATCCCACATAAAGACTACCCTCCAAGACTACTAAGGCCTCAGTTGCTCGAGGGTGTGTATGAGGAGGGTTGAGACCATATGGTGCATAGTCTATACGAACCAAGGAGATACCGAGAGTGTTGAGTCCTGGTAGCTGAGCCACATTTGCTGGAGTGACAAATGAACCAAGTTGATTGGATGTGTTCCCTGGCATATTAAGCCCCTTCAATAAGAAATCTGTTGGGTTTTATGTGCAAATTCAGACGGAGGGAAGCTTTTCACTCAGGAACGTACGTACGCAGTTAGGGCGTTCGTACGTTCAATGTGACAGATAACTGTTTCGGGAAGAAACGTACGTACGTGATTTCGACGTACGAACGTTGTATTACTTGTACAGGGGCGTACGTACGTAGTTAGGGCGTACGAACGTCCCGTACGCCAGATAACTTCTCCGTGTTGTAACGTACGTACGTGATTTCGACGTACGTACGTCCTCCTATGCTTTTGTGCAATATGGGCATGTTTGAGCCCAATTCGTGGTCTATTGTAAGGCTATACTATAAAGCCAAATAGAAGTGATACAAAACCTTAACTTTTCTAAGAGAGAGATTGTGAGAAGCCATTAGAGAGTTTGAGAGAACTTTGTGAGGAAGAAGACTTCGGTTTCTTCGTGAGGGCTTGTACAATTGTCTAGATAAGAAAAGCATCATCCTTTCTCCCCGTGGACGTAGGCATATTGCCGAACCACGTATATCTTGTGTCTTGTGTGTGGTTGCTTGTTTATTTTGTCTTTTTCGTTTTACTTTCATACATTAGTTCAATCATCATATTTGTGCATTAGTTTCCGCTGCGCACAACAAGTGGCATCAGAGCTTCGGTTAGATCTTGAGCGTCTTGAAGGTGTTTGAAGAAATTCCGCAGTGAGTTTCTTAATTGTGTTTCAAGTCCAAGGTTCTACCTTTTGTTCGTGGGTTGCATAGAAGGTGTTTGTTGAAATTCCGGTGTGAATTTCAGATTTGTTTACCTTCGGTTGGTGATTGTTTAGTGCATAAAAGTTGGTGGTAAGATGACAAAAGAATTGAATTTGAAGGATTCGAAGGGGGAAACCAAGACAGTGGTTTACCATTAAGCAAAGATTGATGTAGAGAAGTTTACCGGCACCAATAACTTTGGCATGTGGAGGTGTGAGGTAATGGATGCTCTATGTCAACAAGACCTAGAAGATGTTCTGGAGAATAAGCCAGAAGGTGTGGAAGAGAAGGATTGGAAAAAGATGAACAAACGAGCTTGTGGAATCATAAGATCGTGTTTGGCACAAGACGTTAAATATCTTGTGATGAATGATGTTTCTGCAAACGAGATGTGGCGAAAATTGGAGGAGAAGTACATGACAAAGACTATCCACGTACAATAAAAACTATTTACTTCGAAAGTTTTATCGAATAGATATGAGAAGAGGTATTTCCATGGCAGAGCATCTTAATGATTTTACCAAGGTAATTGCCGACTTGGTGAATCTTGGAGCAGATGTAAGTGATGAAAGCAAGGCAGTGTGTCTCCTCAATTCGTTACCGGACGAATATGAACACTTGGCTATCACACTTACATATGGAAAAGACAAGTTGGTGTATAGTGAGATTTCTGCAGCATTGTTAAATCATGCGTGTATGAAGAAGGACAAAGAAGAGTCCAAAAGCTCAACACCAGAGGTCTTAGTGGCAAGGGGAAGCTACAATAGTAGGGGTGAGTCTCGTAGGGAGCCGAAGAGGGGGTTTCTAGCAAAAGATGAATGTTCCTTTTGTCATGAGAAAGGGCATTGGAAGAAAGATTGTCTTCAAGCCAAGGCAAAGGACAAGAAGAATAACTCTGAGGTAAATATTGCACGTAATAATAGAGATGAAGATGATGGTTCTGATTACTCTTTATTTGTTTCATCCATCGATTGTTCCACTAATGCTAAAGAGTGGATATTAGATTCGGCTGGTACTTATCATGTGTGTCCCATAAGGGAATGGCTTTCTAGCTTTAAAAGGCTAGATAATGGTGCAGTAGTGATGGAGAATGATCAACCTTGTCATGTATTGGGGATAGGTACTATTCGATTGAAGATGTTTGATGGAAAGATAAGAGAGTTGAGGAATGTAAGATATGTTCCTGATTTGAAGAAGAACCTTATTTCACTTGGTACTTTAGAAGCCAAAGGTTACAAGGTAGTAGCTCAGAATGGTGTTCTAAAGGTTATGGTTGGTGCAATGGTATTACTAAAGGGTACTCGACGAAGTAACCTGTACTTCTTGCAGGGTAGTACAGTTACATGTGATGTGGCCATGTCAGAGGCTACAACGAAGTTTGCTAGAGAGACTACCAAATTGTGGCATATGCGGTTGACGCATAAATGTGAAAAATCTTTGCAGACAATGACGGAGCAAAGGTTTTTTATGGGTGCTATCGCCTGCAAGTTAGAGTTCGGTGAGCATTGTGATCTGGGCAAGCAGACAAGAGCAAAGTTTGGCACAACTATCCATTGTGTGAGTGGAGTTCTTGATTATGTTCACATGAATGTCTGGAGACCTACCAAGTACACAGCTTGGAGAGGTAAGTCTTATTTTGTGTCTTTAGTTGATGAGTTTTCTAGGCGTGCGTGGATGTACATCATGAAGCATAAGGATGAAGTCCTAGAAATATTGAAGTGGAAGAAGCTAGTTGAGGCCCGAATTGACAGAAAGATCATGGTATTGTGCTTAGATAATAGCATAGAGTACAAAGATGATCCGGTCTTGCAAGTATGTCAGACTGAGGGTATTGAGCGTCACTTCACTATGAGAAAGACACTGCAACAGAATAGGGTGGCAGAACACATGTTGTCTATGGATGGATTAGGCAAAGTGTTTCAGGTTGAGACATGTCATCTTATTAACAGGTTGCATTTGATTGTGATAAGTGGTAAAACTCTTATGGAGGTTTCTATGTTGAAGCCTGAGAGTTCTCAGCAGGTGGAGAACAAGACCAAAGAGGTTTTGCAGTGGGTGAAGATTTGCATATCTCCATATGTTCCAGTGGGTTTTGTATCTAATGTGGAAACTCTTGTAAGGGTTTTGGGTGTTTCAAATTCTGATGACATGACAGATGATGAGACGATTGGAGATGCAGAAAATGGTGATCTTATTGATGAGGGTCCAATTGCAACTAGATTACCTAAGAAGGAAGAAGAATCTCTAGGTAAAGATGTGCACTTGAAGGTAAACGTTTGCATCCTTATGGCTTTGGTACTGGGATCTGATTGTGTATTAGCTCTGTTTGATGTGAAAACGGTTGTTTTACATGGTGAGCTAGATGAGGAGATATATATGTCTCAGCCTAGTGGTTTTGGAGTTGCAAAGTATGATGAGTTGGTGTGTTTCAAACCATATATTTCACGAGCAGTGGGCATTGTAGGTAGATACATGCATGATCCTGATGTGAGACATTGGGAAGCTGTGAAATGGATGTTCCACTACATTCAAGGTAGTGTGGAAGTTGGTTTGTTAGTTCAACATGGAAGGACTTTGAGTCTGCGGTGTGGTGGTTATGTGGATGTTGAGTATGATTGTCACTTTGATAGACGTTGGTCTACTCTTGGATATGTGTTTACATTGGCAGTGAGATCTATCAGCAGATTGTCCACATTACATTCTATGGTTGCTTTGTCTCCGACAGAAGCTTGGAATATTACCGTGACTAAAGTGGTGTATGGGACTAAGTTCTATTGGTTAGAATTGGTCCATATCATTCCTTCGAGTTGATAGTATATCTTGGAGTGAACTACGATGGCTTGATCCCTTAGAAAAAGGATACATAGGCAACCATGAGGTGGTACAGCCGAGGTGGTCTTTCGGGACATGTGTGGGAGTTTGTGACTTGTGATTCTTGGTGTCGGCTTAGATTTATTGAATCTTCGCCGAGGTGGAGAATTGTTGGGTTTTATGTGTAAATTCAGACGGAGGGAAGTTTTTCACTCAGGAACGTACGTACGCAGTTAGGGCGTTCGTACGTTCAATGTGACAGATAACTGTTTCGGGAAGAAACGTACGTACGTGATTTCGACGTACGAACGTTGTATTACTTGTACAGGGGCGTACGTACGTAGTTAGGACGTACGAACGTCCCGTACGCCAGATAACTTCTCCGTGTTGTAACGTACGTACGTGATTTCGACGTACGTACGTCCTCCTATGCTTTTGTGCAATATGGGCCTGTTTGAGCCCAATTCGTGGTCTATTGTAAGGCTATACTATAAAGCCAAATAGAAGTGATACAAAACCTTAACTTTTCTAAGAGAGAGATTGTGAGAAGCCATTAGAGAGTTTGAGAGAACTTTGTGAGGAAGAAGACTTCGGTTTCTTCGTGAGGGCTTGTACAATTGTCTAGATAAGAAAAGCATCATCCTTTCTCCCCGTGGACGTAGGCATATTGCCGAACCACGTATATCTTGTGTCTTGTGTGTGGTTGCTTGTTTATTTTGTCTTTTTCGTTTTACTTTCATACATTAGTTCAATCATCATATTTGTTCATTAGTTTCCGCTTCGCACAACAAGATCCTCAGCTGTGACAAGCTTCGGATTCTTGCAAAATTTCCCATTCACAAACACTGCGAAGAAAAGGTGTATTTAAGCATCAAGCTAAGTGATTATGAAATTTGACAAGAGGCCGGCCTTTTTAAAAGTGTGTGTATTGAAACAACCATTATACCGCAGCTTCAATTTGTATTGTCAACTAAATATGGTTAGTTACTACAACTTTATGAATATTGACAGCATTTCTAACTACTAAAAATATTAAGCTCAGACAAAAAAAGAGCTCATACCGGCATCTTTAGGTTCATCAATGGCAACACAGAAGTCCTGAAGTGGACTTGGATCAGAAGCAAGAACAAAGGAAGCTAAAGCAAAGAAGGTGAAAGCTACAAGCATATGACCTGAAACCATGATGCTATGCTTTGTTAAGTTTGAGTGAGATTCTTAACATATCTTGCATGAGTATTTATAGTGGTAGAAACAAGTTTGAGAACTGGTCTTAATGTCTTACATGCATCTCTATCCATTGTGGAAGGTAGCAAGACTTACCAAGTCTTTCAATATTAATTTTGTTTTATGTGTTTTTAGATCATTGAAAGGTTCCACCATGGAAATATAAGGTTAACTTGTTGAATTAATTCCAAATTCCCTAACAACTACATCTATCTACTACATTTTAATCTTAGTTTTCGCGTAGTAAAGTAGCGGACTAAGTCCTTTTACTCTGTATTTGTATGTCATGGTCAGAAGAAACACATATAAGGGTGACGGTTGCGATATTGCATTCATTTTCAACAATATTCCATCATGTCCTAGTCAAAGGCCGATCCATGAAATACAAAATAAAAAAAAAAAAAAAAAAGAAAAACCAATAACAACAATAAAAGGCAAGAAAAAAAAAAAAAAAAAATCCCCACCAGATAAATGTTGTTTTGATTAGTAATATAGACATTCCGACAAACACAAACTAATTAAATATCAAATTAGTGAAAGAAAACTACAAACTTTGATTGATTCTATGGATGATTGATTCTACATCAAATTTTTTGCTACAAATTCTTGAAATGAAAATAAACCGTGCAATAAACTCCTTCAATAATAAATAATGTTAACATTCAACAGAATGATAAGCTTGAAATACAGTATATGCTTGAATAAGGGCCATCTTTGAGAAAAATAGCAAATAGAACCTTTGTCAATAGTGAAACCGGCACTCAGTTGTTTGACATTATTTTGTGACTACGTGCGTCTTTGGTTATCTCGCCTTGAGTTCATTGTTAAGAAAGTCTTGATGTACGCGCGTCGTCCCGAGTCTTTCTTTTCACGTTATGTATGTCAAATTCATGTTTGGTATAGGACGTACGTACCTAGTATAGGTCAGCAAAGTTTTACAAAAGGTTGGACGTACGTACCTAGTTAGGGCATACGTACGTCATGGTGGGCAGCAACGAACTTTTGGGTCTTGGACGTACGTACCTAGTTAGGGCGTACGTACGTCATGGTAGGCAGCGAACTTTTACGTCTCAGGGACGTACGTACCTTGTTTCGATGTACGTACGTCCAATATGATTTTTGTCAATTTCGGCCCAATTTTCCTTGTTTCAAACCCTAATTATATATAGGGTTCTCTACCAAAGAACAAGTCAGTTCTTTGGCCGTCCAATTGATCTCTAGTCTTGGAGTTTGTTTAGGTTTTGGTTTAGATTGTTTTGTTGATTGAACTCATCTTCTTCTTCCTTATTGAATATTGAGATCAGCTTTGAGTCTTGTTGTGTGTTCATCAAGAAGTCGAGTATCCTTGAGTGTTCATCAAGGAACTCTGGTGTAAGCTTGCTTCATAGATCGGCTTCGAGTCTTCTTGTGTGTTCATCAAGAAGTCGAGTGTCTTGTGCGTACATCAAGGTACTCTGGTGAAGTCAAGGTGTTAAAGATAACCAGTAGTGTCAACTCGCAGTGATTGCAGGTAGTTGATAGGTTTGTATATCTCTTTTCATTTAGTGGATTTATTTGTTATCGCGAGGACAACCGTGGACGTTTCCTATATTGGGTTTTACCACGTTAAAAATATCGTGTGTTCTTTACTTGTTTACTGCTTTATTGTTTGGTTCACTATTATTATATTGCACATATTGGGTTTTCAAATAGCTCTGTCCCAGCTCGAAAATTTGCATAGAATTGGTTATGTCAATAACTCTGTCCCAGCTTGAAAAGATGCATTTATCTCTCGATGTTCCTGATCTTGTTCTGCAAGGTGCATAGAATTGGCCATCGCTCGATTGTTACTGTGTGAAAGGATAAGGTGTTAAAATCCACAAACTACAAAAAGTATACAACGGCACTTCATTTTGTGCTCCAACAATTCGCATTTACAAATTAGAACACATGTAAAGTGCAGACACACTTCATTATGATTGAAGTATATGAATCCTACGTAGGCTCATGTTCATGATTAAGTATGAACATGGACCTCCCTAGAGGAATGCAGGGTAAATATCTGCGAACTCTAAAAATTACTTATCGATATAACAAAGATACTACGTTTGCTAAGGAATTTACCAGGTCAGACACCATGTCCAATGATCTCACATTTTAGACACATGCAGAGACACTTCAACATAATTTCCATATCTGTTAGGTCATTTTGTTAAACACTTTATACCCATGTACGATATCTTGTGCGTCGCTGTCATTTCTAAGTTTATATAAAATTTAAGATACATAGACAGTTACGTTGAATGCAAAGTTCCAATTAGATGAAAGTTTTGGACAATTTATAACCATGGTGGACGATGTCAGACGATGCACATTTCAGACACATGCAGACATGTGCACTGGCTAAAGTCGGCCAAGGTATTTAACGTCGTGTACCAGTTAGAAATTGAAACACTCAATATCATGTCATTGTTAGCAAAGCAGTTGAAAACTTAGCTATTATTGTGTACCACTAGCTCAAACCAGAACCAAAACAACAAAACCCAGAGCAGGATATATACATCTCTCCTGAATCTCCTCTACTCAAAATCACTCTCCACTCTCAATGCCGAGTTCAACATTCTCTACACCTGATGATTTATGACGGTCAAGACTAAAGACATTGAATAGTTCCGCAAACATGTTCCAATGTTTCTTAGTCCAGTTGAGAAACTTCAGAAAATAGACTGATGGTAACAACTAGTAGCTCATAGTCTGTCAGAGAGCCTTATCGTGTTCTGAGTTCAGTTTTAAGCGCTTCACAAATATCAATCCTTTTCCTAGGGGATTAGTTCAGTTGTAACGCCCCGGGATTTCGTCCTCGCTCATTCGGGTGCGTCGAGCACCATACCGCTCGCTAATGTCAATATTGTCCCCCTTTAGTCACTGTGGATATCCATCAGTAGAGGGTTTTGGATCAGGGCCTACCCATAGGTTTACCCCAAAAGGCCTTGACATTAGTTAGAGTATGGATAAGCTCTATATACTACCAATACAACCATTTCCTTTCCTTGGCAATGTGGGACTAACACCAACTCATGGGTGTTACAATCCCACCACCTTAGAAATAGAGCCGTCCTCAGCTCTGCAGTACACTGAGTACAGTCCCAAAATCTCTGACGTTCCCTGCCAAGTGAGACAAGTACCTGGCGCTCCCTGGGCCTTTCCAGCGTACTTCCCACCTGCAATAGGCGACCCGTCGTTGGCTCTGATATCATCTGTAACGTCCCGAGATTTCGTTCTCGCTCATCCCGGTGCGTCGAGCACCATACTGCTCGCTAATGTCAATATTGTCCCCCTTTAGTCACTGTGGATATCCAGCAGTAGAGGGTTTTGGATCAGGGCCTACCCATAGGTTTACCCCAAAAGGCCTTGACATTAGTTAGAGTATGGATAAGCTCTATATACTACCAATACAACCATTTCCTTTCCTTGGCAATGTGGGACTAACACCAACTCATGGGTGTTACATCAGTATACTGATCAACACGACACAATCTTTTATACACATCATCCTGCACTAAATGCACCTCCAGATCCAAACAAGCGGAGGATAGTACTTTGGGGTTTTAGGAGAGAGACAGATAGTACATACCCTAATAACCTCATTCTCTGCTGATTTGGATCTTCATTGCTTCGACAATAATCCCAACTAAGCCATCCTTTAATACATGACTCTTATGGAGCTCAAAGAACTACACCCCTGTTACAATCAGCTTACTAAGCTAAATAATTAAGATGACAATTGAAAGGGCCTGTTGATTCTGAAACCGGCTTTCGGTTGTTTGATATCATTTTGTGACTAGGTTAGGAGTGTCCGTGGTTATCTTGCTTTGACGTCATTATTAGGAAGTACCTTGATGTGTGAGCGTCGTCTCGTGTCTTCTTACTCATCGTTAAAGTCTGTCAGGTTGCAGTTTGTTCAGGTACGTACGTATCTAGTTATGACGTACGTACGTAGAGTTAGGCAGATCTTTTCTATTGTTATGGAACGTACGTACCTAGTTAGGACGTACGTACGTTGAAGTGTCCAGATTATTTTTTGGTTCAGGGACGTACGTACCTTGTTAGAGCGTACGTACGTCATCGTGAATATTCCTTGTTTTCGGCCCATTTGTTCTCTCTGCTAAACTCTAAGTATAAATAGGTTTTCAAGTGAAGAAGAAAGTAGTTCTTGTGCCGTTCAATTCCAAGTCTTTTTCTTGAGTTTGTTTAGGTTTGTTTTGGTGATTGAACTCATTTTCTTCTTCCCCATTCATCTTATTCTTCCTTATTGATTATTGAGATCAGCTTCGAGTCTTCAAGGTACTCTGGTGATGTCAAGGTGTTAGAGATAACCAGTAGTGTCAACTCGCAGTGATTGCAGGTAGTTGATAGGTTTGTACATCTCTTTTCATCTAGTGGATTTATTTGTTGTCGCAAATACAACCGTGGATGTTTCCCATATTGGGTTTTACCACGTTAAAAATATCGTGTGTTCATTTATTTTTTGTTCATTGTTTTGCTTGCTTGATTAGTTGTAACTGTGGTAATAGCACTACTTGTGGAGTTTTAGATTCTAAAGGATCAGAAAGCATTTAGAACAATCAACAAAAACTAAAAATAGATCCGCAAGGATTGTTGCGTAGATCTTTCAAGTGATAATTAAAAGTTTACATAACAACATCCATCATTTATAAACAGTAGTAGTGTAGCACAAAATTAAACATCACATCACACCACACCACATAGCTGAGCACAACAGTTGAACCAGCATAATTAGTGGTTGATCAATATGTTGATCAATAGATACTGATCAATTGGTGAAAATATACATATACTGACTTCATCAACTTATACAATAGTTGATTAATATGTTGATAAACCAATATACAATGTTGATCAACCAATATAATAGTTGCTTTAGATGTCAAGGTTGATCAATATGTTTATCAGATACTAGGTTGATCAATATGTTGACGAATAGATAAGATACTGATCAGTTGATGGAACATGTTGATCAACATATACATATACTGACTTCATCAACTTATACAATAGTTGATTAATATGTTGATCTACCAATATTCAATTGTTGATCAAATAATATAATAGTTGCTTTAGATATCAAGGTTGATCAACAGACATGAGTTGATCAATATACATATACTGATTTGATCACCTTATACATCAACAGATGATAAACATGATGATCAATTTACAATTTGTGTTGATCAACTAATTGATTAACTTGTAAAACTAAAAGAAATTGAGTACTTTAATATGTAAAACTACAAAAAATGAGTTTTTTAAGACTAAAAGAACAGATCTGGGAGAGCAATATCGTTTACATCATTTGAATGTTCGTGTTCTTCTTACGATTCTTTAATTTCTTCTCCTAATCTTTCAATTTTTTCTTCTTCTACTTCTCTTATTTCATTACCATCCTTTAAAACTTTTTTATTTTCGACAGTTTTCACTCTTTTGTTTTGTTTTGTTTTTTTTTTTTTTTTTTGGTAGATCTAGGGTTTTAAAGGTGATGAAATTATTTGATAGAAGGAGAGAATAGATGATGGATAGAGATTGGATATCGAACAAAGATTGATTGGAGTAAGTTTAAAGAAAGATTATTGAAGATTTCGCTTGGAATTGGAGATAGAATCTAGAGAAAGTGAGAAGAAGAAAAATGAGAGAGAAAAGGATGAAAAATACAGGGTAAATTTGATGCATATGCATAAAGATAGCATGTGCAAGGCACATGCCTCATAGTTCCCGCAGATTCCTATATGGATTAGAACATCCCTAGTAGTAGTTTCTATTTACTTAGCTTTCTAGTGTAGTTAGGATTAGGTTTAGGTTATTATAAATAGGGGATTGCAAACCCTATTAAGTAGGTTAGATTGAAGATTTGTTTATGTCTTGAGACATTAAATTCGTTTTTGTGAAGAACCCTAGTTTTTGGGTGTTCAAACCATTTATTTAATTGATGTTTTTATTATTGTTTGCTTCCGCCGATAGTATTACATCAAAATCCTAACAAAAGTTCTTCGAATCCTAAAACTTAAGAAAACTCTCTATCTGGTCCTTGGGCCAAAAATTCTGTATAATATAAAATTAAATTTTGTTGCAAAAAAAGCTCTACCTAAATCAAACTATAAAATTATATTAATTTTTAGGCATTTTTGTCATTTTTTTTCTTTATAAAACATTTTTTTATATTTCAAAAAGAAATAAATTTATATTTAAATAATCAAAAAAAAATTACAAAATTAAATATGAACGGACCAAACTAACCATGAATTAGCCTGAGAGGTGCAACGTTTCTACCCATCCAAGTAACCCTCAATTCAATGTTTCTACCCTCAATTAACTCAGATCCTTTGTGAAAAAACAGAGCATTTTTCTATAGAAATCACAGGAAATCTCATAATTTCATTCTTACCTTCACTAAAGCTTTACACCTGCTTTCTGCGTATGCTATATGGATGTTATCCGGCCTGTATTTACCTTAATACTAGTTAGGCTATATTACAAGTCTAATGTTCTTTTACTTTTTGTTCATTGAGCAGATATGGATATTGCTGGAGTGGTAGTTGGATTTATGCAGTGTTTTTGGGCACCACTTAGTAGGCAGATCAAGTATCTAAAAGTGTTGCGCAAAAAGAAATTAAAGTTGAGGTTCTGTCGAAAGAGGAAGCATGGGACTTGTTCATTGACAAAGTTGGTTCTGATATAATGTCATCTCCTGAAATAGAAATTAACAACTGCAAAGAATATCAGAAGAATGTGGAGGTTTGCCGCTTGCAATCATAACAGTAGGACGAGCGATGAGGAAAGTTAACAACATCAGAATCTGGAGAAATGCATTTGAAAAGCTGAAAAATTCAAGAGCAGAGATTGAAGGTGTGGAAGATGATGTCTTTGCATGTCTGAAGTTTAGTTTCTAAGATGATGTATTGTGCATTGTATTCCCAAGACCATAAGATTGAGATTGAAGAAGGCTAAACTATCGAGTTATGCAACAAAGTAGGGTCGAATTCCCAACTTATGCAACCAACTAAATTAGGTTTAAAATCATCAACAAACTTTTAAATTTTTGCAATTTATGCAATACCGTTAACAATCCCTTAACAGATGTTAGATTTTGCTGACTGTATTGGTTTTTTTTTAAATTGTTTTATTGCTGACTGTGTAATAAATTATTGTTGACTGTATTTTTTTAATTTTTTTTATTATTGACTGTGTAATAATTATTGCTGACTGTGTAAAGTAAGCAAAAAAGAGATTTTTATAAGCAAAGCCCAAAATTAAACAATGATTACATGATTAAAAAAATTAAAACCAAAAAACAACAAAAAATTAGTTTATGGTTGTTTTTAATGAATCAAAGAGATTGAAAAGTAGAAAATCGAAACTTGGGGTTTAGAAACCAAAGACTTAACTTCTTTTGAGATAAAACCAATTTTATTTTATTTTAATTATTAATTTTTTTATAAGAAAAAATATTTCTTAATATTAAAGATATCCAGTCAGCAAAAAGATAACGGCTGTTGGCAGGGCCGTCCCTAGGATTTTAAGGGCCTGTGCAGTAACTTAAAAAAAATAGCCTTTTATTATACTTGTATAATAATTTTTCAAAATCACATCACATGTATTACAATTATTTTTAAATTATTTACAAAGAGTTACTTGATATGAATTTTTCAAAGGAACAACAAAAAAATGTATACTATACTTGTTAACTATAAAAATAAAAAATTTCAAGTTAGAAATCAAATAGACAATTAGAAGTAAAAAATCTAATCACCTAGAAAAATAATAAGTTGGAATTGAAATAGAGAATTAGAAAAGAATAATTAGAAGAAAAAAAAATTTAATCAGTAAAAATTTTAAGTTGGTTAAAATAGTGAATTAAAAAACAAGAATTAGAAGGAAAAAAATCTACTAATCACTTAGAAAAATCCACGTATAGGATTTGTAGTAGTTGCACTCGTTTAAGTTGTTTCTACTTTCTATCCAAAAAAAATACTCGAAATCCAGAAGAAACCAAAGGTGTAGTTATTATTTTTGATGGATTTTTTTCCATAAATAATGGAAATAATTAAGCAAGTCAATAAAATCCTAATTTTTTTTCTTTCTTATTTAAATGTGTCATTTATTTATTGTTTGACCTTAAATTCTATATAGGATATATTTTCTATGATATGTAATTACGTATCAAATAGAAATTGTACAAAAAATTTAACAAAGAATCTAAAAATTAGCGCCCTTGGATTGTTGAGGGCCCTGTTCGTTTGAACACCCTGCACACCCCAAGAACCGGCCCTGGCTGTTGGATTTCAGTTGGGCATTGTGGGAAAACATAAAAATTTGCTGATGATTTTAAACCTAATTTACTTGGTTGCATAAGTTGGGAATTCGACCGTACTTTGCTGCATAACTCGACAGTTTAGCCATTGAAGACTTAGTAAAGTACTGTAGGAGTACAACACAACAATCTTCATTCTTTGACCATATGTGTGCAATCTTCACTATATGTCCTTGCGTTATTGTAAAGTAAAGAAGCTACCTTCACTGGCAAAGCTCAAAGAATTAAGGGTGTTGGACCTCTCTTATACTTACATAGAGTGCTAGCTTCCAAAAAATATTGGTAGTTTGACAAGTCTCAGACATCTTGACCTCTCTTAGACTGAAAATTTGCAGAAGTTCCCTGGTAAACTAATACCAAATTGCAGCATTGCAGAAAACCTATCAATAAGTAGATGTAGATGGTGGTCAGAATCTGCAGAAACTCAAAGAGGGGAATGTTTAGCTGAAATTGTAATTTCAGAAGATTAACTAATCTTGGTATCTCATTTAAGGATCTCAATAGCCTGACTAGCTATGTAAGATCTAAGCATTGGAAGGTTTTAGGAGTTACCATCTTGGTATAGGATTGCTATCGAGGTTCATGCCTATTTCCAAGGGATTTTTTAGTGTTGAGATACAGGGTTGTAATCTTGTTAGTGAAAGTAGTTCGATCGTGCTGCCTGAAAATTGGTAGTTAGCACTACAAGGTTGTCATGATATAACTAGGTTATCGGAACTGGCATGCATATCAAACTTAAACGAGTTAAAGGATTGTTACATCTCTAGGTGTACTAAAATGGAGTGCATTGCTTCGACATAAGAGAACATTCTACCATGTTTAGATAGGTTGATTCTTCGAAAGTTGTCAAATCTGACTGCACTTTGTGATGGAGTTGCAGTAAGTAGCAGCTTTGCTGGAAAGTGTTGCATATCCATAGTTGCAACAATTTGACGAATCCATATATTCTCGGATAGGTTATTGCAGCACATCCAAATTCTTGAAGAGGCTGAAGTTTGGAATTCCATTCTCATGGAGGAAATTGTGAAAGAAGAGGAAAATATTCAGTCCGGCACTACTATCACACTTCCAAGGTTACGTCACTTGTACTTCTTCGATCAGTCTACCTGAGTTGAGAAATATTTATAGTAGAGTATTGATATGTATTTCACTTACCACTATCTGAGACGATTTAATTACCACACAATCTTCGGCATATTAAAGGGAGTAAAAAGTGGTGGGATGTCTTGGAATGGGACGATGATGCAGAAGACATGGAAGAGGATGACGTCGTACTAGTAGGAGATAGAGATGGAAATGAAGATGATGATGACAATGATGCTGAAGAAGACGATGACAGTGATGAGGATAAATTTTAAATTGCAAGATAGTACATCTGGCATCACAGGACCTCTATTCCAAGATAATATTACAAAATGAATTTGCATAAAACATAACATACACAGAATTTTACAACATTTGCCTAATCTACCAAAAAAGTTGCGAAATGAGTCTTGGTGGTTTCATTCTCCCACTCTAATCCATCCCACCACTCTGCCTGTCCTTCAATCTTCTTGAGTGTGTTCTTAGCACTGTTTGAGTCAAGTGGTAGCCTCCTCAGCTCTGGGCAATACGACACATATATAGTTTCCAAGGATGGGAAAGGCAATGCACTGGTATGGCTACATATGGACTGGAGATTGCGCAAACCCCATAATTCCAACCTTTTGAGATTCGAAAAAGTAGTATTTTCATCACACGGATATCCTCTTCCTGATTCCTCAGAAGAAGATATTATCTCTTGAAGACGACTACAACTCCATATTCGTAGTGTTTGTAGATTTGGAATGAGAAGAAGCCATGTAAGATTCACCATTGCGTGACACCCATCAAGATTTACCCAATGAAGTTTTCTGAAATGTGCACAATGGAGATTCCTTGCATCCCATGAGATATTTAATTTGGGGAGATTTTGGAGTAACATTTTCTCCAAGCTTTCAAATAACCCAATCTCTGGCTCATCAACATTTGTGATGCAATCAAATATCGACTCTTTGATCTCTGTACAGTCATCAATTCGAAGAAATTGCAGTTTTTGAAGACGTCCAAGAGATAAATGCGATGATGAAAGTGTGGGTAAGGTAATCTCTTTGCAATTTTTAATACCCAAATACTTTAGACAATTACACAAGTGGGGGTTGCTTAGTAACCTCTCAAGATCTTTGAAATCTGAAATAGAGATTCTCAGATATTTCAATTTGTTCAAGCATCTGAATTCTTCAAATTCGAAAAATTCCTCTGAAGAATCATCAGATTTTAAAACATCCAACTCCAAAATCTCCAAATTCGAAAAATTCATCATCATTCCTCGTGGAATTGCAACCTCTCCTCCAAGCAAACAAAGGTATTTCAACTTTGTCAAATTCCTCATCTCGGAAGGCAAATTTGTGATATTTGTAAAAGAAAGATTAAGAAATTCCAACTCAAACAATTCACAAATGCTTGCGGGTAGTTTTATGATTACATTGGATGACAAATCTAAGAACTTAAGATTGGGCATAGAAAGGAAAAAGTCGCCATTCATATGGTATAAACATCTGTTTTCAGGAGCAAAGAAAGCGGATAGATTTGGGCAGCTAGGTAATGTTTCAAGATGATTTATTTTAGTACCTATCAAGGATATTGTTTGCACCACTGGTGGACATATATCATTCATGGGTATTTCAGTCAATGCATGACCTGATTTTACGAAAACCTTACCTTCTTCTCTCCCACATTCACGAGCTAACCATAGAGCTAATTCTCGAATCACATCATGCATTTTCACCTCATCATCATTATTATCATTCCCGTTCTCTAACAAACATGTACGTTTTAGGGTACCAACGATACTATGACCCATATTAAAAGCTTCTTCAAAATCCACAAAATCACGAATATATCCTGCCCCAATCCATTTTTCGATTAAATCTTCTATAGAAATGGAACTGTCTTCTGGATAAAGGGCACAAAACAAGAAACATACCTGATCAGTACCACTTGGTAACTTATCGTAGCTGAACTTCAGAAGATGAAACACACGCTTTTCGATATCTGGAAACTTTGCCACAGACTTGTTCAATTCTGAGATGGCATGTTTCCACTCGCGAGGATTCGTTTTGCTTGCCATGGACGCACCAATGGTGATGAGCACTAATGGCAGGCCATGACATTTTTCTGCAACTGTTTCAGCCAACTTTGGAATCTGTGGATCAGCATCAAGGGTATGTTGTCCAACTTTTTTTTTAAATAAGACCCATGATTGTTCCTTGTTCAAGGATTTCACTTCGATTGTACAGTGTGCCCCCATGGAGCCACATACATCTAATGACCGTGTTGAAAGAACAATTTTAGACTTGTTTTCAACACTAGGAAGAGGTATACCTATACTTCGCAGATCAATTTCTTCCCATACGTCATCGAGCAATATCAAAAATTTCTTCATTTTCAATGCATTAAGAATGTCACTAGCTCGCGAACTTAAAGGAACACTATCAGACCATGAATTCAATCCCAATCTCTCTCGGATGGCTTCTTGAACAGTTCCCATCTTTACCTCGCTCGATATAAGCACCCATATGATGACATCAAAGTCAGTGTTTCTTTTCTGAAACTCATTGTTGATTTTCTTCAAAAGGGTAGTCTTCCCCACTCCACCAACTCCATACAATCCCAAGACTTGAATATCATCTTTCCGAAGGAGACTTGAGGCATTTTCAAATTCAGAATCCAAGCCAACCGTAAAGTTTTCTGGCAACTCTTGAACTGGAGGGCAAGGTGGATTCTCGGCCACAATTTCAAAGACACCATCGTGTTTTAGTTCTTCTACAAGTAGTAACATCTTTACAATCTTTTTGCCCAACTTGTAGCTACTCCAACAATTCTTAGGACAACAACCATTGAGGCACCTTCTCTCAAGTTGTTGTGTCCCTTCAAGTATGGTTCGGTCCACCTCAGGTCGCTTGTCTTCCACTCTTTTCATCCATCCAGCCACCTGATTTGTGCGTTTCATCAGCCGTGCCTCTTCCACGATGACTTTATTGTTGACGTCGTTGTTAAGCTCATTCAGTTGAGTCATTTTTTCCTTGAGGTGATCGAGATTTTCTTCAAGTGCACGGATGTAATTGAGATGTTTTGTACTACATTCCATTACACGAGATACAATATCAATAATGGGACTAACCAAATCCATGGTTCTTTAGGCACAATTTCAGTGAGGCGTTGGCGTAATTGTTGTTTCAAAGAGATAGAATAGCTTGGTGAAATGAAGGCTTGAAAGTCTAAAGAAACTAATAGAGAGTAGTATGGTTAATCAAGTCTATTTAAGACCATGTCTACCAGACAGCTCAATTAAACATTGAAAGATCCATAAAATAACTTCTGTTAAATATTAAATTCAGTATTTTATGCATGGTAACATGGTGGTTGCTTGTTTACAGCTAATCTTCACTGAATTATATATTACAAGATTGATTACTTAGATAGATACGAACATGGATGCTAATTAAATATATACAAAACCTTGACCAATTGATCATGATGTGTTACCTAACTATAGCATATAAAGTTAGAATTCACCAAACGATTGCAACAGGGCAGGACATTACTTGTGATTTAAAATTGCAAGTTGCAACACGAGGCTGACGGTAGCCATGGTGATAGGAAGGCAGGAAGCATCGACAAACTAAACACGGCAGGGCATTACCTAACCATTGGCGTTTAGCTCATCGAACAACATATCAGATAGTTCAGTGATTTAAAATTGCAAGTTGCAACACGAGGCTGACGGTGGCCATAGTGATAGGAGCCGGACATCCCTTGTGGGAACTGAACTGGGATGCACATATTGCTGAGTCCAACATGATAAACTGTTGACAATTAGATAAATGTAGGGGTACTACATACAACATACATGTGGCACCATCTCTACCGTTCATCATGGTGCCACATGTCATCATCTAATGGACTCTCTCTTGATGGCACAAGTTACAAAGTTAAAGCCAATTACTACAAAGATATTCTCTCATCATTACCTCATTAAATGCTAGGAATGGAGTTACATTGTAAGCCTATAAATATGAAGGCAAGCTACTCATTCTAGGCATGTTCTCATCTCTGCTCAGATGGTCTGATGGCCTAATGCTCCCAACACGACCTCATGGTGAGGTCTCAATATCAACGACCTCCCCAATCTCTCATGATGAGACCTCACCTCTCAGGTCTCATCTCTCTCTTGAGCTCTCTCCATTATCGAGCTCCCATTTTGTATCACCACTACTATAATAAAGATCATTCTCTCTCTCTCCGTGGATGTAGGCACAATTGCCGAACCACGTATACAATGGTGTTCATGTCTCTACTTTATTATTATTGTTCATATCATCACCATCATCATCATTCATTAATGTATTGACCAACCTCACAAATATGGTTAATACATTTGGCGCCGACTGAGGGGACTTGGGATTTTCTCAAGCGAATTCCACCCACCAACCCCACCGAACACCATTGTTCTAAGGTTCTCAGATGGTGATTTTCAAGAAATTCATTGAATTTGAAAAGACAGAATTGCAACTCACAGTTGGGGGCTTGAAGCAAATAAAGATAAGTATCAATTCACTATGATATTTGTTTATGTTTACCCACTCGAAGAGACCTCCATTTCTTACTGTTCATTCTATTTTGTCTCCCACAAATTGACTATTATATGCATCTATGTAACATATATTCTCATAACTCGATCAAGATTTTATATCATCAGTTACATTCTTAATGGCCACATGTTCAGGTCTTGCAGAGACCTCCTCACATATTCAGGTTCCTAAGCTAACGACCTCTCAGGTCCCTAAGCCAACGACCTCTCAGGTCCCTAAGCCAACGACCTGACAGGTCCCTCAGCCAACGACCTCGCAGGTCCCTAAGCCAACGACCTCTCAGGTCCCTAAGCTAACGACCTCTCAGGTCCCTAAGCCAACGACCTCTCAGGTCCCTAAGCCAACGACCTGACAGGTCCCTCAGCCAACGACCTCGCAGGTCCCTAAGCCAACGACCTCGCAGGTCCCTCAGCCAACGACCTCTCAGGTCCTTCATACCAGGTCCTTCATGCCAGGTCCCTCATACCAGGTCCTCAAATTATAGGTCCTTCAACGACCTCAAGAATATTTATGCCATACAGGGGGCTATTCTCACTTTATCTAATGAAGTTAACTTATTATTAGCACAATTAGCTATTAATGATATTTTTTGTAGCTCTCTCTATGTGCAGGTCACATGAACACGACCTCACTCCCCATGAGCTATTTTTGCACAAATGTGCTACATTGCTTTCACTGAACTCTCTACAAGTGAAATGCTTGATATACAATACGGCCACCCTCATTGACTAGTGAGTCACTCGTATGCGGGACGACCTCAAACACAATTCTCTAGCCACACGCCTGGTCGAACGCATTCACTCTCAACGCAATGCAGACCCACAATGGCCACATGCCCGAGAATTGTCAAACAGGTCTCCACGCTGCGACCATTCACTAGATCGGGCACCAAAAGGTTCCAAGTAACTCTCAAAACACTTGGTCAACCAATGCTCTTTCTCAAACGAGCTACATTTGCACTCCAAAGTGCCACATCTATCGGAATGTCCAATCACATGGCGACAAAGATAGTACACACAAAAGTCATAAGGAAGACGTACAATTCCATGTAAGTCTTTTATTGAATTTTATAAAGTTTCACATGCTAACATTATCAGATCTATGGAACTCGATCACAAAAAGGCGACCACCTTAAAGCATGACCGAGACCAACAACCCATGCATACAAGAAGACCCACTTCAGTACGACCTGCTTGCAGCTGTCCATCTCGTCTACATGCCTTCTGAACGAGCTACCAGGTCTCCCTGGAACTAACTAGCTCGCTACACACAAAGTTATGATCGAGTTGTCATCACCACAAGGGACCTTCATCGCGTCCTGCAAATCTCAATGATCAAGCTCATCAAAATTTGGGGCGGATCGACTTCGTTAAAGACCCCCACATTTCATTCATCTTGGGGGCTGGATCGGTTCGATTACTTCTTTTCAGCCTGAACTTCGTTCAACCTAAAAAGAGGGGGCTTATGTAGGGGTACTACATACAACATACATGTGGCACCATCTCTACCGTTCATCATGGTGCCACATGTCATCATCTAATGGACTCTCTCTTGATGGCACAAGTTACAAAGTTAAAGCCAATTACTACAAAGATATTCTCTCATCATTACCTCATTAAATGCTAGGAATGGAGTTACATTGTAAGCCTATAAATATGAAGGCAAGCTACTCATTCTAGGCATGTTCTCATCTCTGCTCAGATGGTCTGATGGCCTAATGCTCCCAACACGACCTCATGGTGAGGTCTCAATATCAACGACCTCCCCAATCTCTCATGATGAGACCTCACCTCTCAGGTCTCATCTCTCTCTTGAGCTCTCTCCATTATCGAGCTCCCATTTTGTATCACCACTACTATAATAAAGATCATTCTCTCTCT
This sequence comes from Aquilegia eximia, assembly GCA_023053565.1. Taxonomy (NCBI): domain Eukaryota; kingdom Viridiplantae; phylum Streptophyta; class Magnoliopsida; order Ranunculales; family Ranunculaceae; genus Aquilegia; species Aquilegia eximia. The sequence continues at coordinate 21,628,931 of JALIGU010000005.1, forward strand.
CTCCGTGGATGTAGGCACAATTGCCGAACCACGTATACAATGGTGTTCATGTCTCTACTTTATTATTATTGTTCATATCATCACCATCATCATCATTCATTAATGTATTGACCAACCTCACAAATATGGTTAATACAATAAACTATGACAACAGTATGCATGTAACATTGCCAAAGAAAAATTTAGTTTTGCGGTTGTTGATTTATTAAAAAAGGGTGAAGACTTTATACATATGGTCATGTTTTCTGTATCAACTAATGTTAGTAGCTAACATGGTTGTTGGAAGAACCTTTGATTTCACACGGTATTTTAATTGCCTAAAATATATCTGCAAACTGATAGAGCTATCAAATAAGCCGAAGAAAAAGGGGTACGTTTGGTTCCAAGGAATTCAGATTCTGCGGAAACCGATCGAAATTACTTATTTAAATTATATATTACAAGATTGATTACTTTGATGACCATTGACATTTGATTTATTAAAAAAAGGGTGAAGACTTTATACATATGGTCATGTTTTCTATATCAACTAATGTTAGCTAACATGGTTGTTGGAAGCATAGTACAAAATATAGTTTTTCTGACAAAACGATACGATATATTTTCGATAGTTACCTTTTAATATTTTTGTAAAATATCGGCCGATATTTTTTGATTTACCGATATTTGTTGATATTTGTTGATATTTTTCGATATTTTTTGGAAATTTTATTTTTTTTGCAAATGTTTTTTTAGAAATAATTTGTTTATTCCATTTTTAGTAGATATGATGTTTTTTAGGTAAATACTATGATAAAATTTGATTTTATATATATTTTGTATAACAAATTGATATATTAGTCGATACATTCGATATAAAATATCCACCGATAGATTCCAATATATCCCGATATATCTATTTTTGGAGATCGATACATTAGTCGATATCGATATTTTGTTCTATGGTTGGATCACTGATTATGTGAAACACTGCCAAATTTAACATATTATAAACCAGACTCTTTGTATCCACTCACAATGCAGAAAGAGATGTTCTAGCTGACCTTGACATCAAGCACATGACAAGACATCAAAACTGGGTCTTATCATTTATCTATGGCTTTGTTTATTATGTTTGAAATCTGGAAGAAATAAAAAAATAGCCTGAAATTTGATGGGGTACTAGAAATCCTAATGTAATTGGATTAGTCGTGGATGCTAGCGTATTTAGATTTTACATTTAACGGGGGCTATATCCATAATGCCTTGGAACAATTATTTCAGAGGTCCCCAGCATGGAAACTCTTGTTTTGGAAAAAGCACATCAGGTATGAAGTAAAACACTGGCAAATTTTTGTAAGATGATAGTGTTGGGCCCATGGTCCACCACTATTCCGTCGATATTATCCCCATCTTAGTCACCACTAGGCCCAAGGCCATATCCATGGTGTGGGGTTTCTCCTTATGGGTTTCACTTACCCAAAAGGCCTCGACAATAGTCGATACCAGACCATTACTTATAAACCCTTAGAGATCTGCTATGGCTCAGATGTGGGACTATTTGGTCCACACACCTAACATTTTGTCAAAAAGATTAGTGTTAAACACAATATAGTGTGATGGCTAAACTGTCAAGTTATGCAGTAAAGTAGGGTCGAATTCCCAACTTATGCAAAAAAGTAAAATAGGTTTAAAATCATCAGCAAACTTTTATGTTTTCCCAATTTATGCAACGGCGTCAACTGAAATCTAACAGACATTAGTTGTTTTGCTTACCGGATAATTTTTAATATTAAAAAATATTTTTATTTTTCAAAAAAAAAATAAAAATAAAATTAGTTTATCTCAAAAGATGGTAAGTCTTGGGTTTCTAAACCCCAATGTTCAATTTTTTAATTCTCAATCTATTGGATTCATCAAATCGAACTTAAAATCTTAAAAAAAAAAATTGATAATATAGTTAGCTCTAAATTATTACACAATCAGCAATAAAAAATTAAAAATAGAATACAATCAGCAAAACCTAACATCTGTTAAGGATTGTTAACGGCATTGCATAAATTGCAAAATCTTAAAAGTTTGCTGATTATTTTAAACTTAATTTAATTGGTTGTATAAGTTGGGAATTTGACCCTACTTTGTTGCATAACTCGATAATTTAGCCTAATGTGATCAACTTTGTCTTCGCCAAAGGCATATATGTTTTGAGTATCTCAACCTTAGAGCAAGGAGCTACAAAGATAAGGTGGCAGGTAACTTCTTAGGTCATCAACTATTTCATCTTGAGGTCCGAAAAAGGAGCGATGGACTGGCTTGGTCATATTACCATCTACAGAAGGCAAACCTATATAATGTGGATGTAATGCCTCGCATTTTCATTTTTCTGCCATGTTTATCAGATGTTTTGCTGCATTTGTTTTCTGATGTATAACCTTGCATTGGTTGGGTTAGGGATTTAAGCTTCCATTGTTTTAAGCCCGCTAAGAAATTTTACAATCGGACAATAGCAAATTCAACTAGATCTTTTTGCTAAGTCGGTTTAGATAGTTCTGTTCATATTATCACAAGAACCAGTTCCCTCTTTGCTTTGCTAGCTGAACTAGAGAAACTTGGTGAAATGGAGATAGGGAAATAGAGATTTGGGTGGGCAGAAAATCAGAAGTTAAAGCTTGGAATTCTTATTTTGAATCAGGTTTTTCATGTTTAATTGAGTCTTCTTGTGTGTTCATCAAGAAGTCGAGTGTCTTATGCGTACATCAAGGTACTCTGGTGAAGCCTAGGTGTTAGAGAAAACCGGTAGTGTCAACTCGCAGTGATTGCAGGTAGTTGATAGGTTTGTACATCTCTTTTCATCTAGTGGATTTATTTGTTGTCACGAGGACAACCGTGGACGTTTCCCATATTGGGTTTTACCACGTTAAAAATATCGTGTGTTCTTTACTTGTTTACTGCTTTATTGTTTGCTTCACTATTGTTATATTGCACATATATTTGGTTTTTCAATTGGTATCAGAGCGGGGCGCTTGTTATGGAGCGTAATGGCTCACGCGTAGATCCTATGAGTGCAATAATGGTTAATGAGTCTGTTTATAATAATTTTATTACTAAATCGTCCAAATCCATAAAACCAAAATCTGATTTTGAAAAAGATGATAATTTAGCCTAATGTGATCAACTTTGTCTTCGCCAGAGGCATATATGTTTTGAGTATCTCAACCTTAGAGCAAGGAGCTACAAAGATAAGGTGGCAGGTAACTTCTTAGGTCATCAACTATTTCATCTTGAGGTCCGAAAAAGGAGCGATGGACTGGCTTGGTCATATTACCATCTACAGAAGGCAAACCTATATAATGTGGATGTAATGCCTCGCATTTTCATTTTTCTGCCATGTTTATCAGATGTTTTGCTGCATTTGTTTTCTGATGTATAACCTTGCATTGGTTGGGTTAGGGATTTAAGCTTCCATTGTTTTAAGCCCGCTAAGAAATTTTACAATCGGACAATAGCAAATTCAACTAGATCTTTTTGCTAAGTCGGTTTAGATAGTTCTGTTCATATTATCACAAGAACCAGTTCCCTCTTTGCTTTGCTAGCTGAACTAGAGAAACTTGGTGAAATGGAGATAGGGAAATAGAGATTTGGGTGGGCAGAAAATCAAAAGTTAAAGCTTGGAATTCTTATTTTGAATCAGGCTTTTCATGTTTAATTGAGTCTTCTTGTGTGTTCATCAAGAAGTCGAGTGTCTTATGCGTACATCAAGGTACTCTGGTGAAGCCTAGGTGTTAGAGATAACCGGTAGTGTCAACTCGCAGTGATTGCAGGTAGTTGATAGGTTTGTACATCTCTTTTCATCTAGTGGATTTATTTGTTGTCACGAGGACAACCGTGGACGTTTCCCATATTGGGTTTTACCACGTTAAAAATATCGTGTGTTCTTTACTTGTTTACTGCTTTATTGTTTGCTTCACTATTGTTATATTGCACATATATTTGGTTTTTCAATTGGTATCAGAGCGGGGCGCTTGTTATGGAGCGTAATTGCTCACGCGTAGATCCTATGAGTGCAATAATGGTTAATGAGTCTGTTTATAATAATTTTATTACTAAATCGTCCAAATCCATAAAACCAAAATCTGATTTTGAAAAAGATGATAATTTAGCCTAATGTGATCAACTTTGTCTTCGCCAGAGGCATATATGTTTTGAGTATCTCAACCTTAGAGCAAGGAGCTACAAAGATAAGGTGGCAGGTAACTTCTTAGGTCATCAACTATTTCATCTTGAGGTCCGAAGAAGGAGCGATGGACTGGCTTGGTCATATTACCATCTACTGAACGCAAACCTATATAATGTGGATGTAATGCCTCGCATTTTCATTTTTCTGCCATGTTTATCAGATGTTTTGCTGCATTTGTTTTCTGATGTATAACCTTGCATTGGTTGGGCTAGGGATTTAAGCTTCCATTGTTTTAAGCCCGCTAAGAAATTTTACAATCGGACAATAGCAAATTCAACTAGATCTTTTTGCTAAGTCGGTTTAGATAGTTCTGTTCATATTATCACAAGAACCAGTTCCCTCTTTGCTTTGCTAGCTGAACTAGAGAAACTTGGTGAAATGGAGATAGGGAAATAGAGATTTGGGTGGGCAGAAAATCAGAAGTTAAAGCTTGGAATTCTTATTTTGAATCAGGTTTTTCATGTTTAATTGAGGCAAGTGATTTAAACTTTGTTTTGTTGTTTTGGGCATCAACTGAATTTGATTTGGATGTGATATCGGCGGTTTTGAATTCAATTTCTGGTTGGTTTAAGTGCTGCCCTGAATCTATGTTTGGAGAAATATGTTTCTTTGGATAAATTTGTTGTACCCATGTGGAATTTATATTGATTTGAGCTTGAATGCTAAAGGTGTTTGCTGCATTATTTGACAAGTCATCGTATTGAAAGAGTTATATCTATATAATAGGTAGACCCAATGGGTCCCACACTCTCTTTCTTATGTGGCACTCTATATGATCACCAGGCTCTCACAATTTTTCTCCCATAAAGCAAATAAAAAAAAATTATATTAATTGGTTTCATAACTAATTTTGTATTTCTCTACACTTTTCCCCATTTTCCACTAAACCTAAAAAATCTCTACCCATTTTCTCTACTCTCTTAATAAAGTATAAACACAAATATTTCAATAAAAAATATACTCAAAACACAAATTAATTAAATATAGCCAAACATAATAATTTATTATATGTATATATATAAAAAAAAATAGTACAGATAAATTTAATATTATATAAATTTAAAACTTTCATGCAAAATCTCCAATCCCGGTGCGTAGCACGGGGTCCACAACTAATAGTTGTAAAAATTGGATGTATTATAAGGTGGCTTATGAGAAATCAGTGTTTCCTATTTTGTTAAACCATTATCGATCCTTGGAATGACGAACTGACCTGTACGAATTACTTGACATGTTGTATATGTCTTGCACTTTATTGCTCGATTGAATTGAACCCGTCTAGGTGGTTGATTTGGTATAGTGGTAAATTTGGGAATATATGTCATCTGAATCCCTCTTGTGTGTCATATTACATCGATCTGAATTTTCATGTTAATAATATTTAAATATTTTGTTAGAGACCTGGTTTGTCGATATTGCGTATGCATATGCATAGTTCAGAGCATAATGTTAGAAATCTTCTTATACTACTTTCTATGTTATTGTGAGCTCGAAAGTGGATATTATTTAAATTGAGAAAACTGTGGTTATGTGTTATTATGCGATTTGGGGCTTCGGTCGTGTGTTGATTGAGGTCACACACACCTTTATGAAATGGGGCTTCGGCCGTGTGGTGGATGCTTTCACACACATTTATACAAGCTTGGGAGGAAGTGTTAAGCACATGGGTCTATACAATGGCAGTACCAATCACTTGCGGGTGGTGGGAGTGTGACCATGTGTGGTGTCGTATAGACTGTACCTTCAGCTATCCGCATATGGACGGAAATTTACATGTGTGTACCTGTAGTGTAATGAGTACATGCAGACGTACTCCCCAAACTAAATAAAGATAAATTAAGGCACTAATAAATTGGAATGACTGATATGATCTGCTGGTATGAGGTGGATTTGGTTTGAACGGATGTATTTCTATTCTTTGTGATAAGTTTAGTGAGTTGGATTTCATTTGCTGAGCTGTAGCTCATCCTTGTTGTTTACTATTTTTTCAGGAGATTATTCTCAGTAGCTTCGCGAGCGCCGTAGGAGTATTGAGACTTCAGAGTTATATATAGATGTACGTAGTTTTTGTTTGTTCTAGTTGTTATAATGGAGTTTGTATATTTTGAAAACTAGATGTATATATGTGTGATTTGGTTATGTAAGAAAATTTTTCTTTGTACATACAGTTTCATATTTAATACAAATGCCAGGTTTTGGGTTTTAACCAATTGTTCTCTCTCACTAGAGTTTTGCAATGGTATTATTTCCTGTTGACGTGCTGCTTGGACAAGTGGGCTATTGCCTGGTTGGTCAAGTAGCATGGGCGCTACAATTCCTTATGTTCCAGAGCGGCCGACTGGGATATACAGAGTTGGGGCGTTAAGTGGAAGACACAAGCAGGTTCATTTTCTTCTTCGTAGACATGATTGATGTATATGCATGAAATATATCGGTGGTGGGTTTTTTTTTGTGCAACAAGGAATTCCTGTTTCCAGACAGCAGGTTCAACTATTTGGAGCAAACCAATTGATGCATCGCTCATTGTATGGTTCGGGTGAATCCTCCACATATATAGGAAATTGTTGATCTGTGATATTGGATTACTCGTTGATGCTAGCGTACAACGGCGGCTATATCCATAATGCCTTGGAACAATTATTTCAGAGGTTCCATGCATGGAGACTCTTGTTCTGGAAAAAACACATCAGCTATGAAGTAAACATTGGCAAATTTTTGTAAGATGCTAGTGTGTCTACCTAGAGTTTCCTCTAGTGTAGCTATGTTATATGATGGAAATAGCTTCTTTCTGTACTTTCTTGGATAATGTATTGTATTTGTACTTCGAACCTCTTCAAGTACATGTAATTATAAGTTCCTCATATTCATTCATGAATTTCAGATTTTAGATTTTTTCTTTTTTTGTTGAAGCTCTGGTCGTTTCTTTTTTTATACAAAGCTAGATTACAAGCTAGCGCACTTTAAATTTTGTGTGCAAGCTTATATCAACAAAATCGGCTGTTGACGTGTTTCAAACTTTCGATTACATACATATAATTAACATTGAAAAAAGGGTTGGGTCGTCAAACTGAGTGTTTTACTGCAATTTCTAGCGCAAATTATTAACAACAAAACGGAGTGAAGAATACCGCCCGAGCCTGGCTGCGACATCAAAAAAGAGTTCCTCTGGTCCTTGGGAAGGTGGTAGAAAAACAGTGCCCAAAAAAAAAATGGTTGGATCGGGTCGGGTTGTCAAGTAAGTTGGTAGGTTTGTACAAATATACCCCAAAAGAGGCCAAAACAACAGTATCAACTCTCTCTCTTTCTCGGTTCTGTCAAACCAATTACACATTACTTTCTCTATCTAAAGTATCAAAACTACAAATCACCTTACCATCATCATCAACATCAATCAATGGAAGACAGTTTCTAGACAACAAGAAAGAAGATAAAGGTCATGTTGTATGTTTCTTCTTCTTCTAGTGAAGCTAATGATATAATCAATGTAATGCCTGGAGAACTATACGACGACTTTTTTTGTCATATGGATATGAAACACCTTTACGGATTAGCACTTTATGCAAACAATGTCGTAGTATGTGGAAATGTTTTCCATACATCAATTGTGATGGAATACTATGATTATTTCAACACAAACAAGAAGATGGTACAAGTATTGACATTATCAAATTTGAGGAGTTTGTTGTCTTTATCACCGAGGTCATAAAACAACATCCTCACGATACAATTGTGAAACGTTTTCATCTGTTCTGCGAAGCCTGTCCATGTAATAAAATTGTGAAATGCACGTGCATCTCACGAGCTCTCTAATGGTTAGTCTGTTACTGACGTGTCATCATCCACGTGACATAAGTTTCGACATAACATCACATATATATGCAACCTCACATTAGTAAATTGACTCCGGCACTGGAAAAAAACTATGCTGTTAAAATTACAAAAATTTAAAATGTTGTAAATTTTGAATATGGTTGTCAAAATTGTAAAAAGGTACAAACGTTGTTGACAAAATTTACTATTTGACCGACTTATTTGTATCAGTCACAAACACATAAACATAAAATCCAAAGACTTATTTGCACATAAACATAAAATCCAAAGACTTATTTGCATATTAGCAGCAACAATCACATAAACCATAAAAATGCAAAGACTTGTTTGTATCAGTCACAAACACATTAAAATTACAAAGACTTGTTTGCATATTCGCAGCAACAATCACATAAACCATAAAATACAAAGATTGTTTGTAGCGCGCTTACCCTCTAACTTTGTATAATTCCTACAATTTTTATCAATAAAAAAAATTTTGATTAGAAAAAAAAAAAAAAATTGATTGAAGGATCTGATGATATTATTTTCGATTTTTCGGCAAAACAACTTTGCATCTAGGGCATCAAGTTTTAGTAGGGCAGTAATAACCATCACCTTGAGATTGATGCGCAAAAGTAGAAGACAATGATGGAGTTGAAATAAAAAGAGATGAAGAAGAACGAATAAGTTTTGCACGAAATTGCTTCATATTGATGATTATTCTACATGACCAGGAAATCGTAGTTTCAAGTTCAATTTAAACCATGTAACTTAACAAGATCAACCAAGGTGGGCTGGTGGGGTGAATATTTTTTGGATAATGTAAACCAAGGTGGGGTGAATATTTACACGGGATGAAACTTTGAAAGTTTGAAGTTCTATACATGAAGTTCCACAAGGTAATAAATTCTGACAGATGACCACCCCTATCCACCCATGCGTTCTGAAGGATCCACCTTTTTTAGTTTAATCCATACCGTACATGAGATTAAACAAAAGAGAGGTATAGTAAATATTATATCACCACTGATAGAGTAACAGATGTACTGGCACATCACTGCAATACTCCCATATATTTTGAATTTTTGAGTATGTTGATCTCTTGTTCAAGGAAAATAAGAAACCAAGGTTATTTTAAAAAAGTCAAGACTAACGTAATAATGCAACCTCAACCTGATCGACCTGATCCTCTTATTCTTAATATTCAATGTTCACCAAGCAGTTGTGAAGTTGTGTGATTCACAAGAGGGAAGACTAGAGAATATTTCTTACTTTAAGCCTAGTTCGAGATTAAATCACTCGGGTCTTTTTTCCCGTTCGCCATTATATTATGGAAAAACTACAGTATCAAAAACTGGTGATATACTGCATTTAGAAAAACAAAGCAACGATAATAATATACAAGTTGAGCTCCAAAACTCAACATCTCTACAATGTTATTTATACAATGCACACTTTCAAATCAGCAAAGTGTGTACTCGCAATCAAGCAAACGGGAGAGTATTTCCTCGCAGTTCGGTCGTTCATCAGGTTCTGCCCAACAATCTGTATTAAGGATTCAACAAAGAGTTAGATTATAATATGCAAGTGCTTGCCATTGAGACAACAAAATGATACGTCATTTTATATATTAGACCTGCAATCAGCTTGCCCAAGGGACCTTCAGGAATCTCCAGCCTTGATCCTTCGTTAGCAACTGCATAAACAACCTGAACAATGCAATGAATAAAATTATTACTCCATAATAGCAAAGACTATTGTGCATCTCATTAATATCAACTACAATGGGAAAACAACTCACCTGCATTGCGGGAACGCCTTCCCATGGTCTACTTAAAGTGCAAAGCTCCCACATAATCACACCAAGACTAAAGATATCACATTTCTCTGTAAAGGGTTCATTACGAATAAGCTCAGGAGCCATCCATTCAGGAGTTCCTGCAGACGAAGAATCCCTAGAAGGACCATCGGCCAATATGCGTGAAAGCCCAAAATCACAAATCTTGACTGTCCAATGCTTATTCACAAGGCAATTTGCACTTTTTAGATCACGATGGGCTATCTTCATTCGGTGTATGCACATCAAACCCCTTCATATCAAGCAGAGAACTATTGTCAGTAAAGTTACATAAACTAGTTAGCATTTAACAATAAACTAGTTAGCATTTAACAATGACCCTAAATTTGTTAAACTGCCCCATGGAAAGCTACCTAAAATCATTAGCAAACAGACAAACAAACTACCACAATTAGAAATAGATATTAGATATCCCAATTACAATACATTACACTTACTTCAAAGTTTTCTATGACCTATTCTTAGACATGTGTTAGTGTTATTAAACAAACAGATAACACGAGAAGAAACACCATCGTCTGCTTAGCAATAATCTGTGGGATTAACCATAATCGAATAACCCTAAGAAATTTTAACTGCCCAAGTGCTTTAATAAGTAACTGATAATTTGTTTTATCTATTGTTTTCCTTAATATCTGATTCTGCTTACTGTAGTCTACCACTCTACGCTCTACCTAAAGCTTTAATAAATGACTGATGATTTGTTTTCATCTATTGTTTTACATGATATATACACTAGATCCACCATATGATACCCTCAGCAACAATGTATGTACAATTCAAAACTTCAATTTTTGGAGAAGATATAAACACGATTATTTTCATGTAATAGCCTCAGGTCTAGAAAAAGCAAAAATCAACTAAAGCGCCAAACAGAGCATCTTAAGCATCAAAGCATGCTTGGGACTTCGGAAGCCTACAAAAAAGACGAGTACAGGTAGGACCAACCTGCATATATCACGAAGCATTTTAAGTCTCCTACGCCAACTGAGTTTCTTTTTCTGGCCACTCATATGGATCAAGTAATACAAAGATCCCATCTCCATGTATTCAGTAACCATTGACAAGTGAGGTGGCTTTGTGCATGCCCCAAGGAATAATATCACTGCAATGAAATAAAATTTTGCATCATTACAAATAAAATACAATAATATAAAAATATCAACCAAGAGTAAACATGAACAACAGCAAATTTATAGGACAGTATTATGACAAGGTAGAAAGCTGACGACTAAAGGAGTAGGAAAGTACCATTTGGATGGCGAAGGCGGCTGGAAAAAAAAAAAGAGGCAATGAGTCACAGAATTTATGGAATGAAATTGCAGTCCTCAATATCAATAATTTAATTTACCTTAAGATAGTAATTTCATTGCAGAAATCTTCCATGTTTTCAGTTGTCAAGTCTTGCTCAAGGAATATTTTTATAGCAACGTCTGTCCCATTCCAAACCCCACGGAAAACTTCTCCAAAGAATCCTAGAAAAATCCAAGTTCAAATATTATAACGAAGTATCTTTTACATATTGGATCATAAGTATGTCAAGAAAATAGATTTCATGATCAAATCACACCTAATACATGAATTGACAATCAGGAATGGTATTCTTTATTTTCAAATTGTCAGATGTCAAACTTAATCCACCACCACATTCAAAAAATGATATTGCTAACAACATGCTTTTGATCTATATGTAATGACTCGACAGTGTGAAAAAATAAAGTCTAATTTCCTCCATTTCTTCAATAATTTTACCCCATTTCGAAGTTAACACATTGTCCTGACAAATCGAAATAAGCTAATGCTTTGTAGAAACATAGGTACATACTCGCCTCAAACGATAAATTGACAAGGACATTATAGAGTAAAAACCCAAGACTAAGACTCAAAACGGTATTATTTGGCTATCAAAAAAAGTATATGTTCTGGAAAAGATGCAAATTTTCCACTACATAATGTAATCCGCATGTTTCTGACTTGCTATGTTTTCCCTTAAGTAATGGCAGGGATATATTTCCATCACTTTACTCTTTATTATGTAAATAGGATCTAGCATGATTACACAAAAAAAATCTGGTACACTATGAGGAGTGCTGCCAATATTAAGATTAAACAAAGCATTGGTTCGGGAAACAATTGTTTCAAACAGATATAAAGATATATAAAATTGATCTTTACCAATCCCGACACGCGTTCCAACAGTTAGTTCTGAGAAATCAATATTCCACTCTTGATAAGGTAATAGCGGCCTATTCTGTGATGTGGTTGATTCAAGAACTCTATTCCATGCAGACAATAGTTCTGCATTTCTTACAAATTCCATATCATTATTCGTCTCCAAAGCTTGAACCCTATATTCATGAGGAGAAGAAGGCAACGATATCGCCGTCTGCGAAGTCATTTGCTTCCTGGGAAGACCACCAGATAGTTGACTAGACATTTCTTCATGAGCATCAAGACGGAAATTAGATACCTGAGTGCATGCATTAATGAAAAATAACAAAGGTGTTATTCGAGGTGAGTTTGTAACAGAATGCATGTAAGCGAAAACAAGGAAGACTGCAAGCCAATTCTGCTAACTGAATACTTTGATACGCAGATGGAAGAGAGACCAATACCATTATGAATATCATCAACATGGGTTAAATGATAACATGAAGCACTAGACAAAAGTATCAGCATACAGTTACCCATTTTCAAGCCAAAAAATACAGCGATCCGCTCATTGCAGTATTGAAACACTATTCCTCAAACTTAAAGCGGTCATATTATAATAAAATAATTTCACAAGGCCGATATGTCATATGACTACGCTATCTGCATAACAAGAAAATACACATAACCTCTTGTTCGGAGGACTTAATGGGAGTAACTCGGACCACAATTGTTGTAGGACAAAGTACCTTCTCCACACAATTAAATAGGTGTTTTGGGTGGGAGAAATTTTTCTTAAAGAAGTGGTTATAGTACCAGGGGAAGGATAATAGTATTCGTGGCACACTGGTGAAGCTACAAAATGGGTTAAGGGCTAAATTCGTTAAGATGATGGAGATCTTCCGCCCAAAAAAATCTCTCCATTTAAAATTTTACAACCTTTCATTTGAAAAATTATAACCTTCCCAAAGAGGGTTTAATATTCTGGACCTAAGATAAATCTAAACAAAGGCTAGACATTTTCAAATCAGCTGATATCTTTGGAGGATGATTCCATGATGGGGACTTCATCATAACTGAAAATCACCCCTAACTCATCTCGTAGGTTCACTGGTGAGCTAAATATATAACCATTGGTACATTAATCCCACCGATGCTTCCAACTTACAATTTCCTCATGCCGCGTAACTCATAAAACTTTTTCAAGTCTGATTCTTAATTAAAATATCTAGTAGTCCTAAATTGTACTGCAAGAATTCCATAGATCATGTTAATGCATTCAATTTGATATAACTACACAGAAACGTGTAGCATAAAACACACTATTTCAAATCAAATTCTGCATGCTTAACTACACTCCTACAAGTCTAGTCCCTTTATACTAGGCATTATAGATTACTTTGAACTTTTAATTAAAGAGTTCTAAAATGAGGAAAAAAAAAGACAAATACAGCAGGCATAGCAAATGAGCCTAAATAAAAATATATTCTTGCACACATTACTACATTAATTACAATAGTCATTACAAAATTTACCATCATAAAGAGCATCATATTAACAACACTGAAAGGAAATACCACTTCAATGTGCAAACCACTAGAGAATTATCAGCAAATAATAGAAAAGGCCAAAAGAAAAACTTTAGCACATAACACGAAATATTGCATCCTTCAACAAACAAAGATAGGGAAGCATACATTCTTATGAGGTCCTGGACTATCACTCTGATCATTTCCTGGGTAGGATACTGATCCATCATCACCTTGCTCCTTCAGAAGGCGATTTTGTTTCAGTGTTTCATTCATTGCTCGCACAGCCCTATGCCCAAGTTGATTCAAAAAAATTGAAGAGTTATTTATAATAATGAAAGAAAAAGTAAGAGCCTTATCACATGGCGAATTCCATAAAAGCACATCATAAAGTAAAAGCCAACCTTACGATATCATCACCAATTTCCGGAGTAATGCTAATGCTCCGTCTTCTTATTCTACGAGTTTCTGATATTGATGCACCAGCTGACCTAAAGATCCAATCAGCCATAACCAATTAGTAACAATGAGATATCCGTAGACATAATAAGACATTCACTAATCCCTTCCAATTCAGGTATAGAAACTTGAAACACAATAAATATCAATTTATGTTTATACTTAGTTTTGTATTTTAGCTATAGATCACACTAGGTAACTTGCATCACACTACTTTTAAAATAATAATAATAATATCATGTTGACTTTTGGATTGATCACACTAGGTAATTTGCTTAGACTAAGCAAATTCCATTGAGAATAAGCAACGGAACATATTGCTGTTTGACGAGATTATTCAAACACCGGAATATGGAGACAACAAACAGTTTGGCACCAAGCTTTTAGCATTTAGCCTACATAATATGATATACTCGTACAAAGACAATGACAACACATAATTCATACTAAGACACCTAAAGAAATATAAAACAGAACAAATTATAAAATATAAGGTAATCATATAGTCCTCATAAATAAAGAAACAGGAGAAAATCTAACAAAACAACATATTAATTATTTATAGTTAATTTTATATGAAACATCATCTTTTGACTAACGACCTTGAAGGAGCCCTATCATCCACATACTCTCTAAATGGTTTACCACCACTAAGCATTGAACGCCCACGTGCTCGAAGTAAAGGATGCTCAGGACTGCAGAAGCAAAAATATGACGTTTAGAATACACGGTCAACAATATCTCATGAGAAAATAGAGGGGTACCAAACAAACATCATTAACATATAGAAACCATATTATATGAGAAGTTCTACAAGAGAAAAATAACAGCATCAATGATTTCATGAACCAAATCTGAACAAGAAGCTCATAATGTGAGTCAACCAAAGGTTTGGGTGCTTTTAGGACTAGGAAAGACAAAGCCAGTGTTATGTGCAAGCAAACTATAGAGAGTAATTTCTAATGTTTTCAGAGAGTAATGAGTATAAGGACCCTCAAAACAAATCTAAATATGAAACAGATAAATAATAAGACATGACTCTAAATCAACAATCAGACTTAATTAGCATTTCAAATGATACATAATTATTTTTGTTTTATAATGAGTATTTCAGTTAAAAGTGTTGATTATTACCTAAGCATTCTTGTTTTGGGTCTAAATAACTATCTATAAGGTCGAAATAAATTAAATGCAATTAGATAGTCTGACTTTCTGTTTTCTATGTTCTATCTCGTTTCTACTACAGTATATATTTTCACTTAAAAGTTAGCTTTACTATTTTGCTTCAAAAGTATTGGGGAAAATTTCTTTGAACTCATTGTTATTTGTTGGCATTAACTACTTTGTATCACACATAAATTTAGAAATTTTATTAATCAAAAAAGATTAATTATATCAAATCACAGCACATCATTATTTAAGAAAAAAAAAGAATTTTACAAATGTATGCTGAAATACTAATGTCATTGTAATATTGTATACCATGGCACAGGATTCATAGGATCCCAGAAAATAGAAATAAAAAGGAGAAACCTTGAACTAGCAGTCCGTTGTTCTGCAACAGCTTTTCTCCGACTACGGCGCCAAAATGTATTTGCAATATTGGGTTCACTATGCGATACACTGGTGCAAGGCAAGAAGTAAAGAAACCGTCAATGATAGCTGTTCTTTTAATTATAAAAAACATACACTAACTTGGAAACATCAATCCAAAAGTCAACAGACAGAATGTCAATATAGAGGGTGAGATTCACCAACTACTTCTAGAGGACTACCTTAGCTTTTTGTCAAGAGAAATTGTTGGTCGCAACATTACATTCCGCAATGAAGGACCTGAAATGTTTGAAGACGCTTCTAGTTTTCGTTGGAACAAGGGTTGAACTGTCTCATCTTGTTCAAGACTACAATAAAAGGTGCATGGTTACCATATGAAAAATGATATCAGTGAACACAAACATCTCAAACAGGAGTAAAGAGATGAGTGATAAAGGGAAAATTCTGATATCTTCCAACTTAAGTAAAATAACTCAAATTTGGACAGAACAGCTCCTTTTGTCCAAACCGGTGTGCAGTCTTGTTTCTTCCTTTGGTTTTTTACTTGGAATTATGAACGTATCAGAATAAAATCCAATACAATATGAAGAAATAGTTTTTGGTTCTATAGATAATAGCAGGTAATCTACTGAACTATGTAAAGCAGGACTATGAAACCTATAAGATGTTCAAAGCACTTATGATTAAAATGATACGCAATTTATATACAACGCTATTAATGGGATTTTAGAACACTTCAAATTTTTAATCTGCATTAAGGCAGTGATTAGCTAAGAATTATTTTGAGTTTTTTAAATCAGCACTTACATAAAACTAATGGAAAATTTATTAATTTTCTTCATTAGGTAGAATCTGGAATCTGGACATTATAGAATTAGGTTAAGGATCACATACTCAATGGGGTTCACTAGCATTATATACTTCACACCGAGTAAAAAAAAACAATCAACTAATCAAGAATTCAGAGACTTCTATGCCTAAAAGACAAGGGCATTACACCTGCAAAAGCCCTTGTGATTCATGACCACCATGGTCTCCTTCAGCCCACTTCTTAAGAAAGAAAACTCTCAAATTCACTCGCTAATGACAAGTCACAGAGGGGCAAAGGACTGGCAAAAAAAGGTTTGTTTCTAGGGAAGATGAGAGCAACTAGTGCTGCATTATGAGCCTAAAAGATCGTGATATAGGACGTACTGTCATCTTAAGTTTCATCATTGTTTTAGTTCAAATGCTATGTACATAATCTCCCTCTAGAATGTGTCTTCATTACCAAGGAAGGTGATGAGAGATGAGCTCATATGAAAAAACAACCATAAAGTCCATAGGATTTATGTTGAGAAAAACATTCGTCATGTTGAATGGTTTAAGAGACAAAAAGATAAAATTGAGGGCGAAAAGATTTGCACATCAGCAGAAGCAGAAGCTATTTAAAATTTTAAATATGTATCAAACAACCAAATTCTGAAAATCAATTTCTTATTATCTTACCATTCAGTGTCCACTCTATCTGGATAGCCATAGAGAGGACTATTCGGCTCCAGTGGGGAATCACAGGAGTCATTCTCAGCAGAGTCACTCTCTCCTGCAGCAGCAATATGAGACATGAAAATTGCCCTGGTTGAACAGGGTATTAGCTGACCAGGGAACCGCATAAGATCCACAAGTAGTTCCATGGAATTCAGGACAACTATCACAGACATATGCTTGTACGAATCTGTGCGTTCAATAGCTCCATCACTAGGTAGACCCTGATGATATAAGAAAAAAATACGATGACCACTATTTCTTCAAGAGTAGCTAGGATGTTCACCAATAAACACAAGTGGAGCATGTTTCTTTTAATTCTATGAATTGAACTCAGAAAAGCACCCCCCTGGAGGGAAGATAAATCCAACAGACACCAAAAAGAGCTTACCACCATAAGCCTGCTTTCAAGGCCTACAGTATCTGCAAGTACTTTAAAGAGGATAGCTCGAGGACGGCAGGAACCTTGCCTTATCTGCCCCAAAAGCTGAAAACCACGATTCTCAACATGAGAGCTTTCTTCCACTGCAGCTTTTGCTGGACTTAGTTCTGAACTAGGGCGTTTGTAAAAATCAGAAACCTGGGGGAACAATGCATGGGATCAAATTAATTAAAACAAACTCTAATCATGACTGGGATACACATTGTATTTAATTACAGCCTTTTTCTGTTTAACTACCCTCTGAGTTGATCAAACATAAACGAAGTCTTTGCTTCCAAGTTTTTGAAATTCGAAAATTTTATTAAAGCTGAGGTAGACATAGTCATAAAACATAACTAAAGTGAGTGATATCTCTTAAAGAATCAGCTAAATATTTTTGAATTTTTTTTTTTTTTTTTTTTTTTTTTTAATTGGCAAGCAGGGTTGAGGGACCCTTACCCCTTTAAATTATGTGTGGAAACTTATATCAACAATCAGCTGTTGACGTGTTTCGAACCCACAACCTCTCCACTTTGTGAGAGGGGTGCTACAACATTTAAAAAGAGCGCATGTTACAGGAAATTTAAAAAGAAAAAAAGGAAAAAAAAATTGTTTCAATTGGGCATATTGCTTATATAAGTAAACGTGTTTCTTTCATTAAATCCCTCGCATAAAGCATCAAGCACAATCTCACAAGGAAATCTTCCCTTCACACCGTAACAGCTTACTCGAACACATTGTTTTCATACCATTTATGGGACATCAGCTGATTGTGTGATCTCAGCAATGTAAATGATATGATCATATGAAAACCACTTTCAAAGGTCCATGGGAATTCTCTGAGCCTGAGACCACTTTGTAGAGATCAATTCTAACATTAACACTAATGTTTTGATGGGTAATAAATTTGGGAGACTACGGAAGGATGA
This sequence comes from Aquilegia eximia, assembly GCA_023053565.1. Lineage (NCBI taxonomy): Eukaryota > Viridiplantae > Streptophyta > Magnoliopsida > Ranunculales > Ranunculaceae > Aquilegia > Aquilegia eximia. The sequence goes on from JALIGU010000005.1 coordinate 21,647,385, forward strand.
TAAAGAGGAAGCTCACTAAAGGTGGTACAAACTATGATTTAAACAAATAGAGCGGAATCCTACAAAACTATAGTTGTAAGAAGTTGCGGGCCATATTATTATAAAATGATTCTGAAGCTTTCAACCACCTGGAACTCAAAGAAAAGTTGTATAGAAAAAGAAGCTGGAGAGCAAAACAAATGATCAAAAGAAATGACTCTGGAATCTGGATCTTCTTGATGATGTATTTAATGCCATGCAACTTATGAAATTAATAGATTGTGATTTATTCAGAGATGGTTCACTAATAGACTGAAGGTACCCCAGCACACTTCAGCGAAAACTATAGAGTTGATTAACGTCATAGCACACAATACATGCTCATATTCTTATATTTTACGTGATGCACCATTGCACCCCCATACTTATTAAATACATGAGCATGAGCATATGCACTACAAATGTTCACTAGTAGCTTACTCACCAATCCAGCAATCTTTTTTATCACTGCAGCAGGATTAGAGTTCAATCCTTTCACTAAGGCAACAATGAGTTGCTTTAGCATAGATAGCTTCTTATCCCTTCCTGCATCTACAAGAATTATTTCGGATCTATGACTCTCCACACCCAAGGCCCACAGGTCGTCTGGAGAAGGAATGGATTCAAAAACCTCCTTGAGATTTTTCTCCTGCACATGAAAATATTCATTAGATAATTACCCCAATGTAATGATCCCAAAGAGAAATAAATCACAGATTTTAATTTAGGTGTTAAACATAAAACAAAAGGTTCAGTAGATAACTATGGTTAAAAAATTGGCCAGTGGCCACCATTATCACATGACATTGCTAGCACAACTTAAGTTAGATCAACTGAGGCAACTATAAATTACTTCAAATCCTGTTTTGTTTATAATTATATCAAGAGAAAGAAAATGGAAACACATAATGCAGGTCATATTAGCATAATCCTTATGTCTGATAAAGAAAACATAGCTGACCATGATGGTGAAAAGGAAAGATAAACCATACAGGGATTATATTGGACAGGAGAGGGAAGACATGCGTTTCCTAGATTGGTAGCTATACCAAATCTACTAAATATGATATATGGATGATAATGAAGTAACATAAGCTACCGCTGACCACATTATGCCATTAAGAACTTTAATGGCAATATATGGATGATAACATCCTAAAGAACAAACATACATTAAGAACTTTAAGATGGCAATATTGTATATCCAAGTCAAACAACATAAGCTACTGTTCACCACATTATGCCATTTGCCCATGTATCATGCAAACATATACTGCGGATACTAAAGTAACATATACACAGAAACTCTTTCAGAAATCAGAATAAAATCTAGTAGGTAAGATCCTGTATAAACTAAAGATTGTTCTATTGCAGGTATATCAAACAAAAGCTAATACTCACCGGAATAACAGAGTAAAACCCATTAGGGATAGGTCCAGAGAATGTTCCAGTACTCCAGAGAATTTGTGATGCTGTCTGAAATGAGTCATCTTGCTCAGAAACAGAAGCCGATTCCTTGCTAATTAAAGTTTCTTCTGGAGAAAGCAGAGAAACAGATCGGAATTTCTCCATAAAACCTGAGGGCCACCATGTAGTATTAGAAGGCCCTGGTTCTGGTTCTGGTTCCGATGGTCCAGTATCATCTCGTGTCTCCTCCATCTCAAAGCTTTTACAAGTAAAACCATTTCGCCCCACTTCTCACCCCATAAAAGACCATTCAAACTCAAATGAAATTCTTAAACTACAATAATGACATCTACAAGCTTCTTGTATTGAGAGCTCCCTGACCTGGACTTCATATGACCTGTGAAATAGAGGCCATTAGGCCAAGATAATAACCAACAATATGTATCAGAAAGTTCGAACATTATACAGAAGTTGACTGCATACTGAAGAGAATAAGAAACAGTGACATGATATTACAATCCATAACATGCAAACTACTGACCCTAGAAGTAACACAGACCAGTTTGGTTGACTTGTCTCACCTGGAGGATGCATGCAAATATCTTTCTTTGATAGACGCCAGATTTAAAAACATAGTCTCAACCTAATACAGAAGATACAGATTGAAGTTACTATCATCCCAGAGAAGAAATTGAGTTGTCAATGCACGCACAACATGCACTTGTTAGTAGACATCTAACCAATGAGAAATAAGTGAAATGATGTTATCTCAAAAATGGCGTTTACAATGCATCAATAATTCAGCATAGTTTTCTAAACATCTAACCTAAGCAGTAGAAGCTTTACCTTACAGTCTAGTACATGCATTTGGCTTGCAATATAGAATTAACAAACAAGGGTTTATAGATACAGATTATGATAATGCACTAATGCCTCGAAGACAGGTTTCCATCGACTGGAAAATTGAGAACTTAACTTCACCCATCTGGAAGCTAGTCTAAGGCCCTAAACGCATGAAATCAAAGAAAGCTTGTAATATATAATTAACAAAACAAGGGTTTATAGATGCATATTATGATAATGCATTAATTCCTCAAAGAGAGGTTTTCACCTGAGTGGGAAAATTGAGAACTTAGTTTCACCTATCAAGAAGCTGGTGTGTCCTCTGGGCACATGAGACCAAAGAAAGCTTCTTCTTGTAACTAGGTATTTGTCCTATTCCTAAATTTAGGGAACCAATGTGCATTATAAGGTGTCGGGGTGATATCTTGTGTAAGATCCTAAGTTCCTATCCATTGACAATATCCATAATAGAAACAAGATCATTCTTTAAATAAAGGGTAAATGGTCCATTGTGCTATGCACTTATGTGTCTCCGGGGAATCCATAGACATCTTCATTACCCATTGCTTATGTTTTGATCACTTAAACATTTCTCCAATTACTTTTTACCTCATCATTCAATTTCCACTGCATCTTTCACCAATAGTACAGTACAATAATCTCGATAAATCCACTATTAAAAGAAAACTAAAACTAAAGCAGCATTAACTAAAATCATATATCATTTAAAACAGGTTGTAACCATTATCTACTTCAATAGCTTCTTCATCTAAAAAGTAAAAACAATTTTATAAACAATACAATTTTAACACATTTCAACTTAAACTAAATTCTCTCATTAACTCATTTCCACATATATTTATTCGGAAAATGAAATCAAAATTAACTTCAAATTTCTTTAGATCTTTTCAGTTAATGAAATTCACTAAAACCCTAATAAATCTAATTCAAACAAAACAACTTCAAATTAACATTTTAATTCACATTATCAACAAAATTAACCTAAAATCATAAAAAAAAAACAAAAAAAAACATCATTAATCCATCAAACATCACAAACAACAACAATTCTTGTTATCAATTCAATCTTAGTCGATTTCATTCGATTCGAATTACAAGATCACAAAGAAAAGAAACAAAACTTACAAGACAGATCGAAGAAGCATTTGATCTTTGAAGTAAAAGAACAAATGAGGTTTCTTCTTAGTAGAAATTTTTCTGAATCTGAAGTTTGTGAAGAAGACGATGAAGAAGAAAAAAGACTAAAAGAAGAACATGTGAAAGAGATGAGCGAAAAGAAAGGGAAATGAAATGAGACGAAGAAACGAAGAAAGAGAAAGAGAGAGAAGATCGTCGATATTTATAATGAAGAAATTAAATAAAATAAATTAATTAATTAATTAATTAATGAATCCTCGTGATTGGGAAATGTGTTCATCTCAAGCTTTGTAATTATTACTGTAATAAAATAGTTGGTTTGTTTTTGGTAACAGTTAAGTAAAAAGTAAGAAGTTTGATAAATATGTTATTGCCAATTGCCACTATGTGAAAATGTAATTTTAGAGAATGTTGGTTAATAAATTAAAATGATTGAGAAAAATGGACTATTGTTTTTAGTTCAATATTGTGGTATTGTTTGTATTTAAGCTCGATTTTTCATCAAATGTGTGTTTCATGGAACATGTACTTTGTCATTTGGTAAAATCTATTTTTCCATAATTCAAAATTTTGCTTGAAATCGGCATCTTGAAATTGTTATGATTATTATTATTATTAAAAATATATAAAACACAATACGGATGATGAAATTAGATAGTATGTGATCGTAAAAATCAGCCTGAAATTTTTTAGGTATGATTGATAATTTTCATAATTATTAACTTAGGCAAAATAATTTATAATGGCTGACATAATATTTTTTATCTTTATTGTCAAGCTTTTTCTTAGTTAGAAGTTACTAGTGGAACATATATTTTGGGTCTGTTTGATTTAAGCGGTAAATCAGTTTACCGATGAAAATGGAGGATCCGGGATGAAATTAAAATTTGATGGTCTCGGAGAAGAAGACACAAAGATGAGAAGGAGTTTCGACGAAGTATTTTTCGAGGTAAAATAGTTTCGGGATTTTTCATAATTAATAGGTCACTATTGTACTGAACATAATATGCCATGTACCAAAAATTTGTATGTACTTGATGTTCTTGTAGTAAAGTCTACTACATACACTTACACTATACAGAACATTCCAATTGAATGGTATAGATCAACATCTTCTCAAACCAAGATATGACAGAATTTTTTTCGAGATGGGACCAATTTAAACCCTGTAATAAAGTAAGTAAAATAGTACCAGGACCATTGAGTCAGAAATGATGTTGGTATTTGTTTGTTTTGTTTGCTTGGTTTGATTGATTGCTCAGATAGAAGAAGGTGATAGCTTCTTTGCTTTATGTGTTAAGGTAATCACGTGCTCCATGAGACAAACGTACAACGCGGCATTGCACCTCTCTCCGACAGCCAGCTGGCAAATGTGTGGTTCACCAATATCCACACCTTTTTCCATTCTGGGTGCCAGTTAATAATACTCCCCAACAATTTAATAAAAATTTAAATTTACAATAATAAATTAATTATAATAAAAAATATTTGTTCATGGAGATTTTTTTTTTTTTAACAAAAAATCATTTTATTGATAAACTCAAAAAACTATACAAAAGTAGAAGATAACTGTGTTGCAAATCCTTTTTAAATAGCAAACCTGGTTCTTCTAATATAAATACATATTCGTTCGAACCAACAATCATTACATTACTATCCATTATTTTCTACATTTTTAAGATTTTTTTTTTTTTTTGAGAAGTTGTTCATTAAAAAAAAATTATAGGATTAATTTTTACCAGTAAACTCATTTAATGAGATCAATTACTTGATAATATTAGTAAAAAATGAATTCTCAGCGTCTAATATTTTTTTTAGTAAATGAGCTCTGTTGGCATTTGTTACAATCTTATTTTTGCCCTTATTATCAAAAACAAGGGTTTAATTAAGATTATTGTCGCAAGCCATGTTGGGCTATTTTGTTTTGTTTTGGCTAATATAATATGTGAAATGGGTGATAACTGATATGTGACATTTTGGCAGGAGGTAGGTTAATATAATCTCTTTATAAATGTTTATACATCTTAGGCATCTCCATAAGGTTCAAATCCTTTCTTTTGGTAGCTTGTGTAACTAACACTTAAAAAACTTAAAAACAATAAAAAAGGGAACAATGAGTCAAGTGTGCAACAAGTTATAGATAAATTGCAGGTGAGAGTTTATGATTTTTTATTTTTATTTTTTGGTAAATTTTATGAACATTTTATGATTTCTCAAACTTGTGCATTAATCTGGAACAACAAAATAATATACTTAGATCTTATAGGTATAAGATGTAGATATTTAGTTTGATATTGCTTATTACTTCATGAACCATTTATGGAACCTTAAATGACTAAGAAACTTTTCTCACCAATCCTAACTACCATTAGGCCATGCAATAGGGCCAAGAATTTGCCACGCGGTGTCGCATGAACTGTATGATCTTCACACCATGATCTACCCATTTAAATCATGGACCATGTTTAACTCGTTCAATACTATCACTTCTTTATCATGCTTCTGCTTTATGCATTAATCCTTTCATTTTATGATCATTATTAGTCATTGCATGATATAACCATAGCTACAATGTGTAATTATATATGGTCAGTTGTTCTACTACAAAATTGCTTTAAGCTTGATTCGAAATTAACATATGAAATTCTATTTATATCAAGTCCATGCTGGAGTGTTGGACCCCTTATCATGGGTTATCGGAAAAACACATGAAATATGGAGGAAGCTAAATGTAGATTGTAGAGATAAGGGTTTGCAGCTTCAAGGAGGAGATAAACATTGGTGGGAGCGACCTATGCCTTTCACCGTGCGCCCATGCCCACTGAAAATATGTACTCTGTATTCACCGGAGAAGTTATAGTTCAATTTTTTTGTATTTTTTAACCAATTTAAATACAATTATAACCAGTGTGGCTCACCGCTAATATGTGGTTCGAGTTATAGATGCACCATTAGAATAGGTATAGTCAATCAATCGACAGGACTCAAATTTACATGAACTTCATCCATGGATTGGCAATGGCAGAAGTACAACTATTATATATTGATCTTTTCTTTTGGTAGCTTGTGTAGCTAAAACTATAGAAGAGTTAGTCAAATATGCAACAATTTTGCAAAAAAAAAAAAAAAATAATTGCTTTGATTTGTAGTGCAGTTTGTAGCACGGTTGTCCTCTAACTGGGTTATAAAAATAAAAAATAAATAAAAAATTCTCTAATTTTTATAAATAAAATTTGTTTTTATTAAAAAAAACAAATGCGCAACAAATTAGAGATAAAGTTCATTTTTCCAATTTGGACTACCTTTACATTCTGGCCCAGTCCAGCTCAAAGCATGTTGAATACAATCACTTTTTTATCATGCTTCATGCATTAATCATTTAATACTCTCTTTTTTAAGATCATTATTAATTGCATGGTATAACCACATGATTTAAATTTGGTGTGTTCAAGTGTTTAAACTACAATGTGTCATTATATATGGTCAATCTGCTGAAATATTGTTTTTAGCTTGGTTCAGATTTGCAGAAGAAATTATGTTTATATCAAGTCCATATTGGATGCATTATCTTAGGTTATCGGAAAAAAAAAATGTTGGAAAAGCATATGAAATAGTAGAGGAAACTAAATGTAGGGACATTACTGCCACATCAAACAAATAGACTATATTACTTTGGACGAAAATAGGAGAAATCAAAATAAAATACTTAAATAGGTATGTACCAAGAAAGCATCACCAGAGAGCGTCAAACGCTTTAGCCCCTCCATCAACTTACCTAAAGACTGAGAACTAATTGCCTAAAAGTCATTACTCAAAGTGCGACGCAAAGCAGTCTCTACGACAGATGACTCGAGAGCACTGAGATTTTTAATAGATTTTTATGATTTCTCAAACTTGTGCATTAATCTGGAACAATCAATTACTAATATACTTAGATCTTATAGTTTGATATTATATTTTTTTTGTTGGCAAAGTTATGTCCATTAGGTATATCAGAATCTCTATAGACATAACAGCTACAAATATGAAACTAGAAAAACAAAAAAATTATAGTGTTTCACTAAAATTTACAGAAAATCTCAACTATATATATGAGAACCACAGCTATGAAGACGCCTGGACATGCCACAATGATATTCGCCTTGAATATTTCCAACCTTTTGATGCCATCCTTTGATAGCGCTTTAGTCTTTGTGAAGGTAATATTATTCAACTCTCTAGCTTTTTGGACTAAATACTTGAGGAACTTGAGCTCATCGTCTGCGCCCTGAAAATTTTCGACCTCAATTGCTTCTAATTGAGAAAATGTGATGTGTGCTAACAAATTGTTTCCCGATTCAGCATTCTTAGAGGATGAGTGGCAGTAATCCTGTAAATGAAAAGAGCCACATCAGGTGAAAATATTATACCATTGTTTGTGAATATGAAACATTTAAAAGCTTAAAATGTTAGTATGTTTTACCTCCCCACTCTGTAGAACCAGAGTTGCAGGTAAGGAAACTTCTACAATAGCATCAAATGTACAATTTGTTTTGGTTAAAAAAAACAAATGTACAATCACTTCTTTATCCTGCTTCATGTATTAATCATTTAATACTCTCTTTTTTAAGATCATTACAAGTTATAAAACCCGTGTAATACACGGGTATTATTAAAAAGTTTGTAAATTAGATGTAGTTCTTTAAAAATATTTTGTTTAAGTTTTTCGTTGGTTTGATTATCGTTTTTGCTATAAGTCCATATTATAATATTATATTAGTTAATTTTAATTGTTCAAAATATGGTTGATTTTAATTTCCAAAATGGGTGTTCTCTCAACATATGTTGATTTAGGTGACTATAAGTATCTTTAATATAAATAAGTGTTTTCTTTTTATAAAACTTAATATCGAAGCTCAATTTTTTTTTTCTCTTAAAACTTTGAAACCAAAGATGGAATACAGTTTGGGCAAATTGTTTGAAAATATGAAGTTTGTTAGATGTATGGATATACATTCTTTTGTGTGGGAGATCAATTGGCGTTTGACTATATTTCAATTTCAATGTTGAATGTGATTGATGTAACAATTTGTTTTTTTTTTTTTTTTTTTTTCAATGTAAATAGAACAAAGTTAAACTTTATGATATTTTCTTTATTTTAATATTTTAATTTGGTTCATAGTGTTGAATCCATGAAAGCGAAAAGAAGTTTTCAACCTATATGGGAATGCAACATCTCCGCCTATTGTAATCGATTTCATATTATTTTTTTATTGTAATGTGGTTGATTTTAGGTGTTAATATATATTCTTCAAGACTTATTTTGAGTCATTTTTAGCTTTAGTATTAAGAATTGGTAAGAAGAACTTTGATTCCATTTATAACTTTGCATTATTTGAAAGTATATTTCGATATATATTTTTTGGCTAATGAAGTATATTTTTATATGGAAGCCTTAAAGTATGATATTGTTATGAAATTGAATTTAACCAAATTGATAAAATAAACTAATTGGATAGAAAAAAAATAGAAAAGAAAAATATTAGAGCAAAAGAAAGAAAGGAAGCTGTTTTTTTTGCATTTTGAAAACGATTAAAAATGTTGGATATCGACCGCTGCGAGATGAACTTTCATTCTAGCATTGTTGGAGAAATGTGTAGTTAGTATATAAAATGTGTAGGATAAGTTTGTTGGTAAATTAGTTTATAAGGCATTGTACCTTTGCCTATTCTTCGATTCGTTTGTTTGTTGGTAGAGCATTTTTTTTTATAGTGATACCTTGATAGGGTATTTATATGTGAATATGTAACTATTACCAGTTTTTTTTTTAATATTTAATAATTATTTATTTTAATTATTTTTTTGGTAGGCTTCAATAAGGTATTGTGTTCGTTGACGTGAAGTATTAGTTTATACTACGAACATAATTTGTATTGGGTTTTTATATAAAAAAGTAAAATATTTTCTGTAGTATTTTTGAACTTTAGTATATAAATCTATTGTAATCAACGTAATATTTTTTCTTAAAATTGCTATTTGCAAAATCAAGAGAAGATAGACTGAATATGATGTATGGGGAAAATGGGTAGATGTTAAAGAGGAGGAAGGTAAGTTGCAAAATTTTAAATTTATTTTTGTGTTTAAAAATATATTTAGCCATATTTACATTAAATTCATTAGTTATATACCCAATAAATAAACGTATTAGCATTAAATTCAGTAGCTAGATTGCATTATATTAAGGAGCTAGCCATATAGCTTATTTAAGCCACCACTGAATATAAAAATACATTACTAACCCTTCTAATTTTAATTTTTGTTAAATTCTCTTTAATTAGAGCATCTAATTTTCTCTAATTTGGTGAGAGAAATTTTTCTTGAGGGCATGCCCAACTTTAATAGAGAGTATAGATTAATTGCATGGTATAACCACAGGATTTAAATTTGGTGTGTTCAAGTGTTTAAACTACTTATATATGGTCAATCTGCTGAAATATTGTTTCTAGCGTGGTTCAGATTTGCAGAAGAAATTTTGTTTATAGCAAGTCCATATTGGATGCATTATCTTAGGTTATTGGAAAACAAATTGTTGGAAAATCATATGAAATAGTAGAGGAAACTAAATGTAGGGACACAGGACTGCCACTTCGGCTGAAGTTTTACCCTGTTGAGTAGTTGATAATCTAATAAACAAAGAGATTATATTGCTTTGGACGAAAAGAGGACAAATCAAAATAAAATCTTAAATAGGTACGTACCAAGAAAGCACCACCAGAGAGCGTCAAACGCTTTGTGCTCACTAGCCCCTCCATCAACTTACCTAAGGACTGAGAACTAATTGAATAAGAGTAATTACTTGAAGTGCGACACAAAGCAGTCTCTACGATAGATGACTCGAGAGCACTGAGAGTTTTATGATTTCTCTAACTTGTGCATTAATCTGGAACAACCAAACACTAATATACTTAGATCTTATAGTTTGATATTGCTTACTAGTTATAAGGCCCGTGCGATGCACGGATGTTATTAAATAATGTAACTTACGTCATTAGGTGTAGTTTATTGAAAATATTTTGTTAGTGACTTAATGTATGTCATTGGCTTTATGATTTTATTATAGCACCAATTTTATTTTATTTTTTCGTAAATATGGTTGAATACAAATTTTAAAATGGTTTATCATTAATTTTTATATATAATATCTAGCAATTATTGAATTTTTTATTATATTTTTACTTCAATGTGACAATAAACAATGGTATGATTAATCCTATGAATATTCAAACCATGAATTAGACTAATCATATGATTTGATTTATTTTTTGTTTGGTATTTAGGCTTAAGTTTTGAATATAAAATAAATTTAGCAAGAAATAAATATAGTAACTTGCAGTAGTAAAGTAACCTTTCACAATTAATGCACCCAAAAAATTTATTGCTTATTATATATATATATATAGTAAGTAACATAGTTTTTATTATTATTATTATTGGTAACCGAGGTTAAAGAAAAACTTTTAATCAAACAATCAGTTGCTGACGTGTTTCGAACCCACAACATCATATCTCGATTTTGTGGGAGGCTACCTTTGAGCCACATGCAAATCGATAAATTTATACTAAGAATATATTTGCTATAATAAATATTTCATTTAAACAAATCTATACTTAGTTTAAAGAGGCATATAGTAAGCTACAATGAAAGTTTAAAGAGGCATCTAGTAAGCTACAATGAAAGCCCACCTGCTGGCTAATCAAAAAAAATTTGCTGGACTTCAATTTTTAGTTTTAGTTAAAAAAAAATGGTGGGACCTAAATATAATTATATCTTCTGTTTCTCCCAGTCCCTACTTTCATGACAAAATTAGGAAAAAAAATGTCAAAATTTATATTTAGGTGTACCCACATACCGTTTTGTAACCCCTAAATAATGGCTTTTGCAAAATAATAATAATAATAATAATAATAAAAGGGTTTGCAGCGCAGTATGTAGCGCACTTGTCCTCTAACTTTTTATAATTCTTGGATTTTTTATTAAAGAAAATTTGCATTGAAATAAGAAAAAAACCATTGTCAAGTTATTGGGTTGCGTTTTTGTTATGTCTAGAATATACATTATTTCGAAAAACACTATTGAATTTATATCCTGGGCTAACTGTTGGTCGAAGGCCAGCTTTTCAAATACTCATGTTTGAGTATAATTGATAAATAAGATTAAAGTAATCCCGAAAATCATGGTATAATTAGGCAACATAACTATGTTATATGGTTATAAAGCCAATATAATTTTATTTCTCACTTGTACTCAAAGAAAAATGAAAAGGCACAATATTTTACTATTTCGGGCATATATTCACATAATCTATTACTCTATTGTAATGAAGGTTGTGTGTGCTTTTTTCCAACCACTATTTTGGAGAAGCAAGAGATGATAGATTAAATTTGATGTATGAGGAACGGCAGTGGAAGGAAGATGGTAAAGTACGAAATTATAATTTTTATATTTTTAATTTTTATTGCTAATAAGTATATATATATATATATATATATATATATATATATATATATATATATATAACCATATTTCCATTAAATTCATTGGGTAACTATTAATATATTTGTGCAAAAAGACAGATATGGCCATAGTGCTATTAAATGTAGCCATCTAGCTATTTAAGCCATATTAGATTTAAATTTACAATAATAACCCTTTCAATTTTAATTTTTGTTAAATTCTCTTCAATTGGAGCACCAAATTTTCTTTAATTTGGAAAGAGAAATTTTCCTTAGGGGTAAGTCCAACTTTAATAGAGAGTATAGATTACTTCATGAACCATTATGGAAGTATGGAACCTTAAATGACTAAGCAACTTTTCTCACCAATCCTAACAACCATTAGGCAATGCAGCAGGGCCAAGAATTTGCGACGCGGTGTCGCATGAACTGTATGATCTTTCACACCATGATCTACCCATTTAAATCATGGGCCATGTTTAACACGTTCAAGATATGCAAGTATCATATATATATTATATGTTACCTTATTTAGATAGCTAACATATAACACATGTGTAAATATAAGATTGTATCAATTACCTACTGTAATTTAGAATCTAAACTAGTTACCTTAGATAAACCCTTCTTCTCTATAAATTGTATGCTTATGTACAGAGAAAGATATCGATACAATATGACATTCTATTCAATTTTCATGGTATCAGCCATACTGATCTATTAAGCCTATATTTTTTCCCCACTCTTTAATACGTTTTACAACCATGCCTGGTTCTAACATTGAATCCAATATTCCTCCCAAATCTAATGAGAAGACAACTAATGAGGAGATACCGCTGACGAAAGAAGATGCAAACTCTTCTCCCCTTTATCTTCATCATTCTGATAACCCAGGTGTAACTCTTGTTACACAACCACTCCTTGGTGATAATTATGGTACATGGTCTCGTGCAGTGAGAATGACCCTTGATGCCAAAAACAAACTCGGGTTCATTGATGGCAGTATTGCCGAACTCGAGGAATCTTCAATTCAGTTTCATCAATGGACTAGATGTACTAGTATGGTCTTATCTTGGATTGTTAAGTCTCTTTCTCCTGAGATATCCAACAGTACGTGTCATCTATACTGCGATAGTACGTGAAGTTTGGGATGATCTCCGCGAACGTTTTTCTCAAAAAAATGCACCCATGTTTTTTGAGATCCGCCGTGGCATTGCTAATCATACACAAAGTAACTTATCGGTAGCATCTTATTATACTACCTTGAAAAGTTATTGGGATGAGTTATGTTCATATGATTCACTAACCCCTTGCACTTGTAGAACGTCTAAGTCTCGCATAGATAATATGCAAGAAGAACACCTTATGCAGTTTTTGGCTATGTTCATATGCTTCTTCAGGATCCTTTGCCAACCGTCAACCGTGCCTATTCTCTGGTGTTACACGATGAACATCAGCGTTCTCTTCAACCTGGAACCATAACATCTCTTGATCAGGCTGCCATGACAGCCACTCGATAGTTATTGCTAACCAATTATTTATGTATTTTATTATTTTATATAGTGAAATTTTGATAATATAAATGCATGTTGATTGCAAAAAATGATAGACCGGGTTCAATTTTTCCCAAACAGTGATTAGAATAAAAATCCCAAATTGCAATCGACATTATGAATCAGTCCCCTCAAACCACCACATTAATGATTCATTAAACTTATGAATCAGTCCCCTCAAACCACCACATTAATGATTCATTATGTTACCCGACTCAGTCTCGGGTAACATAATCCTTTTATTGAAAGATTCATTAAACTTATATCCCAATAGATACATACCCATACCCAACTGGTTTGATATTGGTTTGGCCCAATATGTGTGACCAACCGGTGTGTATCTTTTTATAAAACTGTTTTGAGCCCAATAGGTGTGTCTGTTCATAAAATTGTCTCGGGTCCAAAGTGTCTTTTCGACCCAATGGGTGTGTCTGTTTATTGAACTGTTTTAGCACAATGGGTCTGTCATTCAATGAACTGGAGTTACAATATTTTCGCGCATTGGGCGGAACTTTACATGGGCTTTGTAAAACACACACATGTGTGCGTCATCCGTTCAACCGAGTTTGGCTCAGTCTCGGGTTTGGGTATCTGTGATAACATAATCATTTTATTGAAAGATTCATTGAACTTATATCCCAGTAGATGCATACCCATACTCAACTGGTTTGATACTGGTTCGGCCCAATATTTGTGACCCATGTGTCTTTTTATGAAACTGTTTTGGGCCCAATAGGTGTTCATAAAATTGTTTCGGGCCCAAAGTATCTTTTTGACCCAATGGGTGTGTCTGTTTATTGAACAATTTTAGCCCAATGGGTCTGTCTATTCAATGAAGTGGTTCGGCCCAAGTGTCTGTTCACTGAATTTTTCGTTGCTATAAATAGATGGTATGTGTTTGCGTAATTCATTCATTCCATAAACTCATATTTATTTTATTTTATTATGTTTGTATGTCCTTGAAAGAGTTTTTTTTCTTTTTGATAAATAAAATTTTATTAATGAAATGAAAAACAATTACAACATGATTAATAGCACACCAGATGTGGCATTGATCAGATCAAAAACACCAAACAACAAGCCATAATCTTAGTGAAATCAACTATTAAAATATCTTATAGCTAACTCACTCACGACTATTCGAAACCAACATCTCTCTAGAGAGTTTCTCTTGCCCATCTGGTTCGTCGTCTTCGTTTTATTTAAAGTGCTGATACACAACTAACGTACCAATCGTTGTATCTTAGGAGATAATTTTCATTAGACCCATATAACACCTGTTGGAACAAACAATATCTTAAGAACAAAAGATATTTATCGACTCAATCATTTCATACAGTCCTTTATATACGTTTTTTTTTTGTTTGCATATCCTGTTTACTTTACTTTTATTCATGAACAGTAACCTATCTTTACTAATTGTAAAGCAGCCTGCCTTTAGCTACAGTAAAACCCATCTCTTATCCAATAAAAAATTGCCACGTAGGTGCTTTTGCAGGCAGGTTTTTGTTCGACTCTGAATTTTCATCTATTTATTCGACCAACAAAAAAATTGTGGATCCAACTGTTCTAATAAATTTTATCACCTGAACCAACCCATTCTTTTCATATAACATCCCAACTGCCCACATTCACATAGTTACTATGGTGTTGTTTGTTTTTTCAGTTATACTAGTTCTGATAGTTTATAAGCTATTAGAAAACCCAAATGTATATTTGTTTTTACTTTTAGTTAGGGTCTTTTAAACTTTTCTAGTAAGAATTGGCGGTTACTATAAGCTCTACCCTCAAGCTTATAGCTAGTAGCTTATATAGCTTATAGGCTACTAGACAAAAAAAACAAACAACACCTGTGTATTGCCCAAGTGCCCAACCGATCATTTTATTCTACCAGAAAAGTCTAGAGCATTCTAGTGGATTCTAAATCCATGACCCATCTTATTTAATAGCCCATAGCCCCATACCCAAAGGAAACAAGATATTTTTTTGGTTTCTTTCCCAATGAACCATGTGAACATCATGTGAAATTTGGAAGGAAGTCAAACAACTTTAATTCACATCACTACATCTGGATTATCTGCATGCTCATGGCACTACTCTTCCATTACAGATTTACACCTGCTTGAATGAAATGTTGGAGTGTATTACATCTGGATTATCTTTTAGAGTGTGTTAGAGTGAAGACAACAGATATGTTCAAAACTTACAAGTCTTCTCTTTCATCCAAAAGCTTACAAGTTACCAAACTTTACTAAAAATTGTCCACATTTCCCCATCTTATTCTGTGTTAATAATTAATATACACAGTTTTCTATTTTAACTAGCCTAACAAGACAAATTATTCTAAGCAGAAATTTACAAAGCTTAGCTTATTTAGCTGGAAAACATCAACATCCTGCAACAAACAGCTTAATTAACTGCTATATATAAAGGTGAGGGCAGAACTTCTTATCTCAATCTTCAACTTGAACCTGAAACACAGCAAGCAAGCTAGATCAGTCATATGACATGTTGAGTCTTAAGAATAATCTTAATAACCAGTGTGGCTCATATGTGGTTCAAGTTATAGATGCACCATTACAACTTGTATGGTCAATTATTCGACGTTTTGAGAAGCCTCAAATTTACAAGAAATTCATCAAGAATTGTACCATGCTAAGTGGTAATGGAGAAATTGGTAGCATACGTGAAGTACAAGTTGTGTCTGGTCTTCCAGCTAGTGTTAGTATCGAAAGACTTGATCAACTAGATGATGAAACTCATACAATGAGTTTTAGTATGGTTGGTGGTGATCATGCTTTGAAAAACTATCAATCTACAATAACACTGCATGAAGGTGAAGATGATGGTGATCAGTATGGCAAAACCATTTTGGTTGAAGCATATGTTGTTGATGTTCCTAAGGAAAATACTAAGGAAGATGTTTGTTTGTTTGTTGAAACTATCTTAAGGTGTAATCATAGGTCTTTGGTTTGGGTAGTAGAAAAGACTGCATCATCTTCATCTGATGATTCTGTTTGAGTTGTTTTTGCTCCTGCACTTTCCATGAAAGTGAATCATCCATGGTTGTGGTTTTTTTGTGTGTCTATGACCTTGCCAAAGCACTTGTACATGTTTTTAGAAAAATATGTTTTTGTATTTTTCTTTCTTTTCTACTAGTCTTTTTTGTGAATATATGTAAGTAATGAGTGTATTATGGGATTTTCTGTATATACTGATATTCTTGTGTGGAATTCCTTTTTATCTATTGTACTAGATGATATATTGTGTGGAATTCCTTTTTATCTATTCTTTGAAATCAAGTGTATGGTTTCAGGTTTGTGCACATTTTGTAGTTAAGGTTACCCCATAGTTAAGTTGGACAGGTACGAGTTGGGCTGGGGCCTGGGGATAGCATTGGTTAACCAATCCACAACATATGAGGCCTTTTTTAGAATGTATTTGTTGTAGGTTTTTCTCCATGGAAATGATAACCTTAGTCCAAAATGGTTTGGCAGTCTGCAGGCAGAGATGTTGTGCTGTGATCTTTGTTCTTCAGTCTCTACTTCTGTTTGTAGCAGAAAAAATTTACTGGGGCAGTCTGGCAGATGATCTTGTTATCTTTTTTTTCAGTTTTTAATAGGAAAATTTTGAACTCCAAACTCAAGTCTCCACAACACATACATTTTGGTTACTATGTAGAGGTAATGCAAAGAAATTCAAATGAATAAAAATGTTTGAAATGGACGCCGAGAAAAAACTTGAGTTAGACATCACTAGAGAGCAAAAGAGCAGGAAAACTTTGTCTTCAGATTGAAACCCTAACATTTCGTTGCTCTTGTAATGATTACAACCAGAAGTAGTATGCCTTAAGACAACCATTTGAAACTTGAAATTTGAGATACACCATTTGAATTTTTTTTTGAGATACCCCCATTTCAAAACAGAAGAGATTTACGTAAGTCAGTTTTATGATGGATGGCTAAGATAACACCACATCTTAAAATGGGGTATCTCAAATTTTTTTTTAAATGGGGGTGGGGTATCTCAAATTTCGACTTTCAAATGGGGGTATGTCCAAAAATCTCTTATTTGTTTTCAAGGATTTTGTGTTATTGAGCAACTCAAAATATCTAAATCACGATTTTGTTAGGGTAAAGAGATACAATGACAACAAGTGGGCAAGAATCTCGAATATTGAGAATCTACATGATAGGATCATCAATTTACCAGACAATGATGACATTGCCAACATTCATAGGATGTAAAACAAGACTGATCTGGTAAGGACTGCATGACATAGGAACGATGAATTCAGTTAACAAACATGTCCTTCGCGGGTTTCGCCCTCTTAGATTTTTGCGGGATGCATAGTTGGAGATTTCGGAAAATTTGACTAAATTTACTATTGAGAATTTTCTTCCTAAAGGGCCCAATAATTTGGTCAAGGAAAACTTTTACGATATAGAAATAAATTTGGTCAAGGGGTAATTTACTATTGAGAATTTTCATCCTAAAAGGAACAATAATTTTTTATCCTTTATTAGAGAATTGGTCGATAAAAAAATCAAATTCAATGCAATTTCCGAACTTGTTTGAGAATATTATTTTAAGTGTTTAGAAATTGATGTTTAAGTTGCTTCTGTGTTCTGTCGTTTAATAATATTGTTGTAAGTAACTATGCGGTACTTGATTTCGGAAATTTGACTAAATTTAGGGGGTGTTTGGCAACAAAAAGTAAATTTACTTTTATTTATAGTAGAAATAAAAAAGCAAAAAGTTAGTTTGGTAATGCACTGACTAAAAAGTTAAAAAAGTCAGAAAGTTAGTTTGGCAACACATCCTAACAAAAGTAAAAAAGTAAAAAATAATAATGACGAAAATACATAAAAAATAAGATAAATTGAAGAGAAGTTTAGATTTGACTATAAATTAAAATTAAACAAGAAAATAAGAAAAAATAACTCATTTTTTTACATGAATCTCAATTAGAATTATCAAAAATTATGATTAAAAATATGATTATAATTGGTGTTGTAAATACATAAAATAAAATAGGTAAGATCGAGATGGAAATTGTAAAGATAAAGTAAAAAGATAAATTCAAGATGGAAATTGTGGATTAAATATGTAAAGTGACACGTGAATTTTACGTGGTTCGACAATGGTGCCTACATCCATGGGAGAGGTGATTGTTTTATTATTGATATGAGATGAGTAGAGCTTGTGTCTTTTTACATGATATAGATCATTTTATATAGATAGAGAATTACAATTGAACACATGTGTGATATAAATCACATTGATTTTGTAACTGAAAATAACGGAAATATAATAAAGAGAATATATTTGGTATTGATCTTTTAATTGTTGGCAATAATAGAAATTGTCACATGAGCTCACGAGTCATCGAGTTGGGCAAAATTGGACTATGACTTGTACTGCATGTCGGGCGGGCCAAGTCGTTGGAAATAGGTTTGATCTCGGGTGAGCTCGATGAAAATAAGCTTTAAGTCGATGTAACTCGATATGTATATACATACACAGGTGTAGTGGTACTTTTATTATGGTGAAATCAAAAGAACAGAAAAAAAAATAGTAAATTAAGAGAAGGACAAATAATAAAGATAGAACTTTAACATTCAAGATGTTTGAATTAGATTTCAATTTTTCATCCATCACAAAATCCAATCCTATGGGTAAATTTCTACAACAACTAGGATGTCCCAAACATGATCTAATTAGGGTACTTTTTGAAAGAAAAAAAGCTAAAATTTTGAGCTTTTTCTGGCAGCAAAAATTTTGCTACGAAAAAGTAAAAAAACAATTGCATCCATGCTAACTTTTGATTTTTTACTTTTTACAGCAAAAAAGTAACTTTATTATGTGTAGCCAAACACCCCCTTACTATCGAGAATCTTCATCTTAATTAAAAGGCCTTATAATTTGGGGTGATTTAGGTTTTGGTCACCACTTTTTAGTATAAATTAGGTTTTGGAGCCGGTTTTTATCTTTATTAGGGTTTAGAGCTCATTTTCGAACCAACAACTAAAAAAACCCAGTTGAACCGAAAATATTTTCAAAATACCTAATTTTACCCTTGAAACTCACGTGATCTGCATGTGATCACTAACCCTAATATAGTTTTGATCAGGGGTATTTTGGCCATTATAAACAATTACTTCGGTCAATTGTCGGTTCAGCTCTAAACCCTAATAAAGATAAAAACCGGCTCCAAAACCTAATTTATACTAAAAAGTGGTGACCAAAACCTAAATCACCCTATAATTTGGTCAAGGAATTTTTTTACGATATAGAAGTAAATTTGGTCAAGGGAAACTATTGAGAATTTTCATCCTAAAAGAACCAATAATTTTTATCGTTTTTTTAGAGAATTGGTTGATAAAAAATCAAATTCAATGCAATTTTTTAACTTGTTTGAGAATAATATTTCAAGTTTTTAGAATTTGATGTTTGGGTTACTTTTGTGTTCTGCTGTGTAATAATGTCGTTGCTATGTGGTTCTTGATTTCAGAAAATTTGACTAAATTTACTATTGAGAATTTTCATCCTAGAAGGCCCAATAATTTGGCCAAGGAAAATTTTTACGATATAGTAGTAAATTTGGTCAATGGAAAATTTACTATTGAGAATTTTCATCCTAAAAGAACAAATAATATTTTATCTTTTTTTCAGAGAATTGGTTGATAAAAAATTGAATTCAATTAATTAATATAATTTTCGAACTTGTTTGAGAATATTATTTCAAGTGTTTAGAATTTGATGTTTAGGTTACTTCTCTGTTCTGTGGTACTTGATTAATATGATTATGGTTACACAAATGGAAATGTTTGTTAATGGCAACAGTAATGTGATTCAAATTAGGTTCATTGGTGAAGTTCAAGTGTTTATCAAATCAATTTAGAAGAGTATCGACTAAATGAATGGATTTTTGTTATTCGTTTTTCATATGCAAAATCCCTATTATAATTGTTGAACACGTGAAAAGATTACAGAGTACTAAGAAACTGTACATAATCGTAGTTGCCTTTTGTTATAGGTAAAATGATAAAAAAGTACAACATACTTTCGGCCTTCTTTCAAGTTAATGAGAGTTAAGGCCTGCAAAATATAATAAACCTGAAAATAAGACTAAAAGCGATATTAAAGCAAATAGGAGTAAACAAAGTGCTATTCGGAAGGTATTAAGGAATAAGACTTTTGTGCTCTTATCATCGACATAATGCTATTAAAATAATCTACATTATGTATAATTTGTAACCCCAAAATCCCTGTATTAATACCCTTTGCGCAACCCAAAAGCATTGGCAAATAAGTTGTAGTATCAGAATTTTGATGCTAATGATTCAGTAATCAGTATTAAGTTTGTTCATCGTCATCTTTGCTTTCTCCATTTCAAAGCAAATTTAATAGTGTTTTAGATTAAATTACGTCTGAAGAAATCCTACCCAATTACTGTAAATTTTTGCTAAGACTATATCTAATAACTTAAAATTAAACAAGAACAAAAACAAAAACCCCTTTAACTCATAATTTATTTGCAGAGATTACTATAAAAATATAACAATTTTAAAATCAAATCAACAACATTTATGTGATTAAAAATCCATTATAGACACCTCTTTTTATTGGAAATGCTATAGTGTTTGATGTATTAGGAGTTTGTGTAGTTTACTTTATATAAAAAAAAGGATTTAATGTAAATAGGCTTCTTTAGAGCAAAAGAAAAAAATATATATAAATAGCATGTAGATTTTTAGTCCTTTCTTTTCATGATCGACCTAGATGCAATGTGTAATTATATATATAATTGAAGAAATAGATTTAGTCAGCTCATTCTAAGAATGTGTGAGATGATGAAAAACATGACCTCTAAATCTCAATATCAAGATGTGGTACTACATCTAAGGCGGTATATAATTTTGAACGAATAATGTAGGTGTGTAGAAACCGTTTCAATGCTTAGTTGTAAGGCTGATTATACTAGCTTTTTGAAAAGATTTTAATTGAAATAAAGATGTATCGAATATTCGAATTCCTTGAAGTCATTGTGGGCGAAAACTTCATGGAAAGATTCTCATCTGTAACAATTACTCAATCTTAAATATATGATTTATCGGATTCCTTGAAGTTATCGCGGGCGGAAACTTTATGGAAGTTACCATCTGTAACAAGTTTTAATCTTCGTTTTTCTATATATACTACAGAGAATACATCGCTTTTTAATCAAAACACACCTTATTTTCCTATGATTTCTTTTCGAGGTTGCAGTTGTTGGTAATTGTTTTTCTTTTCCTTGTCTACATTATGAATTAAGTCTTGAGTTAATCTTATAATTTAGACGACTGGGTATAATTACCTACTTATGGTAATTTTTTCTTTTATCATATTTTCTTTTCATGCTCATTTCTAGTCGTATCACACTTTTTGCAATTTAAATCATAAATCAAGTATATTATTGCTTGACACCTTTGAATAAATCGTTAGATCAATAAGCCTTTGGTAGAATTTAATTTTTATTTTATTTTTACGTGTGTATGTATGTTTGTGAGTTCTCATGAACTACCTTCCTTAAATATTTAACCGCCATTTTTTAAAGTAGAGCTAATTTGTCAAAAAATAGAAAAGTATTGTTAGTGAAGTTAGATTTGATGATTGGCATATCAAGACACTCTTATGTATAATTCCATACCTACTCTTAGATTTTAAAACATAAAATCTAGTTTTCATTTGTGTGTTTACGACTTTATGAGTCTGTTTTATTATGTTTTTAAAGCCATGATAATATATCAGAAGTCGAAGCTGATAAAATCATTGATGTTGGCCAATGGTCACTAGTAAGAAAAATGTTTCGGAATAAAAAAGATTAATATTGACCAATATTTTTTTTTTGAATAAAATTAAATTTTCATATTTAAAAAATTTCTTGATATTTGTTTTATTTAAAATTAGCAATACTAATCGCACAATATATACTATCTCATTACTCAGGCTTCAAGTTGTTTTGTGACTCGAGAATTTCTACATATGGGATCAACGATTTACCAGATACAGTTTGCGTCATCTGATCATTAGTGACACTGGAGTTGAGGAAGCTTTAAGAGCATCATGACATGTAGGCTTAAATCTCTACTAATTCATCAATAATATGATTAGAAGATGACGAGTCCACAACTGATTACTACTTATATGAGATGCGGCTACATGATGTTGTTGGCCGTAGTAAAATGGATTAGTTGGTTATTAACCAGAGACAACATGGTTCTTGAGCGACTCACTAGAGAAAACCATTGTCCATGGAAACGATAAACCTTTGTCATGATAACCAACCTCTTGGTGATTAGCTGGTGATCTAGTGATAATTGGTGCAAACACTACTACAATACAAATCCAATGCTTTCTTTCCTTAAGAGACTATTGTTTTCGTCTAGCTTATTGTTGTTAACCTAAAGTGTTATCTTTTCATATTCCATTCATTTAGGCTATGTGAAGTGAGATTTACATGTATTTGCTGTGAAACTAAAGTTTAACTTACACATATTTAATATAAGAAATCTATGCAAACTTTTAATTTCTTCTTGCTCTTTCATTTTCTATATCTTTAGAAACGTATGTCCAATTGGTACAATACTAGTGCAATAGACATCACTTGCAGCATGTTATGTCAGAACAATCACACTTTACTAATCTCCTTTGAAAGGGTACATAGGGAGTACAAAATAGACCTCAGCCCAAGGTTCACCTTACCAAAAGAATTCCCTCACCTCCAAAGACATATAGGGAACTCATCCATGTCTACATAATACTATTAAAAACATGTACATTTTGTATAATTTGTAACTCCAAAAATTCTTGTATTGATACCTTTTGTGCAATCCAAAACTATCAGCAAATAAGTTGTAGTATCAGACTTCTGATGCTAATGATTCAGTATTTAGTATTCAAATTCTTTTTCTTTTTCTTCATCATCATCTTTGTTTCTCCATATCCAAACAAAATTAAACAAAATTAATGAGTGCTTTATATTCACATCATATTATTAATTACTTCTGAAGAAATTCTATACTCACTTACATCTAATAATAACATAAGTTAAACAAGAACAAATAACCTCTTAATTCATTTACAACAACATCATCACTAAATAATAATAATAATAATAATAATAATAATAATAATAATAATAATAAATTACGTCATGCTGATATTCTGATCTGAAGGGAAACATGCGTGTGTTGATGTTATAGGGACATCTCTGATAGTCGGGCTGGGCGTTGGAATTTTTGAGGTGTGGCTAACAGGTAGCAATGCAACAACAATAAAAATGGAAAAACATGATGGAGCTTATAGGTCTAACCAATATAATTTCATCCCTTTTGCCTTTAACACATTTGGATTATTAGCCTCAGAAGCAGTTAAGCTCCTCAAGAGAGTGCAAAGGTAACAAATAGCAACGTGATAACTGCTAGTTCAAACGAATATGTATTGAGAAGAATCAGGTTTGTTATTCAAAAAGAACTTGCAACATAGTTTGTAGCGTGCTTGTCCTCTATTTTTGTGTAAGTCCTCCAGTTTAACAATAAAATAATATTTTATTTTATTTATTTATTTTTCCAACAAAAACAAATTTTATTGATAAAAGAAGAATTACACAAAGCTAATAAAAGACAACCGCGTTACAAACTGCGCTGCAAGCCCTTTTTGAATAGCAAAACAAATCCTACGAAATACATATTCATTGGAACCCGCTGTCATCACATTGCTATTCATCACATTCTGTACCCTCCTGAGAAGTTCAACTGCTTCTGGTGCTAGAAACCTAAAAGTGTCAAAAGCAAAAGGAATGAAACAATCCTGGTTTGCTGCACATGCTCCCTCGTGTTTTTGTACCTTAGTTACAGCTGCATTAATGGCTGTCTGACCCACTTCAAAATTTCCATTACCAAACCCCACCATCGGAGATGCTCCTGTGATGTCAACACATGCATGTTTCTCTTTTAACCAACTGTATATCAAAACATCAGTTGGGCGTAGTGTTGATCTGCCTTCTGACGGGTCTGTAAGAAAATTAACCGGAGCATCTTTCTTTACCTTTATTCTTGCTCGCCATACCATATCATAAAGTATATCACCCACATGATCATGTTTGTTTTTTTTTTTATTCAAAAATAAATTTTATTGATAAAAATGTGAAGAATTACACAAAAGTAGAGGACAAACGCGATACAAACTGCGTTGCAAGTCCTTTCTGAATAGCAAACCCGATTCTCCTAAATACATATTCGTTTGAACCCTCCTAAGAAGTTCATCTGCTTCTGGTGGTAGAAACCCAAAGGTGTCAAAAACAAAAAGAATGAGACAATATTGGTTCGTTGCACTTGGTATCTCGTGTTTCTGTACTTTAGCTGCAGTTGCATTAATGGCTACCTGACCCACTTCGAAATTTCCATTACCAATTCCAACCATCGGAGATGCCCCTGTGATGTCAACACATGCATGTTTCCCTTCTAACCAACTGTATAACAAAACATCAGCTGGGCGTAGCGTTGATCTGCCTTCTGACGGGTCTATAAGAAAATTGACCGGAGCCTCTTTCTTAACCTGTATTCCTGCTCGCCATACCACATCATACAATATATCACGCACATGACTGTGTCTATATTTAAAACCAGGGTAATACTTACGGTGTACAACATGGTCCCCAAAGGCATCCAGCCGGTTCTTCTTACATACATAGCATAAATCTCCATCTGTAAATAACAAGAAAGTACCGGAGAATGACACGATACTCCACTACCGTCATGCATTCTCCTAAAAGCATTTCTTGTGTACACTGTAAGTAACATTTTTTTAATTTTTTTTCTTCTGTAAATTTAAAATCAAATTAACAAGATTTATGGGCTCTTGTAGTCTTGGACAACATTCTTTTTTCCCAAGAAGACACCCAACTTATCACTCAATGGGCTAATGGGCTGGACTTGTCACACTATATAGTGTTTATTGTTTAAGATGTCAATATGTGTCACCATTATCCAATCCAACGGTTATCTACACTCCATCATATGTAAAAAAAACCCTACCACAACAAACAAAATCAAGAAATCTCATTTCTTGTTTCTAAAGCGGCCACTTTCTTCTCTTCTGATCTCATCACTTTTTAGATCTAGTACCTTTCTTCCGATCATCATGAGTGTTTATATGAATCGATTGTTTCCAAAATCCAATTCAAGTTTCTTGCTTCAAACTGGAAACGCATTGAAAGCAACAGTTCAAAGATTGAGAAAAGATACATACATAGTTGATTCAGGTGCAGGAGCACCAAAAATCTGTTTAGAAAAGGAATTAACAAGAGTACCTATATCAAGAACTCTATCAAGAAGATTTGAAAATATAGTTGGTATTGGATCTACAAATGTTACTAATTCAGAAGAAAATGCATCTGTGAAGAAACACATTTTAGAAAGAATGTTTGTTGATTTACATGCTAGTGAATCAAGATTTAAAGAACAAGCTGCTGCAAGATTTCAATCAATGGTTTCTGGATCTACTGATGTTGTTCCTGGTGAAGGTATTGAATTGATTATGCCAAAAAGATTTAGACATAAAAGAGCTTGGATGGAATTATATAAAATTTGGTGTTTGAATGGTAAATTGAATGGATTTGTTGTTGATAAAGTTAAAGGTGGATATTCGGTTGCGATTGCAGGTTATATTGCTTTCTTTCCTATAAAACATAGAAGTAAATTAGGTCAAGGGAAATTTACTATTGAGAGTTTTCATCCTAAAAGGCCTAATAATTTTGTTGTTTTTTAGAGAATTTTGTTGATACAAATCAAATTCAAGAACATTATTTCAATTTTAGGGAGTTTGGTGTTTAGGTTTTACATTTGTGTTCTGATTTGTAATAATGTTGTTGCAAGTAACTTTTGTGGTACTTGATTGATATGATTTTGGTTGCGCAATTGGAATTTTTTTTAATGGTAATGTAATTGAAATTATGTTTGATGGTTGAAGTATTAGTGTTTGAATGAATGGATTTTTGTTAGTTATTTGTATGCATAATCCTTACAATTTAAAGCTGATGTTATGTATTTGTTGAATGTCATTGAGAGAGTTTAGTTTCTTATAACATTTTACTCAATCATAAAAAAAATAGTGCACATTACTCAAAAACTGTACACTATCTTAGTTGTGTTCTGCCTTCTGTTAGTTCTGCCGTCTGTTATACAGTATTTTGTTCTTTAGTTTTTGGTTTTATGGGTTATATAAGAAGTTGAACAAGTGAATACTGTATTATGGTTGTGCATTCATCACGTTGCTTAAAGACCAGTCAGTTTGTCACATACAAATGATTGTAGAAAACCCCGTTACTGTAAGATTGTCTTGATGAAATCGCTAGTTTTGCTATACTAGACGATGCTTCAGTCCTGATTAACTCACGATGCTTCAGTCTTGATGAAATAGTGTTGCCATAATTTGCTAGACCATGCTTCAGCCTAGATGAAATCACTAGTCTTGCTATAATTTGCTAGACCATGTTTCAGTCTTGATGAAATTGCTAGTTTTGCTAGACTTCATGGTATCTTGCTCACACATGGATGGTGAAAGTACTGCGCTTCTTGTTTCTTGTGTGAACTTACAGTTTCTTGTTTCTTGTGTTACCCTGAAACCAAAACATTACAATGGTATCTTCAATTTGAAGGAACTAAGGAAATGTTTGTAAATAGTAATGTTAAGAGTATGGAAACTTGTTCATTTTTAACTGAAGAAGTCAGACTGTTATGATTGCGAATGAACTTGTTCAATGTTATGAATATTTTTCATGTAGCGGTAGATAGTGAAGGTGTTTTGTTTTGTTTACAATATGCAATAGTGGGAAGAAAACGGGAAACACTTCTCAAACCTTTCAATCTAACTGAGTTGATAAGAGTATGAAGTAGAGTGCCATGGATTGAAAACTCTTCATTGATGATGAGTTTGATGAATATTTTTTATTGTTGTGTAGAAACTAGAAACTTCAAAGTAATTGAATTAGGAGTCATAATACAGAACATATAGTGCCATGAACATACTAGCCCTTCCGAGTGTTAACATACATGAGTCTTGATACACGTACATTTCTCGGTTTGATTGGCCATTTACTGTAGATATTTTCTTGGTTTGCCACCATTTCCCCCATTTCGAATATTTGCTGTATCCACCATTTGCCAGTTATTTTTGGCATCGTAACTAGGGCTGGCAAAGTGACCCGAGACCCGTTAACCCGACACGAACCCGACCCGATATAAACAGGTTTGGGTTTAGCCTTATCGGGTTAGCGGGTCATTTTGACCCGAACCTGTTAACCTGTTTAATATACAGGTCGGGTTCAGGTCTGAATATTAACAAGTCGGGTCAGACCCGAAACCCGTTAGAAAACCCTAAGTCCCTAAGTATAAAAATAAAATAGAAAAATAACCTGTTACTTTGTTAGTATTTTCTATTTTTCTTCTTGGCCGCCGCCATGAACAAACCAGTGATTCAGTGAACCACCATTAATCTAATCATTCTTCTTCTTCTTGATAAGGTATTTCTTGATCATGTTATATAGTGGCACTAGGCTCAAGGCTCAACCAGTGGAGTATTTCTTGATCATGAAGTCAATCTTCATGTATGGTAGTCTAAAGCCTGTCTAAATCTTGTCATATACTTGTACAAGTGAGATATGTTTATCTTTCAGGCAGTAGAGAAGCTTGTTGATCCGATGTTCTCCTAGTTGGAAATAGTTTAGTCTGTTCTTGCTGCTTCTTCTTCTTGATAAGGTATGATTTTTCATCAATCAATCTAATCATTCTTCTTCTTTTTCTTCAACTTCATTTCAGGTTGTATTTCAACTTCATTTCAGGTTCTATTCTAATCCTGGTTCGATACGCCAATAAAGAGGGTTTCGCAAAAAGAGAAAGAAATCCACTCAAAAGGGTGAGATTTGTGAATCGGTGGTTCCTGTTTGGAGAAGAATTAACGGAATAGCTAATAGCATAAAAACAGATCCAAGTGAAGTGGATATCATCGAAACCATCATCCGAATTGAGAGCCGGTGCTGCTGCCTGCGCGTAGGGCCGTCCCCCAATAAGAAGTAGGCATTTCACTTGAGAAAGGGTCAGGTGCGTGCAAGCAAGTGTAGCCAAAATGACCGATCCTTGAGATCCATTCGCTTTCGGTTGGATCCGTTGCTACACACGAAGCAGCTTTCTCAGAATTAGGTGAAGTTGGGGGCGCGCTCGGGGCGTCTCCGGGGCGGGCTAAGGCGAATTCTAATTGGAAACTTAGCTTTAAAAATTCCAGTAGCATCAAAACCAGCACGTTCAGGTGTACATCCATCAAGTTCACCATGTTTTTGTAAGATTAGATTGAAGTATTTTCCACAACAAACAGCAACAGTTCCATTAATTCCACCAGAAACTCAATTTCCTCTTATACCAATTCTCAACAACAACATCAAATTCAAACATTAGCAGCTACTTTTCACTTAAGTAAAGCTGAAAATCATATTTACTTAGCAGGTTTAAACAGGCTCATTACAATATGTTTAAGAAAGCAGGTCTAAACAGGTCGACCTGAACCCGACCTGTTTAATTAGCAGGTCAGGTTCGGGTTTAAGGAAAAAGAGTTAAACAGGTTAACAGGTCAGGTTCGGGTTTAAGCGAAAAACACCCCAACCTGTTAAGACCCGACCTGAACCCGACACGACCCGACACGATTGCCACCCCTAATCGTAACCATTGTAGTTAAGTAGTAAGCCTCCTTAGGTTTGGGCCTCCCTTGATATTCTCTGTTATGAGCGAAGTTGATCACTTTGGTTTTTGGTTGTGGGCTTGTAGATATGGACTCAAGGTTCTTTCAATTACGTATCCAATGATGTAAGCCAATAATTTAGACTGGTGGTTGGCTTCCCACCAAGTAAATTCTGACAGAAAGATAGCATGAATTTAATTGTGCAAAATGAGCACGAGGTTTTGCCACACTTCACCAAAAAAACCAATACCCCTTTTTACCAATATACCCTTAATCATCACACCAACCTATCAAATCCACCCTAAAAAGTGTCCATATTTACATATCACCCTTTGATTTTCCTATGTAATATTTATTTTTTACAAGGGTATTGTTGTCATTAAGTGAGCAAATTTTTTGGATAAATATATATAAAAAATATCTTGAGCCACAACAACTCTATATATGGCAAACTACATACCAAGTACCAGCTTAGCTACCCAACTGATCAGTAGAGGTGAAAATGAATTTGCAGAGAACTCAAGTCACACTTTTCTTCTTTCTCTTTGCTTCACTTACAAGTATTTGCTTGTGTATTCCAAGTGATGATGAGTTCTCTATACTAAATCAAAACCAGGAGACATTCATAACTGAAGAACAAGTAGTTGAGTTGTTCCAGCAATGGAAAGAGAAACATAACAAGGTATACAATAATGAAGAGGAGAATAAGAAAAGGTTCGAGAATTTTCGTGCAAGTTTAAGGTTTGTAACTGAGAAGAATTTGGAAAAAAGATTAGGTTCATCGAAATCAAGTCATGTTGTTGGATTAAACAAGTTTGCTGATATGAGTAATGAAGAGTTTAAAGAAAAATATATGTCTAAGATAAGAAAAACTAGGTATAATAATAAGATTATTGAGTTGAAGGAGAGTGGGAAAGTTTCTACATCTACATGTGATGCACCAGCTACGTTAGATTGGAGGGAGAAAGGAGTAGTTACTGCAATTAAAGATCAAGGCCAATGTGGTAAGTTCATTAGTATTTTTCGATATTTTTTTTTTGTTTTCATTAATTTATGCTACATAATGTCTATTTAATGCCCTACTCTTTTTAATTACTTGTGGAAACTTATATCAACAATCAGCTGTTGACGTGTTTAACTTCTCCACTTTGTGAGAGGGGTGCTACCATTGAGCCACAGGCTCATTCACAAACATAGATTATATGCATTGGTATCACCTTCATTATTGACTCATAACGTGTTTAATGTGTTATATATGTGGGCACTAGGAGGGCCCTGCCCCTGGCAAAAATGTCTATGAGAATTAGGAGTCGTTGGGAAATTTAAAATTTTAAAAAATTCCAAAATGGACCATTTATGAACTCAAAACAAATATAAAAATTAGAAAATTCATGATAAAATTGAACCCAAATCGAAATCACTTATGCAATAATTAGACTAATGGAAATCAAGTTAATCATATCAGGAGCAAATGAATTTGCACCAATAACAGGCTGATGATGGATGAATTTTGATCTCGTGAGCTCCTCCATATATAATTTATCTTGTATTTGTCTAATTGGATTTGTATAAATCATTTGTGTAAATCCGAGTTACATACTCTTTTTTTCAATTTACTCTCATATCTCAAGTTGTAAATCATTGAATAAACTACACTATACATTTTTTTTTTCCAATGAAACAAATCTCCATATTATCATTCTCCTTTCATTCCCCTTTTTAAACCATATAAGTCCGTATGCAAATCACAAAAAATGTGTTGAGAACACATAAAAATGATGTTCTGGCGAAATATAATACAAATGATTTGCTAACTGACAGGTCCTTGTGCAAAATGGTGTGGATTAATCTTACACATGTATTATAACTTATTTCCTCTGTAATAGAATTGATCAAAAGGGGTAATATTGATTTGAATTGATCTTTATAGGGGCTTGCTGGGCATTTTCTGCAACTGGTGCCATAGAAGGAATAAATGCTATTGTCACAGGAAAACTGGTTAGCCTCTCAGAACAAGAACTAGTAGAATGTGATACAAACGATTCAGGATGCAATGGAGGGTTAATGGACACTGCATTCGCATGGATCAAAAGTAATGGAGGACTTAACACAGAATCAGGCTATCCTTACACAGGTTATGAGGGGACTTGTAAGAATGCTAAGGTAAATACCATGACTGATGACTGTGAATCATACATCATCAATGTTGCGATTTTCTGCTATAGCATGAAGGGATGTTTTTTTTCTTACGAATGCATATCATGTTATTTGAACTAACTCACATGGTTCTGTTTATAGAAGCAAGAAAAAGTAGTTTCAATTAATGGATATGAAGATATATCTCCACAAGAAAGTGCACTAATCTGCGCGGTAGTTAAACAACCAATCAGTGTGGCAATTGTTGGATCTTCATATGATTTTCAGCTGTACAGTGGAGTAAGTTCATTCAATACCATTCTCATGTATTACCAAGTGTTATGTCATTATTTAAGCGTGCAAAATAACCCACTTTCTGACAATGACATGTAATTGAATAGGGAGTCTTTGCGGGAGATTGCTCGAGCGATCCTAATGATGTTGATCATGCAGTTTTAGTAGTAGGTTACGGTTCCAAAGGAGATGAACAATATTGGATAGCAAAGAATCAATGGGGAACTGGTTGGGGAATGGGTGGATACATGTACATAAAGAAGAATACTTCCTTACAATATGGTGTTTGCGCCATGTATTCCCTGGCTTCCTATCCAACCATAAAAGCTGGTCCTCCTTCTCCACCATCACCACCATCGCCACCACCACCACCGCCTACACCTCCACCTCCAAGTCCTCCTCCTAGTCAATGTGGAGATTTTAGTTACTGTCCAACTGGCACAACTTGTTGCTGCATTGCTGAGTTTTATGGCTCTTGCCTTATCTATGGTTGCTGTGACTATGACCATGCTGTATGTTGCGCTGAAAGCAGCTATTGTTGCCCTCCAGATTATCCCATTTGTGATGTTGAAGAAGGACTCTGTCTCAAGGTATGAAATTTTCGCTTCAAACCTTAATTTCTTTCTTGAAAAAACTTTAAAATTTCATGAACAAAACTAAAAGATCGGTTATAAGTAGACCCATCCCATGACATATGCACATATCCCATCCCCTTTCGAGTCAGATTATGTACCTTCAATTGAGCATCCTAATAACTTTTGATTTCTTCTTGTAGTCCTATGGAGATTCTCTTGGTGTAGCTGCAAAGAAGCGAACGGCAGCAAAGCATAAGTTACCATGGACTAAGTTTGAAAATACAGAAAACCATTACCAACCTCTTCAATGGAAAAGAAATCAGCTTGCTGCATTGCATTGAAGATGCAGTTCTGCTTTGATTGCCAACAACATTTGTGTTATTTCTGTCACTTTGTTGTTTAACATTTGCTTCAGTCATTAAATATTTGATTTGGTCGGTCTTCTTGTATATAATAAAGCTATACACTGATAATATGAACATGTCTAGGGGTTGAGCTAATCACTCACCAAAACACGACGTAAATAAATGTTTCTGGTGATTTAGCCTTATTAATATGGGACCCTTTCTCAACTGTATTCACTTACAGGGCTGTTCTGTTGATACAAGTATGTCGCACGATTTTTGGATATTTTAAACTAGTTACTGGACATAATGACCCATGCGAGTGTTCAGTGTCTTGTCGGCATTTTGCAGATGAAAGTCCCAGCTCCCTTAAGAAACGGTTAGTGCTCAACTCTTTTTCTCTTTATTAAGTGAAGCAATGCCTAATTGCTGCTGCATATCTTTTAGTTTCATTTATTTCTTGAGCAATTGTATTGGACAAGACAATTTGAAGTAGACATTTCCATACCGTGGTAATATTACAACCACGAGAATCCGGTGATTGATTGGCTTCTGTGAAAATATGCTTAATAGAAAAACCATCAAGTGCATGTACCACTTTGGTTGGCGCATTGCTTGCCAGGGGTACTTGTTTCTTCGTACAGAAGTCACGACATTGCTCGAATCTGTCTGTGCTTCAAGTTTCTGGATCCCATGCAGCTTTGCTGGTGTCAACCCATTCACATGTCCAAACTCAACAAGAGCATGCATTCAACACAATATTTAGTTCACTGTGGTGAAAACCAGATCATAATATGAATGTTCAAGAGTTTTAATATTCATGAGAGATATTAGAATCACTGTGGTGGATACCAATAGAAAACTTTGATATTAATATAAAACGAAAACCAATGTTCATAAGTCGGTTCACTGCGGTGATACCAAATCATGATGATATGAACTGTAAGGGGATATACATGCGGGAGAACAATAATGTGTAGCAGGATCATAATGCATCTTAATCATAAGATAATACACAATCTAGTAACTAGGGCACATGCATAATATGGGTCTGAAAACCAAAGAATTATCACAAGGCATGCAAGTCTGAATTAGGCATGGAAGCAAATAACATTAACCTACTGTACATATGTGACTAAAATATGACAGATGCATGAAAGTGCAAATATATCACAGTATAAACTAGCAGAAATTGTCTAAATTTAAGGCCCAAACACATTAACTATAGGATGTAACTATTAGGCCCAAAGATGATCCCGCTATCTTTATGGAAATCGTGTGCAAACGCTTATTGAAAATACCAAACTAATACCAAAAACACTAATGGACAAAGCCTCATGTCAAAAAAAAAAAAATATTGGTCTTGTTTTACTTTATGGTATATTCACAAAATAAATATTCGAAACATACTTGGCTTCACTATGGTGAATACCAATACATTCTTTTATTATGAAAACTACCATTACAATTTTACACATGTTACACAACGGGCAACAATAAGAATATAATATCCAACAAAAGTATTTACACAGGGCAAAAACTATAATGTGTATATACAGTCTGAGATAGTCGAGATGTAACATGTACGGATGTACCATGGCTTTAAATTTTTGGACCCAAAAACCTTGGTAATGGGCTATAACAGTAAAGCCAACGTCATCCTCGTTAAGGTGTACTTTGACCAAAATAGTGCGGGTCTTTACCGGAAGCGTAACTAAACAAAATACGCAGGAAAAAAAAAAAAAACACAACAACACATGTCAATATGGCAAAAATAGTTTAGGATTTTGAACCAATAATCCCTGTGGTAAGACTGTAATAGCTCCATAGGACCATGCCCTCTTAATAGCCAAAATCTTTCATACAGAGACTTTATATACAGTAAGCAGAGGGTGAAAATACCAAATCACTTGAAGGACGAAACGAGAAGTCAGAATTCATTGTTACATGCATATTAATCTAACATTTAATTATAATGAGAAACAATAATTTACACTGGGATAAACTATTCATTGGGGTTTGGTTTGGCCAGCACCTATTAAAAGTTAAAACATATGACATGAAACGTGAAGTCATATTCATATGTTGATGGTAGCCTTATTAATTATAGCCAATTATAGCCATACATGAAACATGTGAGTATGTATGTAGAATTTGTGAAACATCATTTGAAAATTTATGCAGCATATATTACTATTGCTTAAGTGCCAAGAATTAATCACAAAACGTGTGGCAGGAAACCAGATCAATATAAACAACATACTTACACTAGTCGTGATGTTATTTCTAACGAAAGAGATACACCGGATTTAATCACGAGGAATACACATGTCTAAGATCTTAATCATACGGATCAACCACCATAGAAATAAAATAAAAATTCTGTTTTTTTTTATGCGGAATCGTAATAAACAGTATTTGCTTTTACGGTAATGTTAGAATTAAAAACATGATTCATACTAGGCGACTGATACCACATATAAGCATAATAACATTATCAATAAAAAATAACGATCATGAATCATATAATTAATCACTACACATACCTTTGTCTATAGCTATTGATAATCTGAAAAGCTGCACAAGATTTAGGTTTCTCTCTCCTTGCAACTTAAACCCTAATATGTGTTGTAATAGTAAGTGTATGAGGAGGGAGATCATACACCAATTTATAGAGGTGGAGAGAGGACCTAAATATACAAACCTAAGCCCATTAAATCTAGACCGTCCATCATAGTTAAGATCTACGATAGATATGACTTTCACATAACCTATTACTAATTAGCTTATTTCTATATTAAACCAAGGTTGAAGGTATATGGACCACATAATGGGTTGGGCTTTATATGTGGAAATTCCAACAATAACCCTTGCAAGAAACTTGATAGATTGGTAGAGCTACGAATTCGCGTGATGGACACATGAGATATGCCCCTGCGGGAACTTGCATCCTTAATGGAGGTGGGGGCACAACTGCAGTTTTTAACTTAAGGTTTTGATGTTGGAAGTTGGAACCATGAACAAGACGTTCGTAGACTTTGTAGGTTTAATTTGGTAAAGTAAATTACTTTACACCCTTATTGGTTATTTTTAATTTTTCCACCATAGGATTAACATCGTGACAGTCATAAATAATACCACAATACGTTTTGCCACAATTTAGGTGGTTTTGCTAATGTAGGGGCAACAACTAAACACTAAAAGAATGGTAAAGTTTGCCTAGGGGCAGTCATCACGTTGCTATCCACCTCTATAATCTTTTGCAATGAAATCATTTATTAATCTACTTTTAGCAAGTTAATTATAACAAAATCTTCAATGTGATGCTCTACTTGGACAATTTTATTTTGGGCCTATGGAAAACACCCAACCCAAGGGCTAATTGGGATTTCATCGCAAGAATTCAATCCGAGTCCAACACGAAAATAGCTTAGGTTTAGGCCTTATTAAGCCGGGTCGATGCATTGCCTTAGTAAGTGTCATCTTTCAGTCCTTTGTACACTAAATTATGTTTTTTTTTTTGTTAAAACATCTAACTCATTATATTGAAATAGAAACATGAGCGTCCACAAACAACAACATTACAGTAGATAGCCAGATGGGTATGAGCCCATTTGGCAACATCATGAGCCTTAGAATTACTGAAACAAGAGACTTGATCCCAAGCTTCTTCAAGAACTAGGGTACGTAAGCAACCTTCAACAAGAGAGGTTCAGTCTCGTCCATCAACCACAAACAATCTTCTTCTTCATCATCTTCTCCATTGATTACAATCAATTGAGGGTGTTCGGTCAAATTCTATAAGAAAGCTGTCATATCATCTTGTTGAATTTGGTCGAAACATTCGCTATAAAGAAAAAACCATCACTTTTGAGTTTCCACCAAAGCTAGGTTCATGGCCTTGAAATTCCTAAAACCTAATCCTCCTTCTTTCTTAGGTCTCTCCAATCTATACCAGGCTATTGTGTGAATAGCTTTGGATCCCTCCTTATCATGCCACCAGAAATCCCTACACATGCACAAACTTGAAATCTTTTCAGAAATGGCCACAGGAAGAGCATAGGATGCCATGTTATAGATTGGACTTGCTTCCACCACAGATTTATTATGCACATGCAGTTCTACCAATTTGCTTCCACCACAGATTTAACTAAGAAATGCAATTACAGCTACTGAAGATAGCGAGGTTTACATTGGTTGATAACTACACATAAGGCTTGTAATTGTCCGTACACTTGCCTTTAAATGTGCATCAATTCAATATTGGACAAACTTGTGACAATGCAGCAATGTGTCTATTCACATCCGAGGAGAAAGATAAATCTAACCACCCTATCTTGTGGTGCACCTTACAGCAGTGGTGCACCTTTACTTCCTTAACCAAACGAGTTGAACTAAAACACAACATCATTAACCACCCTATCTTTATAAATAAATTCAGGCCACAACATCAAATGCTAGTCACAGCAATTCTAACATTTTTTGGTCTATCCAGTTTTCAAACATTCAATCATGGCATCCTCGTCCATGTCCTCATTAGTGTTCAAAGTTAAAAGGAGGGAACCTCAGTTGATTGCTCCTGCGGCACCAACACCATATGAATTCAAGTACCTTTCAGATATTGATGATCAGAAGGGTCTTCGGTTCCAGATTCCTATAATTCTATTCTATCGAAGTTCTGTTGGCATGGAAGGGAGAGATCCAGTGAAGGTTATTAGAGAGGGGATTGCGAAAGCCCTTGTTTATTACTACCCATTTGCAGGTAGGCTTAGAGAAGGATCTAATGCTATAAGCTTACGGTTGAGTGCACTGGGGAAGGTATTCTGTTTATTGAGGCCGATGCTAATGTAATGTTAGATCAGTTTGGTGAGCTTCTACAACCACCTTTCCCGTGTATGGAGGATCTCCTCTACGATGTTCCAGGCTCTGGTGGTATCCTTAACTGCCCTTTGTTGTTGATACAGGTATCTAAATGGCCAAATACAGTGAACATGCATGCATTTTGTATTTTGGAGTGATTTAATTTAATTAATTGTTTTCGTGATGCAGGTGACTCGTTTGCTGTGTGGAGGATTTATTGTCGCCATTCGTTTGAACCACACGATGAGTGATGGACTTGGGCTGACCCAATTCTTGACTGCTGTAAGTGAAATGGCAGGTGGGGTATGTGTTCCATCAATTCGACCAACATGGGAAAGAGAACTTCTTAGTGCCCGGAATCCCCCACAAGTGTCCTGTGAACATCTGATATATCAGGAATTGCCTGATAGCAAGGGAACGCCTATGCTTGATGACTTGGTCCAAGCTCGACGCTCTTTCTTCTTTGGTCCACAAGATATAGCAGTTCTACGAAGTCAAGTTGCGCCACACCTTCGGAATTGCTCAAAATTCGAGATAATTAGTGCATGCCTCTGGCGATGCCGCACTATGGCTCTGAGTTTGAATCCTAATGACGAAGTTCGCCTAGCATGCATAGTAAACTCTCTTAAAATATTAAACCCCCCTTTGCCTGTTGGATTCTATGGTAACGCCTTTGGATTACCATTAGTACAATCGACTGCTGGTAAACTATGCCAGAATCCATTAGGGTATGCTCTGGAGTTGGTTAAAAAAGCTAAAGCTGGTGGTACAGAGGAGTTTATGAGATCAACAGCAGATCTATTGGTAGAAAAGGGACGACCCCAATATGTTGTTGAGCGGACTTATATTGTATCTGATGTAACACACGCTGGATTTACAGATATTGATTTTGGGTGGGGGAAACCAGAATACAGTGGGCAGACAGGGGCCATGCCTTTGGAAGCCAGCTTCTTAGTACCACTGCAGAACAAGAAAGGTGAAAATGGAATAGTTGCGACAGTTAATTTGCCAGCACCCTCCATCGATAAATTTGTTCAAGGTATTGAAGATATGATAAAGGAGCCAACTAATAGAAATATCTCATTCATTAGCTCTTCTCTTTAATGTGAACATGTTCTCTTTTTCGCCATTCACTGAGTACATACAGCTCTTGTTGCCATCTACATTACTCTATGAAGACTGTCTTTTGCCCTGGATGCGGCTAGCATAGTAATCGAACATTGTGTAGCGTTTATGGAATTTGTATAAAAGTTTATTTCAATAATTGATGCATGAAGGAGATTATATATCAGAAAAAAAAATGCCAAGGGTACAACTACCCTAAAAATAGGCTAAGTCGCGACGCCTAATGTTTTCTTCCATTGTAGAGTATATTCATGATGCTTAATTCAATTAACGGACGATCGACATTAGTCATTGAAGTGATATTAAGGCCAAGTACAACTTCATCCACACTAGAAGGTTATATAAAGAATTGTTTCACAACCTAATGAGTTTGTTTTACTCCGATGAATTAGCTATTTTGGTCCTCTAACTTTGCTCAAATTTCAGTTGAGTCCTCTAAGTTTAAACTACTCAATTTGGTCCCAAATCTTTCAAAACGTTTGCAAAATGGTCCGACCGTTTCCAAGCATTTAACAGAGTTGCACAGTGTGATTTATGTGCATTTTGAAGTTATTTTTACGCATTTTCAGCACTTGTGAATGGGCAACTCTGTTAAATGCTTAGTCTTCAGGTTCAGTTGCACATAAATTCAATGTTTTATAGAAGCCTGACCAAAATAAGATCATAAAGATCTTTACAATAACATATATAGAATTTATTAAAAAAAAAAAAGATAACGGATGACCATTATGCAAACGTTTCGAAAGATTTGGGACCAAATTGACCAATATAAACTTTGGGGACTCAACTGAAAATTTCGGCAAAGTTAGGGGACCAAAATAGCTATTTGTTCGTTTTACTCCTGGCTAGCATCATCCGGCATCTTTGCCAATATGTGTAAGAACTGAAAACGAAAAAAGAAACAAAATCAAGAGACTCCATCCAAACAACAGGTTATTTGCCACTGCAAAAAAATCTTTCTTATGTGTACTTTGCCATACATTCTTGAATAATGAAGAGAGATGAGATATGGTTCCTTAAGTGAACCTATCTGCATAGGTTAAAGAAACTTCTGCAGTGTCATTTTTTTAGAAGGCCAGAATGGTTTTTCGTGTTACAATTTTTTTTTTTGATAAAATGTAGAAATATATTCACTCAATCCACTTACACTGCCTGAACAGCGTACACAAGGTACCGTCAGGTTGACACTACCCATAGAGACAAACCTCTATTTAAATAATTCCAAGTCCCAAATTCAAAACCTTACCCCTTACAGCACTAATAAATAGTGCATCAGCAGAGCATGGTGCATAATGCACCTTGAGTCGCGAGACCAAACCCCGAGCTTCTGTTGCACGGACCCCCTTCAAGCAGGAACCTTTATCATTTGCTGTTTGCTGCCTGTGCCTGAGAGCCCTCCAGTTCCCAGTATCACAGGAGGACAGACCCTCGCAACTCTACCTTACACCCAGGCTTTCAGAAAACTGCACAACTCTATACAGTAACAGGACCCTGTCTGAAGCCCTGCACACCGTCGCAGCAGGAGGAGGGTGCAGACCACTAACCGGACATCCTAAGCCAAACCGGCTACCATAATTCGTGCATAAATCTGGTCCAATCACTCAGCAGATCTCTGAAGCATGATTCATCCCTTAACCCCGCACTAACCTGATCACACAACAACCATGCCCACACAGTGGCTTTGATTGCAATCACCATCTTAGGAATCGTGAAGGGTATGCCCTGAAAAATCAAGCTGTTTCGAGCTCGCCATACACACCACATGACTGCATATGGCAAGATATTCCATACCTTAGCCTGAACACCATGCCTATTAAGGGGAGGCCACCAAGTTAGCAGCTGTTGTGGGGTCTCCAAGGATTGAAACTCAGCCACAGCCCGCACAGAAACAGAGGTCAAGATGCGCCAAATTTCCTTGGTCGCACTACAAGAAATGAAAAGATGATTGGTGGATTCGGAATCACTCTTGCAAAGCTCACACCTGTTTGTTAAAACCATACCCCTTCTTTGTAACTTATCAATCGTCAAGGTCTTGTCCCACATTAAGCCCCAAAAAAAGAACTTGACATTCATAGGTATTTTCGGCTCCCACACCACTTTAAATGGAAACTCGAAAGGTTGAGAAGAGCGCCTCTCATCAAGGCTCACCAAGTATGAGTAGCAAGACTTAACAGTAAAGAGCTTATCTTCGTTATGTCGCCAAACCCACTCATCATCTTCATCCACTAAATTCACCCCGCCAAGGATACCCATAAGATGATCAAGTTGAGTTACCTCGGTACCTCGAAAAAGAGTCCTTCGCAGGTGAACATTCCAAACACCATCGTTAAAATGATCCCTTATCGTGCCTTCCTTCATAGAAGCATACTTATACAGTCTGTGGAAACGCCTAGCAAAGGGCAGGTCACCATGCCACCTATCATGCCAAAACCGAATCTTGTCGCCCCTCTTGACGACACGATCAATGCCATCAAAAATATCCTCTTGAGCTACTTGAATGCCCCTCCATAGGCTACATCCATAGGTTTGAGTAGACTTCCTAGGCTTCCCACTATTATCACTCTCCCCATACTTGGCCTCAATAACTCGATGCCATAGGGCTCCCTTTTCATGCCCATACCTCCACAACCACTTGGATAGGAGAGCCTTGTTCATGTATCTCAAGTCCCGAATACCCAAACCTCCTTCCTTAAAAGGAGAGCACACTGTATCCCAAGCCACCAAGTGCATTTTCTTTTTCTCCTCACTTGAGCCCCATAGGAAATTCCTAGTGATCCTTTCAAGCTTAACGACAATGCTTGAAGGAATCGTAAGGAGAGAGAGATGGTAGATGGCTAAGCTTGCAAGGGTACTTTTAGCTAGGAGGAGCCGATCACCCTTAGTCATGGTTTTCCGTTTCCAACCACTAAGTCTCCTTTGATAAGACTCAATCACTGGGCTCCACACCTCTCTATTCTTGTAGTTAGCTCCCAAGGGAAGTCCAAGGTACTTCCCGGGAAGCTTAGCTACACCACAACCGAAAAAACGAGCCAAACCATCAATGTTATCGACCGCACCAATCTCGGACACGGAGGATTTAGCTAGATTTACTTTCAAGCCCGAAACAGCTTCAAAGAGGGTGATCACTAGGCAAGAACGGCTAGATCTTGGAAAGTTGGATCGGTAAAGAATAGGGTATCATCTGCAAACTGTAGGACCCCCACTGAGACACTGTCATTCCCGATCTCAAAACCTCGGAGTACACCATCCTGTATACACTTCAAGGTGAAGCGTGAGAGAGCTTCCATTACCAAGATAAACAAGAAGGGTGAGAGAGGGTCACCCTGGCGGATACCTCTGTGAGCTTTGAAATTACCCTCTGGAGAACCCTCTATGATCACAGAGAATCGGGCAGTCGAGATACACGTACGGACCCACTTTCTCCACTTCAATCCAAACCCCATCCTTCCAAGTACATAATCTAGAAAGTTCCAGTTCACATGATCATAGGCCTTACTGATATCAATTTTGCAAACAAGACCCGGGTCGCCCTGCCTTAGCCTCGCATCAATGCTCTCATTGGCAATGAGAACACTAATAAGTATATGTCTATCCCCTAAGAAGGCGCCTTGAGTGTCGGATACCAGAAGGTGAAGGACTTGCTTAATTCTTGAGGCGAGCATCTTAGAGATGATTTTGTACACCCCTCCAATGAGGCTAATAGGCCTGTAATCCCCAATAGATTGAATACCCTCTTTCTTAGGGATCAAGGTCACGAAAGTAGTGTTGAGCCTCCAATCAAGAAACCCAGAACTGTGGAACTCTCGAACAATAGCCAAGATGTCTTCCTTGAAAACATGCCAAAAGGTCTTGTAAAAACACATAGGGAAACCATCCGGGCCCGGAGCTTTCTCCCCCTCCAAGTCATTTAAGGCTTGAAACACTTCTTCCACCCCAAACTCCCTTTCCAAGTCTTCACAATAATGCGAGTCTAAAGAATCAAAAAAGATACCATCGAGCTTAGGCCTATTCTTTACCTCCTCCTTATACAACTCGGTGTAAAAATCAACAATGTGGTCTCTAATCCGCTTTTCATCCCGAGAGACATTTCCCTCAATAGATAGGCAAGAGAGGTTATTGGCCCGTCGACGAACATTAGCCATAACATGAAAGTATTTCGAATTCGATTGCCCCTCCAGATAGTGTTTGGAGCAAGAGTTTTGCCTCCAACTCATAGTGTCTAAGCGGAGCCAGTGGTTTAAATCATCTCTTAATAATGCCCTTTCAACCATGTCATCATCAGTTAAAGCATCTATCTCATCCAAACTATCAAGCTCATTAATTCTTGCAAGCCTCTCTTCAATCCTCCTATCCACCCTCCCAAACACTTCACGATTCCAAGTCTTAATCAACCCTTTAAGAGTTTTTAACTTTTTCCACCAAAAAAAACTAGACGAGCCATCAAAATTCAAACCCTCCCACCAAGCTTTGATCAAAACCCCGAAGTTTTCGTGTTACAATCTCTTGGTCTCATCATCGAAGGACATGAATTTCATGTAATTATGATCTGCTAAAATCTCTTTTTGATTGAACATCATATTGAAGGGGAGTCTAGAGTGAGGCCAATAAATTCATACCATGTTCAAACAGTTCCTGTTCCTGCGCGGATTAGTTGTGCACTCAATAACTTCATGCAGCGGGCTAGTAATCATATTCCTAGTACTCTTCGCAACCTTATTTTGGTTCCTGGGTCATTCTCCAATCTTAGGTAAATCTGTTCTCCTTGGTTCTATACGCGAAGGCATCTGCCCTCCCCCATAATCAAACATCTGATGATCATATGGCTCATTCTTTATGCTTTGCAGATTGAAACCATATGCAATGGAGTAAAGCCATACTTTGGCTACTAGCTTTCAGCATGGGGGTATGCCACTGGTTCTCCCTACGGTGCCTACTAGATGCCAGATGCCCTTGGTTCTCATAATCGAACATGTGAATATGTGATCATATGGCTTAGTCTTTATGCTATTCACACTGAAAATATATGCATTGGAATGATTAGCGATAGGCTGACTGTTGAGCATCATATTTTGGCTCCTGGAAGTTACAGCATGGGGTAGGCCGCCTGTTCTCCCCATCGTGCTACTAGATGCCAAAGACCCTCCTGGAAGTTTGAAACCATATGCATTGGAGCCATTTGCCATGGGCTGATTGTTAGCTAGCAAGCCGATGTTTCTTCCATGGATAAACTCATTCCTGGAAATCAGCTGATTTTGTTGTCTGGGACTTTCAGCATTTCTCGCCGCAGTATAGGAAGGTATATACTCTGATCGATTGGCAGAATTAAACATCTCATCGTATAGTCTTCAACGACTTGCTTGTAAGAAAAAAAAAGGCTGAAAAAAATAAAAAAAACAGGAAAAACAGATGAATTTAAATATACTCTTTGGAAACAGTTCTCGTATTTATTGAAGAGGAGGAACACAGCGGTGGTGTCGGAGATGCTGGTGGTGGTTTCCTTATGTTAGAGGCACCACCGATTCCGGCGGTAGTGGTGGAGGAAAACGTTTCAGGGGTTGGCGTTTCAATAGTCCAGGACTATGCAACTCCTTCACAACCTCGACAGGTGGTTACCGTGGGTGACACACAGGTGGCAGAAACCCAGCTCACACCTCTATCCAGACAACAGGAGTGGGTTAGGGTATCGGGCTCTGGCCAAGGAAGAAGGCCTGATCCAAATCGTTCGTGGGCTGATGTTGTGGCACATAATAGGTTTGGCCCGCTTGGAAACGAGATGGAGGCAGTGGAGGTCCGACACACAGAGGCCCATAACGAAGTGGATTCCAACGCAGACGTCCAAACACCTCACAGTTCAGAAGCCCAGAACGCAGAGCTTCAGAGTGCAGTCCAACCCGTTGAGCCTATCAACGAGCAGAC
Organism: Aquilegia eximia; assembly: GCA_023053565.1. NCBI lineage: Eukaryota > Viridiplantae > Streptophyta > Magnoliopsida > Ranunculales > Ranunculaceae > Aquilegia > Aquilegia eximia. Next base: position 21,691,881 of record JALIGU010000005.1, read on the forward strand.
CCAGAGCGCCCACACTCAGACTTCTAACAATACTGGCAGGAGACCCAGACACATTGGAGGCCCAAATCGAGCTCACAATGTTATGACCATAGGTGAAAATATCAGTAAAGGGCGGATATCCGATCCTCAAAAAAACGGAAAATTCCGCGGATATCCGACCTCATGTGTCGGATTGTAAAGGTTTGGCAAATTCAAAAAACCGGAAAATATCGCGGATATTCGCGAATATTCGCGAAAAATTCGGCAAATTGGGAGGTTTTCTGCGCTTTCCGTGATTTTTTGAATTTTTCGATATATAAACATATAATTAAAAGAAAAACATACATTACAAATTAAACACACGACAAATCATACAAGGAAGCTAAGACGGAAGTATTACACAAGATAGTTTTACTCATACGTGAAAAAATCGTAAATATCGGGCGGATATTCATAGAAATTTTATATGTTTACAATACAAGAACTAAACACAAACAACCTCATTACAACTCAACCCATAGTTTTATTTTAATAATCAAAATAAAAGACATGCTAACCCCAGAATGATAGACGCCCCTTGTCAAACCGATGAGCTTCGAGTCGCATACGTGTGGGGACGAACTCAGTACAATAATATTCCCATGACATTGTTTGCTCGTACGACCTTGGATACCAATTATTCATTACACAAAAACAAACCTTGGATACAAACAGTATACTGGTTTGCCAAAAGTGAGAGAGAACTTCACTTTGGCATGGGCGTGTTTTTTTTCGTTTCTTTCTGATATATTGCTCTTGGAGGGCCATCAAGTTCGTCGCGAAAGTTTCCAAACGTCTAGGGCCTTTTGGACCTTTTTTTGATAATCTCATCGAAAATTCTACTTCGGGGGATTAAAAATAAATGTGTTAATTTTAAAATTGAAAATTTCCAAAATTTCGATAAATATCGGTTTTTGCCGATTTATGCCGCGAATATCCGATTTATGCCGACCGGCATGGGGTGTTTTAATATCCGAATATATTCCGTGTGCCGTACCGTGCCGATCTCTGGAAAAACGGAAAATATCGCGAATATCCGCCCGGCACGCACGATATTTTCACCTATGGTTATGACTCCTCCGTATCTTGTTTGGAAATTGGATAACAAAATAATATCATTTAGGTCATAACAATGTGTGAAATGGAGGGGAAGCTTGAGAGAGCAACAAAAAGAAAGCGCGAAGAGGAGATGATAGATTTAATAATCTGGAATGCAAATGGTGAGGTACTGCATGGTTTAAAGCATAAGGATGTGGTAGACATAGAGTGGTACATCAGACAGAGGATGCAGGGAAATTTATGAGAGAAGTTATAAACAACCAAACCTTGGTTACTATGGTAGGATCGTGAACGACCCAATTGAGGCTAACCATTTTACACCAGTGTTGTTGGATATGACAATGGACCATGCTCGTGTTCAAGACCCTCATGGTTATTATGGAGAATACCAAACCGAACAAGGTTCCATCGTTTCTTTTCATCCACAACATTTTGCTTACAATGGAGGCGATCCTATTATTCTGATGCAAGCACTTCAACCTGGATGGCCCCATAATTTCATGTTTTAAAGAAATTTAATCTTTGTCTGTTGCTTTTGTGTGTGTGTTCTAAAATAGTTGTTCGTTCTTTGGATTTCATCTGTTACTATGTTTGAGCTAGTTTGAATGATATAGCCCATGTACAAGTACCCTAAATAGGATTGAGTCAAAATTGAGTCAAACATTTCCTGAGTCCCTGGAACCCCTTCCAAGATTGATTTACTTGTTTTCTCTTTTAAATTTAATTGTGTCAAACTTAAATGAAGTATTTTCTTTTTTTAAAAGATTAATGCCTATATTTTAGAATTAAATCAATGTTTCATGTTTGTTTTTGTGTAGGTGTGTTAAGCCCCAAAATTGTCCAAGATGGGACTAAACATTTTTCAACATATATCGTACGTGGCCACACTACATCGAAGGCAATATATCAGTTATTATGTATGACAAAAAGGGAATCTCCTTTTTCGAGGAAAATAGATTTGTGATCTATGGTACTGTGATCTTTTCTTGAGGTAATGAAAATATAGTTTTTATCTTCAAATTGTGACATGGAACCATACTACCAAAATACAAATTCAAGGAAAATAGATTTGTGATATATGATAGTGTGATCTTTTCTTGAATTAATGAAAACATAATTTTTATTTTCAAAATGTGACATGGAACCATAGTACCAAAATACGGATTCGGCAATAAATCAAGATGACCAAATTTGTAAAATTTTGTTTCAACTCGAAGGAAATTCACAGAATTTTGTCAAAACTAATTTTTCTTTTTTCATAATATACACGTTTCATTTAAAATAAATCTTAACATGTTAAAAGGCATAATATTACGTTTGAAATCATAAATAACTATATGAGGCAAATGTTTTAGGGATTGCCCCAGATTTCAAGTTTTCAACGTGTTGAAAAGGTATAATATTAACATGTTTAAAACGTGTAATTAGCGATTGCACCCAAATTTTAAAGGCAAAGTTGTGACTGCCCCTAGGTTTATTTTAGTTTAATGAACCCCCACCCTTTACATTAATTCTATTTTAATGCTAACTTTACCGTTCCTTTGGTGTTTAGCCGTTGCCCCTACATTAGCAAAACCACCTAAATTGTGATGTAGGTAAAATGTATTGTTGTATTATTTATGACTGTCACGATGTTAATCCTAGGGTGGAAAAACTAAAAATAACCAATAAACGTGTAAAGTAATTTACTTTACCAAATTAAACCTACAAAGTCTATGAACATCTTGTTTATGGTTCCAATAGCAAAACCCTTGTCTTCATCTCATCATCTTCACCCCCATTTTCAAACCTAAAGTTAAAAACTGCAGTTGTGCCCCCACCTCCGTTAAGGATGCAAGCTCCCGTAGGCCGGGTATATCTCATGTATGGCAAAGTACACATAAGAAAGATCTTTTTTCAGTGGTAAATAACCTGTTTTTTGGTAGTGATGGTTTTGGATAAATTATCGGCATAGGTGAAGGTTTTGTTTGGATGGAGTCTCTTGATATTGTTTCTTTTTTCATTTTCAGTTCTTACACATATTGGCAAAGATGCCGGATTATGCTAGCTAACAGTAAAACAAACTCATTAGGTTGTGAAACAATTCTAGTGTGGGTGAAGTTGAACTTGGCCTTAATATCACTTCAATGACTAATGTCGATCGTCCCTTAATTGAATTAAGCATCATGAATATACTCTACAATGGAAGAAAACATTAGGCGTCGCGACTTAGCCTATTTTTAGGGTAGTTGTACCCTTGGCATTTTTTTTTCTGATATATAATCTCCTTCATGCATCAATTCTTGAAATAAACTTTTATACAAATTCAATAAACGCTACGCAAAGGACAGTCTTCATAGAGTACATGTTCATATTAAAGGGAAGAGCTAATGAATGACATATTTCTATTAGTTGGCTGTTGTTGTTGGCACCTTTATCATATCTTCAATACCTTGAACAAATTTATCGATGGAGGGTGCTGGCAAATTAACTGTAGCAACTATTCCATTTTCACCTTTCTTGTTGTGCAGTGGTACTAAGAAACTGGCTTCCGAAGGCATGGCCCCTGTCGGCCCACTGTATTCTGGTTTCCCCCACCCAAAATCAATATCTGTAAATCCAAGGTGTCTTACATCAGATACAATATAAGTCCGCTCAACAACATATTGGGGTCGTCCCTTTTTTACCAATAGATCTGCTGTTGATCTCATAAACTCCTCTGTACCATCGGCTTTAGATTTTTTAACTAACTCCAGAGCATACCCTAATGGATTCTGACATAGTTTACCTGGAGTCGATACTACTAATGGTAATCCAAAGGCGTTACCATAGAATCCAACAGGCAAAGGTGGGTTTAATATTTTACGAGAGTTTACTATGCATGCTAGGCGAACTTCGTCATTAGGATTCAAACTCAGAGCCATAGTGCGGCATCGCCAGAGGCATGCAGTAATTATCTCGAATTTTGTGCAATTTCGAAGGTGTGGTGCAACTTGACTTCGTAGAACTGCTATATCATGTGGACCAAAGAAGAAAGAGCGTCGAGCTTGGACCAAGTCATCAAGCATAGGCGTTCCCTTGCTATCAGGCAATTCCTGATATATCTGATGTTCACAGGACACTTGTGGGGGATTCCGGGCACTAAGAAGTTCTCTTTCCCATGTTGGTCGAATTGATGGAACACATACCCCACCTGCCATTTCACTTACAGCAGTCAAGAATTGGGTCAGCCCAAGTCCATCACTCATCGTGTGGTTCAAACGAATGGCGACAATAAATCCTCCACACAGCAAACGAGTCACCTGCATCACGAAAACAATTAATTAAATTAAATCACTCCAAAATACAAAATGCATGCATGTTCACTGTATTTGGCCATTTAGATACCTGTATCAACAACAAAGGGCAGTTAAGGATACCACCAGAGCCTGGAACATCGTAGAGGAGATCCTCCATACACGGGAAAGGTGGTTGTAGAAGCTCACCAAACTGATCTAACATTACATTAGCATCGGCCTCAATAAACAGAATACCTTCCCCAGTGCACTCAACCGTAAGCTTATAGCATTAGATCCTTCTCTAAGCCTACCTGCAAATGGGTAGTAATAAACAAGGGCTTTCGCAATCCCCTCTCTAATAACCTTCACTGGATCTCTCCCTTCCATGCCAACAGAACTTCGATAGAATAGAATTATAGGAATCTGGAACCGAAGACCCTTCTGATCATCAATATCTGAAAGGTACTTGAATTCATATGGTGTTGGTGCCGCAGGAGCAATCAACTGAGGTTCCCTCCTTTTAACTTTGAACACTAATGAGGACATGGACGAGGATGCCATGATTGAATGTTTGAAAACTGGATAGACCAAAAAATGTTAGAATTGCTGTGACTAGCATTTGATGTTGTGGCCTGAATTTATTTATAAAGATAGGGTGGTTAATGATGTTGTGTTTTAGTTCAACTCGTTTGGTTAAGGAAGTAAAGGTGCACCACTGCTGTAAGGTGCACCACAAGATAGGGTGGTTAGATTTATCTTTCTCCTCGGATGTGAATAGACACATTGCTGCATTGTCACAAGTTTGTCCAATATTGAATTGATGCACATTTAAAGGCAAGTGTACGGACAATTACAAGCCTTATGTGTAGTTATCAACCAATGTAAACCTCGCTATCTTCAGTACATACTAATGTTTATGTTTCAGTTTCAGTTTTTGCTTCTGGGGCTGGTTCGACATGCTTAGAACGTTCTTCTCAGTTCTCACCGTTGCGGTTTTAATTTGCCACAGCTAGTAGTTACTTGAAAACTAATTGATCAAAAAATTCTTTTAAGTGCATGTAAATCACAACCGTTACCATATAAATTGACCCAGATGATAAGCTCTGGTCTGATTCTCTGAAGTCTGAAGTCTGAACATTGCACCTGCTAGCTAATAAGCATGGTCCTTTATGTCACCCATACGAGTGGAAATTAAGAACTTATCACAGTACACTTGTGTACTTATTGGAAGATAGATAGGTTACTATGGCCTTATGTGTACTTATCAACCAAAGTAAACCTCGCTGTCTTCAGTAGCTGTAAAACATGCATCATGCATTACAAATGAAAAGAAAGAAAAACATACAACAAAGATTGACCGATTGGATCCTTTAGCTATTGCATGAAAATTAGTTATAATGATCAGTCACTTGTTTCTTGTTGATAATGTGAAGAAGAAAATTGAAGGGTGGAAGGCTAAAGTTCTTTCCCAAATTGGTAGAACTGCATGTGCATAATAAATCTGTGGTGGAAGCAAGTCCAATCTATAACATGGCATCCTATGCTCTTCCTGTGGCCATTTCTGAAAAGATTTCAAGTTTGTGCATGTGTAGGGATTTCTGGTGGCATGATAAGGAGGGATCCAAAGCTATTCACACAATAGCCTGGTATAGATTGGAGAGACCTAAGAAAGAAGGAGGATTAGGTTTTAAGAATTTCAAGGCCATGAACCTAGCTTTGGTGGAAACTCAAAAGTGATGGTTTTTTCTTTATAGCAAATGTTTCGACCAAATTCAACAAGATGACAGCTTTCTTATAGAATTTGACCGAACACCCTCAATTGATTGTAATCAATGGAGAAGATGATGAAGAAGAAGATTGTTTGTGGTTGATGGACGAGACTGAACCTCTCTTGTTGAAGGTTGCTTACGTACCCTAGTTCTTGAAGAAGCTTGGGATCAAGTCTCTTGTTTCGTAGTTCTTGATGTGTAGACATTTGTGTATTTGTAGATGTGGAAAACCCTAATTAAGGTTTCCTTATTGAAGAAGACTTGTGCTTCAAGTTGAATAGCCATATAAAATATGGGTGTAGATGGGTAATAAATATGGGTTATGGATATTGGATTGTGGTGTTGGCCTTTAGTGTATTAGCCCAATAGGGGGGTCCAATACATCGCCCCCTCTTTGTCCCATGGGTATGACCATGGGGCAAAGAAGAAAGAAAAAAAAAATTGATGTAGGAAGTGATTGAAAATTGGTAAGTGAAAATATGCAGGTAAGTAAGCTTTTGTTGAAGCTGTTAAGTTGGAACTGCAACAATTGATTGAAGCATGTCGCCCCCAAGTGATGATAGGGTGACAAGAAATGAAAGATATTGTTGAGGGAATATGTAAACTTCCTGATCGGAGATTCAAAAACGTGATCGCCTTAAGAACACCGTTAAATATGTGATCTCCATGGGCGGAGTGTTAAATATACGAGCTCTTGAGCGGGGTATGAATTTGTGTCCTCCTCGATCTGGATTTTGAATATATGACCTCTTTTGAGTGGAGTTTATTGATACATGACTCCTCATAAGAAGTTTTGAATATGTGTTCTCCTTGTCAAGAGTCTTGAATGTCGCCCCCAAGTACATAAGACATCTTGTAATGAATGATGATATTGAATAAGTGTTTTTATTCAATTTGCGTCCCAAAGTACGTAAGGCGTTATGTGAAACTGTGATCTGAGTTTGATAATTGGATATTGAATAAATATATTTAAACAATATGCGTACTTGTTGAATGTCTGATCTCCTCGTCATGAGTCTTGAATATGTGAGCTCTGTGAGTTGATTTGAGATTGTATATGTATAAATATATATATGCATAAATGTATGAATATATGTACTAATATATGCATGTAAATATATGTATATGTATATATGAATGTAAATGTATATATGCGTAGATCTAGAAATATGATGAATGTGTATGCATAGTATAGGTGAAATGGGAATACTATCATGAAATGGTAGAGTGAGAATCGAACTCTTTATCGCCCCCAATTGTGAGGCAAGTTGAATAGCTGCATATATGGCTTCATTAGAGTAATCCAGAATGATGACTGAGGTTAATGGTGGTCGAGAATCGCGCCCCCAATGGTGATACCAAATTAGGGAGAGTATGTATCCATCTTCATGAATTGATCTTGAGTGTTCGATATATAGTCATTCGATGTAAGTTGAATGAGTGGTGATATCTATAATTTCTTGAATATGAGCGAGTTAATGCATATCCAATAAACCATTATCAAATAAGAGTTGGACTTTGACATGTAGAGAACGACAATCCTCATTGGCTTAAGTACGACCAGTGAAATATGTAAGCAATTTGGATGTCACGAGTCTCTTTAATGTCAACCATTCATAGATAATAGTTTATATGGAAGCTAAGACAATTCTTTTGCTCAAGCTCACGCCACCAAGTATGGATAAGCAACGTCGGGGTTCCGAAATTGGAGAACTTGTCACAAATTGATTTTGTGAAACAATAGACTATTTGTATTTCTATCTCAACATGATTAATACCTCAAGAGTATGAGCGGATTGAGTGACTCTTGTATTTGAGGTATCAAGATCATGACTTCCTTTTGAGTTGAAGAATTTGGAAGTAAGTGGGACAATTCCATACACACCTTTAAGTAAGAAGATGTCATCTTTCTTAGAATGTATCGTAATCTCACAAATTATCAAGCCTCGAGAAGAAATGAAAAATTAAACATCATTGGAACAGTAGAGAAGTCAATTTATGTTTTGTAAGAAAGATATCTTTGTCGTCTTCCGAACACAAAAAACGATGCAAAAATCCAAGCTTTGAGTAGAGAGATACACATATTTTCGTATGATGTTTCCAATATGGACGAAGTTTGAAACTTTTAGCCAAGGCAGCAGCAGTGCCAGCGGATGGGGCAGCAGCCGTGCCAGCAACCAAGGCAACAACAATGCCAGCGGATGGGGGCAGCACTAGTGCCAGTGGATGGGGCAACAAACCAAGGCAGTAGCAATGCCAGCGGATTGGGCAGCAGTTGTTCTAGCGGATGAGGCAGCAGTAGTGCCAGCGGATTGGGCAGCAGTCATGCCAACGAATTGGGCAACAACTATGCCAGCGGCCAAGGCAGCAGCAGTGCCAGCAGATGGGAACATCAGTGCCAGCAGCCAAGGCAACAGTCGTGCCAGGGGATGGGGTAGCAGGCGTTCCAGCGGCCAAGGCAGCAGGAGTGCCAACGGCTAAGGTAGCAGTTGTGCCATTATCAAGATCGAACGTTCATATCTTGGGAACAATGACTCTGTTTTGGAAATAGGATATATCAAAACAATTGCCTCGACATGTAGTATATGATGCCCAAAACGGAGGCGTGCCAGTGGCCAAGGCAGCAGGCGTGCCAGCGGCTAAGGCAGCAGCATTGCCAGCAGCCAAGGCAGCATGCAGTTGTGCCATTATCAAGGTCGAACGTTCATATCTTGGGAACCGTAACTCTGTTTTGGGAATATGATATATCAAAACGATCGCCTCGACATGTAGTACATGATACCCAAAACGGATGCGTGCCAGTGGCCAAGGCAGCAGCATTGCCAGCGGCCAAGGCAGCAGTTGTGCCATTATCAAGAACGAACGTTCATATCTTGGGAACCGTAACTCCATTTTAGGAATATGATATATCAAAATGATTGCCTCGACATGTAGTACATGATGCCCAAAACCAGCGGCTAAGGCAACATACTAGACAACACGTACTAGCAGCATCTTTTGGATAACCGCAATATCATTATCAAGATCAAACGTGGATATTATCTTTAGAACCGTAACTCCGTTTGGGGTGTATATATGATATATCAAAACGATCGTCTCAACATGTACTACATGATTCCCATGAAAAGAAGATCTAAAGTTTCGTGTATAAGGCTTGTATGAGGGGTTTCTCATAAAGGAATTTTTATTTAGAAAGAGTATAAAATATCATATTGGCATTACACATGTAAAAAGAGTATTTGATTATGAGACTTCATCGGTTGAAGAATATACTGAATAGTATCCACCATTTTAATACTCAACTTTGGTTTCTATTCGAGATAGATCAAAAGAAACGCTAAGGCGATCCCAAACCGTGTGGCAATTATCAAACCATGTTGAAAACTCTAGAATTGATTTGAGATAAGTAATATAGATCTTGAGTTGTTGAAATTGATGAACTAAATGAACTAAATGTGTGTGCACATCTCCATCATCATGATCTCAAAAAGAAAAACAGACATTTTGATAAGCCTGTTTTTAATGAGATCAGTAACTCGGTAATGCTGGCGGGATTCGAACCCCAGACCTCTGGTATCATCACCCAGAGGTTTTTACCAGTTGAGCCCAAATGACACCTGCTTGTTCTTCAATTTAGGTTATATGGAGTTCATGTAAGGATGATTTTACTTGTTTTTTCTTTTTAATTTAGTTGTGCCAAAATTAAATGAATCATTTTCTCATTCAAAAGATTAGTTCCTACATTTTAGAATTATATCAATGTTTTATGGTTGTTTATGTGTATTTGTGTCAAGACCCGAAATTGTCCAACGTGGGACTAAACATCTGAACACATAATATTGTACGTGGCCACTATTACATAGAAGGCAATATATGAAGTTATTAAGTATGATCAACGACAATCACATTTTTTGAAGAAAATAGATTTATGATCTATAGTAGTGTGATCTTTTCTCACTTCTTGAGGTAATAAAACATATTTTTTTTCTTCAAAAACATGATCTTTGTGGTAAAAAGATCACAATCTGGGATTAAATATCTCAATACCAAACTCGTGGATTGAATAAACGGGTAAAATTGAAGTATGGAACAAACATGGGCCTTTTGCGGTTTTGCATCTAATTAATTCTTATACTTTCTGGGGTCCAACTCAAAACTAACTAGCAATGACTGATATAGCCCATGAACAAATATATTATAGAAAATCATACTGACACCCCGACAGTTTGCCAAGAACTATCCCGAAGTCTAAGTATCATTAAACAAATATTATATGCACCTAGATGAAGAAGATGTAGAACAACGAAGATGATGAAGAACAACAATGGGGAAGAATAGAAAAGATGGAAAATAATGGAGGTGGATGGTTTTTGAAGCTAACAACTTCAACGGTCAAAATGACGACCAATCAAATGCTGCCACGTGTTCTTTCACTTTGGTAAAAAGTTTTTAATTTTTTTATTTAAGTTTAATAATTGTTGGGGGGGGGGGGGGGGCACAACTTTGAATGCTAAACTTATAGTTACCTTGTAATATCAGATTTAACCCTTCCTCCACATCCAGATCTGAACTTTTTGATGGCTAAACTATTCCCCAGATTTCAAGTTTTCAACGTGTTGAAAATGTGTAATATTAACATGCATGTTTAAAAGGTGTGATTAGCGATTGCACCCAAATTTTAAAGGCAAAGTTGTGACTGCCCCTAGGCAAACTTTACCATTCCTTTGGTGTTTAGTCGTTGCCCCTACATTAGCAAAACCACCTAAATTGTACATGATGTATATATATATATATATATATATTATTCTCACCAATTTCTTCCAAAATCGAAATTTTTACGAATATCACTACCTCAAATGCTCATAATACAAAAAAGATACAAAAAATGCAACAATGTCAGTTTTAATGAATATGCATGTACGTATCCACCAGGATTGGTTTTTATATCAAAATGTTCACCATCACTAATAACATTAGGCCAAGATAATAACATTGTAAATTCAATATCACCATTTGTTATTACAAACAATGAAATCTAAAAGTTTATTATCTAATTAATATTGGTAGATTTCAAATTATATTCCAAAGAGTATATTTAAATTGATCGTTTTTCCTGTTTTTTTTATTTTTTTCAGCCTTTTTTTTCTTACAAGCAAGTCGTCGAAGACTATACGATGAGATGTTTAATTCTGCCAATCGATCAGAGTATATATCTTCCTATACTGCGGTGAGAAATGCTGAAAGTCCCAGACAACAAAATCAGCTGATTTCCAGGAATGAGTTTATCCATGGAAGAAACACCGGCTTGCTAGCTAACAATCAGCCCATGGCAAATGGCTCCAATGCATATGGTTTCAAACTTCCAGGGGTCTATGGCATCTAGTAGCACGATGGGGAGAAGAGGCGGCCTACCCCATGCTGTAACTTCCAGGAGCCAAAATATGATGCTCAACAGTCAGCCCATCGCTAATCATTCCAATGCATATATTTTCAGTGTGAATAGCATAAAGACTAAGCCATATGATCACATATTCACATGTTCGATTATGAGAACCAAGGGCATCTGGCATCTAGTAGGCACCGTAGGGAGAACCAGTGGCATACCCCCATGCTGAAAGCTAGTAGCCAAAATATGGCTTTACTCCATTGCATATGGTTTCAATCTGCAAAGCATAAAGAATGAGCCATATGATCATCAGATGTTTGATTATGGGGGAGGGCAGATGCCTTCGCGTATAGAAGCAAGGAGAACAGATTTACCTAAGATTGGAGAATGACCCAGGAACCAAAATATGGTTGCGAAGAGTACTAGGAATATGATTACTAGCCCGCTGCATGAAGTTATTGAGTGCACAACTAATCCGCACAGGAACAGGAACTGTTTGAACATGGTATGAATTTATTGGCCTCACTCTACTCCCCTTCAATATGATGTTCAATCAAAAAGAGGTTTTAGCAGATCATAATTACATGAAATTCATGTCCTTCGATGATGAGACCAAGAGATTGTAGCACGAAAAACCATTCTGGCCTTCTAAAAAATGACACTGCAGATGTTTCTTTAACCTATGCAGATAGGTTCACTTAAGGAACCATATCTCATCTCTCTTCATTATTCAAGAATGTATGGCAAAGTACACATAAGAAAGATTTTTTGCAGTGGCAAATAACCTGTTGTTTGGATGGAGTCTCTTGATTTTGTTTCTTTTTTCGTTTTCAGTTCTTACACATATTGGCAAAGATGCCGGATGATGCTAGCCAGGAGTAAAACAAACAAATAGCTATTTTGGTCCCCTAACTTTGCCGAAATTTTCAGTTGAGTCCCCAAAGTTTATATTGGTCAATTTGGTCCCAAATCTTTCGAAACGTTTGCATAATGGTCATCCGTTATCTTTTTTTTTTTTAATAAATTCTATATATGTTATTGTAAAGATCTTTATGATCTTATTTTGGTCAGGCTTCTATAAAACATTGAATTTATTTGCAACTGAACCTGAAGACTAAGCATTTAACAGAGTTGCCCATTCACAAGTGCTGAAAATGCGTAAAAATAACTTCAAAATGCACATAAATCACACTGTGCAACTCTGTTAAATGCTTGGAAACGGTCGGACCATTTTGCAAACGTTTTGAAAGATTTGGGACCAAATTGAGTAGTTTAAACTTAGAGGACTCAACTGAAAATTTGAGCAAAGTTAGAGGACCAAAATAGCTAATTCATCGGAGTAAAACAAACTCATTAGGTTGTGAAACAATTCTTTATATAACGTTCTAGTGTGGATGAAGTTGTACTTGGCCTTAATATCACTTCAATGACTAATGTCGATCGTCCGTTAATTGAATTAAGCATCATGAATATACTCTACAATGGAAGAAAACATTAGGCGTCGCGACTTAGCCTATTTTTAGGGTAGTTGTACCCTTGGCATTTTTTTTTCTGATATATAATCTCCTTCATGCATCAATTATTGAAATAAACTTTTATACAAATTCCATAAACGCTACACAATGTTCGATTACTATGCTAGCCGCGTCCAGGACAAAAGACAGTCTTCATAGAGTAATGTAGATGGCAACAAGAGCAGTATGTACTCAGTGAATGGCGAAAAAGAGAACATGTTCACATTAAAGAGAAGAGCTAATGAATGAGATATTTCTATTAGTTGGCTCCTTTATCATATCTTCAATACCTTGAACAAATTTATCGATGGAGGGTGCTGGCAAATTAACTGTCGCAACTATTCCATTTTCACCTTTCTTGTTCTGCAGTGGTACTAAGAAGCTGGCTTCCAAAGGCATGGCCCCTGTCGGCCCACTGTATTCTGGTTTCCCCCACCCAAAATCAATATCTGTAAATCCAGCGTGTGTTACATCAGATACAATATAAGTCCGCTCAACAACATATTGGGGTCGTCCCTTTTCTACCAATAGATCTGCTGTTGATCTCATAAACTCCTCTGTACCACCAGCTTTAGCTTTTGTAACCAACTCCAGAGCATACCCTAATGGATTCTGGCATAGTTTACCAGCAGTCGATAGTACTAATGGTAATCCCAAGGCGTTACCATAGAATCCAACAGGCAAAGGTGGGTTTAATATTTTACGAGAGTTTACTATGCATGCTAGGCGAACTTGGTCATTAGGATTCAAACTCAGAGCCATAGTGCGGCATCGCCAGAGGCATGCAGTAATTATCTCGAATTTTGTGCAATTCCGAAGGTGTGGCGCAACTTGACTTCGTAGAACTGCTATATCATGTGGACCAAAGAAGAAAGAGCGTCGAGCTTGGACCAAGTCATCAAGCATAGGCGTTCCCTTGCTATCAGGCAATTCCTGATATATCTGATGTTCACAGGACACTTGTGGGGGATTCCGGGCACTAAGAAGTTCTCTTTCCCATGTTGGTCGAATTGATGGAACACATACCCCACCTGCCATTTCACTTACAGCAGTCAAGAATTGGGTCAGCCCAAGTCCATCACTCATCGTGTGGTTCAAACGAATGGCGACAATAAATCCTCCACACAGCAAACGAGTCACCTGCATCACGAAAACAATTAATTAAATTAAATCACTCCAAAATACAAAATGCATGCATGTTCACTGTATTTGGCCATTTAGATACCTGTATCAACAACAAAGGGCAGTTAAGGATACCACCAGAGCCTGGAACATCGTAGAGGAGATCCTCCATACACGGGAAAGGTGGTTGTAGAAGCTCACCAAACTGATCTAACATTACATTAGCATCGGCCTCAATAAACAGAATACCTTCCCCAGTGCACTCAACCGTAAGCTTAGCATTAGATCCTTCTCTATGCCTACCTGCAAATGGGTAGTAATAAACAAGGGCTTTCGCAATCCCCTCTCTAATAACCTTCACTGGATCTCTCCCTTCCATGCCAACAGAACTTCGATAGAATAGAATTATAGGAATCTGAAACCGAAGACCCTTCTGATCATCAATATCTGAAAGGTACTTGAATTCATATGGTGTTGGTGCCGCAGGAGCAATCAACTGAGGTTCCCTCCTTTTAACTTTGAACACTAATGAGGACATGGACGAGGATGCCATGATTGAATGTTTGAAAACTGGATAGACCAAAAAATGTTAGAATTGCTGTGACTAGCATTTGATGTTGTGGCCTGAATTTATTTATAAAGATAGGGTGGTTAATGATGTTGTATTTTAGTTGAACTCGTTTGGTTAAGGAAGTAAAGGTGCACCACTGCTGTAAGGTGCACCACAAGATAGGGTGGTTAGATTTATCTTTCTCCTCCGATGTGAATAGACACATTGCTGCATTGTCAGAAGTTTGTCCGATATTGAATTGATGCACATTTTAAAGAAAAATGTTGTGTATTATATATATATGGGATGTTTAGACTTAACCACCTCCCCCCCACCCCACCACATTTGTGATTTGTCTCTGCTTTGAGCTCCTTATGTGATGATTCATTGGATGGACAACGATTGATGTTTCTTCTACAAAACGAATGGTCGTGTTTGTAGCATTGTCAAAATATCCTTCAAGGAACATTGGGTGGACATTAGAGAGCCAAATGCTATATGTGTACTAACTAGACACTGTCCCATTCCCACCAAGCATCTGCATCACTACTGGATCCAGCATCATGGGATCACCCCTCTCCTGGTCTTCAGCTCCTGAGACTGTCCCAAAGGTTTCCTCACCGTCTACTCCTCTGCATTAAAAGGGAAGTGCTTTAAACTAAAAATCATGTCATCCCCCTCTCCCTAAGATATATATAAATTTGGTAAGATTTTGTACAACAATTTTCTTAATTTCACTTCAAATTTTAGTACGCCTTTTTTATTTGATAGATATACATATTTCTTTCCCTAAGATATATATAAATTTGTCAGTAGATCTAATTAATCTGACAAAATCTTTCATCCTCCATTCAAACGATTGTTGGTACGTAGGTATCTCGAGAATGTTTTGGATCTTATTGTCATTGTAGAATTTGATATGTTTGTTACTAGTAAAATGAAAGATATTGTTGAGGGAATATGTAAACTTCCTGATCGGAGATTCAAAGACGTGATCGTGTAAGGAAAGGTTTTCCTTTCTCATTATATGGTCATCATTAGGAAATCAGTTTTCTTATTAATTATATGCTAATCAATAATCAAAATGGTTACAATCTAGAGCTTTAATTTCCTTATTATTGACCTTGATGGATGGTCAAGATTAAATCTTAAAGATCTGGAAATTTGGTCCTCTTTCTACCTATAAGTAACAACTTTTGTCCATCACAAATGGTTGTTCAAATCATGATAATGAAAACACATAACTTAAGCTTATAGGCAAAGAAAGAGAAACTATTTTTCCTCCATTGAAGCTTTTTCAAGAAACAACTACAGTAGTTCCAGACATACAATCAGATTACTTTCTTCATCATGATGTCTGGAGGTATGTTTAACTGACCGAGTTCATTACATATGTGATAGTCATGTATTTCAAAGATCTTAGGGATCATGTTATGTATAAAATATCTAACATGTGGTATCAAGAGCTTAGTTTAGAATACATGATTATGCATTAATAGGATTTATATAAATTGAAACAAATCAGCATGTATAGATCCATTACTGACTCTGGTTTGCAGCAAATCTTGATCCAACTGTTATGGCCTGAATGTATGTTTATTAAAATTCCGCAATTTTATTTTGGGCACGACTGTTTGATCGTGATTTTGTAAGTATTTTATCATTATGTAAAATTATGGAGATAGAAATGTTGTTTGATCGTGATTTTGTAAGTATTTTATCATTATGTAAAGTTATGGAGAAAGAAATCTTAAGACTCAAAGCAATCGAATACGAAGGAAGATGATCGAAAAGGGATGAAAATAGGCCATACAGTTGGATCATATATTCATCATTATCCTTCATATGATGATTATCATAATTATATTACTGTTCATGTTATTATGATTATTACTGTTCATATTATTATGATTACTACTGTTCATATTGTTATGATTATTAAGAAATCATCAACTGTTCATATCCTTTATAATTGTTGGGAATGCTTTATGATCATCAACTGTTCATATTCTTTTTCATATATTACGATAGAATGCAGTATAGTTGTTTTCATTATCTAGAAATCACATAATATATATGGACCATTGCATGCTTATGGTTAGACCTCAAAACAGTGGGTTTACCATATTGACTTGGGCCATTTTATACATACCATTTATGTGAATAATACATATTGGTCAAATGCATGAATTAATTTTCGTCCACAGACGGATAGCATTTGAGCAATAATCAAGGAAATTGTTCAACATATATGTTATTATGATATTTGAATATAGTGACCTAAGATGGTATATACTGTATCATGTTTATAATTTTAGGTGACTACCCACAGGAGAGCCTAAAATTATGTTGTTTATATTCTAAATTATTGCATGTGTTATTTTATGCCTAAATCCTTGTACCTCTATTTGCAGTTAACATACCCTCAACCCTTAATTCGTATGCTACGTCTATCATGAAACTCAATGGAACCAACTACTCAGAATGGAAAGAGCAAGTTGAGTTTTCCTTGGGAGTACTTGAATTAGACATGGCTATCCTTAAAGAGAAGCCAGTACTTACTGACAAAAGTACCCCTGAGGAGAACAAACTCCATATTGATTGGGATAGATCCAATAGACTAAGCATGATGTTTATGCGAATGGTGATTGATACCAACATCAAAACCTCCCTACCCAAAACTGAGAGTGCAAAAGAATATTTGCAAGCCATCGAAGATCGGTTCAAGACTGCAGATAAATCCCTTGCTGGGAAACTTATGGCAGATCTTGTAACCATGAAGTTTGATGGTTCTCGCACAATGAGTGCTCATGTCATTGAAATGATTAACCTTGCTGCCAAACTTAAGAATTTGGGATTGATTATGGATGATGCCTTTCTCGTCCAATTTATCCTGACTAGCTTACCTCCCCAGTATGAACCATTCAAAATTCATTACAACACTATTACGGAAAAGTGGAGTTTGAATGAATTGACTAATAAACTGGTTCAAGAGGAGTCTAGGCAAGGCTCGCAAGGCATTAAAGTTGCTCATTTCACTCAAGGAGCTGGAAATCAAACTGGGAAAAAGAATAACTCAACCCATAAAAGAGCACCACCCAAATCTGATGAGGCTAATCGATCATCCAAGAAGAAAAAGAAGGATGACGCTTGCAAGTTCTGCAAGAAACCTGGACATTACCAGGCAGATTGTGCTAAGCGTAAAGCATGGTTCGAAAAGAAAGGTAACCCCATGGGTTTCGTAAGTCATTTCGAATCAAATCTTACTAATGTACCTTCTTCTACTTGGTGGATTGATACTGCTGCTAACGTTCATGTTTCGAATTCTATGCAGGGATTCATTACGATCCAAACCACAAACCCAAGTGAGAATTTCATTTTCATGGGGAATAAAGACAAAGCTCCAGTTGAAGCTGTTGGAACTTTTCGTCTTATTTTAGATAGCGGTTACCAGTTAGACTTATGTCAAACTCTTTATGTTCCGTCTATTTCCCGTAATTTGATTTCTGTAAGCGCACTTGATAAGTTTGGATATTCATTTGAAGTAGGAAATGGCAATTTCAGTTTGTTTGAAAATTCTAACCTTATTGGTTCTGGAATTTTAATTGATGGACTTTATAAACTTCATCTCAAACATCAAGATGTTGAAATCCATCTCACCTTGCATGATAAGGAAACAAAAAGAAAGTCATCCAAAAATGACTCTTACTTCTTGTGGCATAAAAAACTAGGTCATATATCTAGTGAAAGGATCAAGCGATTAGTAAAAGATGGTGTCCTCCCGGACCTAGACTTTACTAACATTCAAGCATGTGTTGATTGTATTAAAGGGAAAACAACGAAAAACACAAAGAAAGGAGCCACAAGAAGTACCCAGCTTCTTGAAATAATACATACAGACATTTGTGGACCTTTTGATGTTACAACTTTTGGAGGAGAGAAATATTGCATCACTTTTATCGATGATTATTCACGTTATTGCTATCTTTATCTATTGTATGACAAATCTCAGTCTGTGGATGCTGTACAAGTATTCATTACTGAAGTCGAAAGGCAACTAGAAAGAAAAGTGAAAATCATTAGGTCAGATAGAGGTGGTGAATTCTATGGAAGGTATGATGAAACAGGACAACATCCTGGACCTTTTGCTAGACTTCTCCAAAAAACTTGGAATTGTTGCCCAATACACAACGCCTGGATCTCCATGGCAGAACGGTGTAGCTGAAAGGCGAAATCGTACATATATGGAAATGGTTAGATCCATGATGAGTCATGCCAATTTACCTATATCCTTGTGGATGGATGCATTACGGACAGCTGTTTATATCTTAAATAGAGTTCCAAGTAAGGCCGTTCCAAAGACCCCTTTTGAACTTTGGAAAGGATGGAAACCTAGTTTAAGACATCTCCAAATTTGGGGTTGTCCAGCTGAAGCTAGACTATACAATCCACATGAAAAGAAATTGGATTTTAAGACGATTAGTGGTTACTTTATTGGTTACCCAGAAAAATCCAAAGGATATAGGTTTTATTGTCCTAACCATAGTATGAGAATTGTTGAAACCGGTAATGCCAGATTCTATGAGAATGGTGAATTCAGTGGGAGTACAAAACAACAAGAAGTGGTCATTCATGAAATAATGGTACCCATCCTCTTACCCTCTATTCCGAAAGATATTGGGAATCATCCCATTGTTGAACCCGTTCACAATGAGGAAAACCCAATAAATGATCAAGAACTCCATAATGAGATTATCACCAATCAGAATGTTAATGAAGCACCACAGGAACCAGCCTTAAGAAGATCTCACAGACAAAGGAGATCAGCTATTCCTGATGATTATATGCTTTACCTAATAGAATCTGAAGGGACTAAGGACCCGATTTCTTATTCACAAGCCATTAAGGACGTTAATTCTACTAAATGGATTGATGCCATGAGAGATGAATTGAAATCTATGGATAATAATAAAGTATGGGAAGTCGTTCAATTGCCTCCAGGGCACAAAGCAGTCGGTTGTAAGTGGGTCTTCAAGACCAAACATGACTGTAATGGTAAAATTGAACGATATAAAGCCAGACTTGTTTTCAAAGGTTTTAATCAGAAAGAAGGCATTGACTATAATGAAACTTTTGCTCCTGTTTCCAGGAAAGATTCTCTTAGAATTATCATGGCATTAGTAGCTCATTATGATCTCGAGTTACATCAAATGGATGTGAAAACCGCCTTTCTAAATGGAGACTTAGAAGAAGAAGTCTATATGCGTCAACCTGAAGGCTTCATAATTGAAGGACAGGAAGACATGGTCTGCAAACTTAAGAAATCAATCTATGGACTGAAACAAGCTTCCAGACAATGGTATCTAAAATTTCATGAAATCATTACTGCCTTTGATTTCAAAGAAAACATAGTTGACCCTTGTATATATCTCAAGTTCAGTGGGAGCAAGTTCATAATATTGGTTCTGTATGTTGATGACATATTATTAGCTAGCAGTGATCTTGGTTTATTACATGAAACTAAAGATTATCTCTCAACCAACTTTGAAATGAAAGATATGGGTGAGGCTTCCTATGTGATAGGAATAGAAATATTCCGTGATAGATCACAAGGACTTCTAGGATTGTCTCAGAAAGCATATATTGACAAAGTTCTTGAGAGATTTGGCATGACGAATTGTTCCTCTAGTCCTGTCCCACTGCAAAAAGGAGACAAACTTGTTCTTGAGCAGTGCCCAAAGACTCCTATGGAACGAGAAGAAATGTCCAAATATCCTTATGCATCTCTTGTGGGGAGTTTGATGTATTCCCAGGTCTGTACTAGGCCTGATATCAGTCATGCTGTTGGTATGCTGGGTAGATTTCAAAGTAACCCAGGAATCGCTCATTGGAAAGCTGCAAAGAAAGTACTGAGATACCTAAAGGGAACAAGGAATTACATGCTCACATACAGAAAATCAAGTCACCCACAGGTGACTGGTTATTCAGACTCAGATCTTGCTGGATGTCCTGACACAAGGATTTGCACTCTTGGCTATGTGTATCTCTTATGTGGAGGTGCAATATCATGGAGAAGCCAGAAATCTGAGTTGCTTTTCGGATCCACCATGATGGCTGAATACGTGGCATGTTATGAGGCTTCAATTCAGGGAACATGGCTGCGTAATTTTGTCTCACAGTTTGGCGCTTTAAGTTTTATTTCTAAGCCATTAACTGTATACTGCGACAATGAAGCTGCAACCTTTTTCTCCAAGCATGATAGGATAACCAAGGGTTCAAAACACATGGACCTAAAATACCTATTACTGAAGCAAGATGTTAAACTAAAGAAAATTGTTGTTGAGTCGATAAGTACAGATTTACAAGTGGCAGACATATTCACGAAAGGACTACCTCCAAAGACTTTTCAGAGACATACTGAAAGCATGGGTCTTGCAGACAGTTCCTAATTATTTTAATTTTATGTCATTTAATTTTGTACTTACGTACGACAATTATTGAGCTCTTAATACTTTTCACATCTGCTATTTCTGTTTTCTAATGTGTACACATTTATATTTAGATGAATGACAACAGAAAAGTCTTTACTGCAAGACATTATGTGACCATTAAGTTAATCTCATTTACGGCCTAGTTATGAAAGTTGTCAATGTCGTAGTACATGGAAGTAAGCATGTTGCAAAATAATGTGTACACGCCATGACTCCCATTGACCACTAGATTAGCCAAGGCACTTATGATAACCGACTAAAGAAGTGTTTAGCATATCATGCGCGCCTTATGATCTTAATACGAAAACACTAATGGATCTTCCTATCGACCAAGTGGGAGACTGTAAGGAAAACCTTTGGTTTTCCTTTCTCATTATATGGTCATCATTAGGAAATCAGTTTTCTTATTAATTATATGCTAATCAATAATCAAAATGGTTACAATCTAGAGCTTTAATTTCCTTATTATTGACCTTGATGGATGGTCAAGATTAAATCTTAAAGATCTGGAAATTTGGTCCTCTTTCTACCTATAAGTAACAACTTTTGTCCATCACAAATGGTTGTTCAAATCATGATAATGAAAACACATAACTTAAGCTTATAGGCAAAGAAAGAGAAACTATTTTTCCTCCATTGAAGCTTTTTCAAGAAACAACTACAGTAGTTCCAGACATACAATCAGATTACTTTCTTCATCATGATGTCTGGAGGTATGTTTAACTGACCGAGTTCATTACATATGTGATAGTCATGTATTTCAAAGATCTTAGGGATCATGTTATGTATAAAATATCTAACAGATCGCCTTAAGAACACCGTTGAATATGTGATCTCCATAGGCGGAGTGTTGAATATACGAGCTCTTGAGCGGGGTATGAATTTGTGTCCTCCTCGATCGGGATTTTAAGTATATGACCTCTTTTGAGTGGAGTTTATTGATACATGACTCCTCATAAGAAGTTTTGAATATGTGTTATCCTTGTCAAGAGTCTTGAATGTCGCCCCCAAGTACATAAGGCATCTTGTAATGAATGATGATATTGAATAAGTGTTTTTATTCAATTTGCGTCCCCAAGTACGTAAGGCGTTATGTGAAACTGTGATCTGAGTTTGATAATTGGATATTGAATAAATATATTTAAACAATATGCGTACTTGTTGAATGTCTGATCTCCTCGTCATGAGTCTTGAATATGTGAGCTCTGTGAGTTGATTTGAGATTGTATATGTATAAATATATGCATGCATAAATGTATGAATATATGCATGTAAATATATGTATATATGAATGTAAATGTATATATGTAGATCTAGAAATATGATGAATGTGTATGCATAGTATAGGTGAAATGGGAATACTATCATGAAATGGTAGAGTGAGAATCGAACTCTTTATCGCCCCCAATTGTGAGGCAAGTTGAATAGCTGCATATATGGCTTCATTAGAGTAATCCAGAATGATGACTGAGGTTAATGGTGGTCGAGAATTGCGCCCCCAATGATGATACCAAATTAGGGAGAGTATGTATCCATCTTCATGAATTGATCTTGAGTGTTCGATATATAGTCGTTCGATGTAAGTTGAATGAGTGGTGATATCTATAATTTCTTGAATATGAGTGAGTTAATGCATATCCAATAAACCATTATCAAATAAGAGTTGGACTTTGACATGTAGAGAACGACAATCCTCATTGGCTTAAGTAAGACCAGTGAAATATGTAAGCAATTTGGATGTCACGAGTCTCTTTAATGTCAACCATTCATAGATAATAGTTTATATGGAAGCTAAGACAATTCTTTTGCTCAAGCTCACGCCACCAAGTATGGATAAGCAACGTCGGGGTTCCGAAATTGGAGAACTTGTCACAAATTGATTTTGTGAAACAATAGACTATTTGTATTTCTATCCCAACATGATTAATACCTCAAGAGTATGAGCGGATTGAGTGACTCTTGTATTTGAGGTATCAAGATCATGACTTCCTTTTGAGTTGAAGAATTTGGAAGTAAGTGGGACAATTCCATACACACCTTTAAGTAAGAAGATGTCATCTTTCTTAGAATGTATCATAATCTCACAAATTATCAAGCCTCGAGAAGAAATGAAAAATTAAACATCATTGGAACAGTAGAGAAGTCAATTTATGTTTTGTAAGAAAGATATCTTTGTTGTCTTCCGAACACAAAAAACGATGCAAAAATCCAAGCTTTGAGTAGAGAGATACACATATTTTCGTATGATGTTTCCAATATGGACGAAGTTTGAAACTTTTAGCCAAGGCAGCAGCAGTGCCAGCGGATGGGGCAGCAGCCGTGCCAACAACCAAGGCAACAACAGTGCCAGCGGATGGGGGCAGCACTAGTGCCAGGGGATTGGGCAGCAGTTGTTCTAGCGGATGAGGCAGCAGTGGTGCCAGCGGATTGGGCAGCAGTCATGCCAACGAATTGGGCAACAACTATGCCAGCGGCCAAGGCAGCAGCAGTGCCAGCAGCCAAGGCAACAGTCGTGCCAGGGGATGGGGTAGCAGGCGTTCCAGCAGCCAAGGCAGCAGGCGTGCCAACGGCTAAGGTAGCAGTTGTGCCATTATCAAGATCGAACGTTCATATCTTGGGAACAATGACTCTGTTTTGGAAATAGGATATATCAAAACAATTTCCTCGACATGTAGTATATGATGCCCAAAACGGAGGCGTGCCAGTGGCCAAGGCAGCAGGTGTGCCAGCGGCTAAGGCAGCAGCATTGCCAGCAGCCAAGGCAGCATGCAGTTGTGCCATTATCAAGGTCGAACGTTCATATCTTGGGAACCGTAACTCTGTTTTGGGAATATGATATATCAAAACGATCGCCTCGACATGTAGTACATGATACCCAAAACGGATGCGTGCCAGTGGCCAAGGCAGCAGCATTGCCAGCGGCCAAGGCAGCAGTTGTGCCATTATCAAGAACGAACGTTCATATCTTGGGAACCGTAACTCCGTTTTAGGAATATGATATATCAAAATGATTGCCTCGACATGTAGTACATGATGCCCAAAACCAGCGGCTAAGGCAACATACTAGGCAACACGTACTAGCAGCATCTTTTGGATAACCGCAATATCATTATCAAGATCAAACGTGGATATTATCTTTAGAACCGTAACTCCGTTTGGGGTGTATATATGATATATCAAAACGATCGTCTCAACATGTACTACATGATTCCCATGAAAAGAAGATCTAAAGTTTCGTGTATAAGGCTTGTATGAGGGGTTTCTCATAAAGGAATTTTGATTTAGAAAGAGTATAAAATATCATATTGGCATTACACATGTAAAAAGAGTATTTGATTATGAGACTTCATCGGTTGAAGAATATACTGAATAGTATCCACCATTTTAATACTCAACTTTGGTTTCTATTCGAGATAGATCAAAAGAAACGCTAAGGCGATCCCAAACCGTGTGGCAATTATCAAACCATGTTGAAAACTCTAGAATTGATTTGAGATAAGTAATATAGATCTTGAGTTGTTGAAATTGATGAACTAAATGTGTGTGCACATCTCCATCATCATGATCTCAAAAAGAAAAACAGACATTTTGATAAGCCTGTTTTTAATGAGATCAGTAACTCGGTAATGCTGGCGGGATTCGAACCCCAGACCTCTGGTATCATCACCCAGAGGTTTTTACCAGTTGAGCCCAAATGACACGTGCTTGTTCTTCAATTTAGGTTATATGGAGTTCATGTAAGGATGATTTTACTTGTTTTTTCTTTTTAATTTAGTTGTGCCAAAATTAAATGAATCATTTTCTCATTCAAAAGATTAGTTCCTACATTTTAGAATTATATCAATGTTTTATGGTTGTTTATGTGTATTTGTGTCAAGACCCGAAATTGTCCAACGTGGGACTAAACATCTGAACACATAATATTGTACGTGGCCACTATTACATAGAAGGCAATATATAAAGTTATTAAGTATGATCAACGACAATCACATTTTTTGAAGAAAATAGATTTATGATCTATAGTAGTGTGATCTTTTCTCACTTCTTGAGGTAATAAAACATATTTTTTTTCTTCAAAAACATGATCTTTGTGGTAAAAAGATCACAATCTGGGATTGAATATCTCAATACCAAACACGTGGATTGAATAAACGGGTAAAATTGAAGTATGGAACAAACATGGGCCTTTTGCGGTTTTGCATCTAATTAATTCTTATACTTTCTGGGGTCCAACTCAAAACTAACTAGCAATGACTGATATAGCCCATGAACAAATATATTATAGAAAATCATACTGACACCTCGACAGTTTACCAAGAACTATCCCGAAGTCTAAGTATCATTAAACAAATATTATATCCACCTAGATGATAAGAACTACCCGTCTTATTGCGGCAGAGTTGCACCTAGATGAAGAAGATGTAGAACAACGGAGATGATGAAGAACAACAATGGGGAAGAATAGAAAAGATGGAAAATAATGGAGGTGGATGGTTTTTGAAGCTAACAACTTCAACGGTCAAAATGACGACCAATCAAATGCTGCCACGTGTTCTTTCACTTTGGTAAAAAGTTTTTAATTTTTTTATTTAAGTTTAATAATTGTTGGGGGGGGGGGACTTATAGTTACCTTGTAATATCAGATTTAACCCTTCCTCCACATCCAGATCTGAACTTTTTGATGGCTAAACTATTCCCCAGATTTCAAGTTTTCAACGTGTTGAAATTGTGTAATATTAACATGCATGTTTAAAAGGTGTGATTAGCGATTGCACCCAAATTTTAAAGGCAAAGTTGTGACTGCCCCTAGGCAAACTTTACCATTCCTTTGGTGTTTAGTCGTTGCCCCTACATTAGCAAAACCACCTAAATTGTACGTGATGTATGCAAAACGTATTGTGGTATTATTTATGACTGTCACGATGTTAATCCTACGGTAGAAAAATTAAAAATAACCAATAAGCGTGTAAAGTAATTTACACTACCAAATTAAACCTACAAAGTCTATGAACATCTTGTTCATGGTTCCAACATCAAAACCTTAAGTTAAAAACTGCAGTTATGCCCCCACCTCCATTAAGGATGCAAGCTCCCGCAGGGGCATATCTCATGTGTCCATCACGCGAATTCGTAGCTCTACCAATCTATCAAGTTTCTTGCAAGTGTTATGTCACATATCCTCGCTATCAAGCCATTCATCCATCCGATCGATCAAAAGCTATGCAGTACACATATTTAACTTATTTACTGCCCCGAAAAATAGATTGTAACATAACAAATAATTGATGTTTAATTCAAGTCTAATTGTCATTTACTTCTTCCTGTTGCATCAGGTACCCTATGACTCATTCTACTTACATTCCAAGCCCCAACACAGGTATAGATATCAATGTTTTATACTAAGTCTCTGACATTAATATACTTGTGGGGGTTACTAGGGTTGTACAGAGTTTTCATCCTACTCCCTACCTCTGGAATCTAGAATGATGCCTACAAACCTCAAAAGGACTTTTTGCCACTCAACAACATCCAGTGGGGGCTAATGTTCAATACAGTTAAATGTGGCGCCACACCCATATGTTCGACAACGAGGTGTTGCTCCAGTACATGTTGCTCCTCCAGAAACCACTATAACTTTGGTATGAATTAAAATATCATTCAACTAAAATCTTGCCATCATATGTTGTTATAAGGCCAATGTTGAGCACGTCAGAAGGTTTGGTGGAACTTGACTACCAGGCAAATGTGTTCCCTCTCTATCAGGCAATTCCTGATATATGTGATGTTCACAGAACACTTGTTGAGGATTTTAGGCACTAAGAAGAAGTTTTTTTTTCCCGCCATGTTGGTCGAATTGATGGAACAAATACCCCACCAGCAATTTCACATACAACAGTCAAGAATTGGATAAGCCCAGGTGCATCACTCATCGTGTGGCTTAAACGAATGGCAACAATAAATCCTCCACACAAAAAACGAGTCACCTGCATCCTGAAAACAATTAAATCACTCCAAAAATACAAGGTATATGGTAACAGGTTTGGTCATAGGTAAATGGACCTAATTAGGCGTTGGTCATAAAAAAGGCGTTTATTAGGCTTTGGTCACGAATTGTGAGTCAGACTCAGTTGGGTTTGATATTTTTCAAAAATGACAAAAATACCCTCACGTGAATAACACGTGAGTTTTAAGTTACGTTATTTTTTAGAGTTTTAGATATATTGTAAATAGAAAATTAGAGAAGAAGCATATCTGTAAATAGGAAAATTAGGTTTTGGTCATGATTTGCAGCCATTAAAGTGCCTTAGAAACTTGAGATATGCTAAGGAGCAACACTTGGGGAGAATAAAACCAAGATTGAGAAATTTCTTATGCAACATTTATTTAGAGTGAAAAATATCTCCTAATTTGGTTGGATTTGTTATCAAATCAATCTTTTCTTATATTTTATTGTTGTCTAAATTACAAATATTTAGATGTTGATTGGAATACAAATTTTGAATTAAAACTTGTAAATGAGAATTTATTTTAACACCATACAATGATACAAACCCATAATTACACAATACTTTCAACTTTGCTTTTACAATTAAAGAAATTTACACCCTAACTCTAAATTTTTATTTTAAGATGTTAATTTATTGCAATTTACTTAATTTTGATAAGATGAAATTTTTGTTTTTAGGAAGAAATGAAATGTTTGAAACTTTATTTTACTGCAAGTGCTTTTCAAGTAGGGGTAATAATGGTACTTTGTTAAATTTTTAGACTCAACTCGGTCGTTTTTTTAACTCAGATCGTGAGTCAACTAGAAATCGTGACCAAAGCCTAATAAACGCCCTTTTTATGACCAAAGCCTAATAAACGCCCTTTTTATGACCAAAGCCTAATTAAGGCTATTAACCTATGACCAAAGTCTAAAAAGCCCATGCATATACTAAGTTGGCCTGTATCTAATACATTTTCTCGAAACACACATATGGGACTAAAAAACATGGAGTGAAAACATTTTTTTTGCATTGGTTGCATTTGCTCCTGTAATTGATTTAGAATTCCATCCGACCAATCATAAAGTTAATTGTCCAGAAATGTTTTAGGAAATGTTGAATCAGATGGAAGGGGCTCCAAAAATTATTCTCAAGAATATTATTAGGTGACGTGTATGGATAATGATGAATTCAATGATATATTGCCATGCGTATAGTATATATAATTGGTGCGATACACTATATATATGGTGTGTTCATCATTTTTTAAGATGAAAATGTTTAGTGAATAATTCTTCATTTCTTAGTTTTTTTTTTTTGTTTTCTAAATCCATGGAGGTCGGTGTGAGCTTAGCTATTTTATGTTCCATGTCTTTGAGGTCACAGGTCTGATCCCAGTTCTAGTGTAGCATAGGTAACCCTTTTGTCCGACAAATGTTTTTTATTTCCATTATTATTTTAGTTTGTTTGATAGTTCGCAAATAATTACTATGTGATGATCTGATATTGATTCAAAATTATTATTAAATCTACATATATACTAGTATATATATATATCACTACCTCAAATGCTCATAATACAAAAAAGATACAAAAAATGCAACAATGTCAGTTTTAATGAATATGCATGTACGTATCCACCAGGATTGGTTTTTATATCAAAATGTTCACCATCACTAATAACATTAGGCCAAGATAATAACATTGTAAATTCAATATCGCCATTTGTTATTACAAACAATGAAATCTAAAAGTTTATTATCTAATTAATATTGGTAGATTTCAAATTATATTCCAAAGAGTTTTTGATAAAATGTAGAAATATATTCACTCAATCCACTTACACTGCCTGAACAGCGTACACAAGGTACCGTCAGGTTGACACTACCCATAGAGACAAACCTCTATTTACATAATTCCAAGTCCCAAATTCAAAACCTTACCCCTTACAGCACTAATAAATAGTGCATCAGCAGAGCATGGTGCATAATGCACCTTGAGTCGCGAGACCAAACCCCGAGCTTCTGTTGCACGGACCCCCTTCAAGCAGGAACCTTTATCATTTGCTGTTTGCTGCCTGTGCCTGAGAGCCCTCCAGTTCCCAGTATCACAGGAGGACAGACCCTCGCAACTCTACCTTACACCCAGGCTTTCAGAAAACTGCACAACTCTATACAGTAACAGGACCCTGTCTGAAGCCCTGCACACCGTCGCAGCAGGAGGAGGGTGCAGACCACTAACCGGACATCCTAAGCCAAACCGGCTACCATAATTCGTGCATAAATCTGGTCCAATCACTCAACAGATCTCTGAAGCATGATTCATCCCTTAACCCCGCACTAACCTGATCACACAACAACCATGCCCACACAGTGGCTTTGATTGCAATCATCGTCTTAGGAATCGTGAAGGGTATGCCCTGAAAAATCAAGCTGTTTCGAGCTCGCCATACACACCACATGACTGCATATGGCAAGATATTCCATACCTTAGCCTGAACACCATGCCTATTAAGGGGAGGCCACCAAGTTAGCAGCTGTTGTGGGGTCTCCAAGGATTGAAACTCAGCCACAGCCCGCACAGAAACAGAGGTCAAGATGCGCCAAATTTCCTTGGTCGCACTACAAGAAATGAAAAGATGATTGGTGGATTCGGAATCACTCTTGCAAAGCTCACACCTGTTTGTTAAAACCATACCCCTTCTTTGTAACTTATCAATCGTCAAGGTCTTGTCCCACATTAAGCCCCAAAAAAAGAACTTGACATTCATAGGTATTTTCGGCTCCCACACCACTTTAAATGGAAACTCGAAAGGTTGAGAAGAGCGCCTCTCATCAAGGCTCACCAAGTATGAGTAGCAAGACTTAACAGTAAAGAGCTTATCTTCGTTATGTCGCCAAACCCACTCATCATCTTCATCCACTAAATTCACCCCGCCAAGGATACCCATAAGATGATCAAGTTGAGTTACCTCGGTACCTCGAAAAAGAGTCCTTCGCAGGTGAACATTCCAAACACCATCGTTAAAATGATCCCTTATCGTGCCTTCCTTCATAGAAGCATACTTATACAGTCTGTGGAAGCGCCTAGCAAAGGGCAGGTCACCATGCCACCTATCATGCCAAAACCGAATCTTGTCGCCCCTCTTGACGACACGATCAATGCCATCAAAAATATCCTCTTGAGCTACTTGAATGCCCCTCCATAGGCTACATCCATAGGTTTGAGTAGACTTCCTAGGCTTCCCACTATTATCACTCTCCCCATACTTGGCCTCAATAACTCGATGCCATAGGGCTCCCTTTTCATGCCCATACCTCCACAATCACTTGGATAGGAGAGCCTTGTTCATGTATCTCAATTCCCGAATACCCAAACCTCCTTCCTTAAAAGGAGAGCACACTGTATCCCAAGCCACCAAGTGCATTTTCTTTTTCTCCTCACTTGAGCCCCATAGGAAATTCCTAGTGATCCTTTCAAGCTTAACGACAATGCTTGAAGGAATCGTAAGGAGAGAGAGATGGTAGATGGCTAAGCTTGCAAGGGTACTTTTAGCTAGGAGGAGCCGATCACCCTTAGTCATGGTTTTTCGTTTCCAACCACTAAGTCTCCTTTGATAAGACTCAATCACTGGGCTCCACACCTCTCTATTCTTGTAGTTAGCTCCCAAGGGAAGTCCAAGGTACTTCCCGGGAAGCTTAGCTACACCACAACCGAAAAAACGAGCCAAACCATCAATGTTATCGACCGCACCAATCTCGGACACGGAGGATTTAGCTAGATTTACTTTCAAGCCCGAAACAGCTTCAAAGAGGGTGATCACTAGGCGAAGAACGGCTAGATCTTGGAAAGTTGGATCGGTAAAGAATAGGGTATCATCTGCAAACTGTAGGACCCCCACTGAGACACTGTCATTCCCGATTTCAAAACCTCGGAGTACACCATCCTGTATGCACTTCAAGGTGAAGCGTGAGAGAGCTTCCATTACCAAGATAAACAAGAAGGGTGAGAGAGGGTCACCCTGGCGGATACCTCTGTGAGCTTTGAAATTACCCTCTGGAGAACCCTCTATGATCACAGAGAATCGGGCAGTCGAGATACACGTACGGACCCACTTTCTCCACTTCAATCCAAACCCCATCCTTCCAAGTACATAATCTAGAAAGTTCCAGTTCACATGATCATAGGCCTTACTGATATCAATTTTGCAAACAAGACCCGGGTCGCCCTGCCTTAGCCTCGCATCAATGCTCTCATTGGCAATGAGAACACTATCAAGTATATGTCTATTCCCTAAGAAGACGTCTTGAGTGTCGGATACCAGAAGGTGAAGGACTTGCTTAATTCTTGAGGCGAGCATCTTAGAGATGATTTTGTACACCCCTCCAATGAGGCTAATAGGCCTGTAATCCCCAATAGATAGAATACCCTCTTTCTTAGGGATCAAGGTCACGAAAGTAGTGTTGAGCCTCCAATCAAGAAACCCAGAACTGTGGAACTCTCGAACAATAGCCAAGATGTCTTCCTTGAAAACATGCCAAAAGGTCTTGTAAAAACACATAGGGAAACCATCCGGGCCCGGAGCTTTCTCCCCCTCCAAGTCATTTAAGGCTTGAAACACTTCTTCCACCCCAAACTCCCTTTCCAAGTCTTCACAATAATGCGAGTCTAAAGAATCAAAAAACATACCATCGAGCTTAGGCCTATTCTTTACCTCCTCCTTATACAACTCGGTGTAAAAATCAACAATGTGGTCTCTAATCCGCTTTTCATCCCGAGAGACATTTCCCTCAATAGATAGGCAAGAGAGGTTATTGGCCCGTCGACGAACATTAGCCATAACATGAAAGTATTTCGAATTCGATTGCCCCTCCAGATAGTGTTTGGAGCAAGACTTTTGCCTCCAACTCATAGTGTCTAAGCGGAGCCAGTGGTTTAAATCATCTCTTAATAATGCCCTTTCAACCATGTCATCATCAGTTAAAGCATCTATCTCATCCAAACTATCAAGCTCATTAATTCTTGCAAGCCTCTCTTCAATCCTCCTATCCACCCTCCCAAACACTTCACGATTCCAAGTCTTAATCAACCCTTTAAGAGTTTTTAACTTTTTCCACCAAACAAAACTAGGCGAGCCATCAAAATTCAAACCCTCCCACCAAGCTTTGATCAAAACCCCGAAGTCTTTGTCTTGAAGCCACATCATCTCAAACCGAAAGGGTCGAGGTTTCCTCTTGATTTCGATCATATCAAGAAGAATCGCCCTATGATCGGAAGTAAACTTAGGCAAGGCCACTTGTTTAACATCTCTAAACTCCACCTCCCACTCCACCGAAGTAAGGAACCTATCGAGCTTTGTCATGACCGGGTCAATATGATTGTCCGACCATGTATAGAGAGCCCCTTCAAGGTTGTGTTCAATCAAACTATGTCGATCTTCAAAATCGGCAAAGGTTCTCATTGCTTTGGTCAAGCGACTACCACCTCGCTTCTCATAACAAAACCGAATAACATTAAAATCACCTCCCAAGCACCAAGGGAGATTACACCATGCCCGAACTTGGTCAAGTTCATCAAAAAAAGAAGGAATGAGCCTCTTATCACACGGCCCATAGACACATGTAATCATACACTCTACATTCAACGCCGTGACTACGCCCCTAATGGTTAGGGAATAGTCACCCATGAAAACATCATTCACATCCACAACACTTGGATCCCATGCCACTATCATACCCCCGGAAAGGCCTCGAGAGAGTGCACATTCACATTTCCAAACGCGTGGCCACATATTGGTATTGTCAAGAGAAGTTTTATCCTGAACCTTAGACTCTTGAAGGAGAACTACGCTAGCTTTGGCAGACTTGATTAATTTATTTACACTACCTTGGGCGGCCGAGTTACAAAGCCCCCTTGCATTCCATGAAACAATTTTGAGTTTACTCGACATTGTGAGTGCTTTCCCAGAGTGACGCATTGCAATTTGCATAGTTGAGTCGCTCCCTTTCATCCTCTCCCACTTCTTGGACCCCCTTGTCCTTGATATGCCTCATACCCATCTTGATAAAAAATTCCTCAATGGAATCGCCTCCCAGATTAGAAGAGAAACCAAACTGGCCCACACCCGCTTGTGCAATTGTCCTTGCCCATTGTCGCACATCAGCCGTGTTTTTCAAGTGCCCACAGTTTCGGCTCAAAGAGGTTTGAAACTCCACCCATTTCTGAACTACACTTCTATTTTCAAATCCTGGAGGGCAACTAACTGATTCGCTGGACTGTAGCGTTGTTTCACACTGAACCTGATCCCGAAGTGACACAAACTGACCTGGAGGAGTGAGAACCTGCCTGCTCACCCCTGGGGATGGGGTGCTCTCTCTGTTATCTGTTCTAGGAAGGTACGCAGAGAAAAAAGACTCAGAAGCAGCACAAGAGGGAGTTGTGGGAGTTGAAGGTTTCCTCTGTGGAAATTCCGTGTTGTTCAACATCTCCAAGACTCTTTGGGCTATGTGCGTCTTACGAGGCTTACCTTTCCTACCTTTCCTGCGCTCAGACCACAAACGCTTAGATAATAGTAAGTTAGGACCCCCATTGTGAGCTCGTACATGCATAAAATCCTTCTGCTGAACACCTCACAAACAGAAGATTTGCAAGTACAGAAATTAAATTACGCCTTACAGAGACAGTTGAGCAAGCTCCAGCGTTTTCCAGCCCTTCCTCGCAGACAGTACCCAGAGCAACCTGCCCCATCTATAGCTTTAGATCAGACTGCAAACCTTACGTTGTCCGCAGTCCCGTTCAAATGGCTGTTGTGCTGTACTCAGTGTTGAGGGCTGACAGGCACCTCAGTTTCAAGCACCCTGCTGCAAATACTGCTAAGTTGAATCTACCCATGCGCCTATTGTACTGCACCCTGTACAGTTGACCTCAGATTACCCTTTCGGACATGAAATCTTGCCAGTTCCATGCCAGTTCTGCAAAAGAGACTTCTTCCCTCTTCTCCATCGTCTGTTTGTCCATCTGCATCCACACCCAGACCAGAGTTTTGATCCCCAGAATTGCTTTATCTTTGACTGCAGCTTGATCACTAAACATTACTCCGTTTCTGATGGACCAAATATGCCAAACAACTGCATATGGCATAACAGACCAGACTTTACCTACCAACTCCCCTTTGTTCATCGCTGGCCACTGATCCAAACACTGTTTTAAAGACCCCCAGTTGCTGAAAAGGGTCCTGGCAGATGCATTAGGGCCTATCAGCATTGTCCAGACATAACTAGCAAAATTGCATTTGAAGAACAAGTGTTCAGTAGTTTCTTCCTCCTGTTCGCAGAGAACACATCTGTTGGCTAGAGAGAAACCTCGTCTTTGAAGCTTGTCGATTGTGAGTACCCTCTCCCAATGTAAACTCCAAACAAAAATTTTTACATTTGTTGGGATGTGTGGTTCCCAAGTAAACTTGTAGGGAAATTGTACGGCCTCCGTCACTCTTGGAATATCTCTAGATACGAAGTACTTGTAGCAGGATTTGACCGTAAATATTTTGCTCTTCTTCCATTTCCACTTCCACACATCATCCTCATCCATCAAAATTACATTCATGGTTAGAGCAATGAGCTCCTCCAGTTGGTTTTGTTCACCTTGTCGGAATAAGGTTCTTCTAAGGTGGAAATCCCATCCCCCATTGTCCCCTTTATGGTCACGAACGGTACCTTCCTTCAAGGATGCATATCTATAGATTCTAGGGAACCTACGAGCAAGAGGCGTGTCACCCATCCAAACGTCATGCCAAAACCGAATCTTGTCTCCTCTTTTCACTACTTTCGTAATCCCTTCCATAAACTCTTCTTTACTAGCTAGAATCCCTTTCCACAAACTACACCCATAGGATTGAGAAACCCGCTTAGGCATCCCTCCATTGTCACAACTACCATACTTTGCATCTATTATCTTCCGCCATAGGGAATTTGGCTCGGTGCCATATCTCCAAAGCCATTTGGATAGAAGTGCTAGGTTCATAAAAGAAATTTTTCGGAGACCCAACCCGCCTTCCTCCATAGGTGAGCAAACGACATCCCAAGCAATGAGGTGGATCTTTCTTTTTTCTTCCTTTGATCCCCAAAGACAAATCCCGCACTATCCTATCAAGTAAAATTGCAATGCTTTTTGGGATAGTGAGGATAGAAAGATGGTACCCGACAAGACTAGCTAGAGTACTTTTAGCTAGAATGAGGCGATCACCTTTGACATGAGCTTCCTTCTCCATCCACTCAAGCGTATTTGGAATGACTCCACCACCGGGGTCCATACTTCCACACTCTTATACTTAGATCCAAGCGGGAGTCCAAGGTATGTAGTGGGAAGCTTACCCACGGAACAACCAAGGTAGCTGGCCATATCTTCGATATTAAGAACCTCTCCTACCTCAAAAAGGGAGGATTTGGAATAATTGAGCTTCAACCCGGAGACACCTTCAAAGATAATAAGCACCGCCTTAATGATGTGTAGGGCTTGCAAAGAGGCTTCGGTGAGGAAGATGGTGTCATCCGCAAATTGAAGGATGCCCACCATTACCTCACCATTACCCACGTTAAAACCTTCAAAAAATCCGTCGGACATACACTTTGCGGTTAGACGAGAGAGAGCCTCCATCACGAGAGTGAAAAGGAAAGGGGAAAGGGGATCGCCTTGCCTAATACCCCTTTGCGCCTTGAAATTTCCTTCGGGTTTGCCTTGTACCATGATGGAGAATCTTGCCGTTGAAATGCAAGTATAAATCCACTTTCTCCATTTTCTCCCAAAGCCCATACGCCCAAGCATATAATCCAAAAACCCCCAACTTACGTGGTCATAGGCCTTGGTGATGTCAACCTTGCAAAGAATGTCGGGTTCGTCTTTTCTCAACCTATCATCGATGCATTCATTTGCAATTAGGACACTATCAAGGATTTGCCTATCCTCCATGAAAGCCCCTTGGTCGCATGAGACAATGCTATGAAGGACCCTCTTGAGTCTCGAAGCCAACAACTTTGAGATAATTTTATACACCAGTTTATATAACTAAATTTGATTAGATAACAAGTTAATAGGCTTAATAACAAAGAGAAGATGTAAGTTAAGATTAAGGTTCGAGAAAGCTAAAGATTAAATAAAAAGAAAAAAAAAATACTTTGGAAAGTGATTGTAGGAAACGACAACTTTGCCGCAATAAGACGGGTAGTTCTTATCATCTAGGTGCATATAATATTTGTTTAATGGTACTTAGACTTCGGGATAGTTCTTGGCAAATTGTCGGGGTGTCAGTATGATTTCCCATAATATATTTGTTCATGGGCTATATCACTCATTGCTAGTTAGTTTTGAGTTGGACCCAGAAACTTCAAGAATTAATTAGATGCAAAACCGCAAAAGGCCCATGTTTGTTCCATACTTCAATATTACCCCCGTTTATTCAATCCACATGTTTGGTATTGAGATATTTAATCTCAGATTGTGATTTTTTTACCACAAAGATCACGTTTTTGAAGAAAAAAAATATGTTTTTATTACCTTAAGAAGTGAGAAAAGATCACACTACTATAGATCGCGAATTTATTTTCTTCAAAAAAATGTGATTGCCGTTGATCATACTTAATAAATTTATATATTGCCTTCTATGTAATAGTGGCCATGTACAATATTATGTGTTCAGATGTTTAGTCCCACATTGGACAATTTCGGGTCTTGACACAAATACACATAAAGAACCATAAAACATTGATATAATTCTAAAATGTAGGCACTAATCTTTTGAACGAGAAAATGATTCATTTAACTTTGGCACAATTAAATTAAAAAGAGAAAACAAGTAAATCCATCCTTACATGAACTCCATATAACCTAAATTGAAGAACAAAATTGACTCAAAATAAAAAAGTAGAAGAAATCCAAACATCGAGCAACTATTTTAGAAAAGGCACATATACACACAAAAACCAAATCAACAAAGATTAATTAAACTATTTTAGAAAAGACACACACACGCACAAAAACCAAATCAACAAAGATTAATTAAGTTTCTTCAAAGAAGGAAATTGTTGGGCGATCCGAGGCTAAAGTACTTGCATTGGGATGATTAGATCGCCTCCATTGTAAGCATAAGGTTGTGGATCAAGAGATACGATGAAACCTAGTTCGGTCTGGAATGCCCCATACTAACAACGAGGTTCTTGAACATAAGAATGGTCTATTGTCATGTCCACTAACATTGGTTGAAACTGGTTAGCCTCAATGGGGTCATTCACCATCCTACCATAGTAACCAAGATTTGGTTGTTCATTACCCCTCTCATAAATTTTCTTCATCCTCTGTTCGATGTAACGTTCCATGTCCAGCACATCCTCATCTTTTAAACCATGCAAAATCTCACCATTTGCGCTCCGCATGATTAAGTTTATCATCTCCTCTTTACGCTCATTTTCTTTAGCTCTCTTGAGTTTCCCCTCCAACTTCACTATCTGTTGCTTTAGGAAGTCTTCTAGATTAAACAGTTTTTTGGTTTGCATATTATCTGGCAAAGTCAAGAATTGTAAAAGCAAGCGACGAGCCTCATAATTGGAGGGCCAAACAGAAGGAACGGGATCGTATGGACTGTAGATGATGGCACAAGCTTTTACATCACATAGGTTGCTCAACTCATCCACTTTCTTCACTAAGTTATTCTTTCTTTTTATGTATGAATTTTTACGTGCAACATGATCACGCATCCAAGCGAGTTTAACCTTCTTTTTGAGGCTAAGAGGAAGCGAAGACGAACGTGAGCGCGATGACATTTTCAGGACAAGAACAAATATGTTGCTCAATGAGAAACCTTTGTAAACTGCTAGTTTTGGTTTTTCACTTTGATGAATATGCTACATTTCCCGTGGATTATATAGCGTTCAATGAGTTGGTGGGAGTTAATTATAAGAGATATGATTTATAATCTTTTGCAATGTAATCATTTATTAATCTACTTTTAGCAAGTTAATTATAACAAAATCTTCAACGTGATGCTCTACTTGGACAATTTTATTTTGGGCCGAACATATGGAAAACACCCAACCCAAGGGCTAATTGGGATTTCATCGCAAGAGTTCAATAAGAGTCCAACCCGAAAATAACTTAGGTTTAGGCCTTATTAAGCCGGGTCAGTGTATTGCTTTAGTAAGTGTCAGCTTTCAGTCCTTTGTACATTAAATTAAGTTTTTTTTTTTTAGTAGAAAAAGCCAACTATACAAGGATGATTTGGAGTCCCGACCCAATAAATTTTGGCTTTACAAGTTACAACCACCTATACATAGTTTTTTTTTTTTTTTAATAGAAAAATTATTTTATTGATAAGCTCAAAGAATTACACAAAAGTAGAGAACAAACGCTCTACAAACTGCGCTGCAAGACCTTTTTGAATAGCGAACCCGATTTTCCTAAATACATATTCGTTCGAACCCGCAGTCATCACGTTGCTATTCATTACCTTTTGCACTCTCCTAATGAGCTCAACTGCTTCTGAGCCTAACTATCCAAATGTGTCAAATGCAAAAGAGATAAAACTATGTTGGTTAGCCCTACAAGCTTCATCATGTTTATCCACTTTTGCTGCTGCTGCATTGCTAGTTGCTAGCTCCACCTCGAAAATCCCAGCACCTAGCCCGATCATCGGAGATGCCCCTGTAACATCAACACGCGCAAGTTTTTCTTCAGACCAGTTGTAGACCAGAATATTAGCAGGACGTAATGTCGATCTTCCTTCCTTAGAATCAGTAAGAAAGTTAACATGAGCCTTTTTTTTCGTCCCCAGACAGCAACATATTAATAATGATTCAACCTTAATATCTTCCTTAGTTCTTCATTTGTTAACTCTCTATTTAATCTTCTCAAGCCTTCCTTCATCTCCTTACAGACCCCATAATCATGGCCCAGTAACCTACAAAAGAAACAAAAAAAAAGGAAGTCTTTCATACTTGAACGTCACAATTGCACTCTTACCTCCACTTAGCCGGATGGATGTTGTTCTTTTGATAGCATTATGGACATTGTAAAGCACTTGAACTCTGACATACCGAAGTCTTCCTTATTCAGCTTCTCCGACAAAATCCACCATGATAATATATCCTAGGATAGCACCAACCATGGCAATATTTTGTTTACTATTTCTCTCTAATGGTAATCCAAACACTTGAACCCATATAGGGAAGTAAGGAAAATCAAAATTCTCCCAGATAATATCCTTACTCCATTCTTTGAAGGAGATAACATAACCATGGATATCCCATGGCTCGTTCTGTTGTGCGCAGCGGAAACTAATGCACAAATAAGATGATTGAACTAATGTATGAAAATAAAATAAAACGATATCCCATGGCCCGTTCTTTGAGATTGCTTTAACCCATACAACGATTTCTTCAATTTACACACCAACTTGTCATTACCCGCATCTTTATACCCACTCGGCTGAGTCATATAGATCTCCTCATCTAGATCACCATGTAGAAAAGCAGTTTTCACATCAAGTTGAGCTAACTCCAAATCAAATTGTGCTACCAAGGCCAATAGGATGCGAATGGAGGAATGTTTCACAACCGGAGAAAAAATTTCATTATAATCAATTCCCTCCTGAGCATAGCCTTTTGCCACCAATCTTGCTTTGAAGCGTACATTTTCACCAGGAGATCCATCCTTCTTAGTGTAAACCCATTTGCACCCGATTGCTTCCTTTCCCTTAGGCAACTCCATGAGTTCCCAAGTTTCATTTTTATGAAGAGATTTCATCTCCTCATCCATGGCTTTCTTCCACCTTTCATAATCACAACTTTGTAGTGTTTCACGAAAAGTTTATGGAATACCCTCATCAACAACCGAAAGTGCATAAGCTACCATATCATCAATAAGCCATTTAGGAACACCGGCATTTCTCTTGGATAATCTAGATGCAATTGGACTCTCATCATTAGGATCCACATGTACTGTATCATCAACCGTCTCATCATCAACCTCATTATCTGTCATGTCATCAGAATCTGTAACACTAGGAACCTCAATACTTGGAACCATCATAGTAGACGTCTTCAAAGATACAGAACCACCTGGGACACGTGGAGATATCTCAGTCTCCACCCACTGCGAAACCTCTTTGGCCTTGCTCTTCACCTGCTGAGAGCTCTTAGGCTTTAACATAGAAGCCTCATCAAAAGTCACATCTCTGCTTAGAATAATTTTCTTCAATTCTGGATCCCATAGCTTATAACCTTTTACTCCACTTTGTAGACCCATAAATAAATACTTCTTTGCACGAGGATCCAACTTACTCTCTCGGACATGATAGTAAGCTGGACACCCAAACACATGAAGAAAACAATAGTCTGAAGCAGGCTTACCAGACCAAACCTCCATAGGAGTTTTGCCATCAATCGCAGTCGAAGGCAACCTGTTAATAAGGTGACAGGCATACACAATAGCCTCAGCCCAAAACACTTTGCCTAACCCAGCATTAGACAAAATAAACCAAACTCTCTCCAGTAAAGTTCGATTCATCCGTTCTGCCACCCCATTTTGTTGCGGTGTCTCTCTTACAGTGAAATGGCTTTCAATACCCTCATCCTGACATACTTGCAAGAAGGGATCATTTTTGTACTCTCCACCATTATCTGAGCGAAGTACCTTGATCTTTTTGCCAATTCGGGTTTCAACTAACTTCTTCCATTTCATGAAAATTTCTAGGACTTCATCCTTGCTCTTCATGGTGTACACCCACACACGCCTAGAAAAATCATCAACAAAAGACACAAAATAATGCTTACCTCCCCAAGATGCATTCTTGGTAGGCCCCCAGACATCCGTGTGAACATAATCAAGAGCTCCACTAGTATTGTGGATAGCAGTGCCAAATTTTACTCTTGTCTGCTTGCCCAGAATACAATGCTCACAGAATTCTAATTTACAGGCGATAGCACCCTTTAACAACCCTTGCTTTATCAATCTTTGCAAGGATTTTTCACCAGTATGCGCCAACCGCATATGCCACAATCGCGTAGTCTCTCTAGCAATCTTTGATGTAACCTCAGACACAGCCACATCACCAGTAATTGTACTACCTTGAAGGAATTACAAGTTCCTTTGTCGAATACCCTTGAGTAAAATTATTGCACCAGCGACAACCTTTAGAACGTCATGTTCAAGTACCACCTTGTAACAATTGGCTTCTAAAATACCAACCGAGATGAGATTCTTCTTCATGTCAGGAACATATCTAACATTCTGCAAGTTCCTTATAATTCCATCAAACATCTTCAGAGGAATGGTACCTATACCCATTATGTGACAGAGTTGATAATTCCGCATCACCACTACACCACTCTCCTGCTTCTTAAAATTAATGAACCATTCCCTTATAGGACATATATGATAAGAAGCAGCACAATCTAAGATCCATTCATTACCACTAGTATAACAAACCATTGATGAAACGGATAAAGAATAATCAGAACCTTCATCATCATCTTTAGTATCACATGCAACATTTACCTCAGAGTTTTTCTTCTTGTCCTTTGCTTTGGCTTTAGGACAGTCTTTCTTCCAATGCCCTTTCTCATGGCAAAAGGAGCATTCGTCCTTTGCTAGAGCTCGACCTCTCGACTTTGACCGATCTTTTCCTCTACCACCTTGGCCTTTCCTGTCATTAGACCTTCCTCTTGCCACTAAGACCTCGGGTGTAGAGCTCTTGGACTCTTCTTTGTCCTTCTTCATACACGCATGAGTTAACAATGCTGCAGAAATCTCACCATACACTAATTTTTCTTTCCCATATGTGAGTGTGATAGCCAAGTGTTCATATTCGTCAGGTAACGAATTTAAGAGACACACTGACTTGCTTTCATCACTCACATCTGCTCCTAGATTCACCAAGTCAGCAATTAGCTTGGTAAAATCATTAAGATGCTCCGCCATTGAAATACCTCTTCTCATATCTATTCGATAAAACTTTTGAAGTAGATAGTTTTTATTGTGGATAGTCTTTGTCATGTACTTCTCCTCCAATTTTGGCCACATCTCCTTTGCAGAAGCATCATTCATCACAAGATATTTAATGTCTTGTGCCAAACACGATCTTATGATTCCACAAGCTCGTTTGTTCATCTTCTTTCAATCCTTCTCTTCCACACCTTCTGGCTTATCCTCCAGAATATCTTCTAGGTCTTGTGACATAGAGCATCCATTACCTCACATCTCCACATGCCAAAGTTATTGGTGCCGCTAAACTTCTCTACATCAATCTTTGCTTGATGGAAAACCATTGTCTTGATTTCCCCCTTCGAACCCTTCGAATTCAATTCTTCTGCCATTTTTTCACCAACCTTCATGCACTAAACAATCACCAAACGAAGGTAAACAAATTTGAAATTCACACCGGAATTTCAACAAACACCTTCTAGACGCTCAAGATCTAACCGAAGCTCTGATGTCACTTGTTGTTCGCAGCGGAAACTAATGCACAAATAAGGTGATTGAACTAATGTATGAAAGTAAAACAAAACGACAAAATCAAACAAGCAACCACACAAGACACAAGATATACGTGGTTCGGCAATATGCCTACGTCCACGGGGAGAAAGGATGATGTTATTCTTATCGAGACAATTGTACAAGCCCTCACGAAGAAACCGAAGTCTTCTTCCTCACAAAAGTTCTCCAACTCTCTAATTGCTTCTCACAATCTCTCTCTGATCTCAATTAGGTTTTTCCACTTCTATTTGGCTTTATACCATAGCCTTACAATAGACCACGAATTGGGCTTAAACATGGCCCATATAGCACAAAAACAAAGGAGGACGTACATACGTCGAAATCACGTTCGGACGTCGAGCCACGGAGAAGTTATCTGACGTACGGGACGTACATACGCCCTAACTACGTACGTACGTTCCTGAACAAGTAATACAATGTTCGTACGTCGAATTGACGTACGTACGTTCAGCAAAAACCAAGTTGTCTGTGATACGGGACGTACGTACGCCCTAACTACGTACGTACG
Organism: Aquilegia eximia; assembly: GCA_023053565.1. Lineage (NCBI taxonomy): Eukaryota > Viridiplantae > Streptophyta > Magnoliopsida > Ranunculales > Ranunculaceae > Aquilegia > Aquilegia eximia. The sequence goes on from JALIGU010000005.1 coordinate 21,735,082, forward strand.
TTCCCAGACAAAAAACTTCCCCTTGTCCTCTTGTTTTCCATAAAAAACCCAACACGTTCTCTAGCACAAAGACGTAATCCAATTCTTTCTTGAAGATAACAATACATATACCATCAGCCACCATGGAGAACTCAAATTTACTGGGAATGTTCCAGTTTTTGATAAGTTCTTTCTTGATCTTTGTCTCCGCAAACCATCTTCTTGTTTGTAGTTTGCCAATCAGTGTTCTTCTCCATCTCTCCTCCTCCTCCTCTCCGTTAATTTTCCCAAGATCAATAGCTTCATCTTCTTTCTCAACATTGCATCGGCTGCCAAAAGCAGCTTCTAAACTATCCACTGCATTCATTTCTTCTAGGTCTTCCTCCATTTCTTTGCTTGTCCTTGGACTCTCTAGGTCTTCTAGTTTATCCATCTTTCTTAAGTTTATTCTCTCTCAGATTCATAGCTCTAAAAGGTATGCTTTGTTTAGAGTAAGAAGTTCCCTCCATTGACACAAAATTTACCCTGTGCAAGGTTTACAGTGATTTACACTAAATTAAGTTGTTTGAATGAACTTATATTGAATAACGCGCAGTTGCAATAGAATTTAGCACCCCAGATTGCATATATCTGCAGCTAAATAAAATAACCAACTTTACTAGCTTTAGTTATGATCCTTTTGCCTCAGATTTGACACTAGCTTGCAGTTGTGTTCTGTTTAATCTTTTGTTATTGTTGAGGGTTTTTTCAGAACTCCAATCAGATTGGCTGTGCTTGTTTACCGGGAAAGAACTTCAATAAGAGAGATCAATACCAACCTGGCGACCTCATTATGCTTGCCAGTACCTTTGTACTTAATCTGTTAACTTTAAAGTTATGCTTTGTTTCTGCTCTTCAATTTTATCCAATTTTGCAACTATATGACCACGTACCTTCGGCGTCCTCCGAAAAATCATCTGGATGTTGAAACTCCACAAACAGTGCTATTACCACAATCACAACTAATCAAACAAGCAAATCAATGAACAACTAGAAAGTAAATGAACACGCGATATTTTTTTAAGGTGGTAAAACCCAATATGGGAAACGTCCACGGTTGTCCTCGCGACAACAAATAAATCCACTAGATGAAAAGAGATGTACAAACCTATCAACTACCTGCAATCACTGCGAGTTGGCACTACTGGTTATCTCTAACACCTTGACTTCACCAGAGTACTTTGATGTACGCACAAGACACTCGACTTCTTGATGAACACACAAGAGGACTCGAAGCCGATCTCAATAATCAATAAAGAAGAAGAAGATGAATGAAGAGAAAAGAATGAGTTCAATCACCAAAACACAACCCTAAACAAACTCCATAAGAAGACTTCTATTGGACGGCCAAAGAACTACTTTGTTCTTTGGTTGAAAACCCTATTTATACTTAGGGTTTGGAAAAGAAAGAAAATTGGCCGAAAACAAGAAAACCATATGACGACGTACGTACGCCCTAACTAGGTACGTACGTCCCTGAACCAAAAGGAGATCTGTTGACATCGACGTACGTACGTCCTAACTAGGTACGTACGTCCTAACACACACAAATAAAGTTCTGCCCAAGTCGACGTACGTACTTCCTAACTAGGTACGTACGTACTGTACCAAACAACATACTGACAGACTCGATGAGAGAAAGGATACACGGGACGACGGTCACACATCAAGGTACTTCCTAATAATGAGATCAAGGCGAGATAACCTCGGACACACCAAGTCACAAAATAATGTCAAACAACCGAATGCTGGTTTCAGATGTACCATGTAAGTATGTACGGGATTTGAACTGTTTCCACGGTGATGTTTGGAGGGAGTATTACAACAGTTTTCATCAGACAAATCAAAATCTATGCTTCCCAACACCTTCATGATGATAACAGTCTTTTCATTTGTATCGGTTTTCCTGGCCAACTATTAGATCAATCCATCTGCAAACTAAAGAATAAAGGTATCAGATTTTAATATATCCACAAAAATTAAACACAAGATTGCGCTAGATAACACAGAAATTTTACAGTGATAAGGGAATGAACTTGGAAGGGGTTAGCCGCAATTATTTATTTATTCCAAAGTTTCCACCACTTGTTGCGTGGATGGATGGACAGCCTTTTTGGATCAGGCTCTAGACTGACATTTAAGGGTGAGCTAAGCTGAGCTGCCTAACATATGCACCCACTGATCCACATACCCTTCAGGCTTCAGCCCTGAGTACCATCATTGGCACAAGGATTCTAGCCCAGCTTACCAAATCATGCTGCCCCAGTCTCCATTTATTTCTTTGAAGTTATCTAGAGCTAGCTAGTGATTGCTCTGGCCGTACTCTTTTCTTTGTGTTTTAAAATTTGCTTACCCATTATACCCCAAAATTCAAATTCAAATTAGTGAAGTTAGTTTTGATAACCAATTTTTGGGGGTTTAGACAAATCATCCGAATTAGGAGTATAATGGGTAGTCAAACTTTGAATGGATGAAAACTTGGGGGTTGCTTAACGGAAGAGGGTTAACATCAATATTGGACAACATTAGGGGGTTCACGCTAAAGCCCGTCAAAACTTGGGGAGTCAAAACTTGGGGGGTTATGACCAATTTTCCCTTAAAACAAACATGGCCCTGGTCATGCCGTCTTGCAGGTACAAAGGACAGATACTAAATGCCTTGTTTGGTACTTAACGAGAATTTGATGCAACATACTTTTTTTATATATAGTCCTATATATATTACAGAATACAGATAACTCGTGTCTTTAGCTCCACTACTAACTCACCCCTCACAAGACGGTGACGTCTCATTTCGAGTTCCTTCTTAGTCAAGATGATACGCCTTGGCTTCAGCTGCCTTCTAGGTGATCGAAATCGCTCAGACCATCGTAAGCTGCAGCGATTCTCTTTTGGATTTCTTTTTTCGATACGATACCATATATGCATTTTCATGTGATCCGTACCCTAATGTCTCCAACAGGAGCCTGAGAGAGAATATACTTTTGGCATAAAATCGACAAGATTATGGTTTCGGTATCAAAGTGTTAGTTCAAGTAATGCAAGTGTTAGCCGAATGGTTTGCCTCAACAACTTCCATTGCCTTGGATACCTCTACAGTCATTGCCATTCCAAAAACACCTCCTACAAGAGAATTAAAATGTCATTTTAAATATTAATGGGTATTTATAGGGGAATTTGATGGCAATAAAAAAATCCAATAAATATTTTGTATTTATGAACTAAATTCTTTTGTGTGGCCATTAGAATATATTAACCTTTACATTTCGAAACCAAAATATTTGCTTTTCCCTGAAAATTAAGGTCACAGTCACATAATCAATCTCATCTTTCTTATTTATTCATCAAACAAAATAGTGTGGTCGATCAATTATATATATATTATTCATTTTTTTTAAATAAAGAAACAAACTGAAGAAAACAAGAATCAATTAAGATACACTCTTTGAAACATAAGGTGAAATCTACCAATATTAATTAGATAACTCATAAACTATATTGATTTCATCTTTTGTGAAGAAAAAAAAAAAACCAGTGGATTGAGGCTATAATATTATTAGCTTGGCCCAAATAAAAATATAACATTGATAAAAACTAGTGATTGCAAACATTTTGATATAAAAACCAATCCTATATGGATACATATTCATTGATAAAAATATAACATTGATAAAAACTAGTGGTGGTAAATATTTTGATATAAAAACCAATCCTTAAGGATACATATTCAATAATATTGACAATCATCACATTGCTATCTATTACAATTTTTTTTTTTTTTAAGCAAAAAGTTTTTTATTTTTTTAATCAAAAACAAATTTTATTGATGAAAGAAGAATTGAACAATTTTTTTTTTCATATCCATATCCAAAAAAAAAAAAAAAAAAAAAAAAAAATCGGGTTCGAACGAATATGTATTTAGGAAAATCGGGTTTGCTATCCAGAAAGGACTTGCCGCGCAGTTTGTAGCGCGTTTGTCCTCTACTTTTGTGTAATTCGTTGAGCTTATCAATAAAAAAAAAAAAAAAAAAAAAAAGTCTTATTATGGACTCAAATGCGAACCATATCTAGACCGACAAATAAGACAAACTTCATTGACAACTTATTTATTCTCCACATCATTTTCTTTGTTTATACATTCTTAGAATTCACACCAAAACTCATCTTAAGAAATAATTTATCATTTAAGTTTGTAATTAATTAGATATATGTAGATCTACTAAAAAATTAGAATCTATCTCATATCAAGACATAAAACAATAATTTATGAACAATAAAAAAAATACAAATATAACAAGTGAAATTTAAAAAAAAAAAAAAAATGTTAGACAAAAGCCTTACTTATGCTATGATAGAACTGGGATCGGACCTGTGACCTCAAAGTCATTGAACATAAAATAGCTAAACTCCAGACCAGCCTCCATGAATTCAGACCAAAAACTAAGAAACGAATAACAGATTTAGACTAAAAACTAAAAAATGAAGAACTATTCATTAAACATGCATTTTGATCTTAAAGAAATGATGAACACACCATATATATATTCATATAGTATACATAGTCTATCACGCCAACTACTTATGTGTGGCAATATATATTTGAACTCGTCATTATCTATACATGTCATCGAATATTCTCGATAATAAATTTTTGAGCTCCTACCATATATTTCAACATTTCCAAAGACATTTCTCAATTATTAACATTATGACAATGATTTGATGGAATTCTAAATTAATCCTATATATTATTGAGACTAGCACATTTTTGTAATTTGAGGAACAAATACAACCAATGCAAAAATATTTATTTTTAGTCCTATAAGTTTTTTGAGGATATTGGATGCATGCCATTTTGGCATATGTCCAATATATTAACAATATAACCCATGTATGGGTGCAGTGAATCCCAGTGGGTTTTCACCAGTTACCCAACTGATTTATAGACACATAATATTATCTTACTAGGTATGACCCGTCCCTTCGGGACGCTTATTTTTAATTATATTTAAATTACTATTTTTTATATTTGGACACAAATCTAAAATCTAAATGATTAAAATAGACAAATGATAGTTAACTTGATTGAAATAGTTAATTTGAATTTATTTTATACTTGTATTGAGTAACTCAATGATAATAAACGTCAAAAAATTGTGATTGCTCTGATATAATTTGTGAAGTCCTTTATATGTAAATCATAGAGATAATTAAACATTTTTATTACTAAAAAATAAATCGTATACTATTATTTGTTGTATACAAAAATAAATTTAACAGAGATAAAATAAAGAATATATTAAATTTTCATAGCTTCATTTTCACGACCTCTGTCTTCTGAATTGATATTTTCAGTTGTAGTTGCACGAATCTTTTCTATTAGTTTTACATATTCCATTCTTTCTTGAAAATAGTTGTTAGACCATTTTTGGACTTCATTTTTTGTCAAGAAAATCCCTAAGAAACCATAACATAGGATATATGTGGATCACCTTCTTTTGATGATGTACCTACCTTTACACCATTTGCAACGTCTTATTGTGATGTTTGCATAGTCATTCCATTTCTTGGATGCATTTTGAAGTTAATTTTCTATGTCATAATTAATGAAGGAATGTGTAGATGTTATCTTCTTTGGAAAATCTGAAAAATATGCCTCCAAGTATGGCTTGTACAACTGTTTGATAGAATAGTCTTCATGTCATATTCCATATATAAAAGTTGATCAACTTGTAACCCTCATCACATTGTACGATAGAATAGTCCTCATATCATGGTTTAATGATCTAAAAGTTCGAATAAGAAGAATAATGGATATCATTCTTTGCAAGGTGTCAGCTACCCTGTTGAATTCTTTGTATATTTTTTAGTCCCACCTTCTGTAATTTTCTAAACCATGTCTAGAAGCCTAACTGAAATGATTGAGTTTCCTATAAACTATCTTCACATTGCACAACAAAATTAAAATTGGTATTCGTCATTCTGACGAAGTTGAATTCAAGGTTCTAATGCTATGTTTCTGTTATTCCAAATCTCCATCATATTTCCATTAGATGCGAGATATTTAGTACCTACTTACTTTGGTTGCTCGGTTAGGTTATTCTCTTGCTTTATCTATTATTGTACATGTAGGCATTTAACACATACAGTCTTAGACTGCTACTTTGTCTACTTTTAGGCTTGCTCTGAATCATCATAATACCATTGTAGCATAAACCCATGAAATACAGATTTAACTTACTCTTACAAATTTTGTGCTAAAGATGTTTACTGTCACTTATATTAAGGAGCATAATCATATATCTACAAACTCAGAAGCACCTATATATAATTATCATCAGTCTCAACTTTACATTAATGGTACGTGTAACATTAATTTCATCAAAGTATGATGCAGTTCTTGGTCAGCATGGCTGACGCACCATCAAGTATGACCCAATGACTGCAAAATACAAAGGAAAATAACAACCGTAAACCAACTTTAGTAAACTGTTTACGTTTTACCCGTCCTATTATTCGTTCTTCCCTATAACACAATTTGCTCTACAGTATTATTTCTATATCAGATCTATTTGTAGAATATACTTTTACCACCTAATCATCTTGAAAGATACAATCATTCTGTCATAATTTAGTATGCATCCCTTAAACCAGTATATTTTCTGAGCCTATGAACTTTCAGAACAATGCCACACAATTCCTTGGATTTGTTTGACAGTACGTCAATACCACCCACCCCTTGCTACATACGCTGAAATATAATATTTGATTAAGGAACAAATTGATAGTAATCAAGCCAAATGGCTGGTAATTCTGGGACTTATAGTAAAGGGATAGTAAAATGGAGGTGTTCTTTGATTGAATTGTATAAACAACAAAGTAAAATTTGTAGACACTAAATTCAAAATCAATCTCAGTTAGCTAGTTCCTTTGGTTGATTCTCGTATTCCCAAAGGATAAAATAAATACTTTTGCAATTGACTACTGGTTCCTGTGAGAGAATAATTTTGGTGCATCCAAATTCAAGAAATTGCAATTCTAGAAATATATATATATGGAAAGTGAGAACTTGAATGATGGAGGGTCATGTCAAAGACTGGAACTCGAAAGTTTCTAATGTTTGATAGTAGTATAAAAAACTACATGGTAACCTGATAGATTTAATGTCACATACAAAATAATAAATTCAAAAAATTGAAACTAATAATTGTGCAGTTAAGATGAACAACCAGTGAGGCATAATCAGATACAATGTTCAGGTGAAATTCTTGCTTATTAAATGTACACATATTAGCCCTAAAATTAGTTCAATAGAAGTTATCATGCACAATTAACCTTGGGCAAGAATTATGTGTTATTGTTAGGGATAAAATAGGCTGGTAAGATGCAGTAGATTAATTCAGGAATGTATCCAAGGCCCAACATACAAATTTAAGTGTAACCAAACATTGCCTAATCCATAGATCACCAAACACGGTGACGAAAATTGTGTTTTCTGATGAATTATTTTTCCAGAAGATCAGTTTGAATATTAATGATAGACCTTGCAGACATCGCACAACCTAAGAATCGAAATGTGTCTCGCGTGCAAAAATTTGTCAACCAACCCTTTGCATGAATTCTTTATCTTATAAGAACGTATTTGCATGTAGACCCAACCAACCTGTGGCATTGAAAGTATTCAATTAATCATATTCTGATAAAACTTTGTAGAGGTTGTGAAAGACTATTTATACTATGGGCAAAAGTGAACTGGTTGACGTTTGTGCTTCATTATTTATTAGATTCATAACTATAATCAGAAATTTCCAAGGTCGCTTTCAAAGAGCTTGAAAGATTCCTTGGTGAATCTGATGGTTCATTTATCATTTAGAATAGTTTTTTAGCTGATCTCATAAACTCCTTTGAATTCCTAAATATCAGTTTTATTACTTCCTGATTTTGTGTGGCTGCAACAAAGAAGTTACGACATTCATTCAACCATTTGTATATAAAGAAAAAATATATCTAAGTAATCAATCAATATTTACCACTGGTGAAGACATGATTTTCAAATTGAAACTTAGCTTTGTTAGGTGATAATCCATAGTAGCTTTTCTTCGATGGAAACATCCAGTTCCACAATAGATTTGTCCTTGAATTTCCAGCAATTCAACACAAAAAATATTGTTGAAAAGTAAGTACTTACATTAGTGATAGTCCTTGCTATCACCTCAACACACCATTATATCTATAATGTATAGATGAAATTAAAACTATTCACTTATAAATAAAATTTGAAGCATTGACATGAAAGCAACAACGATAGTATTAGGTTGAAATCACTAAAAGAATCGTTAGTCAAATATCAAATTAAAAATAGAAATATTAATTAATTGTATAAAGCTCATATAGTCCAGGTTTAAGGATGAGTTGTATGTTTTATTTGTATAATTGACTTTGGCTATAGATACTGAAAATTAAAATAAAATTAAACACAAAAAAACTTGAATTTCAAATTTTTCTTTGTTGAAAAGGAGAGAAAAAAATAAAGTGTTCATTGATGAAAATATGAGAGTAGAGAGGTGACAGAGGTTTGATGATAACCTAGAACTGATTGATAACAGGGAGAGACGTATGAAACAGATAGAGTTGTATGATAGAATCTATACTCTCTATTAAAGTTAGGCATGCCCTTAAGCAAGCAATAGTTAATTAATAAGTATATTTAAGTAATTTCACACCAAATTAAATATTTAACGTTAACAAATATAAGATAAACACTAATTTGTAAACATCAAAAGTTGATCCATATGAAAAAATTGATGCTTTAATTGAAGAGAATTTTGTTAAATCAAAATATTATTTATTAAAATCACATAACTAAAATTTATCCAAAATATGTTCAAAAATCAAAAGAAGTAAACACTATAACTTGGTTAAATCAATATGTTTACAAACCAAATCAATTGAACATCTTATCCAAAATATTGGTATTTTTGTCAAAAGTTAAAATTAAATCTTTTGTTAAAAAAAAATAAATATAATAACATATATAAGCAAGTTAATGTCAAGAATTTGGATTGTGAGCTTGAAGATATAATTTACAATCCAAATTAAAAACGTCAATTATATAATTTAAATTACTAAAAAAATTATATAGGTAAACAAATACAATAAATAAATCCTCAAAAAATATTATAAAATAATAATAATTTATTATTATTATTATTATTATTATTATTATTATTATTATTATTATTATTATTATTATTTCACATTACATCTTGGATAACTACACAAAAAATGAGAATACAATTAAAATTAATTTGATCTAAAACTTAAAAATAAAACCTTTAAATCAAGACAACAATAATGTTATGGAGGAATTAGAAAATAAATATACATGTATGTAATAAAATTCTACTTTCAATCAATTTCAATAGCAAAAATCAAAACCAAAATCAAATTATAACATGTAAAACTTACATATGAAATAACACCCGTGCATTACAGGGGTTAAATAACCCGATCTCTATAATCTCATTAAAACCCAATCTCTATAATTTCATGTGCAAATCTTGACCGTCCTTTGTCTCTTTACCAAGTTTTATAAGTGCCGGTTATAATATAGATTGACCCCTCTACCCCTTCATGCCCACATATAAAATGGGGCCACACCAAGAATTTTTTTTTTTTAGTGGAGTGCCAAATTTTTCTGATGTGGCCCCATTTTGTATGTGGTTATAAGAGCAAGTCATAACATGCCATCTGTCACTAAATTATTGTTTAATTACTAAATTAAATATCACCTATGTATGGGTGCAGTGAACCTTTATGGGCTTAAATTAGTAATCCAAATGACACATGTCATTTTATGATTGGCCCATCATGACCACATATATAAAATGGGCTCACAGCCTAAATATTTTGATGAAGTATATGATTTATAAGATTTTGAAATGAAATTATGTATTGCAAGTTAATTAAAACAAAATCTCCAATGTGATGCTCTAACTAAAACAAGATTTATTGTTACATTTGTTGTAATATATCTGAAATCTACCAAATTAGAAAAACATATTAGATTCTATATGTTAGTTTGTTCATATAGAAGGCAGTAATACTGTAGATATTTTAATAAAAGATGGTGGTTTTGAACTTACAATATTATTAGCTTGACTCAAATAAAAATATACTAACCTCAGTAAAAAATAGTGATGGTAGTATACTACTCACTAAAACTGATAATTAAAAAATATTTGATATAAAAACCAATCGTATGGATACATACTCATTAGAATTGATAATCATCACTAAACTTAAAGATCATCACGTTGTTCTTCATTACGTTCCTATATATTTACCAAATTTAATATTATGATCCATAAAATAATAATAATAATTAATATTACGAGGACATGAGGTAGTAATATTGTAAGCATTTTTATTTTTGCAGATACGGACAATTTCGGTTTTCACTTTGTTAGAAATGCTACATTTCAAGTGAATTGTATAGAGTTTAGTTGGTTGGTAGGAGTTAATTATCAGGGATATTATTTATAATCTTTTGCAATGAAGTCATTTATTAATCTATTTTAAGAAAATTAATTAAAACAAATTTTTCAATGCGATTCTCTATGATCTTGTTTTGACAAAATCTATCTTTTGCAATGAAACCAATTATTAATCTACTTTTAGCAAGTTAATTAAACCAAAATCTTCAATGTGATGCTCTACTTGGACAATTTGTTTTTGGACAAAATCTCATCTGCTATGGACGGGATTTTAACGCAAGAATTCGATCCGAGTCCAACCCAAAAAAAGACTTTGGTTTTGGCCTGATTAGGTCGGGTCAGTCTCAAGCCTTAGTAAGTGTCAGATTTCACTCCCTTGTAAAATTGTAATATGAATTGAAGAGTTTGCATCATAACATTATGTCAAAACAATCATCTGGCAGAATATTTTGTTGTGGTGAAAAAGCAATTCCCTTTCATTCTAATCTTTTCCTGGTAACGAATATTGGCAATGTAGTATCACGGTACGAGTAGGTGGTTTTTAAGCAGTTGTTGTCGCGGATTTTATGACATAGAAGCGATATCTTCATCAACCAAAGTTCTCCCAGTTGTTTTTGTTGCCGGATATGATTTTGCTAATGCCTTCTACCTGTGCCACAAGTTTCAATTGTGAATCCATATTGGAAAATCTGAGAAAATATGCTAGAAATAGATCAAATTTGACTAGGTCCATATCCATATAAAATATCCTGATCTAAATTTTCTTATTGCAAATGTCTTTTTCTTATTTGTAATGTTTGAAAGTATAGCAAATAAGATTTTTATGGTGTCAAAATTATTTTTTAATATATAATATATTTGCAACGCTGAAAAACGTTGCTAATAGTCTTGATTAAAACAGATTTTTAATGAAACAATTTTATTAATTGCAACAATGGAAACGTTGCTAACCACTAGCAATGTTAATAGAGCGTTGCAAAAACAAAAATGTTGCAAATAAGCAATTCCGTTGTAGTAAAAATTCTGCAAACTTCCTTCAAATTGAAACAAAATTTTATGAATTTGGCCATCCTTCATTTATTGTCGAATCTGTATTTTGGTATCATGATTCTATGTTACGTTTTTGAAGATAAAAAGTATGTTTTCGTTACCTAAAGAAAAGATCACACTACCATAGATCATAAATCTATTTTCTTAATAGCTTTGATATATTGCCTTCTCCGCAATAAAATAGGTAGCTCTTATCATCTAGGTGCATATAATATTTGTTTAGTGATACTAAGACTTCGGAAGAGTTCTTGGCAAACAGTTGACTGTTGGAATTTCCACATATAAAGCCCAACCCATAATGTGGTCCATGTACCTTTAACCTTGGTTTAATATAGAAATAAGCTAATTAGTAATAGGTTATGTGGAAGTCATATCTACCGTAGATCTTAACTATGATGGACGGTCTAGATCTAATGGGCTTAGGTTTGTAGATTTAGGTCCTCTCTCCACCTCTATAAATTGGTGTATGATCTCCATCCTCATATACTTACTATTACAACACATATTAGGGTTTAAGAGGCAAGGAGAGTGAAACCTAGATCTTGTGCAGCTTCTCAAATCATCAATAGCTATGGACAAAGGTATGTAGTGATTAATTATATGATTCATGATCCTTATTGTTTATCAATAATATTAATTATGCTTATATGTGGTATCAGTCGCCAATATGAATCATGTTTTTAATTCTATAATTACTGCAAAATAAATTCTATATTATAGTTCCGCATCAAGAAACAGTTTTATTTTTTTTTTACGGTTCAATCATGTTCTTGCACAATTTATTTTGTTACGTTAAAGTGTGTATGATAAAGGGCCTTTGGGTTTTCTCTCTGGTTATTGGCAATAGTATTTTTTTGACTTTAACATCAATCCATTAAAACCGTAACATATGACTGCTATTTTGTCTCTAACATCGATTCATATTCTGTATGTATGCATGCAAAAGAATCATCTCTCACTAGTTATTATTAATTGTTGATGGGATGTAATTGTCACATAGCATCTTGAAAGTTGAAACACGTTTTTTCGTCTTGAATGCTCTAAACTTGTAGGCAGTAACGATTACCTTTACATTAATTGATGCATGACATATATTTACATGCATGCATGATTCCAAGGGATAAAAAAACAGGACCCCTTTGACCATGTCCACAGTTCACATGCATGCTGATTCTTATTAATTAAAACAAACTTTAAGATCAGACCATAAAATTTCGTCTTCTATTAACTGTTATATGGTTCGATTATTATGATTTTGGTGTGTATTACACAAGCATGTGGACCTAAGTTTTTACCCCTTATGTATTTGTATGATTGGTATGGATATTATCCTTGCATAGATTGTATCATCATCTGCCAACACATCACAATATATGTTTTTAAGAATTTATGTGAACTGCTTAGCCCCATAACTTTTGTATTATTATGGGTATTAGGATATAAAACACTTTTTGACTTCATCATCATTAATAGTTGGCATTCATTCGAGTACTGTTCATCGTGTTACTGTTCACAATATCCCGTTTTGCATATTTAGTGACCACAGTTTACTGTTCACGCGTATTGTTCATCCATGAACACTTTTTAACCCGGTTCTACAGACCCATTCATTCGTCTATAAATCTGGTTTGTTTGGGCATACATAGTCCATTAATTGTTTTTTGGGTAATTTTCCTACTTCTGCTGTAGTACACATCTTTCCAAAGGAGATAATAATCTGGTATATCATTCTTTGGGTTTTGGGCCTTACTGTTTCAACCGATATTAAGTATTTTTGGTCCTATAATATACTATTACTTGGGGTTTTGTGCCTCCCTTAGTGACAAGAACCCAACCAATTGTATTATGATGATGTATTTTACTGATTAAATATTGTGCAAAATTATAATGGTAATATTTATAACAAGAAACGCGTTGGTATTCACCACAATGGTTCCAACTAAAGAGTTATCAAAATTGTTTTTTTTTTTTTATTCAATATTCGTGTTAAGATTTTTATTGGTATTCACCACAGTGAAACCAAGTATGTTTATGAATATTGATTTTTATGAATATACCATAAAGTCAAACTGAACCAATTTTTGTTTTGGACTTAATGCTTTGTCCATTAGTGTTTTGGTAGTTTGGTATTTTCAATTACTGTTTGCACACGATTTTCATAATGATAACGGGATCATCTTTGGGTCTAATAGTTACAGTCTATAATTAATGTGTTTGGATCTTAATGTTAGACATTTTGTGCTAGTTTATATTGTGATGTATTTTACTTTCATGCCTCTCTCATATATTAGTCACATATGTACAATATGTTAATGTTAGTTGCTTCCATGTCTAATTCAGACTTGTATGTCTTATGATAATTCTTGATTTCACCCATATTATGCATGTCCCCTAGTTGAATTTATTAAATTGTGCACTTCTTATGATTAAGATGCATTATGATATTTTGATCTTGTAGCATTTATTCAGCTGCATGTTTATTCCCTTAAGGTTCATGTCATCATGATTTGGTATCACCACAGTGAACCAACTCATATTATGAACATTGGTTTTCGTTTTATATTCATATCAAGTTTTTTTTTTTTTTTTTATTGGTATCCACCACAGTAATTCCAATATGTTTAATGAATATTCTTGAACATTCATATTATGATTTGATTTTCACCACAGTGAACTAAATATTGTGTTGAATGTTCGACTAAGTACCTTATTGCTTATTTATTCACTTGCATTATTGAGCTACCCACAGGTAGATCAGGCATATGTTAGATTGAATAAAATTAAGGGGTTGCACGTATTTGTGATTAAATGAGTGTACGATATCCACAGATACCATGCTTATTTTGATCATGTGATATGTCACCCATTTATAGTATTACTAAAAATCTTAGTCATATTGTTTAATTAATGTGTTGACTAATGTTGTGAGCATGTTTATTTTTCTCGTTCTATTATTCTTGTATTTCGTATATTTTGTATGTTTTATCCTTAATAAAACTAATGAACTAGAATGAATAAGTCTAGTTGATTTTAGTGGGAGTTCTAGATCTTGGCATATATTTCCTTATTGTTGAATCTACTGTTATTTTATAAAAGCAGTAAAAATGAGAAAATTATGCATTATGCATGAACTAGATTGAACATGCAAAATTAAACTCAATATTTATGTGAATAATTGTTGATGAATAATATTAAGAATCATTTTCGCACTGCTAGCTGAAAAGTTAATTGTTGAACTGATTACTATTCATAGTACTCATAGTATGCATGATTGTATCATTGAGTTTCCCAATTTAGTTGTTAAATTAAAGAATTTAGACATGTTAGTGGATGATTACTTTGTCCTTCAATTTGTTCTAAATTTCTTGCCTACATAGTATGTTCAGTTTCACTATTACACTATTAAAGACAAGTGGAATGTGAATTAAATGGCGAGACTACTAGTTCAAGTATAGGCAAGGCTTAAACAACATTATAATCATGTCACTCAAGTTTAATTCATGTTTCAAGAAGTTGAATTAACAATTCTCTAATTGTGTTTGGATATACACTATGTGTGTGCCAATGCCATTTATGTGAATATGGCGTTTGTTTGATATAAAAGGTAAGCTTTTGGTTTTAGTATGTTTCGATCAAACTTAATTGGTATTCCTAACCCTTAGTGAATTGATTATGATTAATGTTTAACTTTATTATGGCATAAAAGACTGGATTATACATCTAGATGAAAAGTAGACTTGTAAAAGAAGGGGTTTTCCCGAACCTTAACTTTACTAATTTTGGTGTGTGTGTGTGTGTGGAATGCATCAAGTCAAGCAAACCAAACACACTAAGAAGAGCCATAGGAAGTACGTTTCTTGAAATAATTCAAATAGACATATGTGGATTTTTGATGTTCCATCTTTTGGTGGAGAAAAATATTTCATTACATTTATTGATGATTTTTTCTCGTTATTGTATCTATCTATAGCATAATAAGTCTCATATGTAAATGTTATTGAAATTTACATAACTGAAGTTAAGAGACAATTAAATAGAAAGGTGGAAACTATACATTTTGATAGAGGTAGTGAATTTCTTGGAAAGTATGATCTATGACACGGGACAACATCCCGGTTGCCAAACTTCTAGAACGGTTAGGAATTTGTGCCTAATACACAATGTCTGGTTTTCCATGACAGAATGGTGTAGCTCAAAGGCATAATCAAACCCTTATGAATATGGTTTGAAGTATGATGTGTAATTCTAATTTACCCATATCATTGTGGATGTATACTTTATAAACCAAAGTGTATATATTGAATTGGGTTCCTATTAAGGCAGTTACAAAAAACACCTTTTGAAATGTGGAAAAGATGGAAACCTAGTTCAAGACATTTACACATTTAGGGTTTATCCAGAAAAGTCCAAAGGGTATAGATTTTACTATCCTAACCATACCACTAGAATTATTGAAACTGGAAATTATTGATTCATTATGAATGGCAAAATCAGTGGGAGTGATCATATCAAAGATGTAATCATTAAAGAAGTTAGGATACCAATTAATTTTGTTACCTCGATTTTTTTTGTAATGATATTATTGTTACTTCTGTTGTTTCTCATGTTGTTGCACCGCTTAACAACAATAAACAACAAGTTGATCCTCAAACCACTTAATGAAATTAATGCCATTGAACTGAATGTAAATGCACACAAAAAGTAGCATTAAAAAGATCTTAAAGGTCACGACCAACTATTTGGATGACCACGTGTTGTATTTACAAGAATTTGAATTTAATGATCTAGTTACATTTTCACAAGCCATTACTTATAGTAATTCTGATAAAAAGATTCATGCCATGAATGAAGAGATAAATTAAGTGTGGATTTTAACTAAGTCTGGGGTTAGTAGAATTGACTCAAAAGGTTCTATTGAATGCCATAAAGCAAGACTTGTATCCAAACAATTTACTCAATATGGTGGCAATACTTTCTCGTGAAACCTTCACTTATGTGTTAAAGAAGGATTATCTTAGAATCATTATGGCATTGGTGACTCATTTCGATTTAGAGTTACACCAAATAAATGTGAAAATGATATTTTGAATGAAAGTTTGGATAAAGTCTACATGGTTTAATTAGCCACACAACTTCATAAAGGAAGGATAAGAACACATAATCTATTTGTTAAAGAAGTCAATATACAGACTTAAAACAAGCTTCTCAAAAATGGTACCTAATGATTAATCGTATCAAACCTTTGGGTTTAATGTACATACCCAAAGTTCAGTGGGAGTAAGTTTATTATTTTGCTTATGTATGTTGATGATATATTGTTTCGCAGCAGTGATTTTCATTTATGTAAACATTTATTCTGTCTGAACACTTTGCAATGAAAGTTATGGTGATGCGTCATATGTGATAGAAATAAAAATATTTCGGGATTAATCACAATAATTGTTGGAACGTCTCAGAAAGATTTCATTAATAAAGTTTTGGATAGATTTAATGTGTTAAGGCATAATTGTAATGATGTTCCAATTCAGAGGGAGAATGTTTGAATTAAATCAAGATCCTATGAATGAATTGGAACAAGAACGAATGAAAGAGAAACCGTATGCTCATATTTTAAGAGATTTAATCACCTTGAGGTGATTGGTTTTACAAATTCGGAATTTAATGAGTGTGTGGATAGTCGGTAAAACATTATTGTTTCACCCACCATAGAAGCCGAATTTGTAGCATGTTGTAAAGCTACATGCAATGTTGTATAGTTGCAAAACTTTATATCATAACTTAGAGTTATTGATTTCTAAGTCGTTTGAATTTTATTGTAATAATGCTGCAACTATATACCTTTGTAAGAATGATAGGTATTCTAATGTTTAGCACATGAAATAAAATACCTATTGATTATGGCTTAAGTTTAGAACAAGTGAGTGTCAATGGAACACATTAGTACACGTGTTAGTAAATCCACTAACTTAAGAGCTAGAAATAATGATATTCTAGCATCATGTTAACAAGTTGGGTTTTGAATGTAACCCATAACTTAATGATTTGTGGATTACTTAGTGCTTATTATTTGACATTATTTTGAGCTCATTATTATTGATTAAGTTCTGAATTTTCTGTTTTCCATTGTTTATGTACATGTATGTGAATGGATTTGTTGACAGAAATAGTCTTTTATGAAGACATTACTGGACCATTATTGTTACTTCCGCTTATAGACCTAGTTAATTAAATTGTTGATATCGTAGTACATGGAAGGAACCATGTCATTTATGCGATGTGGAACCGCCATGACTCATATTCGTGGTTTAATTAATGACGGTATTATGATAACCATTTCGGAAACTAATTTAGCTCTTATTGCGCGCCTTATGTATTCTACATTAAACCGTATGTGAGATTTTACTATGGACCAAGTGGGAGACTGTTGGAATTTCCACATATAAAGCCCAACCCATAATGTGGTCCATGTACCTTTAACCTTGGTTTAATATAGAAATAAGCTAATTAGTAATAGGTTATGTGGAAGTCATATCTACCGTAGATCTTAACTATGATGGACGGTCTAGATCTAATGGGCTTAGGTTTGTAGATTTAGGTCCTCTCTCCACCTCTATAAATTGGTGTATGATCTCCATCCTCATATACTTACTATTACAACACATATTAGGGTTTAAGAGGCAAGGAGAGTGAAACCTAGATCTTGTGCAGCTTCTCAAATCATCAATAGCTATGGACAAAGGTATGTAGTGATTAATTATATGATTCATGATCCTTATTGTTTATCAATAATATTAATTATGCTTATATTGACATCTCAATATGATTTACCATAATATATTTGTTCATGGGCCATATCACTCATTGCTAATTAGTTTTGAGTTGGACCCCATAAAACTAAAAGAACGGGTTTTTATTTAGGTCGAAAACCGCAAATGCCCATGTTTGTTCTATACTTCCATGTGACCCGTTTATTGAATCCACGTATTTGGTATTGAGATATTTAATCCCAGATTGTGATCGTTTTATCACAAAGATCACGTTTTGAAGAAAAAAAATATGTTTTTATTACCTTGAGAAGAAGTGAGAAAAGATCACACTACTATAAATCACGAATCTATTTTCTTCAAAAAATCCAAACATCGAGCAACTATTTCAGAAAAGACACACCCACAAGAAAAAAAAATCAACAACGATTAAGTTTCTTCAAAGAAGGAAATTAAATTACTGGGCGATCTAGGCTGAAGTGCTTGCATTGGGATGATTAGATCACCACCATTGTAAGTAAAAGGTTGTGGATCAAGAGATACAATGAAACCTGGTTCGGTCTAGTATGCTCCATATTAACAACGAGGTTCTTGAACATGAGAATGGTCCATTGTCATGTCCACTAACACTGGTTGAAACTGGTTAGCCTCAATGGGGTCATTCATGATCACCATCCTATAATAGTAACCAAGATTTGGTTGTTCATTACCTCTCTCATAAATTTCCTTCATCCTCTGTTCGATGTAACATTCCATGTCTTGCACATCCTCATGCTTTAAACCACGCAAAACCTCACCATTTGCGCTTCGCATTATTAAGTCTATCATCTCCTCTTCGTGCTCACTTTTTTCAGCTCTCTCAAGCTTCCCCTCCAACTTCACAATCTCTTCCTTTAGGAAGAACTCTAGATTAAACAGTTTTTTAGTTTGCATATTATCTGGCAAAGTCAAGAACTGTAAAAACAAGCGACGAGCCTCATCATTGGAGGGTCAAACAGAAGGAATGGGATCATATGGAGAGTAGATGATGGCACAAGCTTTTACAGCACATAGCTTACTCAACTCATCCACTTTCTTCACTAAGTTATTCTTTCTTCTTCTATATGAATTTTTACGCGCAACATGACCACGCATCCAAGCGAGTTTAACCTTCTTTTTGAGGTTAAGAGGAAGCGAAGACGAACGTGAGCGTGATACCATTTTCAGGACAAGAACCAATATATTGCTCGACAAAAAACCTTTGTATACTGCTAGTTTTGGTTTTTCACTTTGATGAAAATGCTACATTTCTTATGGATTATATAGAGTTTAATGAGTTGGTGGGACTAAATTTTAAGGGATATGAATTATAATCTATTCCAATGAAATCATTTATTAATCTACTTTTAGCAAGTTTATTATAAGAAAATCTTCAATGTGATGCTCTACTTGGACAATTTTGTTTTGGGGCAAACACATGGAATAATGCACAGTTGCAATAGATTTTACTTCAATAAGAGAGATCAGTACCGAACTGGCGACCTCAATATGCTTGACTGCTTGCCAGTACCTATGTACTTAATCTTATTAACTAGATCAAAGTTATCCTTTGTTTCTGCTCTTCAATATTATCCAAATTTTCAACCATATGACCACGTACCTCAGAAAAATCATCTGGATGTACGATGTAAGTAAGTACGTACGGGATCTGAACTGTTTCCACGGTATGGAATAACAGTCTTTGCGTATTGGTTTTCCTGGCCAACTATTAGATCAATCCATTTGCAGACTAAAGGATAAAGGTACAGTATTAGATTAAACAATGAAGCACATCTTGAATGGTCTTTTTGGCAATTTTGGATGATACTGCCTTAGAAATGTGCATTGTTGACATTAGATAGAAGGGTATGTTTGTAATAATATGGTAATGAACGCGATTTATCTAATACACTTCGATTCTGGCAACAAATGGTGTTTTGTCCAAGGAGAGAAATAAAAATGGCCAAGATTGTCTGGTCATGCCGTCTTACGGGTAACAAAGGACAGTAACTAAATGCCTTATTTGGCACATCTTTCTTTATATATAGTCTTATATATATACTACAGAATACAGATAACCGTATCCATTTCCTACAACTGAATATGTCTACCATTACATTATCACCTTCCTTTGTCTACACAGTAAAGAGGCGCAAACCTGAACTGATCCCCCCCGCTAAGCCAACACCATATGAATTTAAGAATCTTTCGGATTATGATGATCAAAAGTCTCTACGAATACACCTTAGAAACATACTATTTTATCGTAACAATGTGTGGATGGTAGGGAGAGACCCGGTGGAAGTAATTAAAGAGGCTACAGCGAAGGCTTTAGTTTTTTACTACCCTTTCGCAGGTAGGCTTAGGGAAGGACATAATGATAAGCTAATGGTTGAATGTACCGGTGAAGGTGTTATGTTTATTGAAGCTGAGGCTTGTGTGAGGTTGGAGCAATTTGGTGATATTATTCTACCACCTATCCCAGGTGCAGAGGATCTGCTTTACGAAGTTCCAGGCTTTGACGGAATCCTTCACACCCCTTTGTTAATGATACAGGTAGTAGCTGTACTATGGATTTTCTAAGTATTTGGAACCATTTATAATCAACGCCTTGTTTGCTACATATTGCAGGTGACCCGTTTATTATGTGGAGGATTTACCTTGGGTATTCGCATGAACCATACGATAAGCGATGCACTTGGTCTGCATCAGTTCATGACGGCTCTTGCTGAGATAGCATGTGGTGCAAGTGTTCCATCAGTTCTACCTGTATGGAAACGCGTTTTCCTCAATGCGAGAGAACCCCCACGAGTATCGTGTATACATCATGCCTACGATGAAAATGAACCCCTGTTCTTAGATAATGTAGGAATGCCTATTGACAACATTACCCAGTTTGTGTCTCGCTCATTCTATTTTGGTCCACAAGAAATGGCAGGTCTAAGAAATCAACTGCCGCCTAATCTTCGCAAGTGCTCCAAATTTGAGATACTTTCTGCATGCCTCTGGCGAGGTCGCACAATTGCACTTTGTCCTAATCCAAGCGATAAAGTAATTGGTGTGGCATGCACTGTAAATACGCGTGCGAAATTCAACCCACCTTTGCCTGTTGGATATTATGGCAATGCCTTCGGACTAGCAGTAGCTGTTTCATCTGCTGGCAAACTTTGTCAGAATCCGTTATGGTACGCTGTGGAGTTGGTGAAAAATGCTATAGAAGAAGTGACTGAGGAGTTTATGAGATCAACGATTGATCTACTAGCCAAAAAACGTTTGTCCAGCATTTCAGCAGCATGGTACTATATCTCCGATGTGACGCGCATGGGATTCAATAATGTTGATTTTGGGTGGGGCAAAGCGGTATATGCTGGGCTCGCAGAGGTGGGCCCTGTAGGGGGATTCTTTATACCGTTAAGGAACGAAAATAGTGAGGATGGGATTGCTGTGTCAATTTCCTTGCCAGGAGCTGCCATGGAAAAGTTCACCGGGGAGATTGAGAAAATGGTCAAGGATCCTATTGATAGGATCTCTTCTGTCAATATGTCAAAACTCTAATAGGATTCTTCCTTGATCACTACTTCAATATAGCATCCCAATGCAATCGAGAAAACAAACAAGATGGTCACTTAATTTAATCAGTCGAAATGAGAATATATCGATTTATCCAATGTAATAATTAAAATTGTATATGAATTCATCAGGAAGATATAGTATGTCTAATGTGATAGTTGATTTAACTTCAAGTGATTACAGTGGTGGTTTATAATATTTGTAGTTTTGTACCATGCAGAAATGAAATGTTATCTAGAAGTATATTTCATATAACGTCATATAACGGCAGTAGGCAGCTCACTTGAAATGTGATTCTGTTTTCTTGTGATACACAACAGAGTATATCTGTTCTGGCCGTCTGGCGGGAAAGAACAATGCCAAGTTTGCGCCAAACATTAACTTATTCCTTTGGCGATTTTCATAATATCAAATGACATCCATACAACCAACCTCATTGTAAATATCTACCTAGGAAGTATTTAGGTTAAATCCATCTTAATATTGTCTTAAGGTTCTAGTAACTGATGTATTAACTTAATGTCGACCATAATGTTGACTTCCTCCTTAGCCTATGCAGTAGAACGGCGCAAACCTGAACTAATCCCTCCTGCTAAGCCAACATCATATGAATTCAAGACCCTTTCGGATATTGATGATCAAAAGTCTTCGAATACACATTCCAGTCATGCATTTTTATCAAAACAATATGGAAATGAAAGGCAAGGATCCCGTAAAAGTAATCAGAGTTGCGATTGCGAAAGCACTAGTTTATTACTACCCTTTTGCAGGGAGGATAAGGGAGGGACCTAATGATAAGCTTATAGTTGAATGCACTGGTGAAGGTGTTATGTTCATTGAGGCCAACGCTAATGTGAAGTTAGACCAATTTGGTGATGTTCTTCTACCACCTTTCCCAGGTGCAGAGGATCTCCTTTACGATGTTCCAGGCTCTGGCGGTATTCTTCACTGCCCTTTGTTGTTAATACAGGTAATAGTTGTGTTAGAAATACATTAAAACCCAATTTGCCGCAATAATAATGTTTGCCTCATGTGGAAATACCTTTACAATTCAAATAAGAATCAACGATTAATCCATTATCGCAGGTTACCCGTTTTCTATGTGGAGGATTTGTCTTTGCCATTCGCCTGAACCATACAGTGAGTGATGCAGTTGGTCTCCTCCAATTCATGACTGCAGTGAGCGAGATAGCACGTGGTGAACGTGCTCCATCAGTTGAACCTGTATGGAAACGGGAATTCCTTATCGCGCGAAAACCACCACGAATTTCATCCATACATCATGTCTACGAAGAAAATGAACCTGTAGTCTTAGACACTAAAGGCTTGCCCCTAGATGATATGACCAAGCTAGTCCATCGCTCCTTCTTCTTCGGTCCACAAGAAATTGCTGAGCTAAGAATTCGCCTGCCACCTCATCTTCGCCATTGCTCTAAGGTTGAGATACTCACAGCATGCTTCTGGCGAAGTCGCACTATCGCACTTAAAACTAATCCAGGTGACGAAGTTGGAGTGTCATGCGCTGTACGTCCACATGCAAAGTTCAACCCACCTTTGCCAGTTGGATTCTATGGAAATACCCTTGGATTTCCAGTAGCAATTTCAATGGCCAGTCAACTTTGTCAAAATCCGTTACCGTACGCACTGGAGTTAGTTAAAAAATCTATTGCAGATGTAACTGAGGAGTTTATCAGATCTTCAATAGATCTACTTGCGAAAAAGCGTTCAACCCACATCTCATTGGCATGGTATTATGTCTCCGATTTGACACGTATTAGATTCAAAAATGTTGATTTCGGTTGGGGCAAAGCCGTATATGCTGGCCCAATTCAGCTCAGTCCTATTGGAGGCTTCTTTCTACCCTTAAGAAACAAAAAAGGTGAAAATGGAATTGTTATGTCACTTTCTCTTGCAGCTCCTGCCATGGAACGATTTGTTAAGGAGATCGATAAGTTGGTTCGTGATCCTAATGATATGATCTCATCAGTCGTAGTGTCCAAACTTTAGTCGAACATGCCTGTGATTAGTGATTACTACTTGTATAGAAGATTACTGCATTTCTGCAGTACTCTTAGGGTCTGTGAATAAATATGGTGGTACAGATTTTTTTTTTTTTTTTTTTTTTCTACTAAATGAATCAAAAGTAAACAGCGCAAAAAATAAATAAATAAAAAAACAGGGAAATGTACTGAAACACAATTTTGGTGCCGTCTGCTATGCTACCACTCTGCCCATCCAGTAGAAAAACAACGCTACTTACATAGGTATTCCGCGTGCACCTTAGCCAGTTGGATACTGTAAAACTACAAATAGTGCTAGTATAACAATTGTAAATTTAAACAAGCAATCAAACAATACGCAGAAAGTAAATAACACACAGAGATTTTTAACGTGGTAAAACCCAAACAGGGAAACGTCCACGGTTGTCCTCGCGACAACAAAATAATCCACTAGATGAAAAGAGATGTACAAACCTCTCAACTACCTGCACTCACTGCGAGTTGATACTCCTGGTTATCTCTAACACCTTGACTTCACCAGAGCACCTTGATGTACGCACAAGACACTCGACTTCTTGATGAACACACAAGAAGACTCGAAGCCGAATTCACAATAACTCTTGAAGATCACAAAGATATGAATTGAGAGAAGGGGGAAGAAAGGGAATTGAGTTCAATAGCCCCAAACACTTTCAATACCAAAACTTAAACCAAAACACATGAACTAGAAGAAGAATGGACGGCCAAAGAACTAACTTGTTCTTTGGAAGAGAAACCCTATTTATACTTAGGGTTGGAAACCAAGGAAAATGGGCCGAAATACTGAAAATCCATATTGGACGTACGTACGTCGAATCAACGTTCGTACGTCCCCACACGGTAAAAATTTGCTGCCTGCTTGGACGTACGAACGTCCTAACTGCGTACGTACGTCCTGACCAAAAGATGTTTGCTGCCTCAGTGGACGTACGTACGTCCTAACTCGGTACGTACGTCCAGTACCCAATAACTTTTCCTAGACAGAACCAAGAGACACGAAGGACACGAGACGACCATGCGTACATCTTGATTTTCCTAACAATGAATTCAAGGCGAGATAACCAAGGACACTTTGTCACAAAATTGATGTCAAACCACTTCGTGCCGGTTTCAATCTCCCCCTTTGACATTGATTTTGTGACAAAAACCTATGACTCTAATAGCACTTATAAGACGTGCTTACAAGCCCAAACCATGGCATTTATAAAACATGCCTACAAAATCACTCAAGATAGAAACACATAACAAGTCACTAATTCTTGTTATCCAGCTTTAGCAAGATGCTTTAACCATCAGAGACCGAACGGAAGCAACTAGGAATTTCCGAAGCAATCAAGGATTCAACAGAAGTTCCTTCGAGCAACTCTTCCGAAGCAATCAAGGATTCAACAGAAGTTCCTTCGAGCAACTCCCCCATACTTCATGAGCTCCAAAATATTTTTGACACTCGAGCTCCCCCATAACTATATAACGTCTAAAATCATCAACACGTTCACTCCCCCATACGTGTAGCATACCTGAAACATGACCCAAAAATAACCTAACAACAAGAAGACGATTGTTAGTAATTAGAGTCATAAATCTCCCCCTTTTTGTCACAACAAGTGAACAAAATAACCAACCAACAAAAGAAACGATAAAATAACAACAATAAACAAATAACCAAGAAAAAGAAATCAATACCAAACAATGAAGACAAAACAGATAAAAAAATAAACCTATCCCAACTGTTAAAAGTTCATGAAATCAACTAATAACGAAACATAAAAGAAATCAACTAATAACCAAACATAGGAATCCATAAACATAAAAGACAAAACGACAAAAAACACAAGGCTTAAGTTAACGAATTCGAAAAACCCGCTCCCAATGACCTAGAGGAAGCTTGGAAAAGTAAGCTTCCGCACGAGCCGAAGGTCTATTCCACCGAGCAATCACATGATCATCATAATCCTCCAGGCATTCACTCTTACAAAACAACTCCTCAATTCTGCTGTCCAAGCCACAGTCGGTAAGTGGAGCAGCAAGCTAGTCCTGGAACCTTCGGATAACCAACCAACTCCAAGATGTGATTTTGAAGATGTCCCGGTAATCTCTCCCAATGATTGACATGAACCAAACAAGGATTAAGAAAAGGTCGATGAATATAGTCATACCCATGGGGAACGCGACATAAACGACAAACCTTAGCATTGTTTTTGTATTCCATCACCATAAACGACACATACCCAACACCCGGAACAAATACACCATGAAGTTCATATTCTGCCATTGGAAATTCTGAAGAACAAAGAGAGAACTAGCAGGAGGTAAGAAAACACAATAGGAGTAAAAGAAGAGAAGACTCCCCTATATATAGGAAAAACAAGAGTAAACCTAACATGGGCCCAATAAAAGAGGTCCATTACCTAATTAGCAGGAATTTTCTGCAAGTCAGGAAGGAACTAGAACTCATAATAAAATAGCAATATCCAATAACATGCCCAACAACTAGATATAGAAATAACACGATATAACAAAAGAGCAATGTTAAGTACAAAAATGTGGAGAGTAAACCAGAATAAGAACTACTCGTACTCCGAGTCACCATCACTGTGTTCACCATCACCTTCGTCCTCACTCTCTCTACCAGAGTCATCACCATCACTGTCAGCTGAATATGACGCATCTGGGCGACGTTCATCGCATGAATATCACTGATCATGACATCATGACGAGAGAGAATGACCCCAAAACGATCTAACCGAGCATCCATATGATCCTGACGACGTCGGAGAGAGGAAATCCGAGCATCAATTGCTGCAACTGCCCGATTGCCCCTAGCAGAGGCTGAGATGGGGCGTCCAGAGGTCAAAGCCCGATCAAAATCATCATGGCGAACAAGAGCCCTGCCTCCCCAAATTAGGTGATGCGTCAGACGCGCACCCACGGACTCAAAGGCCGACTTTCTAGACTGACAGCCCTTCTTGATGGCGTTGACCCAATCATGGCCAACGAACCTTGGAGGGCTCACCTCCATATACTGTCCCTGAAAACCCAAATGCTTGAGTATAGTCATTATAAAGCTAGGGAAATGAAGAGTACCCTTAGCTGCATCGATCTGAAGCATTCGTGTGTAGATGACCTCAGAAAGATGAAGATGGTGCACCGTCATACAAACCACTAATTTGACCATGTCGTCGGTCATGATGATCTTGTTGCCCTTGGAGGGGTAGATGTTGGAATGGGCAACCATGTGCAAGAGGATGGCGCTGTAGTGCTTGGCATGATACCTTTCCGTGACACCATCAATGAACATCCTCTGAACCTGATCGACAAAGTCAATCTGAATCGCATCCGGAATGGGCCACCGTACAGGAATAGCACCTTCGGAGAGAAGATCATCGTCAATCCCCAACGCCTCACGTATGACCTTCGGAGAGATAGTGTATCTCCGACCGTCAATGAAAACCGAGAAACTCGAACGATTCTGTGAGGGCGTCTTCGTCTCATAGAAGGCAATCGTATGCTCAACCGAGTATTTGGTGATTGGTTGAGCCACCCTTAACCAATTTCTAGCCTCAAAGAACGAAGCTATGTTGCCGAGCTGAGAGGCCCCTAGAGGGGTGGCAGCAATATCTCCCAAGTCAAAGAAACGCTCGGGAACAATGGCCTTGGCTCGAGGATGAGCACCAAGAGATGGTAGATGATGCGACAAACCCGGAGTGGAGCTTCTACCCCGTGGAGCACGAGAAGACGCACGCTTAGATGTGGAGGCCGTGGTGGTGGGAGTGGTGCGTGCACGCTTGGAAGCCATTGTCTACGCAAGCACAACAACAAACAATTCAACAATGTAAGAAAAACGACAAAATAAACAATAACCATGTCATTAAGGCATTTAATCAAACACTTGATGTGCAGAAACAAGACTCATGTAATCGACAACAATGTAGAACGTCAAGCGCCCAAACACACGACCAAATAGACCCAACAGTAGAGTAGAAGTTACAATAAACAGAGAGAGCCAAGTTGTTCACCAATTTCAAGGAAATGAAGTGAAAGACTAGCCAACACAATCAATATAAACCGAAACAAACATTCCAAAAAAAAATAATTTAAACTAACCATGCAATTCAACAAAACCAAGAGAATAATCATGCAATACCAAGAGAGGAAGGAGAGGGAGAAAAAGAAGAATGTGGGAAGGAGTCGAGTTCACTTACTTGATAAAGAACAGAGTGTACACCAAGGAGAAAAACTGCTTGAGTGAAGCAATAAACAACCACCAAAGAAGAAGAGGAAGAGAAAGACCAAACAAAAGACGTTGAGGGAAGGTGGAGACTTCCTAATGTTCGTGCAAGAGAGAAGAAAGGAGCACGATTGATGTAACAGTTAGCCTTTGGTTCAAAACAAAATTTGAATTTAAACACAAATGGGCCGGACTGTATGACGAACGTTCGTACGTTCTAAAAACGTTCGAACATCGGGACCCAAAAACCAAACATCTGACTAAGATCACGTTCGTACGTCCTAGGAGCGTTCGTACGTTTAAAAAATATCTGCCCACCTTAACGTACGAACGTCTTGAAAGCGTACGTACGAACGCCTTTTTTTTCCACCCTAACAACTAGATGATAAATCAAATAACTACCAAAAGCAAATATTGAGAGACATCATAAGAAAACATTTCTACTTATCATAAGGATTCCAATTACAACCGAATACAGTTTAAACAAACCTCAACCACAAGAGAATGCAAAATCGAAGAACGACATCATACACCAAGGCATGGTACTTACTAGAATGATGCAAGCATGTAGAAGATACTTATAGACCAATACCAATCTCCGGAAACAAACTAAAAACATGATCATTGAGAATATAGAAAGTCACTTGCAACTAGACCATTGTGAACGTGAACCGGATCACAACAAAACCAAGGAAACACACAATATTTTGGTTCTTCTTGTCTTTCAACTGGACAAATGCGAAAGCCACTTGGCATTTTTTTTTTTTTTTTTATTTATTTATTTATTTTTTTTTTAAAATCAAAACAAATTTTATTGATAAGCTCAACGAATTACACAAAAGTAGAGGACAAACGCGCTACAAACTGTGCGGCAAGTCCTTTCTGGATAGCAAACCCGATTCTCTACATATTTGTTTTTTTTTTTTTTTTTTTTTTTTTTTTTTGTTAAAAAAAATGCCATTCCCGTGTGGGAGTACAAAATATCTCCATCTTTTACAAGAACACGAGGGTAGGGTGTAGCCTACATCTTTTCGGCAAAACACACTCAAGAAGTGCAATACCATGATAACGTGCAACACAAGAACTAACATCTCCTGAGTGCATCCGTCAGAGCATGACCCTCACAGCCCCAACGGGTTCTTAGCCAAATGAGTATGCTCTCAAGACATTCAAATGGCTGGGGATTTTATGAGTCATTGACCACTTACAAGAGGTAAATAAATATAAAAGAAGACGATGATCATGATAGGAAACCATAGAAGACTGGAGATATACAGGTATGCAAAACGACAATCCAACTAAATGTAAATGCATCATGTAAGAAACTACCAAGACGAAGAGAGTATGATGTAACCCTACAACTATGCATGACTCAGAAAAACAGTTGAGAACGCCAAACTAGAAACAGTTGTAAAATGGAATCCACACAATAGAGAAAGTAGTATGTCCTCAATACCAACAACAATAATAAATAACCGAACCTAAACATCCTAAACACAGACAGTTCCAATGAACACATTAGGTATATGAATGCGGAAGAGGTGTAGTGACAATGAAACAGTTATCAGATGAGCGACTACCAGTTAACACCAAGATATGATTGGAATAAAAAACATCACACCTATTATCCTCAAACACAACCTTAAACTTAGCATCACATAACTGACTAATACTCAATAGATTGGACTTAAGACCCTTAACAAAAAGAAGCTCATGACTATTGAGCGATCCAACCTCAGAAAAGTTACCTTTACCTTCAACCGGAAGCATTTTACCATTACCAAACCTAACCTTACCTCCATAACCAAGAGTCAGGTTATCAATTAGAGTCTTATCACCTGTCATATGACGCGAACAACCGCTGTCAAGATACCATGATGAAGACATTGGTTCAACCAAACGAGCCATGTGAGATACCATTTTCCTGGATGCATCCATACTCCTATCCCAGAAATGTGGTGGTGGAGTAGGCATGGGTGTTGTTTGAGGACGATTTCCATAAGAAGAAGTTCTGGGTAAACCCCACGGAGCATAGCCATTCCACATGTATGGAGCCTGCATGGAGAAAGTAGAAGACTTGTTCCAATATGAATTACCTGCAAAAGAGGGATGATGAGCAAGATACAAATTATTCCAACAAAAAGCAGAAGTGTGACCCATGCGACCACATGTTAGACATTTAAAGCCTTTGTGTCTAAAATTCTTTTTCGGAACATGCTTTACTCGAGTGACCTTGGGTGGGGAAACCACAGTAGACACCTGCACAGGAGCAGGAGAAGCGACACCTGTTGGTTTGACAAAAGTAGTACAGGAGGTACGAGCAGTAGAAATAGGAACAGATGTGTCATAACCCAAGCCAGATTTATCTGAATGGGATTTACCAATTCCCAGCAGAGAGTTTAGATTATCACTAGCTTTACCAAACCCAACCAGTTGTTTGTTAGCCGCAAACAACTCAGATTTTACTTTTTCATGTTCCAATACAAGGGATCGATATCGCGTCTCCAGTTCATTATTCAGCTTTTCAAGAGTGGCAATACGCACTTGGAAATCCTCATTTTCCTTCACAAATTCTTCCTTCAACATATTGGAGTTACCTGCAAGATTACAAATATCCTGCCCAAGACTATCTACCTGTTCCTGTAAGACAGTGTTAGTTTTTTCAAGCAACTTAACTTGTTGCATGGAAAACTTATACATATCACATAATTCACTAGTAGTACCATGAACACCAGAATCAGAAACATTAGTATCATCAGTAGAGGATACAATACCTCCTGGATGCTCATCCAGGGATGCACTGAAGACCACATAGTTGGAGACAACATTTGAGGAACTGCCATCCTCATCTTCATCTGAATCATCCCACGTCACTGTGAGGTTTGCTTTGGAATTATCACCAGGTTTGCGATCCACCTTCTTGTCACATTCATTAGCAAAGTGTCCATATTCCCGACACTTGTAACATTGGACATCTTTACGATCAACACGAGCTCTTCTTCCATCCACAGAGAATCGCTCAAAACCACGACTCCTAGGAGCATTTGAGGAGTTAGGAAACCGCTTTCAAGGGTCTCGATTCTGTTGATATTTCAGAATCTTCTGAAAACTACGTGACAAAAACGCATAGTTATCATCCATATCCTGTTCTTCATCATCCGAAGGTCCTGTGAAAGTTTCTTTAGACGAAGTAGCTCTGAATGCCACAGACTTGTTCTTCAAAGGTTCTTCCATGGCCTGTTCCATCTCACATGTCCTTAGTTTCCCCGCAAGAGTCTCAATGGACATGTTCTTAATCACATTACTCTCAGTAATGGCATCCTTACGAGAACAAAATCGAGGAGGCAAAGCACGCAATATCTTACGTACCACTTGTGTGTCAGTATATACATGACCAATAGCCGCACTGCAGTTTATGATGTCTTGGAGACGAATAAAGAAATCATCAAAAGTCTCAGAATTATCCATCCGTAGATTTTCAAACTGAGATGTTAACAGTTCCAGCTTGTTTTCTTTGACAGATTCGTCACCTTCATGTGTACAGATAAGCCTATTCCATGCATCTTTAGCCTCTTCACAGCCTTGCACACGACGAAACTCACTGGCATTTAATGCCATGAAAATAGCATTGAGTGCCTTATTGTTATAATTCGCCAACAACTTCTGTTCAGATGTCCACTTTTCACGTGGCGTCAGTGATGTAACGGCAGTATCACCAATACCTGTAGTGGTCAGGGGTTCTTTCCATCCTGTAACAACAGAAAGCCAGACTTCTTCTCCTAAGGCTTGGAGATAAGCTCGCATCCGTACTTTCCAATGACCAAAGTCTTTTCCACTGAATTGTGGAGGAAGACTTAAAGTAGCAAACTTGTGAGGTTCCATAAAGCACTATTGATCGTTAGCGTGAGCCTTTACGCTCCTTAACCAGTCCCCAGCGACTGATACCAATTGTAAAACTACAAATAGTGCTAGTATAACAATTGTAAATTCAAACAAGCAATCAAACAATACGCAGAAAGTAAATAACACACAGAGATTTTTAACGTGGTAAAACCCAAACAGGGAAACGTCCACGGTTGTCCTCGCGACAACAAAATAATCCACTAGATGAAAAGAGATGTACAAACCTATCAACTACCTGCACTCACTGCGAGTTGATACTCCTGGTTATCTCTAACACCTTGACTTCACCAGAGCACCTTGATGTACGCACAAGACACTCGACTTCTTGATGAACACACAAGAAGACTCGAAGCCGAATTCACAATAACTCTTGAAGATCACAAAGATATGAATTGAGAGAAGGGGGAAGAAAGGGAATTGAGTTCAATAGCCACAAACACTTTCAATACCAAAACTTA
Organism: Aquilegia eximia; assembly: GCA_023053565.1. Taxonomy (NCBI): domain Eukaryota; kingdom Viridiplantae; phylum Streptophyta; class Magnoliopsida; order Ranunculales; family Ranunculaceae; genus Aquilegia; species Aquilegia eximia. Next base: position 21,767,625 of record JALIGU010000005.1, read on the forward strand.
AACCAAAACACATGAACTAGAAGAAGAATGGACGGCCAAAGAACTAACTTGTTCTTTGGAAGAGAAACCCTATTTATACTTAGGGTTGGAAACCAAGGAAAATGGGCCGAAATACTGAAAATCCATATTGGACGTACGTACGTCGAATCAACGTTCGTACGTCCCCACACGGTAAAAATTTGTTGCCTGCTTGGACGTACGAACGTCCTAACTGCGTACGTACGTCCTGACCAAAAGATGTTTGCTGCCTCAGTGGACGTACGTACGTCCTAACTCGGTACGTACGTCCAGTACCCAATAACTTTTCCTAGACAGAACCAAGAGACACGAAGGACACGAGACAACCATGCGTACATCTTGATTTTCCTAACAATGAATTCAAGGCGAGATAACCAAGGACACTTTGTCACAAAATTGATGTCAAACCACTTCGTGCCGGTTTCAGATACTATGGTAATGCCATTGGATTACCGGCCAGTAGCACTGTTAACTGTTGTAAAACTGTGTAATGCCATTGAATTACACATTGGAGTTCGTCAAAAGAGCAAAAGACCATCTAACAGAGGAGTAACAGAAAGTCAACCGGACTTCAAATATGTCAGAAACTTGCCAGTGTATAATTTGACTAATGCTGGGTTAGAAGACATCGATTTTGGATGGGGTGAGGAGAAGGCAGAACAGTATATGGCAGGCCTGTAGGGGGCTTGTGTCGGTGGGTGCTTCTTTCAATTATCAAGAAACTACAAAGGTGAGGATGGGATTTGTTTGTAACCTCCATTATATTTTTATAAATCATTTTTTGCAATTAACTGTGACGGTTTCCTGTCAACTTCTATGATATTCAATGGATATATCCCATTTTCAGAAATCAGATATCGGCATATAGTGTCAGTGTCGGGCACGGAATTTATTTTGGCGTAAGCTTTTCTTATAGTGTCGAATTTACAGATAGTTATCCGCACAAAATCGAAATTTTCAACAATAGTTCCATCTAAGTCAAGTTTATGTGAAAACTGGATCATGCGGATAAATCACTCTGAAAACATGTTTTGCCATGAACAGATGAACTACTGTTGTTGCAATAATGGACTGGTGAACAAATAAGACTCTTTATAACAAGTATAATTAAAATTATGATCTGAAACTGTAAGTTTGATACAATCAAACAATTCTTCCTATTGCAAAATGACGATGGCAACACCTATCTTGTTAGTCTTCAGAGTTGAGAGGAGAGAACTTGAACTCATTGTTCCTGCTAAACCAACACCAAATGAATTCAAGAGCCTTTCAAACTACCTTTTGAGAAGGCAAGGAAGAGATCCTGTGAAAGTTATTAAGGAGGCCATTTCAAAAGCACTTGTTTATTACTACCCATTTGCAGGTAGGATAAGAGAAGGGCCTAATGATAAGCTTATAGTTGAATGCACTGGCGAAGGCATAATGTTTACTGAAGCAGATGCTCATGTCAGGTTAGAGCAATTTGGTGATGTTCTTCAACCACCTTTCCCAGGTGCAGAGGATCTCCTTTATGACGTTCCAGGCTCAGATGACATTTTACTTTTTTTTTTTTTTCTTTTTTACCTTTGTGCTTGAAGTCTAACTTTCACAAGATCAGTACTCAGTAGGTTGGCTAAGGAAACATCTCCAACAAAATCATGCCTACATAGAAACTCTTCACAGGTTCATATAACTAATTCAATTTTTTTTTTTTTTTTTGAAATATGCAAATTAGTGATAAGCCCTAATAGGCCAATACAGCGTAGGATGGTCCCATAAAGTTTCCATGGCCCATTTGGTTGGTGCTATTAAACTATGTGATTTGTACGAATGATAAGGGATATATATGGATGGAAATTTAGAGGTATATATATATATATACTAGGTATGACCCGTCCCGAAGGAACGCTTATTTTTAATTATATTTAAATTACTAATTTTTATATTTGGACACAAATCTAAAACCTAAATGATTAAAATAGACAATTGATAGTTAAATTAATTAAAATAGTTAATTTGAATTTATTTTTATACCTGTATTGAGTAACTCAATGATAATAAACGCCAAAAAATTGTAATTGCTCTAATATAATTTGCAAAGTCCTTTATATGTAAATCATAGAGATAATTAAACCTTTTTGTTACTGAAAAATAAATCCTATATTGTAGACAGAAATAAATTTAACAAAGATAAAATAAAGAATATATTAAATTTTCATAGCTTCATCTTCGTGACTTTTGTCTTCTGAATTGATATTTTCAATTGTAGCTGCACGAATCTTTTCTATTAGTTTCACATATTCCATTCTTTCTTGAAAATAGTTGCTAGACCATTTTTGGACTTCATTTTTTGTCAAGAAAATCCTTGAGTTGAGCATTTGACTCTAAACCATAGCATAGGATATATGTGGATCACCTTCTTTTGATGATAAACCTACCTTTACACCATTTGCAACGTCTTATTGTGATGTTTGCATAATATGATCATTCCACTTCCTAGATGCATTTTGAAGGTCATTTCCTATGCCATGATTAATGAAGGAATGTGTAGGTGTTATCTTCTTCGTAAAATTTGGAAAATATGCCTCCAAGTATGGCTTGTACAACTATTTGATAGAATAGTCCTCATGTCATATTCCATATATGAAGTTTGATCAACTTGGTCAAACAATCCTCATCACATTGTACGATAGAATAGTCCTCATATCGTGGTTTAATGATCTAAAAGTTTGAATAAGAAGAGGTTCATGGATATCATTCTTTGCAAGGTGTCATCCACCCTGTTGAATTACCTGTTATATATTTTTCAGTCCCACCTTTTGTAATTTTCTAAACCATGGCTAGAAGCCTAACTGAAATAATTGAGTTTTCCATAAACTATCTTCACATTCCACAACAAAATTAAAATTTGTATTTGTCATTCTGACGAAGTTGAATTCAAGGTTCTAATGCCATGTTTCTGTTATTCCAAATCTCCATCATAATTTCCACTACGTGAGAGATATTTAGTACCTACTTGCTTTGGTTGCTCAGTTAGGTTATTCTCTTGCTTTATCTATTGTTGTACATGTATGCATTCAACACATACAGTCTTAGACTGCTACTTTGTCTACTTGTAAGCTTCTTCTAAATCATCATAATACCGTTGTAGCATAAACCCATGAAGCACGAATTTAACTTTACTTTTACAAATTTTGTGCTAAAGATGTTTACTGTCACTTATATTAAGGAGCATAATCATATATCTACAAACTCAGAAGCACCTATCTATAACTATCACCAGTCTCAACTTTACACTGATGGTACGTATAACATTAATCTCATCAAAGCATGATGCAGTTTTTGGTCAGCATGACTGACACACCATCAGGTATGACCCAATGACTGCAAAATACAAAGGAAAATAACAACCATAAACCAACTTCAGTAAACTGTTTACGTCTTAGCTTGCCCGTCCAATCATTCGTTCTTCCCTACAACACAATTTACTCTATAGTATTATTTCTATATCAGATCTATCTGTAGAATATACTTTTACCACCCAATCATCTTGAAGGATACAATCATTCTGTCATAATTTAGTATGCATCCCTTAAACCGGTATATTTTCTGATCCTATGAACTTTCAGAACAATGCCACACAATTCCTTGGATTTCTTTGACAGTACGTTAGTACTACCCACCCCTTGCTACATACGCTGAAATATAATGTTTAACTAAGGAACAAAATGATAGTAATTAAGCCAAATGGCCAGTAATTCTGGGACTTATAGTAAAGTGATAGTAAAATGGAGGTGTTCTTTGATTAAATTGTATAAACAACAAAGTAAAATTTGTAGACACTAAATTGAAAATCAATCTCAGTTAGCTAAAATGTACACATATTTGCCTTAAAATTAGTTCAATAGAAGTTATCATGCACAATTAACCTTGGGCACGAATTATGTGTTGTTGGGGATAAAATAGGCTGGTAAGATGCAGTAGATTAATTCATGAATGTATCCAAGGCCCAACATACAAATTTAAGTGTAACCAAACATTGCCTGAACAACAGATCATCAAACACGGTGACGAAAATTGTTTATTTTCTGATGAATTTTTTTCCAGAAGACCAGTTTGAATATTAATGATAGGCCTTGCAGATATGGCACAACCTAAGAATTGAAATGTGTCTGGCATGCAAAAATTTGTCAACCAACCCTTTGCATTAATTATTTATCCTATAAGAACGTCTTTGCATGCAAACCCAACCAACCTGTGGTACTGAAAGTATTCAATTAATCATATTATGATAAAACTTTGTAGAGGTTGTGAAAGACTATTTATACTATGGGCAAAAATGAATTGGCTGACCTTTGTGCTTCATTGTTTATTAGATTCATAGCTATAGTCAGAAATTTCCAAGGCCGCTTTCAAAGAGCTTGAAAGATTGTTTGGTGAATCTGATGGTTTATTTATCATTCAGAATAGTTGTTCTGCTGATCTCATAATCTCCTTTGAATTCCTAAATATCGGTTTTATTACTTCCTGATTTTGTGTGGCTGCAACAAAGAAGTTACGACATTCATTTAACCATTTGTATATAAAGAAAAAATATATCTAAGAAATCAATCAACATTTACCATTGATGAAGACATTATTTTTAAATTGAAACTTGGTTTTGTTAGGTGATAATCCATAGTAGTTTTTCTTCGATGGAAACATCCAGTTCCACAATAGTTTGGTCCTTGAATTTCCAACAATTCAACACAAAAAATATTGTTGAAAAGTAAGTACTTACATTAGTGATAGTCCTTGCTATCACCTCAACACACCATTATATCCATAAAACAAAATTTGTTGTTTGCGAAAATTTTGATTTTTCTGAAATGTATAGATGAAATTAAAATTATTCACTTATAAATAAAATTTGAAGCATTGACATGAAAGCAACAACAATAGTATTAGGTTAAAATCACTAATAGAATCGTTAGTCAAATATCAAATTAAAAATATAAATATTAATTAATTGTATAAAGCTCATATAGTCCAGGTTTAAGGATGGGTTGTATGTATTATTTGTATAATTGACTTTGGCTAAAGATACTGAAAATAAAAATTAAATTAAACACAAAAAAACTTGAATTTCAAATTTTTTTTGTTGAAAAAGAGAGAAAAAACAAAGTGTTCATTGATGAAAATATGAGAGTAGAGAGGTGATAGAGGTTTGATGATAAGCTAGAACTGATCGATAACAGGGAGAGACGTATGCGACAGATAGAGTTGTATGATAGAATCTACACTCTCTATTAAAGTTAGGCATGCCGTTAAGCAAATATTCTCTCTCTAAATTATAGATAAATTGATGCTTTAATTGAAGAGAATTTGATTAAAATTTAGAATTGAAAGGTCATTTTAGAACTTTTACGCAATAGTTAATTAATAAGTCTATTTAAGTAATTTCACTCCAAAGTAAATATTTAAAGTTAACCAATATAAGATAAACACTAATTTGTAAACATCAAAAGTTAATCCATATGAAAAAACTGATTCTTTAATTGAAGAGAATTTTGCTAAACCAAAATTAAAAGATTATTTATTAAAATCACATAACTAAAATTTATCCAAAATACATTCAAAAATCAAAAGAAGTAAACACTATAACTTGGTTAAATCAATATGTATACAAACCAAATCAATTGAACATCTTATCCAAAATATTAGTATTTTGTCAAAAGTTAAAATTAAATCTATTGTTAAAAAAATAAAAATATAGTAACATAAGCAAAATAATGTCAAGAATTTGGATTGTGAGCTAGGAGATATAATTTACACTCCAAATTAAAAACGTCAATTTATATTATTTAAATTGTTAAGAAAATTATATAAGTAAACAAATACAGTAAATAAATCCTCAAAAAATATTATAAAATAATAGTAATTTATTATTATTATTATTATTATTATTATTATTTCACATTATATCTTCGATGACTACACAAAAAATGAGAATACAATTTAAATTAATTTGAGAAATGCATTAGAAAAGCTGAAAAATTCAAGAGCAAAGATTGAAGGCATGGAAGATGATGTCTTTGCATGTCTGAAGTTTGAAGAACTAGTAGACTAGTAGAGTACTGTAGGAGTACAGCGCAACAATCTTCATTCTTTGACCATATGTGCAATCTTCACTATATGTCCTTGCGTTATTGTAAAGTAAAAAAGCTACCTTCACTGGCAAAGCTCAAAGAATTAAGGATATTGGTAGTTTGACAAGTCTTAAGACATCTTGACCTCTCTTATACTGAAAAGTGCAGAAGTTCCCTGGTAAACTAATACCATTGCAGAAAACCTATCAATGTTTAGCAGAAGTTCCCTGGTAAACTAATACCAAAGTCTACCGGAGTTGACAAATATTTATAGCAGAGTATTGATATTAATAAAGGGAGTAAAAAATTGTGGGATGCTTTGGAATGGACAATGATGCTTTGCAGAAAACATGGAAGAGGATGATGCAGTACTAGTAGGAGAGATAGAGATGGAAATGAAGATGATGCTGAAGAAGACGATGACACATTTGAAATTGCAAGATAGTACATCTGGCATCACAGGACCTCTATTCCAAGATAATATTACAAAATGAATTTGCATAAAACATAACATACACAGAATTTTACAACATTTGCCTAATCTACAAAAAAGTTACTAAACTTGCGAAATGAGTCTTGGTGGTTTCATTCTCCCACTCTAATCCATTCCACCAATCAGCCTCTCCTTTAATCATCTTGAGTGTGTTCTTAGCACTGTTTGAGTCAAGTGGTAGCCTCCTCAGCTTTGGGCAAATTCTCACATATATAGTTTCCAAGGATGGGAAAGGCAATGCAGTCAGGCTACATATGGACTGGAGATTGCGCAAACCCCATAAAATCAACACTTTGAGATTTGAAAAAGTAGTATTTTCATCACACGGATATCCTCCTCCTCCTGATTCCTCAGAAGAAGATATTATGTCTTGAAGACTACTACACCTCCATATCTCTAGTGTTTGTAGATTTGGAATGAGAAGAAGCCATGTAAGATTCACCATTGCGTCACACCCATCAAGATATAAGTAATGAAGTTTTCTGAAATGTGTACAATGGAGATTCCTTGCATCCCATGAGATAATTAATTTGGGGAGATTATAGAGGACCATTTCCTCCAAGCTTTCAAATAACCCAATCTCTGGCTCATCAACATTTGTGATGCAATCAAATATCCACTCTTTGATCTCTGAACACTTAAAAATGTGAAGAACTTGCAGTTTTTGAAGACGTCCAAGAGATAAATGCGATGATGAAGAAGAAGATGATGCTGAAAGTGTGGGTAAGCAAATCTCTTTACATTCTCTAATACCCAAAGTCCTTAGACAATTACACAAGTGGGGGTTGCTTAGTAACCTCTCAAGATCTTTGAAATCTGAAATAGAGATTACCAGACATTTCAATTTTTTCAAGCATCTGAATTCTTCAAATTCGAAAAATTCCTCTGAAGAATCATCAGATTTTAAAACATCCAACTCCAAAATCTCCAAATTCGATAAATTCATTATCATTCCCCGTGGAATTGAAACCTCTCTTCCAAGAAAACAAAGGTATTTCAACTCAGACAATTCACGAATGCTTGTGGGTAGTTTTGTGATTTTACTGCGGGATAGATCTAAGAACTTAAGATTGGGCATAGAAAGGAAAAAGTCGTCAATTATATGGTTCAAATCTTCGTTATTGGGAGCAAAGAAGGTTGAAAGGTTTGGGCAGCTTGGTAATTTTTCGAGATGAGTGATTCCAGTATGCATCAAGGATATTGTTTGCACCACTGTAGGATGTAAATCAATTATGGGAAATTTTTTCAAGTTGTAACCTGACTTCACAATAACCTTACCTTCATCTCTCCCAATGATCCATAAAGCTAATTCTCTAATCACATCATGCATTTTCACAATCTCATCATCATCATCATCCACGTTCTCTAACAAACATGTACGCTTTAGAGTGCCAATGATGCCATGACCGATATTAAGAGCTTCTTCAAAATCCTCAAAATTACCAATATACCCCATCCCAATCCATTTGTTTATTAAATCTTCTTTTGAAATTGATTCGTCTTCTCGATACAAGGCACAAAACAAGAAACATACCTGATCAGTAGCACTTGGTAACTTATCGTAGCTGAACTTCAGAAGGTGAAACACACGCTTTTCCATACCTGGAAACTTTGCTGCAGACTTGTTCAATTCTGAGATGGCACGTTTCCATTCACGAGGATTCGTCTTGCTTGCCATGGACGCACCGATGGTGATGAGCACTAATGGCACGCCATGACATTTTTCTGCAACTGTTTCAGCCAACTTTGGAATCTGTGGATCAGCATCAAGGGTCTGTTGTCCAACTTTTTTTTGAAATAAGACCCATGATTGTTCCTTGTTCAAGGATTTCACTTCAATTGTTTTGTTTGCTCCCATAGCGCCACATACATCTAATGACCGTGTTGAAAGAACAATTTTAGACTTGTTTTCAACACTAGGAAGAGGTATTCCTATACTTAGCAGATCAAGTTCTTCCCATACATCGTCGAGCAATATCAAAAATTTCTTCTTTTTCAATGCATTAAGAATGTCACTGGCTCGCGAACTTGAAGGAACACTATCAGACCATGAATTCAATCCCAATCTCACTCGAATGGCTTCTTGAACAGTTTCAATCTTTACCTCGCTCGATATAAGCACCCATATGACGACATCAAAGTCATTGTCTCTTTTCTGGAACCCATTGTTGATTTTCTTCAAAAGGGTAGTCTTCCCAATTCCACCGACTCCATACAATCCCAAGACTTGAATATCATCTTTTCGAAGGAGACTTAACGCATTTTCAAATTCAGAATCCAAGCCAACCGTAAAGTTTTCTGGCAGCTCTTGAACAGGAGGGCAAAGTGGATTCTCAGCCACAATTTCGAAGGCTCCATCGCGCTTCAGTTTTTCCACAAGTAGTAACTTCTTTACCACCATTTTGCCCAACTTGTAGCTACTCCAACAATTTTTAGGACAACAACCATTGAGGCACCTTCTCTCAAGATGTTGTGCCCCTTCAAGTATAATTTGGTCCACCTCAGGTCGGCTGTCTTCCACTCTTTTCATCCATCCGTCCACCTGATTAGTGCGTTTCATCTGTCGCGCCTCTTCAACGATGACCTTATTTTTTATGTCATTATAACGCTCAATCAATTGAGTCATTTCATCTTTGAGCTGGTCGACATTTTCTTCAAGTGCACGGATGTAATTGAGATGTTTTGTACTACATTCCATTACACGAGATACAACATCAATAATGGGACTAACAAAATCGGCCATGGTTCTTTAGGCACAATTTCAGTGAGGGGCTTGGTGTATTTTTTGCTTCAAAGAGGAAGAACAGCTTGGTGAAATGAAAACTTGAAAGTTGAAAGAAGATAGAGAAATTAATGTCTAGGAACTACTATAGCAGGCCAAATCAATTATATAATCAACTTGATGGAATAAATGTAAAGCAGAGCAGAGGTCCCTTGCTTTGAAAAAGTTAAAGCATTTTGGCTTTGAAGAACAAGGGTAGTATGCCTTTCACACTGAATAAATCTAAAGGCATTTTGGCTTGCCTATCAACTTGATTGAAAGAAAAAAAAAATGTACAAGAGTGGGTCATTCCTACATAACTTTGCATATGTGCCAAACTGATTTTCTCAGTAAAGCATAGCTTATAGCATAATTCGAGTTAATTGGTAGTTTAATCCGAATTAAATTTGTAACCAAGGTCAGTAAAGCATAGCTTATAGCATAGTTTAAATCAGTAAAGCATAGCTTATAGCATAGCTTGTAACATAATTCGAGTTAATTGGTTGATCTTTATCTTTGAGCTGCTAGATAATGGATTATATTCGAGTTTTTTATGTTTTAGACTACTTTGTTCTCTTTTTTTTTTTTTTTTCTAAACTTTTTTACTTATTCTTCATTATTGTTGTGTGATTTGGAGACCCAATTTAAGATTTCAGTGAGTGCTTAATGGTTCTTAATTTTATAATGGTTTCATTTTTAGTTGAAATCTTATCAATTTACACCATTAATGATGATGCCGCTGCAAATACCTAATTTACGTTCGATTCATTCCATATCAGTTAGCCGAATAAATTTTGATGTTATCCGTACAGCTAAAAAATCATCGCCTAACGCACGGGTACACCTACTCGTTGATACAGGTATATATGAACCGTATTTTGTATGTTTTAGCATGAACAAAAGTATGTGAAATGTTTGTTTACTGTCTTGTACATATTGTAAATTTCATGGAGCAATATCATTCTTATGCGAAATTTTATTAGATCAACTGTCCTAAAATTGAAGTCATGTTACTATCGAATACAGATCGACTATAAACTAATGTAAGTGATGATAAATTACGAACAAAATAGAATGCCGTCCAATCCATAAAATATAGACTTGATACAGGTAACACGCTTGATGTGTGGAGGTTTTATTGTTGCCTTTCGCCTGAACCACACAATGAGTGATGCCACTGGTATTGTCCAATTCATGACTGCTGTAGCTGAGATTGCACGGGGTGCAAGTGTTCCATCAGTTAAACCTGTTTGGAACCGTGAACGTCTTATGGCGTGAGACCCACAAAGAGTTTCGTGTATGCATCACATGTACGATGAATCACATCACAATGATGGTCTTTCCCTCGAAGAAATGGTCTACCTTGACGACATGGTTAACCTATCATTCTTCTTCAGTCTGCCTGAAATAGCAAGTCTAAAACGTCTCGTGCCACCTCACCTCCGAACGTGTTCCAAGTTTGAAATACTTGCTACATGCATTTGGAGATGCCGCACGATTTCATTCAACTTCAACTCATCAACTGATATGGTCCATTTCGCATGTGTAGTAAACGCACGCACAAAGCTCAACCCACCTTTGCCAATTGCATACTATGGTAACGCCCTTGGATTACCTGTAGCACTGACAACTGTTGGTGAACTTTGTCAGAATCCATTAGGATTTGTATTGGAGTTGGTTCAAAAAGCTAAGCCGATGTAACTGACGAGTTTATGAAATCAACTGCAGATTATTTAGTGACAAACGGTCGACCAAACTACGCAAATATTCGAACCTATGAAGTGTATGACATAACACATATAGGGTTCAAGGAAATTGATTTTGGATGGGGTAAACCACTATATGGCGGAGCCATAGCGTCCTCTATAGGGGAATGCTTCTTTCAATCATCTAGGAACAACAAAGGAGAGGATGGGATTTTTGCATTCGTAAGTTTGCCTAGACCATTTATGGAAAGGTTTGTTGTGGAGATCAAGAAAATGGTGAGGGAGGCTAATGGTGTGAACCTGTCCTTCACTGCTGTGTCGCGTCTCTAAGGAAATTTAGCAGATCACTTGGCTTCAAAATCAAACAGATTGTAACAGTTATATTGTCCAATGAGGATGCTAGAAAATAAATTAAATCATTTGAAATCGTGCTTTCATTCATATAATCATATAGAATGCTGAAAATCTATAGTATTATGATTTAATTTGCTTTTTTTTTTTCGTTTTTCCTGAACTTAACTGTAGTACAGTTATTTTTGAACTTAATTAACTGTGGTAGTTTTCCCTCAAGCAATGATTTCTAATAGTTTTTCATTTGTTGAATTAGGAACTAACCATGAGTTCATGACCAACAACTTTTGCTAAAAGATCGGTCAAGTAATTTGAGATATATCTGTAAATCATTGCTTTAAATTTTAACCCTCAACATATATTTTTTTTCAACATATTTTTTTTTTTCAGAAAATTATTGCTTAAGGTTGGATTTCTTATGAAAAACTCAAACATAGGGGGCTAAATTATTGTACGGGTACAATTCTTTAAATTTTAGCTAAATTTTTTTATATATATGAACAGAAAACTTAGGGAAATTTGAGTTTTTTTGGGGTGTGGTTGCACCTCGGCGCAGCCCCCTGGTCTGTCCTTGAATTACATGCAGAGTCTCCTTAAGGGGACCAATAAATACATTACATTGACTAAGAGCCTCTATCTTCCCTGCTAGGTAGTCTGCTGCTCTATTGGATTCTCTAAATACATGCTTAAAGTCTACTGATGTGTGTTGGAGAAACAGGTCTGACAAGGTCTGTCAGACTGTCTCCTTATTGAATGAACAAGTGTAGTTTTACACTTAGTCCCACATGAGTTGTGGGAAGTGGGTAAAGATGTTCAAATACAAAATTATTACACTAAGGGTGTAGCCCTTTGGGTTACCAAGTTTTTTCGCGGCTCGGCTCTGTTCGGTTGCCAAAGGGTCTGACCCGTTTCATTAAGTCTGCCAAGAGATGTGCCTGTTGAGAAAAAAGTGTGTGTCTGTTGTGAACAGGCACGACTTAGCCTATAAATTGAGTATTGTTCTGGCCAGTAAGCACACAATTCATTCAGACTAAGTCTGCTTCTCTCTCTATAGTATTCGAAGTGTTCTTCTTGTTTGTTCGCCAGTACTCTGCTATTACAGTGCAGTCTAGCAGAGTGTGAGTGTAAAACAGTTGTATCTTGGGAGACTATCGTCTAGTATCTGTGTGCACCAGGACGTAATATTGTCTTAAGGATATTGCTTCGGCAAGCCTCTGTTCATCTCCTTAATCAATCAAGTTGTGTAGTAAGTGTTATTGTATTCGTGAATTCAATTAATATATTATTTGTTTTTCTGTTTGAGTTGTACATTCTTTATTTCTGTAATTCGTGTATGCTATATTCCTGAGTTCATACAATATAATCCCAACAATGTGCACTTTGCTCATTCTGCAATGTATTTCAGCAACTAAGTCTCTGCAATACCATGGTGGGTTTTCAATCTTATTGATAGCTTTCACAACCCTGAGTGAATTAGAACAAACCTTCATCTTCTTCAAGCCTAGATCAGCTGCACTGGCCAAACCTTTAGCAATAGCTTGCAACTCTTGAAACCAGAAAGAGTTTATGTGATTTGTTCCAAAGTAACTCAGTAACATATTACCTTCACTGTCTCTAATTAGTCCTCCATATCCTGCACTTCCTAATTTGACTGAGTCATCTGTATAGATCATAAATGTACCATCTGGTGGCTTCTCGCATTGACAGTAAATAGTTTCCTTACATTTGAAATCAACTCGGATTCCAATTCTGTCAATACAAGCTCTCACTTAAGGTGTATCCTTCACTACAACCAACGTTTGGAGATACAACTTGATATCTTTCAGTAGTCTGTCTCTAACCACTGTAGAAATAATTTAGTTGTTAGCTTCAATTGCTTTCTTCCCTCCTCTATATTGCCTAACTCAAAATGCGCATGCGTAGGGGCAGAAAGAAAAAAGGACCGAGCTGATGGCAAGAAAGGAAGGAAGCTAAGCTCCAGATGCAGAAGATCCTAACTAAACCCTATTGGCATGACAACTCTATACTCATGACAACTTCCTGCACATCTCAACATCTGTTTATCGCTGTTTACTGGAAGATACAGATACATCCTTTTATTGTGTTGTATTTTATTCTCAAATTCCATAAGACAAAACCGAATAAATCTTTTTATTATGTTCGATAAATTCCATAGGACAAAACCGAATAAATCTTGATATAATCCACTTAGCTAAAAAATCTTCGCCTAATCCGTGCGTAGCACAGGGCCACCTACTATATAATCATATAGAATGCTGAAAATCTATGGTTGTATTATGCTAATATGGAAAAATAACCAGATATGAAGATGAAAAATGTTGTGCAGGACTGCAGGGACATGCCTTGAATGATGGTAGTACAGGTTCATAGCTTTCTGCATGTCATTGACAGCACTGTTGGGTATCCCATTGGAATTACTTAACAGAGCTAAAGACGGTCTAATAGAGGAGTTTATAGATCAATTGTAAAATTATTAGTAACAGACAGTCTACTGGACTTTAGAAATGTCAGAAACTTCCAAGAGTAGTTTGACACATGTGGGGCTTGAAGGCCCATTGTAACACCCATGAGTTTGTGTTAGTCCCACATTGCTAAGGAAGTGGTTGTATTGGTAGTATATAGAGTTTCACCATACACTATCTAATGTAAAGGCCTTTTGGGGAAAATCTAGAGGGGTGGACCCTGATCCAAAACCCTCTACTGTTGGATCACTTTAGTGACTAAAGAGAGATAAGTATAGTATTTGACACTCTCCGGGATAACCGATGAATCCTAGGTACTTATATTAAGCAACATGTGCAAAGCACCGAGACACAGTTGTTAATGAATTCACCTTGCCTGTCACACAGTTATTAATGAATTCACCTGCCTGTCTATTTTGCCGGAGTTTCATGTGAGCATAGATTAAGATCTGAAACCATAAATTTGATATACACAGTATATATATTGAAGTATACATTCATAGCTTGATGCTATGACCAGAGACTCACAAAGCACCGAGCACGTGGGTACGGGTAAGGTAAGCCTGTGCAGTTTAATAATGAATATGGTTTCAACTTACCTGAGTCAACTTACTGAGTAAACTGGATCATGTCTGTATAATAAATATCACTATTGTTGCAAGCTGTCAAGATAATGGACTTGTGATAGCAAGTATATATTATGATCTGAAACCATAAGTTTGATACAGCCAAATAAATCTTTGTATTGCATAATGACCATGGCAACACCTACCTCTTTAGTCTTCAAGGTTGAAAGGAAAGAACCTGAACTCATTGTTCCTTCTAAACCAACACCATATGAATTCAAGAGCCTTTCAGATATTGATGATCAAAAGGGTCTTCGACTTCACACTCCAAACTTGCTATTTTATCGAAACGTTTTGGGATTGGAAGGAAAAGATCCCGTAAAGGTTATCAGAGAAGCCATTTCAAAAGCACTTGTTTACTACTATCCATTTGCAGGTAGGATCAGAGAAGGGCCTAATGATAAGCTTATAGTTGAATGCACTGGCGAAGGCCTCGTGTTCATTGAAGCATATGCTGATGTGAGGTTGGAGCAATTTGGTGATGTTCTTCAACCACCTTTCCCAGGTGCAGAGGATCTCCTTTATGATGTTCCAGGCTCGGACGGCATTCTTCATTGCCCTTTGTTGTTGATACAGGTATGAATCCTATTATATTATACATGTTAACACAAAAAAGTGTGCATGTTGATGTTGTGTTGTCTCTCTTGCTATGTAAATTTCATGGAAAATATCATTTTTTTAAGCAAAATTTTATTGGATGAACTGCCAGAAAATTTTCAAGTCATGTTAGTATTGTATACAAACTTTAAACATAATTTAACCTTAAGAGACTGTATCAGCTTAGACATTAGAATACTGGGTCAGCTTAGACATGTTAATACACACATATACAAAAATTACAAACACAATGACTGTCCTTCATTTCTTAACTTCTATATATACTTGATGCAGGTAACACGCTTGATATGTGGAGGATTTATTGTCGGCTTTCGCTTGAACCACACGATGAGTGATGCCACTGGTGTTGTTCAATTCATGACTGCCGTAGCTGAGATTGCAAGGGGTGCAAGTGTTCCATCAGTCAAACCTGTATGGAACCGTGAACTCCTTATGGCGCGAGATCCAGTTAGAGTTACATGTGTGCATCATGTGTATGATGAATCACATCACAATGACGGCCTTCCCCATGAAGATATGGTCTACCTTGACGACATGGTTGACCTCTCTTTCTTCTTCAGTCTGCCGGAAATAGCCAATCTTAAGAATCTTGTGCCACCTCACCTTCGAACTTGTTCCAAGTTTGAAATACTTGCTACATGCATTTGGAGATGCCGTACAATTGCACTCAATTTCAATTCTAGTGATTACGTTCGTTTTGTATGTGTAGTAAATGCACGCAAAAAGTTTAACCCACCTTTGCCAGTTGGATACTATGGCAACGCCCTTGGATTACCTGTAGCACTTACAACTGTTGGTGAACTTTGTCAGAATCCATTAGGATATGCATTGGAGCTGGTTAAAAAAGCTAAAGCCTATGTAACTGACGAGTTTATGAAATCAACTGCAGATTTTTTAGTGACAAACGGTCGACCAAACTACGCAAGTGTTCGAACCTATGAAGTGTCCGACATAACACATATAGGGTTCAAGGACATTGATTTCGGATGGGGTAAACCACTATATGGTGGACCCATAGCGGCCTATATAGGGGAATGCTTCTTTCAATCATCAACGAACAAGAAAGGAGAGGATGGGATTTTCGCAATGGTAAGTTTGCCTAGACCTTCCATGGAAAGGTTTGCTGTGGAGATTGAGAAAATTGTAAGGGAGGCTAATGATGTGAACTTGTCCTTCACTGCTGTGTCGCGTCTCTAGTATGAAAATAAATCATTGGAATCTTTCTTTCATGCATTAGTATTTGATCATTTATGAAGAATGCTTGTACAGTATTTATTAACTTTATTAAGCAAACTTTTATTAAGCAAAATCTGTTGTTTTCTTCAAATCATGCAAAAAAAAAAAATATTAAAGTGTGGATTTTGCTTAGTGATGAAATCTGTTCTGCGCGCATATCACATTTCATGATCCAAGATGTATACATTTTCACATGGTTTCTTTATATTTTTAA
The DNA here is from genome assembly GCA_023053565.1 of Aquilegia eximia. NCBI lineage: Eukaryota > Viridiplantae > Streptophyta > Magnoliopsida > Ranunculales > Ranunculaceae > Aquilegia > Aquilegia eximia. Next base: position 21,784,238 of record JALIGU010000005.1, read on the forward strand.
ATTAGAACTTGATTCGTAGATCTTCAAAATCTCACATCATTAATTTAATCAACTTGTATTAATAAAAATTTCAAACCATTTCAATGTAAGTATATTATCCTGCTAAATGTGATGCGTGTTTAATATCGATCAATATATTTTAATCATAAAATCTTGCAAGGGTGATCACCTTATAACTTGCCTTCACATCCACTTAACTGTTATTTTATTTGAATTTAAACTCGCAGCTTAACCTTTCTCTCATCTTCTATTCTGCACGTCTGTATCGAAAATATATATATATATATATATACTGCACACTCGTCTTCAACCTTCTGTGCATGTCTAGCATTTATGGTTATGAACTTACATTCAGTATTAATATAACCAGCAGCGCAAAGAACTGAGCCTCAACATGCAGGACAATAATGAATATGGTTCCATATGGAAGCACTTTTTAATTCATTCTTAAGACCTGTTTATCCATGAAATACTGGTTGCAACTTCCAAGCTGTCAAATTATTAAATCTCAATGGTCTAGCTCCGTGACACAAACTTAAATAACCAAATTGTGCAACCTGACAGTATGGTTGAACCTTGTTTCTATCGGACAAACTATCCACTTATGCAACAAACTATGGTCCAATTCCCAACGTATGCAACAAAGAAAATTAGGTTTAAAATTATCATCAAAATATCAAGTTATACCAATTTATGCAATGTTGTCAACGGAGTTCTAACAGATGTTAATATTTGCTGACTGTATTATTTTTTATCATTTTTTTTTTGCTAACTGTGTAAATTTGTTTGAACTGTTTGAACTTGAAGAAGACATTCTAATAGAGAAAGAAATTGTAGAAATTAGGTTTTTAATTTGGGAATTAGGTTTTCGGATGGGAACTGTTGGATTTGGGGATTTTGTGTGATCTTATAAAAGAGAGAAGACGATCACGTACTATAGACATGACCTAGTCAGCAAACAAATTTACACAGTCAGCAAAAAAATGATAAAAAACAATACAATCAGCAAATATTAACGTCTGTTAAAACTCCGTTGACGGCATTGCATAAATTGATATAACAATAGTTTGATGATAATTTTAAACCTAATTTTCTTTGTTGCATAAGTTGGGAGTTGGACCCTAGTTTGTTGCATAAGTCAACAGTTTGTCCATTTCTATCCTAACGATGAACTTTTTAACTAACAACATGGTGCAAAGTTGTTTTTAAAACTAACTATCAGAACGAAATCCGGTCAGAATCTCAGACAAAATAAATAACGTGCCTAAAAAGTGCACATGTGGCGTTGACCAAGCCACATATAGCTAAAAAGATTAATCAAAATACTCAAGCCATCTAGAGGAGTTAATTCAAATTAAGAAAAACAAAACTCCCAAAACTAAAATTAAACTAAAACCCACTAATTAAACTAAGAAATAATTATTTCAAAACCTGAAATGAACTAAAACCCACTAATTATTAGGTTGGTAGTGCCTTTGGGAATTAAATGTAGATTTGTTGTTTCAAAGCAACAAAAAGCTGTGAAGAAAGCATCTTACTCTTGTTTTGCTACAATCTTCTTCTTAAATTGTGATGTGTATGTGTTAGTATCAGCAAAGAGAGTGATTAAACTTGGATTTCGATGTTGAAGTTTGGTTGATGTAGGGGTACTACATACTTCTACCAATCAAAAGCAGCCACGTGGCACAGTCGTTCATCCATCAGGTCGCCACGCTCTCTACCTGCTAGTAGCTCGACCACACCAGCTCGACCTCATAACAAGCAGCGGCCTGCTTATACACATGTGCTCTCATTCAATGCACAGAATATTCTCGTCAGTTACATAATTAAATCACAGGGATGATCCACGCGCGTTACACAATTAATCCTCATTATGATGGCGGAGAATCTGCAAGATCCACGATCCACGCCTTTCTACCTTCTATAAGAACAGAACTACGATGGCTTGATCTCTAAGTTCAATTCCCCCGAGCTAAGAGTACGTAGGCAATCTCGATCCCAACGAGGTGCAGCCACCCCGACCTAAAACATCCCCTTTGGTCAAGTCTCCCAGCGACCTGACCTAGTAGTGCATTAATCTAGAAATAGGTTAATACATTTGGCGCCGACTGCAAGGAATTCGATATAATCGAAAAACCCAAACCCTCCCACCCAATATCAAAATCACTCATTCAAATGACTACTACAGAGTTAACTATCCATGATCTGCATGCACAAATCACTCTTTTGCAGGAAGAAAATGCACGCCTGGAGGCCGCACAAACCAACCCCGCAGAAGCTGAAAATAGCGGACTTGGAGTCACTCCCGCTGATGATTCCAACCAGAAATACGAGCAGCTCAGCCAACAACTGGCGGAGTTCAAAGCCTCCCAGGCTCTCCTTCACCATTCTAAGAGCCACACTGCGGAGCAACTTGCTGTACAGTCCCTTCAACAGTTCCAGGAGTCTCCTTTCTCCAAGGAGATCCTTGAACATGATTTGCCGAACAAGTTGAATGCCCCCAAGTTCGACCAGTATGCCGGAGTCGGAGATCCAACCGACCACATCAAGGGATTCCGGAAATCACTTCCTCTGATCAAGGAGGATCACCTTTTGTGTTTGTTGTTCCAGTCTAGCCTCACCGGACCTGCTCTCGACTGGTTTCACCGTTTGAAATCAGGATCCATCAGCTCCTTTGCAGAGCTCGAGAAGCAGTTCGTCATCTTCTACATCCACAACAAGAAGCGCCCAGTCACCATCGATTCCATCGTCAAAGTCAAGCAGCGAGATGGTGAGTCACTAAGCGTTTTCTTTGCTCGTTTTAAGTCTGAATTACACTCAATTCAGGATTTTGCAAAGGAGCACGAGACCTTTGCAACCATCGCATTCACTCACGGTATGACCCAGGGGTCCGACCTCCACAAGTCGCTAGCCATGAAGCGACGATCCACTTCCATTGCAGTTATTTTCCACTTCATAAAAGATTCACATCCACCGTCGGATCAACCCACGTGCCACACAATGACTATATCAGGCAAGACGTGCGCCAGTTGCCATAACTGCACAGCTAACTGCTCGAGGAAAATCTTCCACTTCCCCGTAAGAGCGCCATGATTAGTACAGACAAGCCTGCATGACTGCCACGTCAGCAAATTCAAAAAGCATACTACAAATCAGCATCGATAAGAGTCCTTAGTCTTTTCAGCCCGACTTCCACAGCCGACCTAAAAAGAGGGGGCTTATGTAGGGGTACTACATACTTCTACCAATTAAAAGCAGCCACGTGGCACAGTCGTTCATCCATCAGCTCGCCACGCTCTCTACCTGCTAGTAGCTCGACCTCATAACAAGCAGCGGCTTGCTTATACACATGTGCTCTCATTCAATGCACAGAATATTCTCGTCAGTTACATAATTAAATCACAGGGATGATCCACGCGCGTTACACAATTAATCCTCATTATGATGGCGGAGAATCTGCAAGATCCACGATCCACGCCTTTCTACCTTCCATAAGATTAGAACTACGATGGCTTGTCTCTAAGTTCAATTCCCCCGAGCTAAGAGTACGTAGGCAATCTCGATCCCAACGAGGTGCAGCCACCCCGACCTAAAACATCCCCTTTGGTCAAGTCTCCCAGCGACCTGACCTAGTAGTGCATTAATCTAGAAATAGGTTAATACAGTTGATATGATTTTACATTATGTGGGAGTCGGGGACTTTGGACTAAGTTTAACTTAAATATTAACCAAAAGGATTTAAGACTAGCATTCTAGCAATTGCAAAATGACGATAGCAAGACCTAGCTCGTTAAAATTCAGAATTCAGAAGAACCTGAACACATTGCTTCTGCTAAGTCAACACCAAACTTGCAATTTTATCAAAAGGGTCTTCGACTTCACACGTACTCCAAACTTGCAATTTTATTGATCCGTGAAGGTTATTATAGAAGCCATTTCAAACTAGTTTATTGTTGAAAATAGGTTCTCATAGAATTCATTTTGGATTTGGATTAAGACTTTCAATTTGATTAGTAATTGTGTTCCTATTAGGAATTGATTTTGTACACCCTTAAGGCTATAAATATAAGGTCTTGGGGATTCGTTTAGTATCCTCAATAATTGTGTATCTCCTCGATAGAGGTGTGAGGATCCATCCTTAATGTGTATTCTCTTTGAGAGAGTTGTAAGGATGTGGTAGAGAACATAAAAAATTGAATATTAAGTTGAAGATTGATGTGAAAAAGAATTATGTGGGTGAGAGGAAAACTTTGGTATGTGGTTAATGTAGTGAAAGCGTAAAAGAATCAATAGATTCGATAAAAACTAAAAGATAAACTAAGATTAAGAGAAATTCTCTTTGTTTGATTGAATATAAGTTGATTGATTAAAATTTTCGTACATAGAGCTCTTATATAGATAACTCCTTCATAACAAGTATAAATCAACTAAGTAGTGAAACCTTGTATCCTAAGTCATATAGAAAACTATAAGGACTTTATATACTTATTAAAGACTTTTCTAGACACTTCTAATAATTGCCTAAATATTAAAAACAAAAATACATGAATCAAACTATATTCTAATACTCTTAAAACTGTATGACACCTAAATAGTAAACTCATGAAAAATAGCAAAGAAGGCAATAAAAGACATCCTAGAACTATATTGTGTAGATGGTATTTGGTCGTTTGAACCCTATTTTGTTGAATTTGAAAAGTGGATCCTTCATGGACATTGGCCCTTTGGGGTATTAATGGACGTTTGATTTGATGTGGCTTTTAAGGGCGTTGTGGGCATCGATGGATGTTCTTTTGGAAGAACTATGATGGCTTCATCCCTCCAAGGGTACGTAGGAAACTGCTTTGTGGTGCAGTCGATGTGAGAAAATGAAGTTCGAATGTGTTCGTGTGTGATCGGCTCAGATTTGGGAAATCTTCACCGAAGTGAGAATTGTTGGAAAATAGGTTCTCATAGAATTCGTTTTGGATTTGGATATCTAAATCCATCAAGGATAGAATTTGGTATTGGAATAAGACCTCCAAAATTAGTAATTGTCTTCCTATTGGGAATTGATTTTGTACACCCTTAAGACTATAAATATAAGGTCTTAGAAATTTATTTAGTATCCTCAATAATTGTGTATCTCCTCGAGAGAGGCGTGAAGATCTTGTTTTTTTCTCTCTTCACCACTAGTCCTTTTATAGCTCAAAATGAGTTGTTAATGGTGGAGTAATAGCAAAAAACGGCTAGTGGAAGAAGACTAGTAAAATTAGCACGTTTTAAACAATTAATATGCTAGGGTAAAATAAATTCAAAAAAATAAAATAAATTCAGACCCCAACATGTCTTGGCGGAAGCATACTACAGCAAGATTAGTTCTGGTCTTGAGAGGGAATTTGAGTTGTCAGCTAGACAAAAAGCCGTGATTGGATGTGTGCAAGCAGAACATGCCAAAGATTTTCTCCTTGCCATCCCGATGGAAGGGCTTGGACAACGCATGACCCCGGTAGAATATCGTGCCATTCTTCGTTATCGATTGATGATCCCTCTTTATTCAGATGGTGAACTTTGTCCAGTGTGCAAGAAGAGCAGACTTGATGCTTTTGGGGACCATGCGGCCCATTGTAAGCATTACCCCGGCTTCAAGTACAGGCATGACCACGTTAGAGATATCTTGTGTGATGTGTTCTGGCGGGCTGGAGTACAGGTTAAGAAGGAGGCTCCTGTTAACTTTCTTACTGATCCTAAGGAAGGAAGATCGACATTACGTCCTGCTGATATTCTGGCCTATAACTGGTCTGAAGGTAAACATGCGTGTGTTGATGTTACAGGGGCGTCTCCGATGGTTGGGCTGGGTGCTGGGATTTTTGAGGTGGGGCTAGCAGCTAGCAATGCAGCAACAGCAAAAGTGGAGAAACATGACGGAGCTTGTAGGGCTAACCAACATAGCTTCATCCCCTTTGCATTTGACACATTTGGATTACTAGGCTCAGAAGCAGTTGAGCTCCTCAGGAGAGTGCAGAAGGTAATGGATAGCAACGTGATGACTGCGGGTTCGAACGAATATGTATTTAGGAGAATCGGGTTTGCTATCCAGAAAGGACTTGCCGCGCAGTTTGTAGCGCGTTTGTCCTCTACGTTTGTGTAATTTGTTGAGCTTATCAATAAAATCTTATTTTTTTTTTTAAAAAAAAAATAAAATAAAATAAAATAAAAGTTTTTTTAAGAGACCCAAAGGTCCTAAGGCCCAGCCTAGTGATTGGTAGATCAAAGTATATATATTATCTATATATGCATTGGCATAGGTTTGAACCCCACACCTCATGTGGGTAGTCAAAACTCACTACCACTAGGCCTCACTCCAAACCATGTTTATATCTAGGAATTTTTAAATATAACATCAAAAACAAACAATCTCCCAATTTATATTTAAAAAACAAAATATTTGAGTAAGAGATGTAGAGAAATGCTTAAGTAAAGGATGTTTCGATTTAACCCTTTATGTAGTGAAGATGTTTTTTACGTTAAAGAATTTAGAGTGACTAAGGTCTTGAACTCTAATTCTAGGATATACAGAGAATGCTCACCACACACTCCTCTACTAGTGCAACCAACACAATTCGGCACTGCACTTGTATCCCAGTTTAAGGGTCTGTTTGGAAACCTGGAATTGAGGCTGGAATTAAAAATTATTTGTCAAAACATGCAATTTTGTGCATTTGGAAGGATTTTAGCCCATAAATTTAAAATGGAAATCCCCAAATATTAATGAATCACAGGTTTCTTATGGGAGTTAAAACTTTTGATTCTAGGCTTGATTGAAAATTTTATTTTCTATGTAAGGAAACTTTAATACTATCATGTATATTATTTTTCTTTTATATCACTTCTTTAATTTCTTTTCTCATCTCAATCTATTTTTCTAAACATAGTAAAAAAAAATTAATATTAAATGATTAAATCAAGAAAATGGTTCTGGGACCTCATTAAAAATCTGCAAAACACAAATGGCCCAACTAAGAAACCCACTGTAAAAAGAGCCCTAATTAAGCATTGGTCGGGATAATAAAGTACATATTTGACGTACAAATTGTAAAAAAAGTCATGTTTCCATTTCAGTCTGCGACAATCTGGAAGATGTATGACGAAACTACCCTCCCCACCTTGACGAATATGCAAACAAGTCTTTGCATTTTTATGTTATGTGTTTGATGCAAACAAATCTATGCATTTTATGGTTTATGTGGTTGTTGTTGTGAATATGCAAACAATTCTTTGCATTTTAATGTTTATATGTTTGTGACTGATGCAAACAAATCTATGCATTGTATGGTTTATGTGGTTGGTGTTGCGAATATGCAAACAAGACTTCGCATGTTATGTAAACAAGACTTCGCATGTTATGTTTATGAGTTTGTGGCTGATGCAAATAAGTCTTCGCATTTATGATTGGCATTATAGTATGGTACAAATTTACTTTGTGACATTAAATTTAATGAGAAAGATACTGATGTGTTAGTGTGGTAGATAATAATGGTTACTTATCAATTTATCATAAGGATTCAAAGAAGATTGAGATGTATCAATTTAAGTAGTCTTTCTTTCTTCTGTCTATATTCATCCATTCCATAGGGTCCCACCCCATATCTCTCTTTCTTCCTTTAACCTTTGTATTACATTGTAACGCCCTGGGATTTCGTCATCGCTCATCCTGGTGCGTCAAGCACCATACCGCTCACTAATGTCAATATTATCCCTCTTTAGTCACTGCGAATATCCAGCAGTAGAGGGTTTTGGATCAGGGCCCACCCATGTGGTTTACCCGAAAAATCCTTGACATTAGTTAGAGTATGGTTAAGCTCTATACACTACCAATACAACCACTTCCTTGGCAATGTGGGATTAACACCAACTCATGGGTGTTACATACCTAAAAAAAATTAAGCATAATTTCAAAATAATTCAAAGAGGAAGATGACGAATATTGGAGCATGATTTGAATCAGTAGAATAAATTGATAAAATTCAAATCAACCTCATCAGATCTCATATCATGAATTACAAATTCTTTCTTATGATCTCTTTGTTGCAAAACCCAAACTTATAATTAAATTATAAACACTATGCGCAATTCTTTACTAAAATTTGGATCTGCAGTTTTTGTTTTCATGTTAGAGAGAAGAGAATTTATAAAAATCTTGTTCATGAGAAGTGGAGAGCGAAGAATGAGGGCCTGAGGGAAGAAGAGATTACAAGGGGGTATATTCGACTAAAATACCCGTAATTGACGTCTGGGCCTTTCTTTACAAAAAGTTCCCTAACCGGGCCAATGTTATATTTCAGTATCTTAATTGGGTGTTTTTTTTTCCTGTGATTAAATTTACTAAAATCATAAGTCATAGAATTATAATTTCAGTTCCAATTCCCAAGAAAGTTTTCAAACAGACCTTAAGAGTTTTAGAAATTAAAACTCAACCTGCATTAAGATGTTGTCTAACTGTGTTGTGCTTACGACTAATTTATCGGTTCTTGTCGTTATAGTACATTTGCAATAGCTATTGTACTATGACAATGGAATAATACGGGTTGAATCGGTTTCTAAACCATGTAGCCTTCTCACTAGTAGGAGCTGGTGGTATGAATTTAGACTCCATCGATGATGGTGCCCTTAGGCTCGACCCGGTCATAGATAGATCAAAGAATATACAATTATCTATGCATTGGCATGGTTTGAACCCACATCTCATGTGGGGAGTCCAAACTCACTACCTAGGGCTGTTAAACGAACTGAACAGCTCAAGCTCGGCTCGGGCTCGGCTCGTTAAAAGCTCGATTCGAGCTCGTTCGTATAGCTAAACGAGCCGAGCTTGAACATAAAGTAAAGCTCGTATAAAATTTGGGCTCGGCTCAAGCTCGGCTCGTTTATAAACGAACCGAGCTCGAACATACCAAAGCTCGGCTCGTTTAGATAAAATCCTACTTTTATGTGTAATTTAATCAAGTAGCTCGAGCTCGGCTCGGGCTCGAGCTCGTTCGTATAGCTAAACGAGCCGAGCTTGAACATAAAATAAAGCTCGTATAAAATTTGGGCTCGAGCTTGCACATACAAAGCTCGGCTCGTTCGGCTGGTTTAACACCCCTATCACTACCACTAGGCCTCACTCCAAACCATATCTATATCTAGGAATTTTTAAATGTAACCTCAAAAACCAACAATTTTGCCGGTAATGAATTCAGGAAAATACGAGTAATGCATTACCAGGCCAAATAATACTACACTACAATGACTATCAGCAACCGTGTTTGATAGAAGCCTCAAATAGACCACAGTATTTGATAGAAACCTTGTTCTTTTCTAGGAATTATCACAGTTATCAGAACTGTGATATTCTTTTTTCTCTGTTTTTAATTTCTGTTTCTTAAACTTGTCCTTTTTCACTTTCAAATGAAGAAAGCTGCATTAAAGTATATTCCATATTTAATAGGATTCTATCAAGTCTTGAAAGCTAGCGTATGTACAAGTTGTAGTTATCCAAAAGAAATGTCACAATCTTTCTTCTCCGTCAAAGGTTCTGAAGTTCTGAGAAAGATATGTTACAATCACTCTTCACCTGAATTCATCAGCTATACAGGTTGAAGGTGTAGCTCCTCAGTAAAAATTTGAATATCTCGCAACGTTCTGAGACAACGTAGATTAGACAATGACCATGGTAACGCCTACCTCGTTAGTCTACAGGGTTGAGAGGAGAGAACCTGAACTCATTGCTCCTGCGAAACCAACACCATACATATTCAAGAACCTTTCAGATATTGATGACCAAATAGGTCTTCAATATCAAATTCCAAACATGCTATTTTATCGAGATGTTTTGGGGATGCAAGGAAAAGATCCTGTGAAAGTTATCAAAAATGCCATTTCAAAAGCACTTGTTTACTACTATCCTTTTGCAGGTAGGCTTAGAGAAGGGCCTAACAATAAGCTTATAGTTGAATGCACAGGCGAAGGCGTTATTTTCATCGAAGCAGATGCTTATGTGAGGTTAGACCAGTTTGGTGATGTTCTTCAACCACCTTTTCCTGGTACAGAGAATCTCCTTTATAATGTTCCAGGCTCTGATGGTATTCTGCATTGCCCTTTGTTGTTGATACAGGTATGAATTCTTGCCATGATTTAATTATTAGATTGAAGATTCATACCCTTTTCAATGTGCGCGAAAAATCAAATGAATGGACTGCCCAAAGAAATTTAATGTCGTATCAGTGTTGTAGATGCTCAATTTGCTGAGGCATCTAACTTAAAACACTGGGATTTTCATAACCATCCAACTGACAATAGACTACAAAAACAATACAATACCCTGAAGTCCCTAAATGGTATGTATACTCAATGCAGGTGTGTGCTTGATGTGTGGAGGATTTATAGTCGCCTATCGCTTGAACCACGCAATGAGTGATGCCACTGGTGTCGTCCAATTCATGACTGCCGTAGCTGAGATGGCATGTGGCGCGAGTGTTCCATCAATTAAACCTGTATGGAACCGTGAACTCCTAATGGCGCGAGACCCACCAAGAGTAACTTGTGTACATCAAGTCTACGATGAATTTCACTACAACAAAGGCCTCCCACCCGAGGCCATGGTCTACATCAACGACATGGTTGACCTCTCTTTCTTCTTCAGTCAGGCTGAAATAGACAGTCTGAAAAATCTTGTGGAACCTCACCTTCGGATGTGTTCCAAGTTTGAGATACTCTCTACATGCATTTGGCAATGCCGCACTATTGCACTCAATTTCAATTCTGGCGATAAAGTTCGTTTTGTATTTGCAGTAAATGCACGCGCAAAACTCAACCCACCTTTGCCAGTTGGATACTATGGTAACGCCCTTGGATTACCAGCAGCACTTACAACTGTTGGTGAACTTTGTCAGAGTCCATTAGGGTATGCATTGGAGTTGGTTAAAAAAGCCAAAGCCGATGTAACTGACGAGTTTATGAAATCAACTTTAGATTTCTTGGTAACAAAGCGTCGACCCAACTACACAAATGTTCGAACCTATGAAGTTTCTAACGTATCACACATAGGGTACAAGGATATTGATTTTGGATGGGGTAAAGCAGTATATGGTGGAGCCATAAAGGCTGATATTGTCGAAAGCTTCTTTCAATCATCAAAAAATGAGAAAGGTGAGGATGGGATTTACGTGCTGGTAAGCTTGCCAAGACCTGCCATGGAAAGGTTTGCTCTGGAAATTGAAAAACTAACAAGGGAGGCTAAAGCTATGAACTCACCCTTAACTGAGTCGTGTTTCTAGTAGGAAATCTCGCTGGTCGGCTGGTCGCTACTAAAATTAGCATCACAGTCAAAGAATAAATCATTTGCTTCTTTTGGTTCAATTTATTGCAAGTACATTTTTCTAAAATGATCAATTTCTAAACTCTGCACTACTGATTCTTGTAATAAAACTCAATGTTGAAGGTGTACCTCCTTGGAACAAATTTCAATGAATGCTTCTTTCAGTCATCGAAAAACAACAATGGCGAGGATGGGATTTTTGAAATAATGAATTTGCCAAGACTTTATCATATTTCTTCCAAGTGTTCATAGTCTTCCTATATGATTATGGAGAGACTACAGTTGTCTCATTTTCACCACAAAACCCAGCCACCAGTTTCATCTTCTTCTTCTATATCCAAATTATAAACCCAGCGACCAGTTTCATCCTTTTGATTTAGGGTTTGTAACATTCCAATATCACTTTTATTATCCTTTCTTACATAGTGATTAGTGATCATTCCAGCTAAAGGTGATCATTCCTTCTGGGCCTTTCATCCCCTACAATTTCGTTTGACCGGTATCCTGTGCTTTGGAAAATAAAATAGAAATCCATATGGTGCATTCTGAGAAATCCACACTACATGCTGAACACCCCCCCCCCCCCCCCCCCCCCCCCCCCTCCAACTCTGACAGGGAAATAAACATTCAGGGGGTTGCTGGACAGAAACTTATCTATTGCGTGTACGTCGTCTCTCCAATATTCTATTCTATGAACCTGAAGAGTAAATACTACAAACTAATAGGCCTAAATGACTGCATGCCTAGTTATAAGCTTGTTTATGTCCTAGTATAATAGAAAACTCTGATCATGGATCCATGATTTTAGCAGACTGTCCGAAACAGAACAATAACAAGAATGGCACAACCAAAGTAAATCTATTTATATTTCCTATATTGAAATTAAGTGATCGAATTATAACAGATATTTGACCAGAGTCGCCATTCAACAAAAATACTTCCAAAGGCACATAAGATGAGCCAAACCTAGGTGGGCAGGGTTTTTTTTTTTTTTTTGATTGGCAAGGGGGTTGAAGGGACCCCTACCCTTTTAAATTACGTCTGGAAACTTATATCAACAATCAGCTGTTGACGTGTTTTGAACCCACAACCTCTCCACTTTGTGAGAGGGGTGCTACCCTTGAGCCACAGGCTCATTAACAACCTAGGTGCAGGTTGCATGATCTTGCTACCTTTAGCACATTGAATGGCTAGAAGACGAGGTCCAATCCGCATCTGCCACACCTATACCGACAACAATGAATGCTATTAGTCAACAATATATACATTCAACCAAGGATATCATTTGTAGAACTTATAAGGTCTTTGTTTAAAGAGGTAAAAATGCATTTCATTTTATAGTAGAAAAGTGTGGATTGTCTGATGCAGAACCCCAAAAATACAAAACTAAAAAGCAGGCAGGAAAATTGGTCAAAACCCCTATGTTTTAACCGGGCTTTGGCGTGAACCCCCAGTGTTGTCCAACCTTGGCGTTAACCCCCTTCCGTTAAGCAACCCCTCTCAAATTTCTGTTCATTCAAAGTTTGTTTACCCATTATACCCCTAATTCAAATAATTTGTCTATACTCTAAACCGCCCAAAAATTTGATTACCTGTTATACCCCAAAATTCAAATTCAAATTTAAATTAGTGAAGTTAATTCTGATAGCCAATTTTTGACAAACCCCCGAAAAGTTCGCCTTACTAGGTCGAATCATACTATTCCAAAAATAATTTTCGACCGACGTTAGAGCATTCCCAATGCAAGGTGGATTTTGGGGTGGGGTGGATAAATCCACCTTGAAACTCAAAATAATGTCCCAAGGGAAGGTGGATTTTCAAAAGTGGGATCCCACAGGTGGATTTCAAGGTGGGAGAATCCACCTTGAAATCCACCTGTGGGTGGTAAACCGGACGGCATGTCACATGCCGTCTTAATTTAAATTACAATCGGACGGCATGTCACATGCCGTCCCATTTTTTTTTTAAGTTTTACGAAGTGTTTTAAAACTTTTGGTCTCGAAAAAAAAAATAGGACGGCATGTCGGATTTAAAAAAAAATCCACTTCCTATTACAAAGAGTCCACCTTCCCTTGGGAACTCTCAACCTTGTAGAGTTTCACTTTGAGTCAGCAAGGTGGATTTATCCTAGTGGCGCATATATGGCACCTATGTGGAGGTGGATAAATCCACCCTGCATTGGGAATGCTCTTAAAACTTAAAAAAAAAAAATGGAACGGCATGTGACATGCTGTCCGATTGTAATTTAAATTAAGACGACATGTGACATGCCGTCCGGTTCCACCTGTGGGATCCCACTTTTGAAAATCCACCTTCCCTTCGGACATTATTTTGAGTTTCAAGGTGGACTTATCCACCCCACCCCCAAAATTCACTTTGCATTGGGAATGCTCTTAGGAGGTCCATTTAGAGTCAGGTGGAACTCAAACTCGTGTCTGTCCCCTTTATCATATTTTTAATTATTTTTTTGTCCTTCTTCTTTTTTTTTTTTTTTTTGAAATCTCTCTTCTTTTCTCTTGCTCTCTCTTCCACTAATGTCGGTCTCCACCGTATCTGTTGTGCGCAGCGGAAACTAATGCACAAATAAGATGATCGAACTAGTGTATGAAATAAGACAAAACGACAAAATCAAACAAGCAACCACACAAGACACAAGATATACGTGGTTCGGCAATATGCCTACGTCCACGGGAAGAAAGAACGATGCTTTTCTTATCGAGACAATTGTACAAGCCCTCACAAAGAAAACCGAAGTCTTCTTCCTCACAAAAAGTTCTCAAACTCTCTAATGGCTTCTCACAATCTCTCTCTTAGAAAACTTAATTAGGTTTTTCCACTTCTATTTGGCTTTATAACATAGCCTTACAATAGACCACGAATTGGGCTTAAACAGGGCACATATGGAGCAAACATGATGAGGACGTACGTACGCCATAACTACGTACGTACGTTGTACCGGGATATCACTTCGTCTGTGATACAGGACGTACGTACGCCTTAACTACGTACGTACGTTCTATCTCCTGAAAGTTATCTGTGATACAGGACGTACGTACGTCCTAACTACGTACGTACGTTCCTGAAGAAAAAACTTCCCTCTGCTCCTTTTCCACAAAAAACCCAACAATTCTCCACCTCGGCGAAGATTCAATAAATCTAAGCCGACACCAAAAATAAAACAAGTCACAAACTCCCACACATGTCCCGAAAGACCACCTCGGCTGCACCACCTCATGGTTGCCTACGTACCCTTCTGCTAAGGGATCAAGCCATCGTAGTTCACTTCAAGATATACTATCAACTCGAAGAAAGGATATGGACCAAATCTAGGCAATGATAGAACTTAGTCCCTGAAACCACTTTAGTCAACATGTCAGCCGGATTATTGCTAGTATGAATCTTCTTTAATAAAATCTCACCATCTTCAATAATGTCTCTGACAAAGTGATGTCGCACATCAATGTGCTTTGTACGGGCATGATAAACTGAGTTCTTTGCTAGATGTATGGCACTTTGATTATCACAATGAACCATAAGCTGATCCTGCACAATACCCAAGTTTTTCAACATACCTCATAACCAAATGGCTTCCTTAAAGGCTTCAGTCACAGCCATATATTCAGCTTTTGTCGAAGACAAAGCAACAAGAGATTGTAATGTAGACCGCCAACTAATAGGACCACCTGCCAATGTAAAAACATATCCAGTTGTAGACCGACGTCTCTCTATTTGACCATCATAATCAGCGTCCACATAACCAACACAAAACTGATTCAAATCCCTTCCCTTTTGAAATAGTAAACCAACCTCCACACTACCTTGAATGTAGAGTAAGGTCCATTTCACAGCTTCCCAATGTTTCTCACCAGGATTATGCATGTACCTATTTACAGTGCCAACTGCATGCCCAATGTCGGGCCTTGTACATACCATCACATACATCAAGCTACCAACCGCACTTGCATATGGATAACGTATCATGTAAGCACGTTCCCTATCAGAATTAGGAGACATAGAAGCATTCAAGTTAAAATCTTTTGAGAGAGGTATACTCACAACTGTACCAATCTCATATTGGTTAAATCTCTGTAACACCTTCTGTAGATAGGTCTTTTGAGATAACCACAATCTTCCATTATCTCGTTCCCTCTGAATTTCCATGCCAAGTATCTTTCTCGCATCACCAAGATCTTTCATCTCAAACTCTATAGACATAGTCTTTTTCAACTTGTCTATCTCCACATTGCTTTTGAAGGCTATGAGCATGTCATCAACATATAAAAGCAAATAGATAAAAGAACCATCACATACCTTGCCAAAATAGACACAAGGATCATATGGACTTCTTATGTACCCTTGCCCAAGCATAAACCAAGTAAACCGCTTGTACCATTGTCTTTGAGATTGCTTTAACCCATACAACGATTTCTTCAATTTACACACCAACTTGTCATTACCCGCATCTTTATACCCACTCGGCTGAGTCATATAGATCTCCTCATCTAGCTCACCATGTAGAAAAGCAGTTTTCACATCAAATTGAGCTAACTCCAAATCAAATTGTGCTACCAAGGCCAATAGGATGCGAATGGAGGAATGTTTCACAACCGGAGAAAAAATTTCATTATAATCAATTCCCTCCTGAGCATAGCCTTTTGCCACCAATCTTGCTTTGAAGCATACATTTTCACCAGGAGATCCATCCTTCTTAGTGTACACCCATTTGCATCCGATTGCTTTCTTTCCCTTAGGCAACTCCATGAGTTCCCAAGTTTCATTTTTATGAAGAGATTTCATCTCCTCATCCATGGCTTTCTTCCACCTTTCATAATCACAACTTTGTAGTGCTTCACGAAAAGTTTATGGAATACCCTCATCAACAACCGAAAGTGCATAAGCTACCATATCATCAATAAACTATTTAGGAACACCGGCATTTCTCTTGGATAATCTAGATGCAATTGGACCCTCATCATTAGGATCCACATGTACTGTATCATCAACCGTCTCATCATCAACCTCATTATCAGTCATGTCATCAGAATCTGTAACACTAGGAACCTCAATACTTGGAACCATCATAGTAGACGTCTTCAAAGATACAGAACCACATGGGACACGTGGAGATATCTCAGTCTCCACCCACTGTGAAACCTCTTTGGCCTTGCTCTCCACCTGATGAGAGCTCTTAGGCTTCAACATAGAAGCCTCATCAAAAGTCACATCTCTGCTTAGAATAATTTTCTTCAATTCTGGATCCCATAGATTATAACCTTTTACTCCACTTTGTAGACCCATAAATAAATACTTCTTTGCACGAGGATCCAACTTACTCTCTCGGACATGATAGTAAGCTGGACACCCAAACACATGAAGAAAACAATAGTCTGAAGCAGGCTTACCAGACCAAACCTCCATAGGAGTTTTGCCATCAATCGCAGTCGAAGGCAACCTGCTAATAAGGTGACAGGCATACACAATAGCCTCAGCCCAAAACACTTTGCCTAACCCAGCATTAGACAAAATAAACCGAACTCTCTCCAGTAAAGTTCGATTCATCCGTTCTGCCACCCCATTTTGCTGCGGTGTCTCTCTTACAGTGAAATGGCGTTCAATACCCTCATCCTGACATACTTGCAAGAAGGGATCATTTTTGTACTCTCCACCATTATCTGAGCGAAGTACCTTGATCTTTTTGCCAATTCGGGTTTCAACTAACTTCTTCCATTTCATGAAAATTTCTAGGACTTCATCCTTGCTCTTCATGGTGTACACCCACACACGCCTAGAAAAATCATCAACAAAAGACACAAAATAATGCTTACCTCCCCAAGATGCATTCTTGGTAGGCCCCCAGACATCCGTGTGAACAGAATCAAGAGCTCCACTAGTATTGTGGATAGCTGTGCCAAATTTTACTCTTGTCTGCTTGCCCAGAATACAATGCTCATAGAATTCTAATTTACAGGCGATAGCACCCTTTAACAACCCTTGCTTTATCAATCTTTGCAAGGATTTTTCACCAGTATGTGCCAACCGCATATGCCACAATCGCGTAGTCTCTCTAGCAATCTTTGATGTAACCTCAGACACGGCCACATCACCAGTAATTGTACTACCTTGAAGGAAGTACAAGTTCCTTTGTCGAATACCCTTGAGTAAAATTATTGCACCAGCGACAACCTTTAGAACGCCATGTTCAAGTACCACCTTGTAACCATTGGCTTCTAAAATACCAACCGAGATGAGATTTTTCTTCATGTCAGGAACATATCTAACATTCTGCAAGTTCCTTATAATTCCATCAAACATCTTCAGACGAATGGTACCTATACCCATTATGTGACAGGGTTGATCATTCCGGATCACCACTACACCACTCTCCTGCTTCTTAAAATTAATGAACCATTCCCTTATAGGACATATATGATAAGAAGCAGCACAATCTAAGATCTATTCATTACCACTAGTATAACAAACCATTGATGAAACGGATAAAGAATAATCAGAACCTTCGTCATCATCTTTAGTATCACATGCAACATTTACCTCAGAGTTTTTCTTCTTGTCCTTTGCTTTGGCTTTAGGACAGTCTTTCTTCCAATGCCCTTTCTCCTGGCAAAAGGAGCATTCGTCCTTTGCTAGAGCTCGACCTCTCGACTTTAACCGATCTTTTCCTCTACCACCTTGGCCTTTCCTGTCATTAGACCTTCCTCTTGCCACCAAGACCTCGGGTGTAGAGCTCTTGGACTCTTCTTTATCCTTCTTCTTACACGCATGAGTTAACAATGCTGCAGAAATCTCACCATACACTAATTTTTCTTTCCCATATGTGAGTGTGATAGCCAAGTGTTCATATTCGTCAGGTAACGAATTTAAGAGACACACTGACTTGCTTTCATCACTCACATCTGCTCCTAGATTCACCAAGTCAGCAATTAGATTTGTAAAATCATTAAGATGCTCCGTCATTGAAATACCTCTTCTCATATCTATTCGATAAAACTTTCGAAGTAGATAGTTGTTATTGTGGATAGTCTTTGTCATGTACTTCTCCTCCAATTTTGGCCACATCTCCTTTGCAGAAGCATCATTCATCACAAGATATTTAATGTCTTGTGCCAAACACGATCTTATGATTCCACAAGCTCGTTTGTTCATCTTCTTCCAATCCTTCTCTTCCACACCTTCTGGCTTATCCTTCAGAACATCTTCTAGGTCTTGTTGACATAGAGCATCCATTACCTCACACCTCCACATGCCAAAGTTATTGGTGCCGGTAAACTTCTCAACATCAATCTTTGCTTGATGGAAAACCATTGTCTTGATTTCCCCCTTCGAGAATTCAATTCTTCTGCCATCTTTTCACCAACCTTCATGCACTAAACAATCACCAAACGAAGGTAAACAAATCTGAAATTTACACCGGAATTTCAACAAACACCTTCTAGACGCTCAAGATCTAACCGAAGCTCTGATGTCACTTTTTGTTCGCAGCGGACACTAATACACAAATAAGGTGATTGAACTAATGTATGAAAGTAAAACAAAACGACAAAATCAAACAAGCAACCACACAAGACACAAGATATACGTGGTTCGGCAATATGCCTACGTCCACGGGGAGACAGGATGATGTTTTTCTTATCGAGACAATTGTACAAGCCCTCATAAAGAAAACCGAAGTCTTCTTCCTCACAAAAAGTTTTCAAACTCTCTAATGGCTTCTCACAATCTCTCTCTTAGAAAACTTAATTAGGTTTTTCCACTTTTATTTGGCTTTATAACATAGCCTTACAATAGACCACGAATTGGGCTTAAACAGGGCCCATATGGAGCAAACATGATGAGGACGTATGTACGCCATAACTACGTACGTACGTCGTACCGGGATATCACATCGTCTGTGATACAGGACGTACGTACGCCCTAACTACGTACGTACGTACGTTCTATCTCCTGAAAGTTATCTGTGATACAGGACGTACGTACGTCCTAACTACGTACGTACGTTCCTGAAGAAAAAACTTCCCTCTGCTCCTTTTCCACAAAAAACCCAACAGTATCCCCATCACGGTTCTATATTATAGACCAAACTCTGATATTTCAATGTACAAACCACGCTTGTTTTGTCTGGAACTTATCACAGTTGTTTTTCTGTTTCTTTTCTGGAACTTATCACAGTTGTTTTTCTGTTTCTTAAACTTGTCCTTTTTCACTTTCAAATGAAGCAAGTTGAATTTAGGTGTATTCCACATTTAATAAGATTCTATCAAGTCTTGAAAGCTAGCAGTGCAAGTTGTGGTTATCCAAAAACAGAAGTCACAAGCTTTCTTCTCCTTCAAACCTAATATGTACAAGTGTAGCTTAATATGTACAAGTGTAGCTTTTGAGAAACATATGTTGCAAACTATCTTGTGCTCTTCATGTAAATTCATCAACTAATACAGGTTGAAGGTGTAGCTCCTCGGTACAAATTTGAAGGTTCTGAGACAACATAGATTAGATAATGACAATGGTAACGCCTACCTCGTTAGTCTACAAGGTTGAGAGGAGAGAACCTGAACTCATTGCTCCAGCAAAGCCAACACCATACATATTCAAGAACCTTTCAGATATTGATGACCAAATAGGTCTTCGTATTCAAGTTCCAAACTTGCTGTTTTATCGAAGTGTTTTAGGGATGCAAGGAAAAGATCCTGTGAAAGTTATCAAAAATGCCATTTCACAAGCACTTGTTTACTACTATCCATTTGCAGGTAGGCTTAGAGAAGGGCCTAACAATAAGCTTATAGTTGAATGCACAGGCGAAGGCATTATATTCATCGAAGCAGATGCTTATGTGAGGTTAGACCAGTTTGGTGATGTTCTTCAACCACCTTTCCCTGGTATAGAGGATCTCCTTTATAATGTACCAGGCTCTGATGGTATTCTTCATTGCCCTTTGTTGTTGATACAGGTATGAATTCTCACTATGATTTTATTACTAGATTGAAGATTCGTACTCTTTTCAATTTGTGCAAAAAGTCTAATAAATGGACTGCACGAAGAAATTTAATTTCACTTTATTGTTGTAGATACTCGATTTGCTGACTTTTAAATTAAAACACTCAGATTTTCATAACCAATACAATGTCCTGAAGTCCTTGAATGGTATACTCGATCAATGCAGGTTACACGCTTGGTTTGTGGCGGATTTATTGTTGCCTTTCGCTTGAACCACACAATGAGTGATGCCACTGGTGTAGTCCAATTCATGACTGCCGTAGCTGAGATTGCAAGGGGTGCAAGTGTTCCGTCAATCAAACCTGTATGGAATCGTGAACTCCTTATGGCACGAGACCCACCAAGAGTAACATGTGTGCATCATGTGTATGATGAATCACATCACAATGACGGCCTTCCCCTTAAAGAAATGGTCTACCTTGACGACATGGTTGACCTCTCTTTCTTCTTCAGTCTACCGGAAATAGCCACTCTTAAGAATCTTGTGCCACCTCACCTTCGAACTTGTTCCAAGTTTGAAATACTTGCTACATGCATTTGGAAATGCCGCACAATTGCACTCAATTTCAATTCTAGTGATTACGTTCGTTTCGTATGTGTGGTAAATGCACGCAAAAAGTTTAACCCACCTTTGCCCGTTGGATACTATGGCAACGCACTTGGATTACCAGTTGCACTTACAACTGTTGGTGAACTTTGTCAGAATCCATTAGGATATGCATTGGAGCTGGTTAAAAAAGCTAAAGCCTATGTAACTGACGAGTTTATGAAATCAACTGCAGATTTTTTAGTGACAAACGGTCGACCAAACTACGCAAGTGTTCGAACCTATGAAGTGTCCGACATAACACATATAGGGTTCAAGGACATTGATTTTGGATGGGGTAAACCACAATATGGTGGACCCATAGCGGCCTATATAGGGGAATGCTACTTTCAATCATCAACGAACAACAAAGGAGAGGATGGGATTTTCGCAATGGTAAGTTTGCCTCGACCTTCCGTGGAAAGGTTTTCTGTGGAGATTGAGAAAATGGCTGCTGTGTCGCGTCTCTAGTAAGAAATTTTAGCTGATCGATCAGTAGAAAATAAATCATTGGAATCTTTCTTTCATGCATCAGTATTCGATCATTTATGAAGAATCCTGGTACAGTATTTATTAACTTTAATAAGGAATCTGCTATTCTGCAAATTTATGCTCCATGTACAAACTTTTATTAAGCAAAATCGGTTGCTATCAACCTTATCATACAAACCAAGTTGGCCATTTAAGTCATGCTTTCTAGCATTAGAACAGGCCGGGCAACGCTCGTTAATTAGTTAAAGAATCTAGTAATAAAGATAAAATAGGGGAGCTTATGAGATCATTGACAGGTCTAGTAGCGAAAAGTGTTTTTACCACCTGCAAAGAACATTAATAACAAAGATGACAATGGGAATTGGTGTCTACATCTTCCAAGAACTTTAGTCCGTCATACTGAGCAACTTCAACTTGACTCATTTTTGCACTTGATTGGTGATGTGACTCTAGTGGATGAGGACTCGTGGGAGTGGAGATGGAAGAAAATAATCTCTTCATGGTGAAATCATGTTATCGCTGCTTGGTGTCGAGGGTATGTCTTAGAGATGTGGAAGCTATATCTTTTCCAATTGTAAGGATCTTTACAATCGATAAGCTACAAAGGAGAGGTTTTATGTTAGCAAATAGTTGTGCTCTATGTAAGTGTGCAGAGGAGGACATTGAACATCTACTCTTCAAATGCATTGTGGCGAAGCAAATCTGGACTGAACTTGTAAATCTCAATGGAACTGTATACAGCAGAATTTCAACCTGGTCATCTCTGAAACTAGTCATGTCACAGTGGCCTATTATGAATGGTGTGTTGTGCGCAGTAGAAACTAATACACATATAACGATGATTGAACTAATATATGAAATAAAACAAAAATGACAAAATCAACAAGAAAACACACCAAGACACAAGATTTACGTGGTTCAGCCAATGTGCCTACGTCCACGGGGAGAAAGGATGAATCTTTTCTTATTGAGACGATATTACAAGCCCTCACATAGAACACAATACGGCGTTCTTGCTCATGAAAGTTCTCTCAAATCTCTAATGACTTCTCACAATCTCTCTTTCTTGAAAAGTTAGGTTTTTCATGCTTCTAATTGGCTTTATTATAGCCTTACACATTGCCTACACGAAATTGGGCTTTTATATCTAAGCAAAAAGCAACTCGGAAATCAGGCCCATTTAAGCTGAAAATAGGAGTCCGTTCGAACGCCCAAAAATCCCGTTCGAACGTCTTCAGTCAAAAAACACTTCTGAACGCAGAAAACGTAAAACCATTCGAAGGTCGCGAAATTCTGTTCCAATGTACTTTGTCAGACTGCATACCCCTTTTCAACCGTTCGAACGTTCAGAAATCCCGTTTGAACCAACTGCACTTGAAAACACATATCCGTTCGAACGTCTTCCTCCTGAAACGTTTTTTGCACCTGAAAAAAACATATAGAAACCCAACAGGGTGATAGCATCCAGGCAAGGATGTGGGTTGTTTACCTTATGCTATAGCATGGTGCATTTGGAATTTTCGGAATAATGTGATCTTCAGAAGGCAAGAGGTTGTGGTAGCAAAGGAAATCAAAAGGATTAAGGGGATTGTATGGCTGTGGATGAATCTGGATAGCAACGTGATGACTGCAGGTTCGAACGAATATGTATTTAGGAGAATCGGGTTTGCTATCCAGAAAGGACTTGCCGCGCAGTTTGTAGCGCGTTTGTCCTCTACGTTTGTGTAATTTGTTGAGCTTATCAATAAAATTTATTTTTCAAAAAAAAAAAAAATTATATATTAATCGTGGCCCGAAGGCTTACAAGGACAAGGCCCGAAGGCTACTGATGCTACCATCTAAGCGTCCACACCGCCACCTTGCAACTCGAGCAAATGGGCCTCCTAATCTCGAACCATGTCCGAAGGCTGACCCATCTAAAAATTACATGAGAAATTCCCCCAAACACTATTTATGAGAATTGAACTCACAACCTCTCACTCGTGGAAGTGTTTGAGAGGGAACAAACCAACTGAGCTATAGTTGCTTGTTGGGAAGGTATCAGGTTTGCAGAACTGTTATTCAACTGGCAGGTCACTATGGCAGCTGGAGGAGGGTACACTCTGCAGAAGTGCAGAACTGATGATGACAAGTGGTGTGGGGATCTGTAAAAGAGGAGAGGCTAATGCATTCTGAAACAGCTTGGAGGGTATGTGGGGATCTGTAGGTTTCACTGGTTAGTGCTCTGTATATAGACTGACCAGTGTGTGTTGTACTTCATTGATCTATCTATAAAATTATAACATTTGATCAAAAAAAAAAAAACTCTAACAAGCGTTATCACCTTTTGATCATAGTGCATTACTATCCAGATCCTCGTTAGGGAGGCTATCGCATATACTACACGAAGCAAATTTGGTAAGGATTTTGCCGGTAATGAATTCAGGAGAATACAAATAGTGCATTACTAGGCCAAATCATACTACGCGACAATGATTATAAAACTGTGGTTCTATCAGCAGACAGGTAATGCAACATGATACTACGCAAATTATCATTTTGCGCAACCTTTCTGATAAAAATCTGATATTTCAATTTACAAATAGACCACAGTATTTGATAGAAACCATGTTCTTTTCACTTTTCTAGGAATTATCATGTTCTTTTACCTCTATTTTTTCTGTTTCTTAAACTTGTCCTTTTTCATTTTCAAATGAAGAAAGCTGCATTAACCTATATTCCATATTGAAAGCTAGCTTATATGCAAGTTGCAGTTATCCAAAAACAGATGTCACAAGTTTTCTTCTCCTTCAAAGCAAAATTGCACAAGTGTAGCTTCCGAGAAACATTTGTCGCAAACTCTCTTGTGCTCTTCATCTAAATTCATCAACTAATACAGGTTGACGGTGTAGCTCCTCGGTACAAATTTGAAGGTTCTGAGACAACATAGATTAGATAATGACCATGGTAATGCCTACCTCGTTAGTCTACAAGGTTGAGAGGAAAGAACCTGAACTCATTGCTCCAGCAAAGCCAACAGCATACGAATTCAAGAATCTTTCAGATATCGATGATCAAATAGGTCTTCAACTTCAAATTCCAAACATGCTGTTTTATCGAGATGTTTTGGGGATGCAAGGAAAAGATCCTGTGAAAGTTATCAAAAATGCCATTTCACAAGCACTTGTTTACTACTATCCTTTTGCAGGTAGGCTTAGAGAAGGGCCTAACAATAAGCTTATAGTTGAATGCACAGGCGAAGGCATTATATTCATCGAAGCAGATGCTTATGTGAGGTTAGACCAGTTTGGTGATGTTCTTCAACCACCTTTCCCTGGTACAGAGGATCTCCTTTATAATGTTCCAGGCTCTGATGGTATTCTTCATTGCCCTTTGTTGTTGATACAGGTATGAATTCTCGCCGTGATTTAATTATTAGATTGAAGATTTATACTCTTTTCAATTTGTGCGAAAAATCAAATGAATGGACTGCCCGAAGAAATGTAATTTCGCTTTAGTGTTGTAAATACTCAATTTGCTGACTTTCAAATTAAAACACTCGGATTTTCATAACCATCCATGTAAGTGACAGTAGATTACAAAAACAATACAATATCCTGAATTCCTCGAGTGGTATACTCAATGCAGGTTACACGCTTGATGTGTGGCGGCTTTATTGTCGCCTATCGGTTAAACCATACAATGAGTGATGCCACTGGTGTAGTCCAATTCATGACTGCCGTAGCTGAGATTGCACGTGGCGCCAGTCTTCCATCAATCAAACCTGTATGGAATCGTGAACTCCTTATGGCGCGAGACCCACCAAGAGTAACATGTGTACATCACGTCTACGATGAATTTCACTACAACAAAGGCCTCCCACCCGAAGCCATGGTTTACATCAACGACATGGTTGACCTCTCTTTCTTCTTCAGTCTGGTTGAAATAGACGGTCTGAAAAATCTTGTGGAACCTCACCTTCAGATGTGTTCGAAGTTTGAGATACTATCTACATGCATTTGGCGATGCCGCTCTATTGCACTCAATTTCAACTCTGGCGATAAAGTTCGCCTGATATTTCCAGTAAATGCACGCGCAAAATTCAACCCACCTTTGCCAGTTGGATACTATGGTAATGCCCTTGGATTACCGGCAGTAGTTACAACTGTTAGAGAACTTTGTCAGAGTCCATTAGAGTATGCATTGGAGTTGGTTAAAAAAGCCAAAGCCGATGTAACTGACGAGTTTATGAAATCAACTGTAGATTTGTTGGTAACAAAGGGTCGACCCAACTACACAAATGTTCGAACCTACGAAGTTTCTAACACAACACACGTTGGGTTCAAAAACATTGATTTTGGATGGGGTAAAGCAGTATATGGTGGAGCCATAAAGCCTGATATTGTCGAAAGCTTCTTTCAAGCATCAAAGAATGAGAAAGGTGAGGATGGGATTTACGTGCTGGTAAGTTTGCCAAGACCTGCCATGGAAAAGTTTGCTCTGGAAATTGAAAAACTAACAAGGGAAGCTAAAGCTATGAACTCACCCATAACTAAGTCGCGTTTCTAGTAGGAAATGTCACTGGTCGCTACTAAAATTAGCATCACAGTCAAAGAATTAGTAACAGTATTATTTTCTAATGAGGATGCTAACAATAAAGAATATGCTCTTTTGGTTCATTCCTGTGTTAGGATTCCTTCTTCCTATGTGTTAGGATTCCTTCTTGCAGGTGTAATACACAAAAAATTTATATCAGTCGTGAGTTTGATGAAAAGTCAACTTCTAGAGTCTGCACTACTGTATACTTGTAATAAAAATTAAAGGTTGAAGGTGTAGCTCCTAGGAACAAATTTGGATGAATGCTTCTTTCAGTCGTCAAAGAACAACCAAGCAGTGGGATAGAATTTTTATCATAATTAATTTGCTAAGACCTGCCATATATATTCTTCTTACTGTTCATAATCTTCTTAAGGGGGACTATAGTTGTCTCATCTTCACCACCAAACTTGAACAGATTTTCTTAGGTTTCTTCTTCTTCGATATCTTAATGCTAAACCCAGCCACCAATTTCATCCTTTTGATTTAAAGTTTGTGACATTCCATATCACTCTATTATACTTTCTTACATAGGGTTCTAAAGTAAATTACATGCTAGAGGTGACCATTAAGCCCGGGCCCTTTCATCCCTTAGAATCTCGTATCCAGTCCTTTGAAAATAATAAATTCTAATGGTGCTTTCTGAGGAGTAGAGACCTAAATCGTTCAGACGTGTGATTGTTCTTCAACTACATGCCGAAAACTCCCTCCACCTCTGGGTATACTGCTGGGTTAGCAATCAATTATACAGTATCTGATGGGGAAATAAATCTGTCTCACCAATATGTAGACAGAGAAACTTTATCTATTGTGTAAATCTGTCTCCCTGATATTCTATGAACCTGAGTAGATAGTACAAAGTTTTTTTTGATACTACAAAGTAATAGGCCTAATCAACGCCATGCCTAGTTATATGCTTCTTTTATGTGCTAGTATAGGAAACTCTGATCATGGATCCATGAGATTAGCAGGTATGTCGGAAACAGACCAAGAAAAAGAAAACGCACAACCAAAGTAAATATATTTATATTTTCTATTGAAATTAAGATGGTAACATTTTCTCAGTTAAGTGATCGATTTATAACAGATATTTGACCAGAGTCACCATTCAACAAAAACACTTCCAAAGGCACATAAGATGATTGAGTAGTTGATGAGCCAAACCTAGGTGTAGGTTGCATAATCTTGCTACCTTTCGCACATTGAATGGCTAGAAGACGAGGTCCAATCCGCATCTGCCAAACCTGTACCAACAACAACGAATGCTATTAGTCAACAATAAATACTATTGAACCGATGATATCATTAGTAGAGCTTATAAGGTCTCGGTTTAAAAAGAGGTAAAAAGAATTTCATTTCACAATACAAAAGTTATAAAATACAAAGCACGATAAGATATGGCCAAGGGAAAGCAAGAAAAGTGTGCAAATATATAGTATGGGCAACCCCGGAAGCTTCGCCCGAAGATAGGATTCACTCACAGATGCAAAACCCCAAAATACAAAACTAAAAAGCAGGCGCGTGTCAGCTTCCTAGAATAAATTTCACCCACACGTATTCAATGGAATGTTCTTGTATTTGAGTCGATGCATGCACCAATGGAAAAATATCAATGATCATCTGCAAATCGTCATGAGCCCTCACCCATTGTTCGTTTCCAGTCATATATCCTACTGTATCACCAAAGCAATCATAATTAACAGCCTACTTTTAACACATGAGGAAGACCTTGCTCTTCCACCACATCACAAGAGATTGCAAACAAACCTAGGGCACACCCAATCCATTTGGCGGACTCTCTAGTAGAGCAACAGAGTTGGCAGAAATTAGTGATAATTCTTTTGTAAAGCTTATCAATGCTCAAGATCGTCCCTAGAGCGGCAGACCAGGGACGCAACTCTACAAGGTATTTCAGCCCTTAGAAATTATCCAAGGGTAATAAGGACGGGAAAGAATTAGAAGAATGCAAATTGCAAAATCTAAACTTCAGCAACAAAATTTTGAAAAGCTGAACCTTTTTAAGCTAAATCCATTTTGCGTCTTAGGAAACTCACGTCTAGATAAGTTATGTGGATTTTCTTCTTATCAAATCGTCAGATCTAAATTACTAAGCCTGCCACTAACCCCGCCTTCCTCATCTTTGCAAATGTGACTTTGCCTTTTGCATTTCTTCTTTAAACTTACAGTCAAACACCCACTAAGTGGGTTAAGGACTTAGGGGGGAAATCTAATAATAGTGATGCATACCAAGACATAACAGTAACAAATTGGCCTACATTAATTGAAAAGGTTCACATTGTAACGAGACACAATCTAACTTTACAGATAAATATAGAAATCGAAATAATTAGATGTTTTTATACCTCCACTATTCCTTTACGAGGTGCATGTATCGCAAGACACAAACAATAGTCACTCTTTGACAGTTCATGATAACTGGAACTTGAAGCAACTGTATCTCTTCCGACTAGCATCTCCATGAAAAGACAGCGAGCATTACGATATCCCTGAGATAATGGATAAGCTCAATGGAAGGAAAATGATTCAATAACCAGTGTTTATATCATTAGATGCTGAATGATTACCTTCCATATACGCACAACAACAAGTGCTCGAGTGTCCAGTAATAAAATACGCCCAAGCGAATCTGTTATAGCCGCCAATGTACCACCGGGTGATAGGGTGAGGTTCTCTCCCTTCCTAGGGTGATCCTTCAAACAGGTCAAGGAAGACGCTGCCACAAATTAAACTGCCAAGAAATCAGTCGCATATTTTGTCATAAGTATGACAAAAAATGAAAACTCGATATATTAAATTTAAGATTGCCAAAGTTGCTCAATGCAACGCTGTCATCTATTTGCAAGCTCAAGTAATGTGGACAGAAGTACACATGAATAAGAAACACTTGCTCAACTATATGAAAGTGTCTTCCTTAGCTTATGACAATGGGTCCATAGAATCAAACCTGGGTACTGCTTAGATATATATATACACACATGTATGGGAGTTACACACAAAAAAAAATGAATAAATTGAGGACTATTATCTAATGTAAAACCTTTGTTCGTATTCATTTGATTATGTGTTTGTGTAACAGTGTAAGTACTAGTTTTTGCATGTCATAACTCATAATACATCTGGATCACGCACACAGCTAAGTAATTTGGCAGTATCCCATACCGAGAACGGACCCAGATGACCTACAGATGACTAAAGAACCCAAACACGCGCAAGTTCGCTAGGAGTGCTGGAGCCAATTTATATAATAACATTTAATAACTAGGAGATCATGTACGGATAAACATAGCAACAACAACAATGGCAACACCAAACTATAATACAAAAAGATGGAGTTACTAATTCACCTTTAGCAAAAGACTGGGGTTTCTCTTCTACTTTCGTTGTTGAGGGTTTCTCACTCCGCCATATCATTCTAGAAAAAGAAGATATTGTAGAAAATGCAGCAGGCACAACTTTTGAAAGAATTGCTCCAACTATAGACCTGTTTCTGTTTTCTGAAAGCCTGCAATCAAGAGAATGTACATAGATGAACAGATGCAAATTAGAAGATACTGTACCACTAGAAACTACAAGGGCGAGATGAAAACAAGAGAAGTTGCGTACATAAGGCATAAGAACCTGAGATATTATATGTAAGAATACAAACGCACACACACCTATATGCTGACAGAACAGCATCCTCTCCAATACTAACTGCACAGTAGTAACGCTCACTTGACTGTCCAACAATAAAAGCAGCTGAATTCAAATACCAGAATAACTTCAGAAAGTCTTGATCAGACCCACAAACAACCGCAGATGTCTAAATTAAATAGTAATAAAAAAATAATGCAGGGCAAAGTGGAGACTGCAAAAAATATTTGAAACCAATAATACAAGATACAGTAGTACAACCACATTACATAAGCACTTCCACTTTTCTTGTATAAAATTTTTACGTAATAAGGAAAGATGTTGCACCTGAAGTTCCAACAAAGGAGGCGGCATTATCCCGGTAATTGCTGCATCCAAACATGATCCATACTTGCTAATATTCCATAACTGATAAGGTAATCTGCCATAGGAATTACCCGGATCCTCTGGTTCTCTCTTCCTCCAATTCTCATCCCAAAGATGCGCACGTGTTTCTTGACACCACCGCCGGAGGAGGCTCTACATCTCAGCCATCCGATGCATATTAGGCTAATATTTTATAAGTTCCCAAAACATGTCATAAAGTTGAAAGACTCTTAAAAGGCAAGAACATAATACTTCATGGAAAACAACAGGATTCTAGCAGATCAGAAGTGTTTAGAGCCTTGGACATAATAAGAAATATGCAGAACACTCTAATTATGGACTGGATGACAGTATTGGGTTCTTTCCTTCTTAAGGTACGAGAGGGTCTCTTTTAGAAATTACCAAGTAGGGAAGGAAAATAGTGTGACGACCGTTCTGTATGCTATCTCTCGACTTTCAAGAAGATACGAAGTGAATTTTAAAGAATGTTCCTATGTGATAGCTATCTACTATTGGTGTCCAAAATAATAATGGAAATCAATCATAAAGGTCTTTGAGATAGGTACAAGAGGCCGGATGAGTATATTTTAAATTTGATTTAAATCAGCACATATAGCTTTTCCTGAAAACAATCAAATCAACACCATAAATCTATTTCTAGTCACTCAATTTCAATAAGACATAACAAAGTGTAGGAATACTCTTGTTATACAAGTCCTATATCAATGTCTTCCAAGAAAATTAAAAACAAGTTGCAAAGTGATTACAGAACATAACTATGAAATCAGCTCGGGGTCTTCTTTCAGAACTGATTTATTTTTATTATCTGTATGTTTGACATGGGGGGTAAGGGGAGAGAGTGGGGATCAGTAGTCACGAGTTGTTGTCAACAAATTATCATAAGATCACCCAAGAAATAATGACAATAAGATATGGCCTTGTAAAAGACAATCCCACTGGCTTAAGGCAACATCCTAACTACATGGAACAGAGAAAAGTATATATACCTGAACATCCGATCCTTCAAAACGTGCAATTACACCTGGCATAACAACACACACCTCCTCTGAGGAGGAATCATCGTGTCTAAATATCCTCTTGCTTCCACGGACTTGTAACTTGAGTATGTTTACAGGGTATACAATCTGCACATCCAAAAGTAAACCTTTCATATATATTGATCACGACCCAAAAAGCAATGTACCTCCTCAATACAGAAACTATTAGAGTTCAACAAAATTGTACATATTAATCACATAAAGTTCAAATTGCAAAGAATATACAACTACCATACCATTGTACATCATAAAATGAAAGTGCAGATACTGTAATCCCACTAAAACTATATATATATATATATATACATCACGTGTACTAGTATAATTCTACTTCTCTATTCATATCATCCAAACCCACCATGTAAATTTCAAGAGTAATATAAATTAACAATGCATTGAAAACACAGCCCCTAATTACACATTAAACATCAATTACATAAAAATTATGAATAAATTGGGGAAAAAAACCCTTAATACCTGTTTATGAATCAAATCACCATCCAATGAATAAATCAAAAGATACCCATTATTAGTACCAACACAAATAACCTTAAACTCATCAAAAACAAGCCATTCAATAGCTGTAATTTCTCCTACTCCATCAATTGATTTATCATCAAAAGGTTTAATTTTGATTGGACGATATAGACCTTGATCATGACCATCACCATCATTGTTATTCCAATCAAGAATAAGAATTTGAGATCTATTAGAAAGAGCAAGTGAATGAGTATCTAAAGATGTAAGAAGATTTGGGTTTTCAACAAGCCAACCTTCTTTACCTGCACCAAGTTCTGTTAGTTCATCACAAGCTATACTACCTAGTTCTTTTAAATGGGTTTTTCTTGCCATTGATGAATTGATGAATAGTTTAGTTCATTGAAGAGATTTAATGAATAAATGTTTCAGATTTCAGAGAAAGAAGAGAGAAGAAAAAGATGAAGAATGAGTGCATTTGAAGAAAATTGGATGCAGGATGCCACCGTGATTAATCAAAGTCACAAAAGCCTGAAATTTCGGCCCAAGTCTAAAAAAGCCTGAAATTTGTGTAATCAAAATGGACTGGATTGGGCTTGGTTGAGACCCTACATATCTATTTTTTTTAATTAAAATTTGTTCTTTCGTAAATAAATTAAAGCTCAAGAACACAATCAAGATCCCCAAGAGTATAGTTATTGGAGGGATTACATAAACATGGTTTATCCTAAAAGGACAAACTAAAAAAAGAAAACCATCTCCTCAACAAACTCAAGCCTAATTAAGGATAAACAAAAACAAAAACTTAACTAAACAATCCAAAACAACCAAGAACGCAAAGCAACCCAAAAACCAAAGATGAGTATTTGCCGCTTATGAGTAACGGCTTACACCTACACCTTAATCCCCCAAAGGTTTAGTGAAAAAACACCAATGACCAAAAGATCGAAAAATAACTAAGAAGAAAAAAAAGGTTAAAAAAGAAAGAGTTTTTAAATAACCAAAGCAACTAAGGTGTTGAGGACAAGGTAGAAATTGAAACCCAAAACAGCATCTCTTAAGGAGTAAGAACATACAAATCATAGACAACTAAAGAAGGAAAGAAAACCATCAAGAAGATTAGAGATGAGTATTTGCCG
This sequence comes from Aquilegia eximia, assembly GCA_023053565.1. Classification (NCBI taxonomy): domain Eukaryota; kingdom Viridiplantae; phylum Streptophyta; class Magnoliopsida; order Ranunculales; family Ranunculaceae; genus Aquilegia; species Aquilegia eximia. The sequence continues at coordinate 21,816,926 of JALIGU010000005.1, forward strand.
CCTAGAATAGCGGCTTGCACCTAAAACCTAAATTTGAAAATAAAGCCCTAAAGGTTTGTGAGAAAACACCTCAAAGCCAATGATCGAATTTGAAACCCCAGGAGAAGGTAGATCTGAAATTCCACCACAAAAGAAGATTGGAACAAGGAATGAGCAAAACTACTCCAACAAGCATGAAGAAAATAGTTTTCACCTGAAAATTGAAGAAAGAAAGGATTTTAGTAAAAATTGTTTCTCTTCAATTGATAACCATGGATCTATAAAAATAGATCTGAAATTGAAGAACCTGGATGAAAAAAGTTTGGATTTTTATCGTGATACCACCATTTAAAAGAGAAAAAAAAAACGAATTAAAAGGCCAACCACCAACATCACTTAATGGAGGCCGACATCGGTGGCTGGGGGTTTATTGTTGTTAAACTGTTGAAGAGAGAGAGAGAGAGAGAGAGAGAGAGAGAGAGAGAGAGAGGGGTTAATGGGGTCGTTTAGGTGAGAACTCCCCGGATGGTTGAAATACTGTTAAAAAACAGCTATGTGACCCTAGCTAATAGGTAAAATTGATAAAAAATACAACGTACTTTACCACTTTTCCCATTAATACAATGTACAAAAAAACTGACCAAACAATGCTTGTACTTTCATTTTGTTTCTACGTTATACAATCTGTTAAAATGAAGCTAACAGACTGTTTATCTGTACAAAATTTTCTGACGTGGCTTATCTAATTAATGAATATGCTGACGTGTAAAAAAACATAACAAAAGTTTAAGTAATCCCAAATCTTGTTACTATATGTTTCAATCTCAGCCGTCCATAAATACATAAACTTGTTGATAATCAAATCAATAGATTACAAATCCAGACATAAATTACCAAACAAACTAAGAAAAAAAAAAAAAGGTTTTTTTAAATGTTAGTCGTCGTGATCTTTTTTTGCAGCTCTTCTATCTTCTCTGTCGTCTGTAGCTTCGAAACTTCGTCAGCATCAATGGTCTTTTGCATAATTTTGTTTAATTTCTTCATCTCAATTAATGTATTCTCAAGATCTTCAATTCTCAAATTCAAATGCCTATTGACAACCTTCAATTCTTCATGCTTATAGTACAATTCTAAATGGCGTTATTCAGGTCGTCTGTAGGAATCAATCCACTTGAAAAAAATAACACTTTGATTGTCCATCAGTGTAATTACCGCACCCATAAAACGACCTCCCAACATTTTCAGGGGTCCAAGTGGTCTTAATTGGAGAAGGAACTCCACATTTGCAATTACGAAGAGAATTAACACTAGAAGAAGAAGACATGAAGCCTGAATTTAGATATTAGAAAACTAGGTTTTCTGAAACATAAACTTGTTGATAATCAAATCAATAGATTATAAACAGAAACTTTGATTTGGGGATAAATTGATTTGAGAAGAAGAAGTGTTTAATTTTTTTATAAACAGAAAATCACGTGAGAATCACGTGCGATTTTTGAACTGTTGGAAATTATTATCAACTTTTATTTAATTAGATAAAGCCACGTCAGAAAATTTTGTACAGATAAGCAGTCGTGCGATTTTTGAACTGTTGGAAATTATTATCAACTTTTATTTAATTAGATAAAGCCACGTCAGAAAATTTTGTACAGATAAGCAGTCTGTTAACTTCATTTTAACAGATTGTATAACGTAGAAACAAAATGAAAGTACAAGCATTGTTTGGTCAGTTTTTTTGTACATTGTATTAATTGGAAAAAGTGATATAGTACGTTGTATTTTTTATCAATTTTACCTAGTTAATAACTATTCACCACCAGAATCGCACGATGTTATTAGCATTTTGTAAGAGAACTCGCAACTCGCACATACTTGTGAGATAAATTTAAAATAACTCGCATGCCATTTTAAGTGTATATTTTATAATAAGTTTTGTATTAATCAAGTTAAGAAGCGCACAATGCCATGTGCATTTTGTAAGAAAAATCGCACAAACAGGTGAGACAAATTTTAAAAAACTCACATGACATTTTGAGCGTACTTTTCGTACAAATTTCTGTATTGTTCAAGTAAATATCACACAGTGTTGTGCGAATTATAGCTTCTTATGCTCTAAATGTCCTGTAAATTTTGATCATTTTATTTGTTTTTAGTGGTGATTAGAAAAAAACACATGGTGTTAAATAGCAGTTGTCCAATATTGGTTGAGATATATAGAGGAAAAAATGTAGATTTTTATTATTATTTATCATTCAAAAACATATTACCAATTTCGCCGTTGGTGATCTATAAATATTGTAAGTACATGGATCTCTACCTTACAGATGTCAGACGAGGAGATGACGGAGGATGCTACACAAGTTACCGTCAAGACTAGGGAATCAAAGGTTAGAACTATCTAGAAGGTCACGTGGAGGAAACGTGAGTATAGCTGTAATACACAACTCAACGATAAGAGGATATCAATAAGCCACGTATAGGAACCACAACGGTAGGACAAGCAGGAAGATCTATCGGACAACACCAAACGGTGGGAAGGTTGTATATATAAAAACTATTATAGGAAATCTTAGAAGGACAGGTTGCATTACACTGAATACTCTCTCTCTAGCTCTAAATTATTTCCTTTTGATTTACTTACTCTTTGATCGGAATATAACTAACTTGATCGTCGGAGCTTCTTCCACTGGTGGTTTTTCAAGTACCAAAGAGTATGAAGGAAGCAGGAGGTCCAGCCTTCCTTGATATCTGAGCTCACGGAATATGAACTTACAAATATAATATTGTTCACAAACAAATTTAAATCATAAAACATTTCAAAACACTTCAGATGAAATGCATAGTTCTTTATTCATGTATTTTGTTACCCTTTTGTTACCCGTAAGTTATAATGAAAGACGAACATACGAATGAGATGTAAGCCGATTATGTTAAGTTGTTTGGTTATCCTCAAATATCTAAAAATAATCCTCCTACTTCCCAGCTTTACAAATGACTATAATTCTGATGGGAATCAATGAATTAGTAAAACAAAAGAAGTGAAGCACAATGCCTTTGCCATATATAATTGATCATATTATAGGCAATCTTCATGTGTTTATCATACAGTATCCATTCCTCTGTGTAGAAACACTGCAGAATATCATTCACGTGTGTACACTAAAGGATCCATGTTTCATGTGTGCGCTTAAGGAGACATAATTGTTCTGGCAAGCAAAGCAGTGTGACAGTGTCTAAGTCCTGGGCTACATTGAGACCCTAGTTTTGAGTTTTAACTGAGGGAATGGGCTGGGTAGCCTGAGTTGGGCTTTGCTGAGAACCATTTTGACAGGCTTAGGAATTAGGTACAGCTCACATTCATAGCCGTGTGTCGTCGTCTTGTGTAGGAATAAATGAAGAATAAATAAAATAAAATACCATAATTAAATCTAAGGATGTGGATAATATATGTACAGGCCCCCATAAAACGAAAAAAAAAAAAACTGAAGCTCTGGAACCTCTTGGAATTAAGACAGTAGCAAGATCTTTCTCCGGTCTTTTAATACATGACCCTTCAAATTCTTTTCTTTCGATAAAAGTATAACATTGTATCCATAAGCTAAAAAAATTACAAGCCTGATAAGCATGTATAGTAATGTCTATACACCATCAGGTAAAACCCCCATGATTTACACGAGCTTAGACACAGACCCCTCACAAAACACCAAACTGCAGCTTGGACCCTTCAGATTCATGATTGCCAAAACAACTTCAAAATGTAATATAGCTTAAACATTTTGGGTTTCCTCAAATATCTAATAACTAGTAAAACCCATGGCGCTGCCACGGCTACCATTAATAATTTGAAGATAGTTATATTAAAAATATTATTCTAACTCAATATTAAGATATTAAAAATGAATATATTAAAACTCTTAAAAATATCTATTCTTCTAAAACAGATAATCATGTACCTTACATAATAATATTTATGATTCTCTCGAAATAATAAAAATAAATTATATCATTGCTGTTGATCTTCCCATTGTTGTTGTAATTCTCTATTTTGACGTTTGACTTCTCTTATGTAGTATCTGTATGTTCTTTCCAATGACTGATCTTTCTTAGTCTTTGTTCATATCTTTTTGTTCTTTTTGTTTTTTCTTCGAAGAATAGTTCCATAACCTCATCTGCTTCTTTGAAGTCAATGACATATGTCAATTTTCTTTTTGACATTTTGAACCTACAAAAAAAATAATAATAATGGTAAGGGTTTGGTTAATTATGCTAACAGGTAATTATGTCTTCAAAGGTAATGACCAAACATGTCAATAGACTTACCTAATATATGTCTGCAATGGGTGAAAGGAATCAAGAAAACTACTGTGAGCTATTTTGTGATCTATTTAGATAGCAAAATAGGGACTAATTTTGGTATTCGTGATAGACATGTTCTGTGTATGGACTGCAAATATTCACATATCCCACCACCAGCAGAGCCAACAGTATAAATCTCAGAAGAATCCATTAGAAGAATCTATTAACAGTTAATTGTGTCTAATTTTTTTATTAACACTTGGTGAAGTCTAATTGTGAAGTCTCTCGCTTTCCCGTGTAACGCTGTAAAAAGTAAATCACTTAAGTTAAAAGCTCTCGCGACTTTTCAATTATCAAGAAATTAAGCCTGGATCCTTGGTAATCTGTTTCGATTTTTCTCTGTTTTACTACACAATAAGATTGAAACTCTAATCCCAGTAAAAAAAAAAAAAGGTTTGGATTTAAATTTAATTGAGGTGCTAAACAAAAAATTAAAGTTTGGGGTTATTTATGTTTCCCCATAATCATCAGAAACATTCAATTGAAGTATGGTTGGGGTTATCATCTATAATTGAATAGTAGAAAAAGAGGTTTATAAGAGCTTTGATTGAATAACTCAACTGATCAGAAAGGCTGCAATTGTTGAGTTTGACTGAAGTAGAAATAGAGGTTTATAAGGACATACCTTATGCCGATTGGAGACGATGATGAAGTAAATCGATTGACGATGATGATTAGAAAGGTTTGAATGTTTGATGATGTTTTATTAAGGTTTAGAGGAAGTTTACCAAAAAAAAAAAAGTTTAGAAAATCCTAGTCATACACATCCATCCTAGTCATACAAAATATTAGTCCTAGTCAAATTATGCACCCTTTGTAGATTATAATATAGATATGTTATGACCACCCTGTTTAAAAAGGTAATACTTTGGCATTAGATACCAATGCATGTTACAACAAGAATAGCAACTTCTATAGTTCTATCTTTACAATAATTCTTATATAGGCCAGGGTTCAAAACAAAAAGAGTGAAGTTCATGTTTTTGCTACATATATCATACATTTCTTACATGCATTCATGTATTTTAGTATTTAGCATACACTATCCATTCCTGTACATAACAAAAATACAAATTTGTACCAACACTTGCACATTGAAGGATCCATGTTTCATGTATGCCTTGATTTTTGTTTTACGTTCAATATAATAAAAAAAAAACAAACATGAAAGTGTAACAGGCAACACTTAAACCCTTTTATAAAGGACCACATAGTTCATACATGATTTCTTGGGTGGCAAATAAAGCATCAAAGTTTTAAAGTGTTGTGAGACGACAACCTGGAAATTTGATGAATTCCAATGATTTCAGACCTCTTCACTTGCTCCATGTAACCTAAAGTTGTAAACTAACAGTCTAACATGTTTCTGACAAGTTGTGAAAGGTAGATTTCTGTTGAAATGAAGAGATGAAACAGAAACTCAGGCACAAATAGATAACAAAACATATCGGCCCAAGTCTCAAAACCCTGAAATTTGTGTAATCAAAATAGGCTGGATTGGGCTTGGTTGAGACCTAGACAATATTGGTGGATATATGTACAAGGGGAAAAAATGTAAAAAAGGTAGATTTTTATTATTTATATCATAACAACAAATTACCAAATTTCACCTTTGGTTATTGTTAGATATAATATAGCTCATGAATGTAAATTTGAATCCTAAAACAATTCAAACACTTCCGATGAAATGCATCGATTTATATGACCATATACCTATGCTTTTTCATAATTGTTGCCATATAAAGACGAACATACGTATCTATGAGATATGAGATGTTTAACGATTATGTTAATTAAGTTGTTTGGTTATCCTCAAATATCTAAAACTATTCCTCTTACTTCCAGCTTTACAAATTGTAAATACATTACATAAAATAAAAAATAGGAACGAGATAATTATAAAATAAGTAAAATGAACACATGATTTACGTAGTTCGGCAATGGTGCCTACGTCCACGGGGGAGATGAATATTTTCTTATTGATGTGATATGAGAAGAGAAGAGAGGAGCTAGAGAGAGCTTGTCCCTTTTACATGAAATATGTCCCATACAATTGAGCACATGTGATATAAATCACATTGATTTGGTAACGGACAAATAATAATAGAGAATATTTGGTATTCATCTTATAATTGTTGGCATTAATTGGAACCGCCACGTAAGCGCCACACGAGCTCATGAGTCATCGAGTTGAGCCAAGTTGGAGTATGACTTGTACTGCATGTCGGGCGGGCCAAGTCGTTGGAAATAGACTTGAGCTCGGGTGAGCTCGATGAAAATAAGTTTGACGTCGATGTAGCTCGATATGTAGGAAAGGGTGGTGATTGCTCGTTAAGTGATGTCGTTGTGAGCTCGAATATATGGTACACACACAAATGACTATAATTCTGATGGGAATCAATGAATACGCAAAACAAAAGAAGTGAAGCATAATGCCTTTGCCATATATTTCATTGATCATATTACATGCAATCTTCATGTGTTTCTCATACAATATCCGTTCTTCTACAAAGAAAATCTACAAACTATTATTCACATTTGTGCAGTGAAGGATCCATGTTTCATGCATGTTCGATGTCTTAGCAAAGTTGGTGTTGAGGCAATATAGTTGTATGGACAGTAAAGGTACTGTGGTACAAAGTGATATGTTTGGGAAAGTGCCGAGGCACAAGGTAGTTGATTTGTATTGATTGATAAAATTGTTGCCATGATTGATATGCTATTGATATTTATATTATATTATTTGGGTGCGTGGATTCTACTCTTGAGATCTTCTACTCTTGAAATCAAGATCGAAACTCAAGTTCTTTAGTATGCTTAGACTTTATGTCTAACCCGGCCTTTTCCCTTTTCAGGATGAGTTGCCTATCAGAGCGATCAATGGGGAGATAGTGGTTGGTAGTTAAATGTTGGTCATTGCTCTTAGTCCAGTAGTTAGTCAGGATTTGGTTTCAGTGTAATCTGTGTGGCGAGACTTATTTCAATTCATTTCAGTTTGGTTATTCAGATTCATTCATTATTCTTTATTCAGATATTCGGAAATTGTTAGTCTTCCGCTATTGTTTATTGTTTGTTAGTTATTTCTTTATCATGTCTTGCATGGATATTGGTTGTTTGATTTATTATCACGTGACAGTCGTGTGAGCCTACGGTCCATGAAGGATATATGGTAAACATTACGACTTTGGAGTCCGGTCTTGACAACTTGATCATCTATGATTGGATTTTAGGGGCGTTACAAGTGCACATGGGGTTATGGCTTTGAAATAATGAATGTTGCTGCAGTGGTAGGATAAAGAACTGTTGTACCACATGGTAAAGTCATGTCCCCGTTTTTCACAAGCTTTACGAGTCTTGCTGCAACTCACCACCAATCAACATAAACCAATGAAAGTAAGAGTGAATTTAAACCAAGTTTCTATGAAATGGAAACGAAAAACCCACCCGTCCCATTTTGATTTGATTCTGTATTGGATATGTTCCAATTTATAGTTGCATTGGTGTAGAGAAAAGAAATCTAAGAAATGTAGATTTTTTGTATTTTTATTATTTATCTTTCAAAAGTACAAAATTTTTGCCAGTTCGTGATGTGTGGATATAATATTTTTCATAAATCTTCAATGAATTAGAAGTTAAATCTTGAAACATCTCAGTCCTTCAGGTGAAGTGCATTCAATCCCAATACATGTACTTGTTGATGTTGTTGCACGTAAGTTATACTAAAACGCGAACATAACCATCTAATGTCGTGGAGTATGGAATAAATCAAATATTTTGGTTGTCCTCAAATATCTACAAATAATCCTCTAACTTCCATCTTGACTAAAATTCTGACAGAAATCAAGGAACACAAAAACAAACGAAGTGATGCACAATTCCTTTGTTATATATCATTGGTCATATTACATGCAATCTTCAGGTGTTGACAGCAATTTTGATTTGTCTGCTCGCCAGAGGGTTGTGATAGAATGGTTACAGACCAAACATGCCAAGGACTTCCTTGTTGCTATTCCTAAGGGTTGGGACAACGCATGACGGCAGTGGAGTACCATGCCATTCTCCGGTACCGTCTCATGATCCCGTTATTTACAGATGGGGATTTATGTCATGTATGTAAGAAGAGCCGACTGAACACCTTTGGGGACCATGTTGTATACTGTAAGTATTACCCCAGTTTTAAATACAGACACAATCATGTGTGTGATATATTGTATGATGTGGTATTGCGAGCAGGAATACATGTTAAGAAAGAGGTTTCGGTCAATTTTCTTACATACCCGTCAGAAGGGAGATCATTACTACGCCCAGCTGATGTTTTGATATACAGTTGGTTAGAAGGGAAACATGCATGTGTTGATATCACAGGGGCATCTCCGATGGTGGGGTTTGGTAATGGAAATTTCGAAGTGGGTCAGGCAGCTATTCATGCAGCTGCAGCTAAGGTACAGAAACACGGGGAGCATGTGCAGCAAACCAGCATTGTTTCATTCATTTTGTTTTTGATACTTTTGAGTTTCTATCACCAGAAGCAGTTGAACTTCTAAAGAGGATACAAAAAGTGATGAATAGCAATGTGATGACGGCGGGTGCCAATGAATATGTATTTCATAGGATTGGTTTTGCTATTCAAAAAGGGTTTGCAGTGCAGTTTGTAGCGCATTTGTCCTCTACTTTTGTGTAGTTCTTAAAAATTTTATCAAAGAAATTTGTTTTTAATTGATAAAAAAAAAAAAAAAAAGTTACACCGTGCTACCCACCTTGTTTGAGGGCTTGAGCTACTCTTCTAGTTAACTCTACTGAAAGTGGCCCCGGTCCAAGTTTCGAAAGCGTCAAGTTTGTGTAATCAAAATGGGCTGGATTGGGCTTGGTTGAGGACCAGGCACCATTGGTGAAGTGAGTAGAAAAAGGATATGTATGGATGCACCCATTGTGTTTGTTAGTTTATTTATTTATACTAGTGCCTTACCCAGTTCGTAATTAGCATTCGAGTTTTAAGTTATTAATTTTATTAAATATTTTAAATTATACTAATTTATTAAATCGTATGAAATAATTATTTCTTAAGTAAATTCATTATTTTTTTTAATTATTGAACCCTTTGCTCATAAATAAAATTTCAGCCCATAAATAAAAATATGTTAAATTACAATAAAACCATTATTTAAAGCGTATTATGTAAATTTACCAAAAAACCATGACTAAAAGGGTATTTTAGTTAGAATTAGGTGCCAAAATTCTAAAGCTCAATTCTCATTGACCGGGACTTACCCCTGAATTTTATTCAGGTTTATAATAGTAGTATGTATAACTTAAAAAAAGATTGTATATTTTTATTATTTATCTTTTTATACTAAAACAGGCTAGGAATGTTTATTGGTTCTTGATCAATGATATTTGTTCTGTTCTAATCTTCAATAATTTGAATTTAAACCTTAAAACATCTTGTTACTTCTGGTGATGTTTGTTGGCTTTTGTAGGTAAGTTCTGCGAAGCTAACTTTGAAATGTTTGAAGCCTTAGTCCAAGTCAAGCAATTCTGGTGATGTTTGTTGGCTTTTGTAGGTAAGTTCTGCGAAGCTAACTTTGAAATGTTTGAAGCCTTAGTCCAAGTCAAGCAATTTGGTTATCCTCAAATATCTAAAAATAATCCACTAACTTTCATCTTCATTGTAATTGTGATTGGAATCAATGAATACAAAATCAAATGAAGTGGAGCACAATATATATTGATTATATTACATGCAATCTTCGTGTGTTTTACATACAGTAGTATCCATTCCTTTACATAGGAAATCTGTTACATTGTGCATTTGTGCTGGCAAGCCAGTACTGTGAAGTTGAAGTCGAACAGCTTTTTAGGTTTCTATGATCATGTAAAGGTAAAGGTACAGATGGTATGGCTGTTTCTTATTGCTACCATATAAATATATAATGACCATATAGATAAAAATCATCAAATCACTTGAATTGTAGCAAATAAATGCACTTAACTTGATATGAAAGCATGCAATTTGAAGAGAAGATTGATGAATAATTGCAAACAAGCGTTGAATTAAAGTGTTGCACGGTGCAACCCTCTGTGATAAATTAGTAGGGTTAGTCAGATTAGCCCAAGCCTTCACTGACCCTGGTTGATGTTTGCCCCTGGCACACTTCTCAATAGCTTGAAGGCATTCAAGGTTTAGTTTCGACTGAGGGGTTTGTAATGAACATGAGCTGGGTAAATGTAATATGGCTTAAAGATTTTGGTTGTCCTCAAATATCTAATTAATAATACACTATTAGCACAATACTTAACAAAGTAGGAACACTTCAGCCTTAAATACCAATGCAGGTTAGAACAAGACCTATCCTTGCAATTCTTATATAGGTTCAAAACCAAAGGAGTGAAGCCCATGCTTTTGCTATATACAGTTATACATCATCAATATATCATTCAATTGGTACATGCATTCTTCGTGTCTTTATCATACACTATCCAAATGCAGATTTTCACTAACATTTGCGCATTCAAGGATCCAGAGACCAAAACCCTTATTAAAAAAGTGTACCTCGTAGGCTTTCTGGGGTGACAAATAAGCATTACTGTATCAACCACAACCTTGTAAAATTTAATGACTTCCAACAATTTCAGACCTCTTTGCTTTCTGATTAATCCCACGTAATGTAAACTAACATGTTTCTGACAAGCTGTGAATGGTTGATTTCTGCTGAAATGAAGAGATAACAAAACATTTTGTAGTACTGCAGCTAGCAGGTTAAGGGTGGGTAGTTAAATCGAGGAACTGTAGTCATCAAATATCTATGTACAAACCAAATACCTTACACGACAGTAGAAACGTTTATTGCCACGGCTATCCACAACCATTACAGCAGTATTTAACTCAACTCTTCTAACTTATAAGAGCCTGTCCAATTAATGGTTGCGGTAAACATAACTAGTATGTCAAATATGCCTTTTTAGAGGTGGTGCTCAACCTTTTCATTTACTGGAGCAAGCAAGGAACTTCCATATCCATTAATGGATATATAACTCTTCCCCAAACAATTTCAGACCAAAGACAAGACTTCTAGACATTAAACTTTGTCAATGCAGGAAGCATCAGCATATATTACATCATACAGCTCTGTCAACCCCAGCACATAAAGACACCAGACACCAGAGCAATATGTTGCTATATGTTATTATGTTGTCTTCAATTCTCTGGTGTCTTGCTGCACTAAAGAAGCTGAATGATTGCTAATAGCAATTCGCTATATGTTTTATTTGCTCTATTTTTTTTATTTGGCGGATAATTACAGGTTAGGATGAATATAAAGGATTGTTTTCCAGTAGTTCTGATAGATTGCCGAGGAAAGATGATGGCAACACTGTCTAGTGATCAAGTACTTTACCAGGAATTGGAAGAGACCTTCTTGAAGATCATCTCCACTCTACCAATGTCAGATGCCTAGTGATACTGCACCTATATAGCTTGGGAATTATATAGTTTATTTAACTTGGATAGACAATCTGGATGTTTATTTAGGATCTTATGTTGTTTGTTCATATGTTCATGTTAATATCATCTGAAATCGTAATTGGATTACTTAAGTGTTTTTTGTCTATGTGATTTCCTCAGCAAATGTGCTATTTACCTTGTAGCTACTATAAGTTTAAGCATGAAATTGTGGATTAACTTCAAATGAAATTGTTGAAAGTTAATGATCTACCTGAATGTATGGTGACCTGAAGAATGATTGTTCCCCCTGCTACATGCTCGTTATGTGCCAGCTACGTGCCAGCTACCTTACATGAGTTAACGATGTGTGGATCTTGAATCGACCGGGAGGGGAATTGACTGAGTTTGGTAGAGTAGAAGGGGTCGAATTTCGTTGGTAGTTTCTGGATTGGGAAAAAGAAGGGAAATTTGGTCAAAACCCCCCAAGTTTTGACCGCCCTAATGTTGTCCAAGCTTGGCGTAGACCCCTTTTGTTAAGCACCCCCCAAGTTTCCGTCCATTCACAGTTTGTCTGCTCATTATACCCTTAATTTAATAAAGGTATAGAGTTTGTCCCCCCCCCTTTGTCCCCCCCCCCCCTCCAAATATAACATGTGTTTGTCTAAACCCCCCATTACAGAAAAAATGGGTAATAGTTTAGCCATCAAAAAGTTCAAATCTAGATGAGGAAGAAGGGTTAGATCTGATATTAAAAGGTAACTATAAGTTTAGCCATCAAAAGATTAGAAGATCATACCTTCAATTTGCTCGTAGATCCTTCCCCACGCTTCATTGACACAAGTTTAATAATTGTCGAGGGGTTTAGGCAAATACGTAATCCAAACGGCTACTTAACTTTTGGGGGTTTAGACAAACTGTTTAAATTAAGGGTATAATAGGCAAACAAACTGTGAATGGACGGAAACTTGGGAGGTGCTTAACATAAGGGGTTTACGCCAAGCTTGGACAACATTAGGAGGTTCCCGCCAAACTCGGTCAAAACTTGGGGGGTATTGACCAATTTTCCCAAAAAAAAAATCATTGTATCCACATTTCTTGTGTTCTAACTTCTAACACCGGTAATTGGCTAGTGATTTAGTATGTATTTTATAGGAGAAAACATGGAAAAGTACGTATTTTAGCACTTCCTTATGGTCTTTGTAATCGTTTTTTAAACTTATCTAAGATATGGTTCTACAGAAAACCTTTTCGTCTACTCAACATAGGTAAATTTGTTAAACAAATTCAAAAAATTGAAACCAAAATTTAAAATTTAGAATTAATCACCTAAAGAGAGAAGCAATACTGTCAAACAAATCCAAAAAATTGATTTGTTTATAAAATTAAAAATTACAAAGGAGGTAGAGTAGAGACTGCAAAGGAGACTGAGGAGCGACAGGAAACTTGAACCAGGGAATAAAAAAATGGACCCCTTTAAGATGTTAATATGTAAGATTGGACCAGTTAAGGAACTATTGGTAAAAAAGGCCCAACCGCTGATTTCTGTGTCTTATGGACTAGTTTACCCCTCGATTGATGCAAAGACTCGTTTGCATATCACAAACACATAAACAGACTTATTTACATTAGTCACAACACAACATAAAATGCAAAGACTTGTTTGCATACTCGCAACAACAACCACATAAACCATAAAATGTAAAGACTTGTTTGCATCAGTCACAACACACATAAACATTAAATGCAAAAACTTATTTGCATAGTTGAAACAACAACCACCACATACCATAAAATGCAAACATTTGTTTGCATAAACCAGAAGGGTATTATCGGTAGTGAAAGGGTCGTTTTTACAATATCAACGTTAAATGGGTATTTTCTTATTCAACAAATGCTTAATTAGGGCCAATTTTATAAACTGGGCTTTAGCTGGGCCATTTGTGTTTTATGGATGCTTAATGAGGTCCCAGAACCATTTCCGCAAAACTCTCGAACACGGGAAAGCTATGTTATGATAATAGACAGTATTCTTTGTAATAGAAATTGTGGACCTCGGCTCTTTTAATACCCATTGAGATCTAATAATTTAAGCCCATGCTCCTTAAACCCATTTTCTCTTTATGTCATGTTTGTCTCCCATATTTGTGTGTCCACGCACAATATAATATAAATATTTATTTATTTTATTAAAAAATAATATTTTTATTATTTATCTTTGGTTTTCCTCAGCATTTTGGTTTTCCTCAAATATCTAAAAATAATCCTCCACCTTCTATCTGTACGATAATTCTGAAATGGGAATCCTTGAATACAAAAATAGAAGAAATGAAACGAAATGCCCGTGCCATATATCAATGATCATATTACAGGCAATCTTCATGTGTCTATCATACAGTATCCATTCCTCTATTATTCACATTTGTGCACTGAAGGATCCATGTTTCATGCATTGTGCATTCATGGAGACATAATTCTTCTGGCAAAGCCAGCAGTGCCATGTCAAATAGCTGGATAGATTTCTTTGATCAATTAAAAAGTTGCAACGTCACTCATAGCCTTATGCCAATGATAAAAGAAGGAAATAAAATAAAAATACAATATGTGGATAATTCATGTAATATACGAGACAAAATCAACGCAAAAACCTCAATCTCAACATCCAGCCCCATTATGTATACAACCCTTAAAAATATAGATTGCACAAAAATGTAATAGCTTAAACATTTTGGTTGTCCTGGAAGTGGGTTAGCTATCATTGCATTTTGGAACAAGAATAGGTAACTTTTATCCTGAACATTCTTTACATACGTTCAAGAAGCGCATGCTTTTACTACATATCATACAGTTCTTACCTACACTGTTCATGTTGTTATCATACACTCCTCATTCCTCTGCATTACTGCATAGCAAAATTGCAGATTTGCACTAACATTTGTGCAACAAAGGATATATGTTTCATGTATGCCTTGATTTACATTCAACAATGGAAAAAGGTGAGAAAGTATAACTTATAACTCCCAACAATTTCAGACCTCTTTGCTTGCTAATGCAAACTACCATGTTTCTGACAAGTTGTGAATGACTGATTTCTGCTGCAATGAAGAGGTGAAACAGAATCTCAAGCACAGAAATATACCAAAACATTTTGTAGGTACCAGGTTAAGGGTGAGTAGTTAAATCGAGGAACTGTTTTCATAATATATCTATGTACAAACCAAATGCCTTACATGACAGTAGAAGAATTTATTGCCATGGCTATCCACAACCTTTCAGCAGTATTTAACTTAACTCTTCTAACTTATAAGAGCCTGTCCAATTAATGGTAATGTACACAAAGCCCAAAAAGAAAAAGCATCAAACTTTAATGAATGGACCCTTGTAAACCCCTCTGCGAACCACAAAGCTGTCGGGGGGCTGAAACTCTTCTAACCAAGTTACTTCAGAGGCCTCAATTCCACTTGAATCATCAATACCTTCAAGAAGTTTGCGAAAAGAATAAATTTTAAAGATAGGATAGGTAAAATAACTCATTTATCATTAAAAATGGTTAAGATACTAAAAGCTACCTGGTAGATCTTTTCTCGGAGACTCCCGGAAGTATGAACAGTGTCGTCCATCCTCTGAGGAATACGGAGGCGAGAGAATGTCAAAGAGAGCACATGGAGTTATCGCTTTAAAATAATGAATGTTGCCGCCAGTAGTAGGATAAAGAACAGTTGTACCACAGGGTGCTGTCATGTCCTCGTTTTTTACAAGCCTTGCAGGTCTTGCTGCAACTCACCACCATTCAACATAAATCAATGAAAGCAAGAGTGAATTTAAACCAAGTTTCTATGGAATGGGGGGAAAAAAACACCAGTCCCTACCTTTTTTGGTCCCCGAACTTGATGTGTTCCTCACTAATAACTAATAGTTTAATAGGGATTAATTGTAGTATGTTTTTAGCTGAATAATTGATAGGTTTTGTAAAATATGTTGGGAAATATAAGCACGCGTGATTTTATTTATAAACTGATGATATTAAAATTGTGCTCCTACTTCACCCAACTCCTGTTTCTCTAGCCACGTGATTGTGAATTGTTCACTCGCCCTTCATACTTTACACAGTTGATGTTTGTGAGAAGACATTGCCTATGGATATATTTTAAAGGGCATATGGTCATCACATAATAGTGAGTTATGATAATTATCATTAGACTGAAATACAACTAGAAGGACAAACAGTCCTAACTCGTAAGACCTACAGTAACCAAATGCTGCATATTGTTTCAAATGCTAACATTTAAATTTACACATCCAAGGATAAACTATTGCATAAGCCTTAAGGTTATGCACAATGTTTAGACAAAGAGGGATTAGTGTGTGATTAGAAACTAATGGAGAACAATCAGTTGGGCTGTAACCTTTCGCTTCAACACAACGAGTACGTAATTGGCATGCTGACACTTGGGCTAATGGAGATTCTGTTAGAAAATGTCCACTTGGAGGAAAAAGAAAGATCAGTGTGGAACAAATAACAAAAATGTAAACTTCAATGCTCTCTCTACAAACTATCTAATGGGTAAACGAGTTTTCCATTATAAGACATAGCTGTACGTGTACTGAAGGTGGGATGAAGGAAGGGAGTACCACCTGGAGTGAAATTCTAATCTTGATGTATACCACAGGGAAGGATTCTGTCAAGGGAACAGTTTCTAATTCGGAGGTGGAATCAGCAAATCATCTGCTACATCAGTTTAGTTTTTAGATCTGGGAGGCTTTTCTGTTAGACATCAATATCACCATGTCATCAGCTCTCACAGTGTGATCTCTTAGAGTTGGCTGATTCCAATTGCCGTGGCTTATAGGAGGTGTGTGTGGTAGTTCCCTTTTGCAGTACCATGGGTACTTTAAAAAACTAGGCATGAAGCTATCTTCACTAAGAAATCACTCTGTCGTGGGCACTATTCGTACTTCTAGAGTTAAAGCTCTGCTGTGAGCAACTAGGCATGGGCTGTACATGTAGTGGAAAGGAGTTAATCCTTTGATTAGATTATAATGGATTGAGGAAGGGTGATTATGGCATTTTATGGTTCTCGTGGTGTCTAGTTTTTGTTTATCTTTTCATTCTTTTATTGTTAATGTTATCCTGTCAGGTTCAGATTCTCTTCCATCAATTGTGTTCTCTTGAACTCAGTTTCGTCTCTCAATAAGATGCCATAACCAATTTTTCTAAAGAACAAACCAACTCTAACCGCGGTAAGAAGTTAGCTTTTGAGTTGTATATTGCTTCATTCAAAACTTGGTGTTGGTACTAAACTGAAATTATATGAGAATAGATTTAAACATATAAGCTAAAACACGCAAGGAAACATTTCCATGACTTTGACCACTACACAGAAACCTCTAAAATCAAGTGCATAACCCATCCCTTGAAGAAATAAAAATGTTCGGAAATAGAATAAGCAAATCGTTATATAGCTTTTATTGTCATAACTAAAGAGAATTTTACCTTCTGATGGATCAGAAGGACCAGGTACATCATGCCAATCGTATGATTTCACATGTAATGAACCATACAGAAGCTTGCTCAATACAGTCATTCCTGGATGATTGTGAAGTGGTATTATTGATGATGGCGGCATACAGAAAATTCCTATCTGCAAAAAGGGAGCAAATAAAAAGTTTGTTATGCTCACTCTCCAATATATCATCTCAATGCCTACAAACTAACTGGGGTTTAAAAAACAATGCTCACAGAAAAGCTGTCACACTCATGCAAGTGCAGATATTTTATTGGAGGCAGGAACTGGTTGCTCCCATTGCGTCCTCTTCTTCCATTAATAGTGGAACCATTCCACTGACGTACCAACTGTGCCTCCTGATCTAGACCCACATCAGACGGCCTCATTTTATCTGTAATAGCAAATAAGACCTTGTAAGAAAGTGGTTGCTAGAGAGGTCATTTAACACCAGAGGACTGAATAATGAACAATAAAGGGTGCATCTAAGATTTTTAGATATTATAAGTACAAAGAGGTGGATAAGTCTAATCATATCAAAATTCACCTCCTTTGTATTATAGCAACTGCCTGTTGCACCTTGGAATTTGTGTATTTGGTACAACATGTTTATGTTTTTTCCCACTCAAATAAAGTTGTCAAAACAAGATTGTAACTATTGTGCAAACCTCCGATTTTTTATTTGGTAGTATTCCCAAGTCATTTAGTCCATTTATCTAGTCTAGTATACCCGAGTATAGATATATACAAAAGGACAAACAAGGACCTAAGAGGAGATATGGCTTAAAGATCTATGGGAACTAGTTCAAACTTCAAACTCTTAGTGACCTACTGACCTATTCACTACAATAACTGTAATCTGCATGCGCATAAGTAATTGCTTGCTGTAAAGCAATTGGGTGAATTAGCAACAAGAAATTACAAGTACAAAGAAGTACACGAGTCTAATCAGATCAAAATTCACCTCCATTCTATTATAACAACTGCCTGTTCCTGTTAACACTATCATTGATTTTTGCACCTTGGAATTTTGCGTATTTGGTACAACATATTTATGCTTTTTACTGCTAAAATGTAAAATTGTCAAAACAAGATTGTAACTATTGTGCAAGCCTCCGATACTTTATTTGGTAGTATTCCTCAGTCATTTGGTCCATTTATCTAGTCTAAACAGTATACCCGAGTATAGAAATATGCAAACGGACAAACAAGGACCTACAGGGAGATATAGCTTAAAGATCTATCGGAACTAGTTCAAACTCTTAATGACCTACTACCCTATACACAACAATAACTGTAATCTGCATGCGAATTAGTGTGAATTAGCACTAAGAAATTATGAATAAATACACTATGAGCAAGTGCTAAAAACATCATGTCGCCCAAGTTTAACTAAGAATGAAAATGTCATGACATACCCAATATTGTGCGAACTTTTAGAAGAGCTTCATCCGAAACTGGTCCATTATTGGAAAACGACACTCTACATGCTTCATACAATCTTTGTATGGCTGGCATAGTTAACTAACTTACCACTAACGTAAGATATTGCAAAAATGTCGTGTGCAGAACAATCCAATAGTGTTTCGAATTACTCTAATTCCCTTTAAAGCATTCAACACATCTGTTTCCTTAGCATTGTAATTGCCGCAACCCCTTCAAATGTGAGTAAACACTAAAGTTAGCATTTTTATAACTACATGAAGTTAATAAATCAAATTACTTGAAAATTTTCAAACTAATTAATCTAAAACAAACTACCCATTTCATAGAATTTAATCATAAACATAGCAAAAGTGCAAAACTACCTAATTGAACAAAAAAATCGCATTTTTAATCATTTTAACCCCAAAAAACTCTCAATTTCTTCAATTTTCAATCCAAATATCAACAAGAAATGAAATTTAATGTTTGGGTAATGAAATTGAATAGATTTACAACATAAAAATGAAGAAAAAAGTGAGAATTCAATATAGTATAAGGGTTATGTGAAGAAGAAGAAGAGGGAAGAAGAAGTGGGGTTAACTAACATACCTGGTGTGCGTAGGATAAGAAGATGAAGTGGAAGTGAAGGGTGCGTAGGTTAAGAGAAGAAGAAGAAGAAGAAAATGAAACCAAACAGCCTTTTGGGTGGGATGGTGGGGGCACTCCGGCAGAGCCCCTGAAGGTATTTTGTCCGCTGATTTTCAGTTTTGTTTGTTTAACCAATAAATACTTCATATTTACATCACTAACCTTATAAATAAAAAAAATATTATTATTTAAAATAAAATCTTGGTCATAAATAAAATTATTTAAAATTATAGAAGACGATATAATAAGATTTTTCTAGAAAATCTAAGTTCATAGAATTTTGATTTTATGTACGAATTAGTCTATCGTGAAGAGTTTCTCGAATTGAAGTTATCTTTTAGGTAGGTATTCTAGCCAAAAAATAATTTTTTTTTGGTAGGTAGGTTACGATTATAGTTATGGATTCTAGTTTCTGAATGGTATACGTATTGCTATAAAGTTATGAAAGAATATGACAATGAGGTCTTAAAAAGTGAAAGAAAACAATATGAGAAAGTTAACAGTGAGTTCAAAGCTTTCGTAATTCTGATTACGAAGGTTGGAACAAAATTTGGAAGGATTAATTTGAGGAGCAATATCGTTAAATGCATAGTAACCCAAAACCTATATATTCTTTTAGAAATATGATAAATGAGTTCCATACATGTCACTATGTGAGTGACTTATATTTGCAGAACTCATTTGTGATTTGTGCATTGCCATGTACAACACAATTTAGGGAATACAACATATTGTAATGATTGATCCTATTTTTGTAACTTTAACTCACACTTTTCTATGTGCTCTAAACAATGGCCTAAAAAGTTTTTCCTCGTTACATTTCGAGTTTGGTCACTTAATCAATAAATACCTTAAATTTATATCACTAACCTTGAAAAAATATATATATTAAAATTATAGAAAATAAAATAATAGATATATCTAAATAAAAGCTAAATTGTAGACTACTTAAATTCACTTTTCTAAATTTATGACCAATACGTTTTTTTCGAACCTTATCACGACAAGGTCATAATAGTACAATATTTGAAAAACAATCACATGAATTACCTTCCTTGCCAATACCTTTAGAAAACTGGTTACCGATTGTAAAAAAAAAAACAGATTTGAGATTTTGATGAAAAATATAGATTTGGTGATAGATATCCGAAAACTTATCAAATTTAGCATAAAAACAAAGATTATTTGACCGATACCGAGACCCTAATCTTTTTCATTGGGATATGCATGTCTACTTCAACATGTATCTATCTTCTATTCAAAGTGATACCTATAATGTATGCCTAAATTCAAAGACTTACTACCAAACAACGGGTTTTTTTTTTCCGAGTTCTATCTTTCCAAAAATCCTAAAAGGTGTAGACTCTAGATGTGTCATAGCATTAAAGTTCAGTTAACCGAGTGTTCAACTTAGTGTCTAGCTTAAATATATAAGAACTTTCATGGTTATGATGACTAGCGTTTTGGCAAAGGGAATACCATTTTCATTGTCTGTCGATTGTAATGCTATTTGGTCAAATTTTTTAGTCTGCTTTGTGAAGAATTGAAATAGTAGTTAAGAAGTGTTGTTTTGGGAGCCTCACCCAATTGGAGATTTTTTTACGTATTTTTATTAAACAAGTAAAGTTGTATTTGATGGGGAAAAAAAATGATGAGCTTATCGAAATAGTTGGTTGTTATATTCTAGTAGGTTATGACTTATAGTTATGGATGGTAGCTTATTATGTAATGGTATATGTACTCATACAAGATATGAGATATGATAGAGTGTGAGATCCTAACGATTTGCGAAAGTTAATAGTGAGTCAACGCTTTCATAATTCACATTATTAATAATGGAGGTCGAGCAAAAATTAAGAGCCCTACTTCGAGGATGAACGTTAAATGAATTGTAACCTATATATACTCTATATCATGGTTCAAAAACTCGTCAAGTCAACTCGGAACTTGGTTGAGTCGACTCGACTCTGTAGGATATTGGGTAGAATTGTATACATAACTCAATGATAACAACCCATCGAGTTGACCGAGAACTCGGGTGAGTTTTAACGAGTCATGCCGAGTCAAATTTTAATATATAAATTGAAATAAGTTATATTGATGGTTAAATGGTCATTTAGTGAAAAAATTAAAAACCACTTAAACTAAGAGTCCATGAATCCATAAATATCTTTCTTCCCCCTTCAACTAACTTACTTAACAGACTTATTTTGCAAAGATTGTGGATTGTAACATGTAAATGTATATGATCGAAGAAGATTTAAGTTGATTATGACTCACCGAGTCAACTCGACCCAAAAAGATTTGCAGCGATCCGAGTTTTTGAACCACTCTATGTAACATATAAAATGCAAAAATCCACAAATGAGTTCGTCCACACATGTCACTCCAAGTGACTTTTATTTTTTGGATCTCATTTGTGCATTGCCAATGTATCATTTCAATATAATGTATTGTTTAAAACAAAAAATCTTTAATTCAAAAATCCAAAATCTGAGGAGCAAAAGATATTTTTGACTAAAGAACGAAAAAACAAAAATCATGTGAGCACTATCTTTTTTCATGATACGAGGAGATTTGTGTTTAGAAGGGAAGATATATTATTTATAGAAATGTGTTTGGTATGTTCTGAAAAACAAGAATCGCAGTTGCAATTGGTTGGCAACATATAAGTTTTCTGGGCAACCTTGGCTTTTAGCATAGATATCAAGCATTTTAATATTTATTATGCCACATGACTCTCCTAGTAGTCTAGTAACTTCCTCATGTCACACACTTTATAACCAGCCAAAACATTGTCTTTAAATACATGTTAATACATGTTGTGAATCATGTGTGCCATTCTATCACTTTTATCTGGCAATTCTTTGCCTACTCAAACTATAGTTAAGAATGGATGAAGGGATCAATGTGGTAGGGGAAACGGATAATGGAAAAATGGCTTAACACATTTTTATAGGCAACAAACATTAGTAACGGTACACGAACTTAAACATACCAAAATTTGGGTGCACATATAGTCTCATCTCGTCTAATAACAACCAACATTAGTAGCGGTACACAAGAACGCATTCTTAGGGCAAGTACTAATAACAACCAACATTTTTTCGTCATGAAAAAATTGCTATACGCATTTTATAGTTAGCGAAGATTACTAAAATACACAAACATCAATACACCAAAATTCGGGTGCATATAGTTTTGTCGTGCAAGTGCTAATTACACCTAAATCGATAGATGTTTATCTATTGTTGTACACCACAACCGATTACTCATCATGAACACGAGTTGGTTCTTTGCCCTAATTAATTAAGGAAGCAACTCGAGCCAAATCAACCGGCCTAAGTCAAGCTCAAAATAAATTTGAGAGCTTTTTACGCTTAAGCTTGGTCGTATTCGAGCTATGCTGAAAACGAACCAGCCCTGAGCCTTTCGGCTCAAATTGCACCCCCTTAGGAGCATAGAGAACATGGGCTAAATTTGTGATCATTTAGGGGTTCACTGTGCTAAAAACTACAATGACACTCAACTCCACCCCAATAGCACACCCATTAATCAAGCCCAAATCTGCAAATGTACAGTTTAAAACGTCAGCATTTGCACCTTGACATCACTTTCATCTTCTCAATTCATTCATCGTAAACAATCAAACAATCTTAAACTTTTCAAAATCAAATGAATCTTTCTATTGAACAACAATTGACTAATGAGGTTCTTTATCTTCATTCTCTTTGGCATATAGGTCCACCATCTTCTTCTTCTTCTGCAACTCCAAACCCTAACCCTACACCCATTACTGCTACCACATCATTCAAGAAGAAGAAGAAGAAGAAACAACCGGTTCTTTCAAAGGTAGTGGAAGTGGAATGGCCGGTTGAACCGGTTTCACCACTTCATTCTGAACCGGGTTGGCCTGAACCGGCTAAGCTGACTACTACTGTTGAAGAACAAGAGAAAGGTTTAGTTTCTGCAATACATTTGCAACAAAAAAGTGTTAAAGCTTGTCAGGAATTTGTTGGAAGAAATTGCGATTCTGATGATGATGGGGAGGAAGAGGAAGAGGAAGAAGAGGGGATGGAAGATGGCGAGGAGGAGGAATTCTTTTTGAAGGTATTTAAGGAAGATAATGAGTTGAGGAATTATTATGAGAAGAATTTTGAGTGTGGGGTGTTTTGTTGTTTAGTATGTGGAGGAATTGGAGAGAAAGTTGGGAAGAGGTTTAAGAATTGTGTTGCAGTGGTTCAACATTCTATTGCGATATCTAAGACTAAAAGGAGGAATGCACATAGAGCATTTGGGCAAGCGGTTTGTCGAGTTCTTGGTTGGAATATTGAGAGATTGCCAAGTTTTGTTTTGTCGATGGATGAACCCCTTGGTCGTGTCTTGGTGAAAGAAGGTTCTCAGGTATTAATTTCCTTGAATGCTGTTTAGTTAATTTTCAAGTTAATGTATAATGCAAGCAAACAATAGTTGGATTCATCTGAAATTGTGCTCAATTAAATGCGTACTAGTTTAATAATAATATTACAAAGATTAACACAGTAGCAAATGTTAGACATTTTAAGAATATGAACTACAAAGGAGTGATTTAAGAATTAAGACCTTGGTAAGTGTATCTACAAGTATAATTCCTGTCAATAGGATATAAGCGCAGATAAAGTTTGCAGTTTTGAAATGGCGGCATAGTTTTGATTTGGTTTTAATCTCTTTCCTAAGGATTTTTCGATGGTGGGATCACTATCCATGTTTTTGAATCACCCGTTTTATTAAATTTACCCCACAAAGATTATAGGACAAAACATGCATAGCCATTTTTATTTTTAGTTTGACAGAAATGAGGCGAAACTCTCAAAGTTGTTGTTATGATCTGATGTCAGTAACTCTGTTGGAAAATAAACAATTGGTAAAGACTTATACTTTGCTTACAAAAATTGATAATGTTGGTGGTAATCAAAATTAGAATATCCACTATAATTCTGTTGATTAGACTTATACTTTGCTTGCCCTCATTTCCTATACCGACAAATGAACAGTGGACTCAGAATAAGGACTTTAAGTCCAACTTATTGCATTTCTTACATCCTAAGAACGTTGTTTTGAGTATCGTTTATAGGGTAGTTTTGCGACTCCCAAGTTGCACTTTATAGCTGGTAGCCTGGTATGCTTTTAAAATCTGGCCCAATGATGTCGGACATCCTACCTACACCAATTGGTTTCCTATTTGGGTTAATGTTTATTTAGAAGTCATTATAA
Organism: Aquilegia eximia; assembly: GCA_023053565.1. Classification (NCBI taxonomy): domain Eukaryota; kingdom Viridiplantae; phylum Streptophyta; class Magnoliopsida; order Ranunculales; family Ranunculaceae; genus Aquilegia; species Aquilegia eximia. Next base: position 21,841,529 of record JALIGU010000005.1, read on the forward strand.
GTTATAAGTTTAGGATTTCTATTTTAGAGTCTAGAAGTTCTAGAATAGTTGGTTTACCATTAAGTTGATATTAGTAATACAATTCAAAGTAGGATTTGTATTTTGATTTCTTTGTTTAGGAAGTCCTAGTGCTAGTTGCTCTAAGTCTTTAGTCTATATAAAGAGTCATGCTTTGTAGAACAATTATTCACTTATTCAATTATTCAATCAATACAATTAAGATTTGTCTCTACAATTTATTTTTCTTTAGTTTTGTCTTAATTCTTCCTTGTTTCAAGGCAATCCTCCCCTTGGGTTATTCAAGGTTTGATTTTTAATCGCTTCCGCTACGTCACCCAATGCTGCGTACTTCCCCATATAGGTTAGACGTGAGCGTTTGCAACCTGATTGGTTTCCTAATCTGAATCCACTCTCACTCCGGTTCTGTAGCACAAATAAAATTTGTGGGAGTTCATCTGCAACACAAGAGTGTTACAGTTTGTCAAAAAGGAAGGATTTAGATGGAGATGGGACGAGGGGTTGGAACTTGGAAGACTTTTAATTATTTTTGGGGAAGTTTAAGGAAGATAATGAGATGAGGAACTCCTATCATAATAATTTTGTTGGAGTTTGGTTGTTTCCCGCTTGTTCATCATTCAATTGTGATATCCAAGACAAAACAGATGAATGCACATTGAGTGAATTCCTCAAATGACATACCTAGTGTCTGTATGTGTGTGTTTATTTTTGTGCAAGTAATCAAGTGCTTAGTACATTATTTCATTTATATTCTTCATCAACTATGAGCATACTAGTCTAGATATATTGAGAACCGATATAATACTCGACCAAACAATATCAAGTGTTAGCATACATCTTAGTTTTTCCACAATATTGAGCATTTCTTTTGGTGCAACTCTCAAGATGTAATCTTCCTTGTATAAACTAATTATGTTTATCTAAATTTGCCAATTTTGCAGGAGAATATTGACAATGGTGAAGACTCTGTTCCGAAAGCTGATCATGTTGGCGGTGATCAAGATGTAAATATTCACAATAACATTGTTGACTCTGTGGACCTTGAAAAAGTGGATCAAACTGGAAAGGAAGTCGTAGATACTCTTTCAAATGTGGAAGTGGAATGGCGGATTAAACCGATTTCACCACCTCAGACTGAACTCAGTTGGCCTGAACCGGTTAAGCTGACTAACCTAGTACCATGCATTGAAGAACAGGAGAAAGTTGTTGCAATTCAGTTGCAACAGAAGAGTGTAAAAGCTTGCCATGAATTCTTTTCTAGAGATCGTGATTCTGACGATGATGGGGAGGAAGAAGAAGAGGATGATGAGGAAGATAGGATGGAAGACGGCAAGGAGGAAAGCGAGGAGGAGTTCTTTTTGAAGGTGTTTAAGGAAGATAATGACTTGAGAAATTATTATGAGAAGAATTTTGAATTTGGGGAGTTCTGTTGTTTAGTTTGTGGAGGAATTGGGGAGAAAGTTGGTAAGAGGTTTAAGAATTGTGTTGCACTTGTTCAGCATTCGATTGCGGTTTCTAAGACTAAAAGGAGGAATGCGCACAGAGCATTTGGACAGGCGGTTTGTCAAGTTCTTGGTTGGAATTTTGAGAGGTTGCCAAGTTTTGTTTTGTCTTTGGATGAGTCCCGTTGTCGCGTCTTGGTGAAAGCAGGCTCTCAGGTATTCATTTTCTTGAACACCATATCTAGTTACATTTGGTTCCTGTACATTCTTCCACATATATATGCATACTGGTCCTGACATATTGACAATCGACTACAAATTTAGCACAGAGATTAAAACAGTGCAAATGGTAGGAATTTTGTTGAAGACTGTGCTTGTTTAACCTGCAAATATGAATTAGAAAGGAGTGATAAGACCTTAGTAAGTGTATCCACCATTATAATCCATACAAATAGGATGTAAACACAGATAGTTCACAGTTTTGATATGGCAGCATATATTTGAATTGGTTTGAATCTCTTTTGGAAAGGATTTTGGTGGTGGAACTTAGTCTACCCTGTAAGGTCATACAAATGTTACGTTTTCCAGCATTGAGAAAGTTTTATGGTAAGACACAGTTACTAAAGTTGATAATGTTGGTGGTGATCAAAATGATACTATCCATAATAAAGCAGTTGATTACACTTAAACTTTGTTCACACTCGTGTCCTATCTGTACAAAAGAACAATAGACTCAGAAACCTTAAAAATCAAGCTCAAAGCTGCCAGCTTTCCCTGCATGGCACTATGGCTTACACACGCGCATTTGCAAACTGATTTGGTTTTTGAAACCCGAATCTACTCTAACTCCGGTTTTATTGAAGCACAAATGAATTTTGTGGGAGTTCATCTGCAACACAATAGTTTTACACTTTGTCCAGAATTATTATCAAGAAAGAAGGATTCGGATGGGACGACGAGTTGGATGAGTTTGAATTCCTTTAGGGATGTTTAGGGAAGACAATGAGATGAGGAACTCCTATCAGAATAATTTTATGGGAGTTTGGTTGTTTGGTATGTGTTGAAATTGAGGAGTGGTGCAGATATTTAAGAATTGTTTCACACTTTTTCAGCATTTGATTGTGATATCCAAGACAAAACAGATGAATGCACATTGAGTAAATTCCTCAATTGACCTATCTAGTGTGTGGTTGTTTCTGTGGAAGCAATAAATTGCTTAGTACTTCATTTCACTTATATTCTTCCTCAACTATGCATACTAGTCTAGATATATTAAGAACAGATGAAATACTCGACCAAACAATTTCAAATAGATTGCCTCTTAGGTTTTCCACAATATCGAGCATTCTTTTGGTGCGACTCTTAAAGCTGTTATGTCCTCTTTTATACTAAAAATATTATGAATTTATGTTAATCCAAGTTTGCCAATTTTGCAGGAGAATAATGACAGTGTTGAAGACTCTGTTACAAAAGCTGATAATGTCAGTGGTGATCAAGATTATTAACAATGAAGTTGTTGACTCCGTGGACCTTGAAAAGGTAGACCAAACTGACAAGGAAGTTGTAGAAGCATAATGTGGTAAAATATTTTTTTTTTTTCACAGTTAGTACGGCTATATGCATTGCCTTAAACTCATTGCTATGAGTTAGCAGGTAGGTCAGAATGAAGTTGATTCTGATGTATTATATAAAGATCTCAACTAGGAAATATAAGATCCGCTTCGAAGCGTAAGTGAGTTTCATGGTTATTGACCGATTCTTGTTATGTGTGCAGGTTAGTTTGATGGTATTTAGTATCGTCAGGTTAGATAAAAAGCTGAATCTTGAAAGATATATATTGGAGAATGGAGACTTTGGGATTCTTTTATAAATGAGTTTATAAATTAGTTGGGAGTTTTTGTTGCGATTTTGCTAATTTTGGTACTGAGTAAGAATGGCTGTTAAATGTGCTGGTTTGTCAAGTTTTCTTGTTTATAAATTTTAAATACCGAGTCTTGCATTAAATACCTGAACTCGTTATTGAGAAGGATATTGTTCAATGAATTTCAAGCGAGTATGGCATTGTTCAAAACTACCAAGCATCTAACGCGCTTATTTATTACTTGTGTTGTATCCAGTTTTGTTGTGCATTGGCTGTTGAATGAAGCTTGACAGACAGTCATTGTAATATGTTTGTTGTGATTGTAGGCATAAAAGGCTAAACTTTGTCTTTACATATAGGAAAGATAATCTGACTGATGATATTATTCCACAAGACAATACCTTTTCTACTGACGAACTCACTTGATCGAAAGTGTGCTAGTATTCCTTAAAGATCTGTGTCATTGTTCCACTAGTTTGGAAACTATACTCTGAAATGCAAATAAACATGGTTTGTAAAACCATTGTAGTTATCCCATTTGTCAGATGGATGGCTTGTGTTTTCTTTGTGTGAAAAGTGCTAGCTTGGAGATGTTACAAGTCTTGTTTTCAAACCGTACTCTCCTTTCCTGTGTAGTTGGGACTTGGATGTGTTTCAGATCAGGGGAGAATGTAGTATTCTGCTTCTCAACAATCCTAGTACATGAATGTGACATTCTTCTCGAGCTTCCAAAGCTGTCCTGGTGAGTTACTCTTCAATCAGCCTTGTTGATCCTCCGTCATTTTGATTTCTACTTGATGTTGTTCCAATCAGAATGTGTATGTGTTGGTTCATTATCAGTACCATGGTCTTAAAAAAAACATCAAGTAGAAACTCAGTAGTACACATAAATGTTTAATCACTGAAGGGGTAAACTGGTACCTTATTTTCAACATTCAGATTCATATATAAGGGCTGACTTTCAGTTGCAAGAAAAAAAATCGAAATCAATTTTTTTTTTTTTAATAAAATGCAAATTTATTGATAATCGGAGAATTATACAAAAGTGGTGCAACAAAGGCCACATCACAAGCCCCGTAAAGGGTTACATCTTAAACTATCGTTGCCACCTAAGCATCTCTACCACCTCCATGTCACTCTACGAAGACTTGCTTTCGCTGTCGTTAGAAACTGATCACCCCTGATGTTTATATATTTTGTGTTGTACTTATTTCTTTTGTCCAACCATATTAGTCCTATAAATTTCATTTAACCTTTCACGGAACAACATATGCTTGGACGCCTAATTTCCACCATTTTTGTAGACCATTCGAAATCTTTATATCGTGGTAGGATACTAGCATGTCACATAGAATAGATTTAGCTGGAGTTAGGTTGCTTGCATCCTGTATGACAGTTGGCATCTGGCCAAACAGGAACAAAATCTTAGGTCTTTTTGAAGTTCTAATGGGTTCTCATAGTGCCGCAACTTTGTCCTTTATTCCGCATTTCGGTGGATTAACACACTAGAGAGAAAAATGCGGACATAGTAATGGTTCTGGTGAAATAACATTGCGATGGTGTCATTGCCAAGGGGCAGAAATCTAATCCAGCTTACCTGTACAACTTTGCAATGGTGCCATTGTCAAGGGGCAGAGAATCCAATCAACAATGGTTGCGATGGTGCCCTTCTCACGCCAACTCGGATATTATGGAAGTACATACAGTAGTATTTTGTTGCCTTAAAAGTGCTCTATTTGTGCTTTGAATCAATGGATCCATGCATCCCAAAAATTGAATTTTTGTTAGGTCAGTCATGGTTTTTCTTCTAACCATGAACTTATCCTGGAAACAGAGAACCTAGACATTTGGCCATTCCTTTACACCAACTACATCTTGACCATCTTTACACAATGACACATCTCCAAAACATCTGTAATTTGAATGGTCTCCGGCAACCGAGCAAAACCTGTTCATTTTTCTATGCTAATTCAAAGCTTGGTGGTATAAATTTAAAAGAATGAAGTAGTAGATGAAGTGAGTTTTTAGAGTGGGAAAGCTAATATCACCATGGAAATGGAAAAACAAATAAGATCAAGTAAGAAGAGAAAGATCAGTGTTTCAACAACAACAATAAGCTGTGTAGACAAGATCAGTTCTTTGCCTGATTCACTTTTACATTATATCCTTTCATATCTAGGTATGAAACAAGTTGATTTCAAAAATCTACTAGTACATAAGAAGGCTGTGGAATTTATAACTCGCGTGCTTTCTCTTCGTGAGGATTCTAGTAGCCAGAAACTATTGTTGCCACCTTTTTCTCAAATTGATGTAGGTATAGTAGATTCATGGCTTATTCATGCAGCCAAAAAACATGTCAAGGAGGTTCAACTTCAAGTTGAATTTGACTTCTCTGCTGTTAAATTACCTCATGAGTTACCTGACATATTGTTTACATCAACAATTGAAGTATTTGAGTTGAAATCAAGGGGATATTTAAAAGTCCAGCTCCCGAGTACGATGTGCACAGCTACTCAGCTTAGGATATGTATATTGGAAGGTGTTGAACTTCCTAAAGGCGATTCTAACGGAGAATTAGTATTACGTTGTCCAGTTTTGGAAAATTTGATCTTGAAGAGTTGTTCCCGTTTACCATCTTAAGATTTTAAGCATACATGCTCTTCAACTCAAGAACTTGGTACTTGCTAGTTCTTGCTGGGGAACAAGAATTAAGATAAGTGTATAGGCATGATGGACCGTTTGCTGGATCGTTTTCATAATCTAAGGTGTTTAGAACTAATCAAGGTGTGCTGTGATCTTCTAGTTATAGCCAGGTTGATGAAAAACTCTCCATATATAGAAACTATTGTCTTGGAAATGAATAAGGTATATTCACCTGAAACTTTAGTAATTTTGCTATTCTATCTTATAGTGTTAGCGATCTCTTACTGTGCTGTAAATGTTGACATAAGACATGATTTATTGGATAACTTGTATTTTTCTGCATTTGGGTATATACATCAGACGAGGAAGATTCACGAGGAAGATATAGGAGAAGAGTTGTCTTCCGAATACACTTATTATAATCTCAAACAATTTTTGATTCGGAATCTCAAGTGTTGCAAGAATGAAGTGAAGCTTCTCGCTTTTGTATTGAAGAATGCTGTGGTATTGGAAAACATTACAATCACTGGCACCAAGGAAATGTCGAACTCAAATATATTCAAAGAATTCTGTGAGAAGTTTCAAGCACTGCCAAGAGGCTCTTCAAATGCTCAAATAGTTTTCTGTTGAAAACTTGATCGTACCTGTACGTGTTTGAAGATCTCTACCAATTTCTTTTTGCCCACAGTACTGTAACCTCTCTATATCGGAGGAATTTTTTTGCACGGCTGTTTTGATAATTTCTATCTTTGAATGTGAGCACTATGTTCAAGTAGGGAGGATTGTTTGTTGTTCTTTTGTAACCCTTGTCAAAAGGAAAGTAATACCATGGTATGTACTAATGATGCCTTGGCATACACTAGAATTTAAACTGAACTTATATAATGTGGCCGTCTGACCCGATTGCACTTCGCTACAAACTCCTGCACGCCTTGATTCTCGACCATTTTGAAGATTGTTGGAAAACTCTGTGTATGGATGCATAGCGTACTGCAGAGTAAATCTAGTCGAGCACAACTGCATTGTACTAGACAGTATGGATGGCCAGACAGGAAGCCAATGTTTGGAGTCTAGTAGCAATCTAACAAACAAAGAAATCCAACATATATCAGGTGGTAGCACATACAAATTCTGACAATTACAAGGTGTAGGCACTTCGTTTATGCCAATTTGTGATTCACATTAACACTAGACTGCTCCATTTATGCGCTCTTATCCTTTTCTGTGATTCGTTACAGTTATACAGAATTCAAGGGCATTTTTGAGGTACAATATGATATACCTTTTTGCCCAAACTATTCTTTCTGGTTAACCCCTCAATCTGAGGTTTTGGGGGACAATGTCCATGCGTTGCGGATTGCTAGATGATTGCAAAGGCTATCTTTTTAGTACTATATATGGTGATAGAATTTTTCTGCGAAATGGTTTGATCTGTTACTCCTTTTCAATGATACAATTTCTGTCCAGTGGTGGTTTTCGGTCAGCAATTGAATCCTGCAGATGCTTGTCTACTAACTGAGGGGTTGAAGGAAGCTATCGCTACCTTGAAATGACTGTATGACCTTTTATTTCTTCTTTGCAGAAACTGTTGAAAGGAAATAGACACAGAGGTAAAATGCATAAACTTTATCTACCATCAATTTATCAAGTTCTCTACTTGATGCAATACTTTGTATTACGCCTACTGTTGCTGCGATATAAATAATCAGAGATTGGTCATACAGTTTCTTCAGCTGCAAGAGGAACCGATCAGTGTCATCTACTCACCTTCTTTGCCCGACCTGTTGGCAATGTCGGCAAACTTAACCATGTCGTAACCAATCGTTTACTGAACTCACAAGTATCTCTGCCTAGAAAAGTTGCTCTCAGATAGAGAAGTAGGGCTGTAGGGACATGGTAATGTTGACTGGAGAGCATGCAGGCCATTATATCACACATTATTAAAGGTTGGCGATAACATCTCTGAAGTCTTAAACACACTTCATCTAAACATGTTTTAGGTAATCTCTGGCTTCTAGTCAGTTCTGTCAATTTAGATTGCTTTGTAGATAATTTCAAATCTGAGTCAGATAAGACTCACATAGTGAAACATCACTATTAAAAAAAAAAAAATGAGAATCAAGAACATGGGAAGCACATCACTATTAAAATATCAAACAAAAACACCATATCTCAGATATCTCAGGTTTTTTTTTTAATACATAGTTCTATCATTAAACATAATATTTTGCGCGCAAAATGATCTTGAAGAAGCCGAGCTTGAACACATTTTCAGATCGACAAGCAAGGACGGATCCAGGAGGTTCCCTATGTTTTTTCTACATTTATGATTTTTTGTGCTAAAATATATAGAATCGCACTCCCCAGAAACTTAGCACATAGGTTACATGTAATTCTGCACCCCCCAACTCAGATTCCTGGATCCGTCACTGTCAACAAGAACCCGATCGGAACCCTAATCTATAAACACTTTTTCTCAGTTGCTAAAAATAGATAGGTACCATGTAACTATCAAATTGTAGGTTGGCAGTTGGTGCAACCTCCATTAGATTTTTCAATATATCCACCATTTTTCTATAATTATTATTTATTTTTAAAGATTTTTTTTAGTTGGATTAAATGTTTAATTAAATGAAAAATTATTAAAAAGAAATGGGGCCTCGTCAAAGAAAGTATGGGTGGAGGAGCAATAAAAATAGCGCGTCCGAATTCATAGGAAACGGGACCCACTTTCAACCACAAACCAATATATAGCCGTCACTCAGTGTGGGTCCCACTAATTTAAACCATTAAAAATAAGGTAAAAATATTAAAAAAAATCACAAAAATTTAATTTAATTTTTTTTTTTTTTTTTTAACAAAAACAGAAAAAAAAACAGTTTGGAAATTTGGCAGGGGGAGTTGGACTGTTGGTGAGAAAAAAATTCTAAAAAAAAAAAAAAATTAAAATTTAAAAAAAAAAATTACAGAAGAAGAAGAAGAGAGAGAAAACAATCAAATAATAATAATAATAAATTTTTTTTTTTTTTTTTTTTTAAATTATTATTATGTTTGAGAAGAAGAAGAAGCAGTTTTGAAGATTAGCCCGTAAAGGGCAGTTGAGAAGAAAACTTTGCTGCCTTCCTTACCTTCTTCTCTCAACATTTTTATTTCCCAATTTACCCCTCCCCTTCTGGTAAATTGTCTAAATCCTCTGTTTTCCTCTGTTTTTGTTCTGTTTTTTAGCTTTTTGTTAGCTTTTTGAATACAATGCTTGCATTGTAAGGCAATTCTAAGATACCACTTTTTGTTTTTATGTTGTTTTTGCAGCTGAGATTGTATTGGAATAAGTACAGAATTTGAGGAACATTGTTGTTGATGAAAATCGTCGTCGTTTACTAGTAGTATTGAAATAAATAAACCCGTAAACATGAGGGACTCAGATTTGTGATTATTGGCTATCATGTTTTTTGATAGTTAATTAGATTGATATATTTTTAGAGACTTGATAGATTATTTTTTTGTTATGTATGTTTGATATATAAGAAGAAGAAGAAGTCCTTGATGTTTATACGGGTAAGAAAAGATCGAAGGAGCGATTTAAGTTATCATAAACCTGGCGATTTTCGTATGTATTATTGCTGTTCTTGGTACTAATTGTGATTATTACTACGATCACTACGGCTATTGGTATATTAGATAATGGGGAGCCTATGGAACCCTTTTGGATTCCAGCTCCACAAGATGTTTTGTTTCGTTGTTTTAATTTCTTTCTTCAAAATTCGCGAATGTTGGTCTCTTAATCTTGAAGGTACATTTTCTTTCTTGCTTATGTTGTTTATATTTATTTTTATTTTTCTTTCATAAGTACTACATTTGATTATTTACGTAAATTTAAATGTATTTGCAGGACTGGCATTGTTGGATTTTCGCGCAAATGTAGGTACTGATCCATATAGTATTTTTAAGAATTGGAATCCTGATGATAGTGATCCTTGTATGTGGTCAGGCGTTAACTGTGAAGACGGGAAAGTGCATATCCTGTAAGTCTGTATTTTTTTCTCGATCGTTTCTCTATCATTCAACATTGGTCTATACGCTAAAATCTTATCTGACTCGCTTGTAGGGATCTAAGTGGACTTTCCTTGGAAGGTACATTGGCGCCTGAGCTTGCGAAACTTAGCCACTTGAAATCTCTGTAAGTGATACCGTATATTCAAGACTCCCTTGCATGAACTTTCCGAGATTTGTTTAGGTTTCCTAGTAAAAAATCTCTGTCCTATATAATATTTCAAGCAAGTAGGTTTTAATTCTCCGTATGTTCTTTTTATTACCGACAGTATTCTCTGCAAGAACCACTTCACTGGTGGCATTCCTAAAGAGTTTGGAGACATGATATCACTGGAGATATTGGACTTGAGCTCCAATAATTTAAGTGGAACCATTCCGACAGAAATTGGTCGGATACTGTCACTGAAGCGCCTGTGAGTTTATATTTGCACCTTCAGTTCCGCTTATTTAGTTCATTCATTGTATATGTCGATTTACTTTGATGATGTTCTATATTTTCTTATAGGCTTCTTTGCAACAACAAGTTTCATGGAAGTATTCCTTTGGAGGTTGGAAATCTTACAATGCTCTCTGAAATACAATTTGATCAAAACCTTACATTTGCTGTGGATACTGGAATTCGCTGTCTTCATAGAAAATTTGGACATTGGTAAGAGACTATTTGTAATAATTTTGTTTCTAGGTTTGCGCAAAACATGATTAATGTCGTTCCATGAGAACTAGGAGAGGGGAAACTAGATGTTTTAGTAAAACAAGTTTTTGTATGTTTTGAGCAGCATCTGGCAGAGAAATTTGACGCAACTGAAGGAGATTTCCTTCATGACCCAGATGAAAAGAAAGCTTCAGCGTTATGTTCAGGAATCGCCATGGTGTGGACCAAAATTTATTTATTCATCGTATTATATGATTCTTTATGCTAATACAATGTTTCTAGTAATTGCAAATCTTTAACTAAGGACAATGACCATTTTCTTTCAAGGTCCTCCAGAAAAAGCTCTTCGAACATCTGTGGAGGACAATATTGCGATAATTTAGCAGGTGAGTTTATACCACTTTGATGTTTTTGTTATATAAATATCAGACATTATTGCCCAAGCTTCAAGTGAGTTTCTTATACTGTTGCAGGTTCAGCTGAAACAGAACCACACTTGGTAAATATTGTCAGGCGCCAACTTCTTGAAGACTTGAGTAACCTCCCTGCCATTCCAACAACTGGAATTTTCCCTATTGATCCAGAAGCTCCTATTCCCACCATACGAAGCAGTGGATCTTTCCCTGCAAAGACCAATGCTACTACACCAGCTTCTCCTGTGAACCGGTCTTCTAATACACAACCTCCATCCAAACCTACAAATGCTCCCAAATCAAGTTGGATAACGATCCTTATATATGTTGGCTCGGGATTCTCTGGGGTCTTTCTTCTTGCTGTTATTGCATTCATACTTTGTTCACGTAGGAACAAAGGTTCTAAAAGTATTCGCCCATGGAAAACTGGAATAAGTGGCCAACTGCAGAAGGCATTTGTAACAGGTGACTTTTTGACTTTCAACACAAGTTTTGTTATGACGTACTTCTGCGTTCCATTCAGGGAGATTAAGCTGATGTGATGTCTTTGGTTTAACTTGAAAATGTAGGTGTGCCCAAGCTGAACCGTTCGGAGCTGGAAAGTGCCTGTGAAGACTTTAGCAATATTATTACCACTCTTGAGCACTGCACTGTATACAAGGGAACACTGTCTAGTGGAGTTGAGATAGCAGTTGCATCGACTTGTATTAAAGCGTACAAAGACTGGTCTTCACGTTCGGAAATGGCCTACAGAAAGAAGGTTCCTAACTTTTTTTTCTTGTACACCTTTAAAGTAATACCTCATGGTATTGTTCATTATGCAACCTATTGCTGATCATCTTTTCTTTTCTCTTCATTCTTTTGAAAATCTTTTGTAGATTGATTCTTTGTCGAGAGTGAACCATAAGAATTTTGTCAATCTTCTGGGATACTGTGAAGAGGATGAACCATTATTCTCCAGGATGATGGTGTTTGAGTATGCCCCCAGCGGATCCCTCTTTGAGCATCTGCATGGTAGGATTTATTTATTTTCTCTCATTCAGCGAATCACATATGTAAAAAATCTTGATTGAAAAGCGAGCATTCCTGCTTCTGTTTCTTTGCAGTTAAAGAAGTTGAGCATCTTGACTGGAATGCCAGGATGAGAGTTATCATGGGAGTTGCTTACTGTCTTCAATACATGCATGAGCTGAACCCACCTATAGCAATTCCCATTCTTCAGTCAAGTTCTGTCATGTTGACTGACGATTATGCTGCTAAGGTAGACACGACTCCGTCTGCAATTACTAGCTTTCCCAACCATCTTGTTTTGACAGGCCATCTAAGTTTTGGCATCTGATTAATGTTTGTTTTCCCCGTTCTTCATTTCTTTTACTGCAGATTGCAGATATGTATTTCTGGGCGGATGTTACTGCCAAATCATCGAAGATCTCTGGGGAGTTGGTGCATTCTGAACTGCCGATGAATGTGGACTCTGAAACAAATGTCTACAGTTTTGGGCTATTGTTGTTAGAAATCATTTCTGGAAAGCTCCCTTCCTCTGAAAAACATGGCTCACTTTTGACTTGGGTAAGTCATATATCGCTGTTGTCTGCTTTCAGCATTTCAGTGCAATACTGTTATCATGTGTGTGTTCTGACTTCTGACAACATTGTTACCACTTGCATCTCAGGCTTCTGAATACTGGAATGACCAAAAGAATATCAGATACATTACCGATCCAACACTTAAGTCATTCAAGAATACCGAGCTTGATATCGTCTGTGACGTAGTCAAGCAATGCATCCACGAGGATCCAAGGCAGAGACCTACAATGAGGGAAATTGTTACTAAATTGCGAGAAGTGATTGCCATCTCTCCTGAAGCAGCTACTCCAAGACTGTCTCCACTCTGGTGGGCAGAACTCGAGATCCTTTCAGTGGAAGCAACTTAAATTGGAGTTCTTCTCTAAATCGTAAGTCAAAACTGTTCCTGTCTCTCTGTAGCTCGTATGTGTGAAAGAATAGCAGTGTAATACATGTTTCCTCCATATATCTGTATCCTATCAATTCTCTGTGCGAAGCTCTTTCTCTCTGTCAACCTACCATTACGATTATATTCGTTATATCATTCCTTTCCATCCTTCTGTACTCATCACAATAAAAGTGTGATACAAGGTCTCACACACGGATGTCTTTCGACCAAATTATACTCGCTGTAATATGAGATCAGGCTGGGATGTAAAACTATAACAAGGTATTGGGATCTCAGTCTTTGTGTAGTGACCATATAAACTTCTATACTATTTTTATATATAGGTTCTTGGGGACTGTAAATTCTCTTTGGTCTTGTGAATAGTTGCATACTACAAATTTTGAACTGCTGCGCTGTGGAATCACATTTTCTTTGTTCCCTCTTCTGATCACAGAAGAGCATTAGAGGAGCATAGTTGTGGCATTTTGTTATGAAGTTCTTATAACAAAAGTGTTGTGGGCATGACTGAGTTACCATTAGTTCATGACTTGTCCATTCTCCCTTATCCAGTGCTGCTTCTGATGTCCCCTTGAGGTAAAGGAGGTTGTTAGGCTTCAAAACAAATCTCGCAGAAGAGGAAAGTGAATTTCATGAACATGTATTGTGTGAGGGAGATCATAACAAATATGCCAAGGAAGAAATTTAGAAAATGAAACCATAAGAAAGTTTTCCTTGGTCACTAATCAATTCTTACTCTCTTCTAACATGCAAGCAATCAATGTTAAAATATTCATGTAAAACATATATGTTTTGTTAACTCTAGTATCGATTATTATTTCCTCAACCATTAGAAAGTTCCTTTTCATCTCTTAAGATGGCTTTGATTCCAACTGACATCCAAAGCCTTGGGATCACTTAACCACAGCCTTACTGTAAGAAATATAATGCAGTATGCAATTCATATTCAATAAAAAATGCAAAAAGAATCTCGAATATAAAAGTTCAAGGTATACATGAATTTCCCACAAACATTCTTCATTTTTCAATAAAAGAGAAGAATAATAAAATGAATTTTGAGCCAAATCAACTAACTAACATAAAATGAACCTATCATTCAATAAATCTAATCATACTTGAGATCGAGAACTCAATGATCCAAAGCTATCAAAAGGATAAACTCTGAAAAAGACCCTACCGCAAAGAAGCCCGTAAGGAACAGCACCAAATGTACGTGAATCGGTTGAAGAATAAATATTATCACCTTGCACCCAAATATGACCTTCCTGAATCTTAACAGTTTTAGAACTGTTTTTATCATTGGGATCTTCCAAAAATGTAACCTCGTCACCTTCCATACCTGCCACCCGTTTCGTAATAATCTTTCTAGGATTTGCAGGTGAACGTACTAGAACAATATCTCCATTCTTGATTTGGCCAAATCGAGTTGAGATTTTATCCACCAAGACTAAATCGCCTGTTAGACTAATAGTTGGAATCATGCTTGGACCGAAAGCGAGAGAGGATGAACAGATGTACTTGTTGGCAAAGTGGAGACAACAGAATGCATTTACGAATGGAAGTGTTCGATCAAATGCTTCTTTCGCTATTGTCCTCCATGGTAGTTGCAGAATGTTCATCTTCTTCCGAGTTTCCTCTTTTTAGTTGGTTTTGGATGTATTGATCTCGTCTTTGGGTCACCAACAGGAAAAAAGCCTACAACCTACACACTACTAGATGAACGAAGAAGATGACAAGTTATCAGTAGAAAACTTTTTAACAGAGAAACAAATGACCTACACAAAGTAAACTGCAAAAAATAACATTCTTACACGAAACTATTCATTCAACGTTGTTGCCTTGCTAACATTCATTTAACCAACCCTAGAGAAAAATAACGGTTGCAAAACTACTAATTTAAATTTTGCTAAAGTCGTAGAAAAAACACAGTAAATTGGACGCAAATTATAATTCCTACTAATCAACACAGCTTCACGAAAAAAGCATGCCTTCAAAAAATGACAACTACTCAAACAAACATTCAATGAGAAAATTATTTTTTCTCTTTCATCAATATGCCAGTAAAGATTATAAACCTTTAAGCAAAACTTTTATCAAAACATTTAAATCTAGTAGATACTTATATAAAACCAAACCACGGTCGACAACTAAAACCATTACATTGAAGAAATATATATTTCACTAATCTTCGATCTTCCAAAATATATACATAAACTTAATCTTAGTTTACTAATATTGCATTCTTGCGAATCTGTGGCTCAATTGTAGCACCCCTCTCACCGAGTGGAGAGTTCATGGGTTCGAAACACGTCAACAGCTGATTGTTGATATAAGTTTCCACACGTACTTTAAAAGGGGTAGGGGACCCCTCAACCCCGCTTGCCAATCAAAAAAAAAACTGCATTCTTGACTTCATAGCATTGCTACTGTACCATTAAATGTAAAAGGGAATTTTACTTGATTACTTCCTACCATTTATCGCTGATCTTCAATCTTCTAAAGCCTATACATATTTAATTTTCATTTCTATTATTCTTAGTACAAGTATTATGCTTCAAATGAACTGTTGAAACCAGGAAAAATAGAAAAACAAAATAAAAAAAATGCCTGTTGTTCACTTCAAAATGCTTTAAAAACACCATTTTTCTTCAAAATCTTGAAACCCCATTATCATTAAATCGAAAACAAAACTACCCTTTTCATATTCAAACATAACAAGCATTAATTTTATCAAAAATCCTAAGAAATTTCAAATAAAAATCACCAAAAAATAACTAAAAAAATCTACATTTTTATTGATTGATTTATCAATTAAAATGAAACCCAAATCCCATTATCAATTAAATTATAATAAAGAAGACTAATTAATTAAGAGGAAGAAAAAGAGAGGTTTGCATACCAGGTTTGTGTTTAGTTTTGCTTTCGAAGCTTCAATAGTTTCAGCTATGTTGAGAAGAAGAGAAGTGAAGAGAAAAGGGCTTTTTAATGGACCGAGAAAGGCTTTCTTATGTGGGTCGGATAAATGGGCCGGGCCTACACATCAATTAGTATCCCTAAAGGAATGTCCATTAGTCTTTTCTCGGATATTTACAGCCCAGTGGTTGCCACTTAATCCATGTCACAAAAACAATGATATCTACATGTACAAATCTACACAGATTTTTATTAACACGTGGTGTGTTATGATTGGGACCATAGTTTAAAATGCCGACATATTTTGCGAAATTTCGGCAAAATATGCTGGTTTTTAAATAATCGGCCATTCGACATTGTAAATTCTGAGAATATCCGAGAATATTCCCGAGGTGACATATTTGTTTTGACGGTCGGAATGTCGGAATATACCGTTTTTTTTTTTTGAATCCGAAATTTTGCCTGGATTCAGAATTTTAAACTATGATTGGGACCACACGAACCACGTACAAGAGGAGACAAATATGTTTTTTGCTAGAACAAACATATCTATACGTACGAATATGGCACACCGAACCAAGAAAAAAATGTAAGCTGGTATAGTGTGCATTTATAAAGTAAAAATATACATGTAATGTTCCAACTATAAAACTGACGTTATGTGTGTTTATAAAAGGTGTGCATTTATAAAATGTGCATTTAGCTAGGTTCGATCGTAAGAGACATGTACAATTATCAACGGCTGAGTCAAAGGTTCATGTTCAATTACATTTTATGAAAAATCAGTTGAAGAAATGATCGATAATTGAATACCTTGTGGCGAATGCGCCTGTGGCCCAATCCAAGCATACTAGCATTCCTCTCAGAAAGTGGAGAGGTTGTGGTTCAAAAAACAGCAGCAGATTGTTTGATATAAATAAGTTTCCTCGGGTAGGGGTCTCCTCAACCTTGCTTGCCGATAACAAAAAAAAAAAAAAATTACCTTGTTGCTGCACAGAGTAAGTAATATGGACGCAGATAGCCACAAAGGATCGCAATAGTGAGGCCATAGTGTATGAAAATTATAGTTCAAAATGCCGATGTATTTCGTGAAATTTCGGCAGAATATGCCAGTTTTTAGAGAATTGGAATTTTAAATTCCGGGAATATCCGAGAATATTTCGGATATTTCAGGTGACATTTGTTTTGAGGGTCGGAATGTCGGAATATGCCGTTTTTTTGAATCCGAAATTTCGCCCGGATTCGGAATTTTAAACTATGCTTCAAATTAATGATCATTTTCCACTCCACAATACCCTGCTTGTGACATGCATAGAAGAACATGCCACAGCGTTTGGCAGAATATCCATATTTCAGGTAACAAGACTGTACATTAGCGCAGTTTAACAGTGTCGAAAGCTTAGTACAAATGAACAATAATATATATTGAAGCAGAACATAAGTTTGTTCACTAATTACATCAAACAAACAATCAAAACAATTGAAAAGAAAAAAATTTAACACTTTCAGACAATTTTAGAACTCTGGAACTGGCATATCTTCATCAGTAGGTGAAGCCATAACCCAGTCACCATCTTTATCAAGCACCATGCCTTTATTCTTTTCAACCCACCATGATGGTGGAACTAAGCATTCATCCTTAAGATAATCACAAGACTTGTTCACTAAAGCAATACTTCTCTTGACCTTTAACTCAAACTCTCCATCCTTCCCATTCCAACCTGCTACTATATGTAATATAGCTTGCAAGTTATGCCAATCACTTGGATTCTTTGAGTCTTTCAAACTTGGTGATTTCCTTGTATCAATATCAAGTTCAACTCCAGTACGAACATAGCCGAGTAATTTGTTTGGATAATGTACTATGAGATCGATCACATTTTTTATGTGTAGAACTCTAAGATTTGGATATGTCTTGAGCTTGTCATTAAAGGCCTTGTTACCTACTTCTGGAGAACCGAAGACAAATGCAGTTACGGGAATTTTAGATGTAAGATTTTCGACTATATCGAAGGCACTTACTATTGATAACGATGCACCTAGGCTGTGACCTGCGAATGTTATGCTTAGTTTCTCGTCTTTGTATCGCTCCATCAGTTCTTTTATCTTGGTGAGGAGTTGTGTTCTTGCATTCAGTTTAGTGAATGGAGATTTTGGATTATCTGAAGTGTAGATGGTGAGCCAACCCTTCATGATCTTCATGGTAGTATTATCATCGTCACTGTCACTGCTGCTGCTGGTTTCACTCCTGTAACACAAGTGGAATATCTACTTTTTAATAAGAGTTGTATACATTGTAGATAAATGCTAGCTCTATCAACACTAAAAGAAGAGCACCTATATGAAATCTTTTTTCTAATGAAGTACATTTGGTTATTCATGTAATTAGAGTAGCTAGTGTATTTCTCATGTCAACTTGGAGGTCTGCCGAGGTATTAATGGACTGCAGAGGAGGCTCTGAAGCCCTTAGAGTTGGATATGATTTGTAACCATTCCCCACCCACTCACACCCTCCCACCCCACCTTTCCATGCGCCAAGGGTATAATTGCAGTTGGTGTAAGGATTTTTATGGATGGAAGAAGGGTACAGCAGTGCAATACGTGCACCTGGCCTCCATTTCATTCTGAAGCCATTAAAGGTCCATATCTATCACCTGTGTGGTGGCATTTGCCCTGATCATGTGCAGCAAGTGCGACTGTAAAGGGTCCACCGGTAAAGGACCCTGTTCTATGCTTTCGCGCAAAAGCATTAAATCCTTGGCACAAGTGGGCATTGTTTCACCATAACTAGTCCATTTTATTTAATAAAATTTAGGAAGTTTTGCAGAGATAACTCGTACCTTTTCTGTGGCCTCTGATCATTGCTCTTCAACAATGACTCAACTGATACAAGTTGTGGATCAAAAACATTAATCCATTCGAGAGTTCTTAAGGTACCGCGCCATGCAACATATACTTCACGTCTCCCAGAAGCTTTACTAACTTCATCAGATGTAACAGCAATATATCCCATCCAATTAGACTCTCGATCCCAAGTGTCGGTTGATAAGGAATGGACAATGAATTCTTTAGGTAGGTCGATTTGAGAAGTAGCATATAGAAATGTTTCAACAAAATAATTTGAAGCATTTTGGAGTTCAACTTTGTCAAAAAACGACTTCTTTCCATATCGACTACTTCCACAATACTTGGAATTTTGATCATTGTTGAATGAATCATAAGTTGCTTGACAGAAATCACCACATGTAAGGATTAGTTTACGGAGGTTCAAATCTAAAGGGTTGAGTAAACCTTGCCAGTGATTGCTTCCTAGTAATTCTTCCCATGTTGGTTCTGTTTTGCTCATTTCCATCTACTGCAGTATGAGGTAATGAGACTAAAATGGTGTGAACTTTGAAGAGATAGAGATATGTTATTGCTTATTAATGGATAAAAATTGGTTGGTTATATGATTGTGGTTTGCTTTCACTTTTATCTTTTTGAGACATGTGTTTGATGCATTTTGTGTATTTTATCATAAAAGATAAAAGCATACTACACTATGTAGGGACGAAAAAAAGGAAAAATAGTTTACACATAAAGACCCCAGAAAAAGGGTTTTGATTTGTCGTGCGACTGTCCTCCACTTTTGTGTAATTCCTCAAGTTTATTGATAAAAAATTTCATTAATACAAATGAACTACAATAAAAAAAAAAAAAGAAGGAAAAAGAAGTAGCTGAAGAAACGAGCAATCCGTCCACAGATATACCAATATGTCTGCTTGGTTCAGTGTCATGATAACTGGTATATTTTGCCTTTTGGCTCTGTCATTAAGTATATATGATGCAGAAGTACACCTATATAGATCCTAATGCAGCGTACCCGGTAGCATTTCAAGCTGTGGGAATGAAATGGGCAAAGTATCTTGTTGCCCTTGGTGCACTCAAGGGGATGACTACTGTTCTATTGGTAGGCGCACTGGGGCAAGCAAGTGATGATCTCGATTTCATCAGTTGCTAAGCTTTTTATCTGTTGCTTATACGTCCACTGTCAGGATCTTTCCCCAAAATACCAACCATATGATAATTTGTATTTTAAGCACCTATTGGTCATAGTGAAGTAGATTTAGTTTAATTATTTTTTTGTTATGTCATAAGTCATAAGGCAATATTATAATTTCGTCCAAACTCAGCTATCGCAATAATACAAGCTTCAACTTATCCAAATTCAGTTATCACATAAAATAAACAGAGAAATATCAAGTAAAAGTCTTATGAGCTTCTTCTCCAATGCTCAAATGGTGTAGTGATAGGAACACTCACCGTGAATACTGACTGAACAGCAAGAGTGCAGATTACTGTACCTTGCTTTCCTATATGCGTCACAACTCACAATTTATATGAACATAAGAATTAAGAACAATAGCCGCCTTGGTATTGCAATAAATTACTACTAGCAACAATTAGTTCAAATAAACAAGAGCAATCCGGCCAATAAGAAATTACTACAAGCAATACACACAAGATAACAGAATTAAAACAACTTTAATTTGCGAGAACCTCATTCAGATGGATGTTGTATCCCTTTCCTCAAACCCCTTTTGTCATTGCAGAGACCAAATCATTCCTGCAGAAATCAATAAAGCTAATAAGAAGTTTGAATAAAGTCGATGTTGTCTATTTTGTCTCTTAATAAAAAATTCATATAAATAAATAGAAACAAACTTACTTTCACTGATTGAAGCCTTAGTCTTTCACAGTAGTGATGGAAGGAATGTGTTTGACAGTTTCCCAATCTTCTCCTCCTTCTTTGACCCTTTCTTCAAAAGATTCTGGCATATTAACGATCTTCAATTCTTGCAGCCTAGTGAGAAACCTAAATCCTTGAGGAACCATCTTCAATTTTTCACACTTATAGATCAAACATGTAGTAAGACATGCCATGGCTCCTCTCTCAATTGTCCACTCCTCCAATTGAAAGAAATACAAGATTTTTAAATGTTGAAGTTTGGGAAAACCTTTGGCAGAGCAAACCATTTGTTTACCATCGTATGAAGACGATAACTGAAGAGACAACAAGTGTTGTAGCTTCTCCAAAGTCGGCATTGGATCTTCCAAAAGATTATAAGATAAATCTAAATCAAGGAATAATTTGATGAGGTTTGATGGAAACTGGGAAGGAAATTTATTTACTTTACCTTGCAACCACAACTTCTGTAGATGATGCTTCTTAGATATAGCTTCCAACAAATTTGAAGAAGGTCCATCGTTGACGGCTAGAACGGTCAAAGACCGAAGCTTATCTAACCCACCACCAATTGCGATTGTTAACAATCTCAATGTATTCTCATTTAAATTCCAAATACCCAATTTCTCGAGATTTGTCAACTTTAGAAGATCAGTCATCCATGGCCCGGCGTTTACATAACGTAAAGTTTGGAGCCCCGTCATTTTGTCTATTTTTGATAATATAATATGAACACCATAAACGTGTCTTAATTGGTGCATCACGTTAGAGCTAAGGACAATAAGTCCATTTACACGTAAATACCTCAGATTCCTCAACTTCATTAATACTTCTTCAGAGAACTCCTCATCCAACCAATGACCACCACCACTTTCAATCTCTAGGACCTTTAGTAATTTGAAATCTTTATACACTATATTGGGAAACGATCTATTAACATTGAAAAAAACAGTACGTAAACATGGAGTAAGATGTTTTGGGAAAACATACTCCTTACCTTCTTCTTCTTCAATGTAGATTGAACATCTCCGCAATTTCGAACAAGGTGCAGAAGATGAAGAAGGCTTGCTACTTTGATGACTGATCACCTCAAAGAAATTTTCCTTTTTTCCGATATCAATGCTAAGATCTCGCATCTTATCATGAAGCCGACACGTTTTAACTCTTTCTCCTCCTAGGCTTTTCTTACCAATTTGAACCATGCATCTGTGAATTAATTCATCAAGATAATGTCTTCCCACTTCTTCAATTGTTTCTCCATCTTGTCCTATTATCAAGCTTTCAGCAATCCACATATGCACGACTTTCTTCACTGGAATATTATAGTCTTCTGGGAAAAGCCCCAAATAAAGAAACAAAGGCTTCAAGTGGTAAGGTAATTCAATATAGCTCAAAGACAGGATTGAAAGAACTACATCATCATCTTTACCATTTCTCATACCTATTGTTTCAATTTGTTTAGACACAGTCTCCCATTCATCCAATGATCTCTTTGATGCTAATAAACCTCCGAGAACGACGATTGCCAAAGGAAGACCACCACACTTTTTTACCATAGCTCTTCCACATTTCTCCTTATCACTTGAGAAGAAACACCTTGAGTCAGCAACATTTGGAGGAAATGCTTTCTTACAAAGCAATTCCCAAGCTTCGTCATCTGTTAAAGATTGTGGTTCACAGTGGTAACTCCATTGATCTGCATGCTCAGCTACTTCTTTGTTGCGGGTCGTGAACATGATTTTACTTCCTTTCCTTTTAGGAAAGGCAGGTTTGAGAACATCCCAATCTTTTGTGTTCCATATATCATCAAGTACAACCAAATATCGCTTTCCTTCTAAGATTGCATGAATCTTCTCTACCAATTCGACTTCTTGCATTGATCCGGTTTCCAAGCTAGGTGTATTGCCAACTTTTCTTAGGATCTCTTGCAAAACCGCTCTTGCATTCATTTGTTGTGAAATGGAAGTCCAAGCATAGGAATCGAAATGGCTCTTGATGTTTTGATGATTGTAAACTTCTTTAGCGAGAGTGGTCTTACCTGAACCGCCCATGCCATATATGGAGACTACACAAAATCGATCTTCCTCTTTCGACAGCTCCGCCATCAAACGGTTTTTCTGAACCTCCAAGCCAATTATATCATCATCCCTCTGGTGTGGGTATGAACGCCTCAACAACAACTCGCTTGTATTAGAAGATATTGTTCTTTCACGCACATTTGTGGTGTCATATCTTTTTCGCCTCTCTGATATGTCGTCAAGCTTAGAAAAGATTTCTTTGAGATCCACCCCTGATCTGTGAAGTTTGAAAATGTTTCTGAGCTTGCGAGCACAACGCTTGAAGAAGTTATTGATGCCTTCTTCTGGGAGAAGAAAGTTGTCAATGATATCTTCAACATCATAAGCGACGTCTCTTACATCGGCTACCCAAATGCGAAAACTTGGGTCCTGATTATGAATTGAATCAACGGTTTTCAAGAACCCTTGGATGCTTACGAGTTCTTTTTGTAGACGCTCGAACTCTGCACGAACACCTTTCAATAAAAAAACTTCTCCAATTAGCAAGTTAGCAAGCCTTTCGACAACAACTGAAATAACTGCTTCCGCCATGTTTAATTTTTAGTGTCTAAAGAAATGTACACTAAACAGAGCAGTTTTCTTTGGGCTAAAGAATTAAGGCTCAGATATAACCATGAAAGGTTACTACTTCCATTTTATAAATTAAACAGGCAGACAGGACTATGTACATTGCTTTCGCCAAAGTGGGCAAAGTATCCGAATCTTACTTTTTTCGCCTAATGGGGTAAGCATTGGAATTTCTTCCTCACATTATCTCTTTTGCGAAAGTAGGCAAGTTGTGATACTTTTTCTTTTTCCCTTTTTGTCGGTAACCAATATTTTTTTTTCTTCAGGTAATTTGTATTGAATAATACAAAATGATACAATCAGGACTATCTCAAGCATTTACATATGATGGCCAGTTACTCACTGCAATTTTCTCACTCATGTTATCATTATAATTCCACCTTTTTAGAATAAGAATGCACATACCAATACAAACTTTGGGAGGTCTTATATCACATACAATATTGAATGAGCTCAAACTCAGGCTTTGATTTGCCCTACGGCATTTATCGACAGGATTATATATCTACTATAAAGTTAAAACTGCAAAAATAATGAAATGAATTCGACTAAGTTTACATGAAACATAAAAATCAATATATCTTATTTCGTTGAACATCAAACACAACTTCTATAATTGAAGAATAAACCACAAAAGTAATTAATGTCTCATCCTTCATTTTCTTTATTCTTACTTGAAACCCAAGGAAAAAAAAGGCACTAAGAAAATGAAAGTAATATCTCCAACTTTAATTGTTCTGTGGGGGTTAGATCAAATGTGTTAACTAAAGAAGAAGTACATGTTATCACCCTTTGCAAATTTGGGTGAAGGAATTGAATTCATGCAATCAACAAAAACTTGTTATTTAGACTTGTTAGATATTTTGAACAATTGCTTCCGCCTTTTTTTTTTTTTTTTTTGAAGTTTTAATAGAGTTTCAAGGTTGTATATATATATATAGAAACAAGTTCTTGTAATGGTTGAGAGTTTTAGATGCTCAACAATCTTAAGAAACAAATTCTGTCAACCACAAGTTTGTTGATCCCTTTGAAGACTTGATTGGGTCCCAAGACATGTGAAACCTGAATTCGAAAGTGGTGTTCTATCCTGGAAGGCGATAATACAATAAAAGTTCTGAAAAAGTCGTGAAAGTGGGTGTTCTTTCCTGGATTGATGATATTAGTTTCTCATATCAGAAGATTATTCAGCTCCTTTAATCACAATGTGGTGAAAGTAGTGGTGTTCTATATTAACACTAAAACCAGTTAAACCAACTCGTACTTCAAGAGATTTAAGAGTCGCCCAATTTCAAAAGGTGCTAATAATATGCTTAAATCTTATTCTTGATGATCATGCAACTTCAGTATTCTTGAGCTCGACTCCAAACAGCTAGGTTCATTGTAACAGTTCTTCTCAGGTTTCGGCATTGAGGCTTATGTCGCGTGCCCCACAGTAGTGAACTCTGAATGAATGTATGAGGTGTGTTCCACTTGATTGTTTGACGCTGGTCTATACTATGTTTTTTTGCACGCAAATAGGGATTTTATTAAAGAACCAAAGAATGATATTCTAGAGCAGGAACAAAATCTGGCTTGCTAGAGGACCAGAGTGTGGTCCCTGCATCTAGGTTTGCCCCTTTCTTTGCTGCAGCATCCGCCCCAATATTTGCTTCTCTGTAAACATGAGTGAGCCTCCATTGTGTGAGAGCTACCGTTGCCCTTTTCCATCTCGCAACTAGTCGCCAAGGAATCTCCCCTTTACTGAAAGATGTGACCAAAGCTTTAGAATCTGCCTCAAACCAAACTTTCTGCCAGCTCTGCTCC
Source organism: Aquilegia eximia (assembly GCA_023053565.1). Taxonomy (NCBI): domain Eukaryota; kingdom Viridiplantae; phylum Streptophyta; class Magnoliopsida; order Ranunculales; family Ranunculaceae; genus Aquilegia; species Aquilegia eximia. Next base: position 21,866,666 of record JALIGU010000005.1, read on the forward strand.
ATAGCTACTTCAGCTGCTGTGACAAGAGCTTGACATTCTGCCGCATAGCTAGTGGAAACTCCTAACCCTTTGGCCATAACACCCAACACCTGCATGCTGGTCTATACTATGTCAGCACCTGCATGCTGGTCTATACTATGTGTTATTGTGTTCTCTCATTGGCAGTGGCAGAGCTACGTAGGAACATACTGGGCAGCAGATTTTGTTGGCAGTTTTACTTTACTTAAATAGCCAATAAAAAATCAAATCCCAACTGTTATGTCTTTTAGGCATGTGGTTGGGTAGGAAGCCTATATGATAAAATATATTGGGTTGGGCTGTTTTGGAATCATGTAAAATCCCCAAAATTTATCTATCTGTTATGTAGTTGTTATTTAGTGTGCATGGCACTTTACTAATTTGCTATTGTAAATTACATATACGATTTAATAATAATTTGATGATTGTTATATTGCATCCAGATCCCCAAGATCTGATTTTAAGCAAGGGTTTTTGGTATACTTACACTACAAATCAAAGCATAGCATAGGCATCAATAGCGTTTATTGCATGCTATCAAGTATCAATGGCAATTTCTGTAGTAGTGATCACATCAGGGGAACTCGCATTAGTTTTAACACAATAATAAATTAAGCTTATTGTCTTACAAGAAACCTTGCAGATAATGCAGATTACCAACTATGCATATATTATGTGTTATTAACTGATGTGATTGAAGAGCTAAACTATATGTATCTGCTAGGTTATTAAATCAAATTGGTTTACATGAATAGGATTTTTTCATGCTTCATATAAATATATGTAATAATTTAAAACATGCAATCCGGCATGCTTCAAATAATATGCTTTTATCATTTAGGCAAGCATAATAACTCACATAATGTATAAACTAGTTTGACATTATTATGGACAAAGATGCTAAATTTCAGAAGATTTTAGTTATTTCTTCTGGTAAGGGGAAAAAAGAAATAGTAAATTAAAATAGCGATTATTAAAACCAGGATTAATTACTTCCTAAACTCTGAAGGTTGTATAAAAGGAGTTCTTTAGGAATAGCCATAATTGAAAGATATAGATGGAGTCTTTCTTACTAGACAAGAAGCCTCATGCTGTTTGCATCCCATTTCCATTCCAAGGCCATATTAATCCCATGCTTAAAATGGCAAAACTTCTTCATTTTAAGGGATTCCACATTACCTTTGTTAACACTGAGTTCAACCACCAGCAGTTACTTAAATCAGGAGGACCCGATTCACTCAAGGGTTTTCCTGACTTTCAATTTGAAACAATCCCAGATGGTCTACCTCCATCTGATATTAATGCAGCCCAGGACATTGCAAGCTTCATCGACTCCATTACTACAAATTGTCTAGTACCGTTGCGTAATCTAATCGCTAAGCTCAATGAAGCCTCATCAACTTCTGATTATCCCATAGTTTCTTGCATTGTTGCAGACTGTTACATGAGCTTAACATTGGAAGCTGCTGAAACATTTCACATACCAGGTGTCCTATTATGGACAATGAGTCCTTCTATCTTGATGAGCTATCTTCATTGCCAACTTCTCGCTGAAGAGGGTCTAATCCCACCGAAAGGTGTAAGAGCTGTGTATACATCTAAATCTCCTTATTATGTTCGTAAGTATTGATCGCAATCTCAGCTAATGTCTCCTGATTTTTCCTTGCTTATGTATATGTACTACAGATAAAAGAAATTCGACAAATTGGTACCCTGACATGCCCATCAACTTGATTCCGGGGATGAGGGATATCCGCCTTAGAGATCTTCCAAGTTTTTTCTGGGATGGGAACGATGCTGTCCACAACATTGGTATTCGAGAAGTTCAAGAAGCCTTGAAGGCATCTGCAATTATTATCCACACCTTTGATGCTTTAGAATGTAAAGTTTTGAATGCAATAAAGTCTCTACTTCCACCTATATATACAATAGGCCCACTGCAGTTGCTCGAGAAGAATATACCAAACACTCAGTTGAGATCTCTCAGATCAAATCTGTTGAAAGAAGATCAAGGTTGCCTTCAGTGGCTAGATTCAAGGCAACCAGACTCAGTTGTTTATGTTAATTTTGGTAGCACCACAGTTATGACTTCACAACAATTCATTGAGTTTGCTTGGGGTCTAGCTAACTGCAAACACCCTTTCTTGTGGGTCATAAGATCTGATCTTGTAATTGGGGAGGCGGCAGTTTTGCCACTGGAATTCACAGAAGAGACTGCAGACAGGGGTACGATATCAGGTTGGTGTCCACAAGAACAGGTCCTTTGTCACTCTTCCGTTGCTGGGTTTTTAACGCATTGTGGATGGAATTCTACCATGGATGCTATTTGCAGTGGTGTTCCAGTTATCGGTTGGCCACTCTTTGCTGACCAAACGACTAACTGCAGGTATGCTTGTGTTCACTGGGGCATTGGCATGGAGATAGATAAGAATGTTAAAAGAGATGAAGTTGAGGGCCTTGTAAGACAGTTGATGGAAGGGGATAAGGGTAAGAGAATGACGAAAAAGGCTATGGAGTGGAAGAAAAGTGCAGAAGAATCTACAAAACCAGGTGGAACTTCCTATATGAATTTGGATAAAGTTATCGAGGAAGTGCTAGTCATAAAGAAGCTGGATTGAAACAATTTCGTGGATCTTTTTAATAATGGAATTGGTTAGTTAATCTTTCATTTCAGTTTGTAAGTGAATATTTGGTTCAACTTTATGTATAGTTCCATTGCGACTGATAATATATATAAACACGCCATGCCTCTAACCGAGCATTATACTGAATAAGAAAGTTTTTAGGACACTACAGGGATGAAGCCGCCATTCATTAAATAACAAAACGAATCATGATCTTGTCCTGGCATGTTCTGTATTAAAATTTAGCGGGGCATATTTCGACTGGTAACATAAAATTTATTTTATTGTTATCTAAAAAATAATCTACGTCAGTTTGTATGACTTTGGTTTCCTCTTTGTTCTTCTCAAAAATATATTATTTGGTTATAATCAATGTGTATGCATTTTTATTTTAAGAAGAGAAAAAGGGGAGTATATTCGATGTTATTTATAACATTGTTTTTCTACATAATATTTGGTTAGCAGTAAAATTGATAAACATATAGGTATCCAATGAATGTCGTCTAGCATAGGAAGGATGCACAACAAGGAATTGACATCTGAGGATCCCCAGATTTCTTGGAAAGTTGCGGACGCTCTCCTAAGTGTCACAGTACTAGAAGCTGCAGTAAAAATTTGCTATCCCAGGACTTTTATTATGGACAATGAGTGTTTCTCCATCTGTTGATGAGCTACCTATACTATGAACATATAACTAAAATTTTTATATTTCCATCAAAAGGTAAATGAGCTGTATGTATATATATTCATCCTCATCGTGTAGTATTCTTTGCGTACTGTATTATGACTTTGTTTTACGGTCTTTTCCATATTCATCATTTTGCAGAGGAAATATATGAGCATCTCAACGTGCCCATCAACTTGATCCCAGGACGTACTGACGGATATCCGACCAAAAGACCTTCTCCAAGTTTTTTTCTGGGATGGCACGAGCACTTCGAATTACATTCTAGAAGACCCTTATTTTTTTAGTTTTATTCCCTTTTTTTAAGTGATATGTTATTGTTTTGGGAAACTTGTGTAAAATGACAAGAAAACAATAAATCATTGTTTGTGTATAATTTTGAATGAGAATCTTCTTGATGAACAGAGTGAGCCAAATAAAAAGTCTTCAATGTTGTTGCACATATAAAGGGAAAAACATATACTGTATTTGAATATAGATCATGTATATTGAATATAAAACAAGATCTTGTATAACTTGTGCAATTTGTAAGATGTACTGCAGTTAGAAAAATACCTGTAAGAGACTTGGGAATTACATTATATTGGAACGTAATCAGAATATCAGTCTTCACCCAATCAAATAAGTAACTATATCTGCATGCAAAGATATACAGGAAGCCATCAATAATGAGAATAATGGGAGGGACTAATTGGGTAACAATCATTTCCATGGGGCAGGTATTAGGTATCAATCATATTGTTGGAGCATAATAATAAATTAAGCTTATTGTCTTGAATGAAACCTTGCAGATAGTGCAGATTACCAACTATGCATATATTGTGTTATTACCAACTATGCTTCATATATTTTTATGTAATAATTTAAAACACATGCAATCCGGCATGCTTCAAATAATATGCTTTTATCATCTAGGCAAGCAAGATAACTCACATAATGTATAAACTAGTTTGACATTATTATGGACAAAGATGCTAAATTTCAGAAGATTTTTGTTATTTCTTCTGCTAAGAGGAAAAAAGAAATAATAAATTAAAATAACGTTTAATAGCGATTATTAAAACCAGGATTAATTACTTCCTAAACTCTGAAGGTTGTATAAAAGGAGTTCTTTAGGAATAGCCATAATTGAAAGATATAGATGGAGTCTTTCTTACTAGCCAAGAAGCCTCATGCTGTTTGCATCCCATTCCCATTCCAAAGCCATATAAATTCCATGCTTAAAATAGCAAAACTTCTTCATTTTAAGGGATTCCACATTACCTTTGTTAACACTGAGTTCAACCACCAGCAGTTACTTAAATCAGGAGGACCCGATTCACTCAAGGGTTTTCCTGACTTTCAATTTGAAACAATCCCAGATGGTCTACCTCCATCTGATATTAATGCACCCCAGGATATTGCAAGCCTCATCGCCTCCATTACTACAAATTGTCTAGTACCCTTGCATAATCTAATCACTAAGCTCAATGAAGCCTCATCAACTTCCGATTATCCCAGAGTTTCTTGCATTGTTGCAGACTGTTACATGAGCTTAACATTGGAAGCTGCTGAAACATTTAACATACCAGGTGTCCTATTATGGACAATGAGTCCTTCTATCTTGATGAGCTATCTTCATTGCCAACTTCTCGCTGAAGAGGGTCTAATCCCACCGAAAGGTGTAAGAGCTATGTATATATCTAAATCTCCTTATTATGTTCATAGGTATTGATCGCAATCGCAGCTAATGTCTCCCGATTTTTCCTTGTTTATGTATATGTATTACAGATAAAAGAAATTCGACAAATTGGTACCCTGACATGCCCATCAACTTGATTCCGGGAATGAGGGATATCCGCCTTAGAGATCTTCCAAGTTTTTTCTGGGATGGGAACGATGCTGTGCACAACATTTGTATTCGAGAAGTTCAAGAAGCCTTGAAGGCATCTGCAATTATTATCCACACCTTTGATGCTTTAGAATGTAAGGTTTTGAATGCAATAAAGTCTCTACTTCCACCTATATATACAATAGGCCCACTGCAGTTGCTCGAGAAGAATATACCAAACACTCAGTTGAGATCTCTCAGATCAAATCTGTTGAAAGAAGATCAAGGTTGCCTTCAGTGGCTAGATTCAAGGCAACCAGACTCAGTTGTTTATGTTAATTTTGGTAGCACCACAGTTATGACTTCACAACAACTCATTGAGTTTGCTTGGGGTCTAGCTAACTGCAAACACCCTTTCTTGTGGGTCATAAGATCTGATCTTGTAATTGGGGAGGCGGCAGTTTTGCCACTGGAATTCACAGAAGAGACTGCAGACAGGGGTATGATATCAGGTTGGTGTCCACAAGAACAGGTCCTTTGTCACTCTTCCGTTGCTGGGTTTTTAACGCATTGTGGATGGAATTCTACCATGGATGCTATTTGCAGTGGTGTTCCAGTTATCGGTTGGCCATTCTTTGCTGACCAAACGACTAACTGCAGGTATGCTTGTGTTCACTGGGGCATTGGCATGGAGATAGATAAGAATGTTAAAAGAGATGAAGTTGAGGGCCTTGTAAGACAGTTGATGGAAGGGGATAAGGGTAAGAGAATGACGAAAAAGGCTATGGAGCGGAAGAAAAGTGCAGAAGAATCTACAAAACCAGGTGGATCTTCCTATATGAATTTGGATAAAGTTATCAAGGAAGTGCTAGTCATAAAGAAGCTAGATTGAAACAATTTCCTGGATCCTTTTAATAATGTAATAATTTCATTTCAATTTGTAAGTGAACTTTTGGTTCAACTTTTATGTCTAGTCCCATTGCGACTAATAATATATATAAACAAGCATTTTACTGAATAAGAAAATTTTCACGACACTACAGACAACCATTCATTATATAGCAAAACCAATCATGATCTAGTCCTGGCATGTTCTGCATTAAAATTTAGCGGCTTTTATTCGACTGCTACATAAAATTTAGAGATTTTTGGACATACCCCCCATTTGAAAGTCGAAATTTGAGATACCCCCCATTTGAAAAAAATTTTGAGATACCCCCAATTCAAGATGTGGTGTTATCTTAGCCGTCCATCATAATCCATCATAAAACTCACCTACGGCTATAAAGCTCTTCTGTCTTGAATTGGGGGGTATCTCAAATTTTTTTTAAATGGGGTATCTCAAATTTCGACTTTCAAATGGGGGGTATGTCCAAAAATCTCTAAAATTTATTTGGTTCTTTTCTATCAAATGATCTATGTCAGTTTGTTCGACTCAGGTTTCCTTTTTTTATTTCTCACATGTGTATGCATTTTAATATATTCAACGCCATTTATAACTCTTTGTTCTACGTTAGTTTGTTCGTTTGTTCGACTTAGTTATCCAATGAATGTTGTCTAGCATAGAACAATTGTTTGAAGAAATTCCTCCAAGAACATAAGAAAAATTAAAAAGTAAAATTTACCTCTTTCTTGAAAAGAATTAAATTCTTCAACAATCACTACAATACCGTGTTCGGATAGTTCAAGAACAAAGTCCTATTTGATCAAAAATATTAAACCCTAGTCCCTAGATCATTTAATGTAACTTAAAAGATTGTGCAATAGTATTACCTGACGACACTTCCATCGGACCAAAGAGAGCGCATCAACCATGCCATGGACGTTATCTATCTGACATACTAGATCAGGTGTGTCTGGCTCGACCTCCATTCCTCTAATGAACTCATTTTCTTTCCCGCCAAAATATTTTGATTTTTTCTTTACTTGGGAAAGTAAGAAAGGTTAGGTTTATATACTGAGTGAAGACTGAAGAGTAAGAAAGGGGTAGAATTGAAAAAAAAGAAAATTAAAGGAAAGTGGACATATTTGCCCATTTGAGATGTCACAAAGGACAAAAGCAGATTGTAAATTTCCCAAAAGGATATAGAAGTCAACAAATTCTAAACTAAAATACTCTCCCTAATCACAATATGATCATAGGTGGAATCGTATATAGTAAATATATTGTACAGAACAAATCTATAAACTAAACCTAGAGAGTAATTAACCTAACTAAAAAACGGCAAAATAGAAAATAGACAAAAACTTAGCACTATGATTACTGATTAGACGACCTAAAATCAAAAGTCTTTGTCTTTTTCAACAAGTCAACAAAAGTTACATGTCATATTGAGATAGATGGTTTAATAAGATTGTCCTTTTGAAAGGTTGATTATAATAAGATTGTCTTGCAAACTGAAGGAAGATAACTCCGTGTCCTTTACATTCACATTCATCAGTTATATATACATGTACATTGGAAATATCCTATGCTATAATTAAGTAAATGAAATATACTCCTAATGCTATAATTAAGGAAATGAAATATACTCCTACTACATAATAAAGATTTGCATATATTCTATCACACCCCCGCAGTCGAAGCGGGAGGTCGTCCTACGCTGAGACTGTCCCGAAAATCCTCAAATAGAACCAAAGGAAGACCTTTTGTAAAAATATCTGCAATCTGAAAGCGCGATGGGACATGGAAGACGCGAACCTGCCCACGAGCTACCTTCTTGCGAACAAAATGAATATCCATCTCGATATGCTTAGTACGCTGATGTTGAACTGGATTTCCAGATAGATATATTGCACTCACATTATCACAATAGACCAAGGTCGCTTTTTGAATAGGACAATGAAGCTCCAGAAAAAGGTTGCGTAACCAACAAGACTCAGAGACCACATTGGCGACCCCTCGGTACTCGGCTTCTGCACTAGAACGAGACACAGTACTTTGTCGTTTAGAGGACCAAGAGATCAAATTATCACCAAGAAAAACACAATAACCAGATGTAGAGCGTCTGGTCTCCGGACATCCACCCCAATCTGCATCGATATAAGACATGAGAGTGGCTGTCGAAGAGGGATATAGATGCAAGCCATGATCTAGAGTGCCCTTAATGTAGCGCACAATGCGCTTGAGAGCATGCATGTGTTCCTCCATCGGGTTATGCATGAATAAACAGATCTGTTGCACAGCATAAGATATATCGGGTCTTGTGAAAGTTAGATATTGTAGGGCTCCAGCAAGGCTGCGGTAATGTGATGGATCAACATATGGTGTGCTAGAAATAGCACTTAGCTTCGGTTTAGTATCGACCGGTGTGGGAGATGGGTGACAAGATGACATGCCAGCACGTTCTACAATCTCAGCGGCATACTTCTTCTGTGATAAAAATAGACCACCTGCATGACGAGTTACAGCTATACCCAAGAAATAACGCAATGGCCCCAAGTCCTTCATAGCGAATTCTGAGCCAAGAAGGGTCATGATAGACTTGCAGAACATCAGAGGAAGCAGTTAAGATAATGTCATCCACATATAAAAGAATGTAAGCCATATCAGTACCTTTCCGGTAGATGAAGAGGGAATGATCCGATGTGCTATGAGAGAACTCAATAGTAGAAACATAATCTGCAAACCGCTTGTACCAGGCCCGAGGAGCTTGCTTAAGCCCATACAAAGACTTCTTCAACAAACAGACATAATCTGGATAGGTCGGGTCTCGAAAACCCATGGGCTGATGCATGTATACAGTTTCTGCAAGTTCTCCATGTAAGAAAGCATTTTTCACGTCAAGCTGGTGAATGGGCCATGCTTTAGAGAGAGCTAGACTTAGCACAATACGAATAGTGGCCGGTTTGACTACCGGACTAAACGTCTCACCACAATCCACGCCAACCTGTTGAGTTTTGCCATCACCTACAAGACGGGCTTTATGCCTCTCAAAAGAACCATCAGATTTTTCTTTATGAGTAAAAATCCACATAGATCGAATAACATTAACATCAGGTGGACGGGGCACCAACTCCCACGTCTTATTTTTAATAAGAGCAGAATATTCATCATCCATAGCCATTTTCCAATTCGGGTCATGAAGGGCTGACACAGGGTTACGAGGTAGAGGAGATCGATTTACTTGGGTATGAAGGCCATATTTTTTGTTGGGCTTAAATATCCCATGTTGACTGCGAGTAACCGGTCTGTGGGTGGGAGTGGGAGTAGGCTCAACCGGAGGTGCAGAAACAGAGGCTGGTTGGGTCGGTACTAGGCTTGGTGACGCCGGTTGCAGTGGCGAACCGGGCGGAAGAGGCGTTTGGGCCGGATGGACTGGTGAGGTTGGGTGAGGAGAGGACGAGATGGGTTGGACCTGTGTTGAGCCTGTTGGGGAGGTTAGATGATGGACCACATAAGGAGACAACCCCTCATCCACGAAATCATACATATGAGACCTAGGAGTATGCAGCCGAGCAAAAGGAAAATTGGTTTCATCAAATATGACATGGCGACTCAGGATGATTCGATTAGACGATAAATCATAACATTTGTAACCACGATGACTTGATGGGTAACCCAAGAAAACACATGGAGTGGACCGGGCTTGTAGCTTGTTTATAGTGGTAGAGGGAAGGAGAGGGTAGCACAAACAACCGAACACTCGGAGATGGGAATAAGACGGGTTTTCTTATAAAGAATTTGGAGAGGGGACTGATAGGATAATTGTTTACTTGGAAGAATGTTTAAAAGATATGTTGCCATTTGCAATGCATGATGCCAAAACGAAGGTGGTAAGGAAGCATGGGCAAGTAGGGTACGAACCATGTTGTTAATAGTTCTAATCTTTCGTTCAGCTTTCCCATTCTGTGAAGAAGTATATGGGCAAGAAAGACGAAAAGACAAACCATTCACTCTACAAAATTCCCAAAACGGCTTATTGTCAAATTTCCTACCATTATCACATTGGACATTTTTAATTTCCCGTTCAAACTGGGTACGAATGAAGGCTCGAAAAGCTAGAAATGTGGAGTAAACCTGAGATTTTTTGGATAGCGGAAATCTCCACAAAAAATTAGAGTAATCATCCAACAACAGCATATAATAACGATGACCTGAAGAGCTCAAAACAGGAGATGTCCACAGATCACTATGTATAATATCAAAAGGCATAAAAGTGCATGAATTTGAAGCAACAAAAGGCAATTTAACATGTTTTCCAAGAGTGCAAGAATGACAGACATGAAAACGACTAGTTTTATTACACTCAATAATTTTATTTAGCCGAAGAGAGTCAAAAACAGGTGCTCCCGGATGACCCAACCGTTCATGCCATAAAGACGGTGCTAAAGCTGCAAAATTTGATGGTGAGGTAGGTTGATTAGTGGTGATGGAAGTGGTGATGGGATAAAGCTCGCCCCGACTATCGCATCTCATTAGACGCATTCCCGTCCGAAAATCCTTCACAGAAAATCCAAAAGGATCAAAATCAACAGAAACCCAGTTATCAGTAGTAAATTTCCTAACAGATACTAAGTTTTTAATAAGTTGAGGCGCATGAAGGACATTTTTTAAGGATAATGGTGGGTTTGGGGAAGACAAGTTTGTGTGACCATAACCAAAAATTGGAATAGAATGACCATTACCAACAGTTATACCACGATTATTGCTCAAATTAAAATAAGACGAGAGAGTACCTTGCTCAGATGTCATATGAGAGGTGGCGGCACTATCCATGTACCAATTTGTATCTGGAGGATTTAGCCCAAGAGTGTGCATCGCAGCCTCGATGTCGGTTGGAGTGGGTTGTGCTACTGCAGAATAGGCCTGCTTTGGGCGTGGTCCAAGAACCCCGGCCTGTCGCTGCTGTGTGTTAGGATGCACCCAAGGAGTAGTGGGATAGGGGCATGGAGGAACTGCCCATGGCATGAAAGGCCATGGCCACTGCTGCTGCTGTCCAGTGACCCATGGCTGCCACTACTGCTGGTGGCCACTGCCACGACCACTACTGTTGCTGTTGCCACGACCACTGCTGTTGTTGCTGCCACCCCTGCCACGGCCACCACCACGATGTTTACCTTCATTAGTGCGGTGTGGAGATGGAGTATGTCCCTTCTTTCCACTAGTATTGCGGTGTGGAGAGACATTGTCGGAGTAAGAGGGAAGTTCTTCTGATTCCCTGGCCGTGGCAGCCATCATAGCAACACGAGAACCAGTGGCTGCTGTCTTTGCAAAGCCCGCTTCTTCAAGAGTGAGCATTGATCGGGCTTGGTAGAAAGGGGGGAGAGGGTTGCTTTGGCGAATAAGTGTGCCAACACTACTATAAGCATCGGTGAGCCCCGCCACCATCTGAAGAACAAGCCGGCTATTCGAGACCGGCGCTCCTACATTCTTGAGTTGATCTGATAATACCTTGAGCTTTTGACAGTAGGCCGAGGCATTGGGAAAGTCCTCCATGATTGTATGGGAGAATTCTTGCTCAAGTGTGACGGCACGAGAATTCTGGTTGTCTTGGAAATTATCACGCAATCGATTCCAAGCCTCCATTGCCGTGGAGTCGGGTTCAAGAATGGTGTGCAGTAGATCTGTAGAAATTGTTGCATAGATCCACTGAAGAACTGTAGCATCTAGGGTCGACCATAATTCCTTCTCTCCATCAGTAGCCAACACTTTTTCTTTTCCTTTTTCTGGTGGAATGATATGATCGAGAACCCTATGAGAACGAGCATGAATTTTGAAGAGTTCCGCCCACGTCGCATATTGGACATTTTCCATCTCAAGAGTGATTGAGATGTGGTTCTTGATGTTTGAGACAGCAAGAGCAGGGTGAAAAGAAGATTGAGGGGGGGGGGGGGGGGGGGGGGGGGGTAGACATAATGGCTGAAGGTAAGGGGGGAGTTAACGGAGGAGAGCCGGGCGTAGAACCACTAGGGGACAGCGGAAGAGAGTGACTTGAAGAAGAAGTCACCCTGGTCTTTGATACCATGACAGAAGATAACTCCGTGTCCTTTACATTCACATTCATCAGTTATATATACATGTACATTGGAAATATCCTATGCTATAATTAAGGAAATGAAATATACTCCTACTACATAATAAAGATTTGCATATATTCTATCACAGACCTATACTGCCATTGACTTTGTCCTTCTAAAAAGTTACTTGATGTCACAATGTGCATGTGACCAAATGGGCAATCCCAAGAATAACTAGGTATCATGGATTCACAGTTGCACGTAGAGCTAATGTGTATAGAATTGCTGACAGTGGTGAAGATCAATTTCAGGGGTCTATTTGATTTTTTTTTTAAGAGTCTGAAAGGTTACAAAAAAATTAGAGTATATCGATATCTATTGATTTAGTATATATTAAAGTATGATGTATTGTTTGATTTCTTCAATGCATCAAGACATATTGAAATTTTGAATTTAATTGTTTTTTAATTATTATGGTTTGTGTATGTGGCTTCAATAGAATGAATGTAGAATTACATTAAAAAAATTAAAATTAAAATAATTCAGGCTCTATCCTTCGATATTTACTGATATTTATGATAAATTCAATTTGTCTTAATATATCTGGATATACAGACATATATTGAGCGATATATTACATTAATATGTGTTTGATTGGTGGAAATAATTACTACTAGGAATTTTTATAGTTAAAAACATCCCCACATAAAATAATTCCCACTAATGGGTTGTTATTTGATTAGACATAAAAAATATAGGAAAAATTTTATGTGGTAAAGATTTTGGTTGTTTGATTTTTATCGTGGAATTTTTATGCGGCCCAACTTTACCGATCAAACAGGCATATTAGAATTTTAGGGGTAATATTTGATGTGGAAATTTTTCCCACCACCAATCAATCAGACTTTATATCTGGATACAAAGAATGAGTCCTAGATCCTATTTAGCCCACCCTACTTATTGATTAGTCCTGTTTGACTTTGGCTTTAATGATTAGTCCTACTTTCTAATATTACTTAATCTCAAATTTTTTTTCTTTGGAAAAGTTATTAACCAATCCTTGACTTAATTTATCCTAAACTAAAACTTTCAGATTTATATTTTTAAATGGCATACTATCCTTTTAAATCATTTTTAACCGTTTTCTTATTTAACTATCTAACTATACAATTCTAAAAAATTGCTAATCATTAACACTTGCAATTCTAAAAATTGCTAACTATTACTACGCAATTCCAAAAAATTGCTAATCATTGACACTTGCAATTCTAAAAAATTGCTACTTGGATTGGGTAACTAATTTAAGTCTACTAGGGTTAACTACATCCATACATATGTTATATTTAATTATTAACATGTGGTATTTTGTGATTGGGTGTCTATAAATTAGTTGGGTAATTAATTCAAATCCACTAGGGTTAATTACACCCATACATAGGTTATAGTTTTTATTAAAACATACAAACATCTTTATAATTCTAAAAAATTGCTAACTTTACGTACACTTCTAAAAATTTGGTAATTATTTATATGTGCAATTCTAAGAATTGCTAACTTTTTAATTATGTAATTTTAAAAAATTGTAATAGCAATTCCACTAAATTATAATATCACTATTGTGCGGTTTTAATTTTTGATAGCAATTTTTTATAGCAATTCCACTTATTACACTACCACTAACTTGGCGGTTTTCAATTCTAATAGCAATTTTAAACTCTAAATACCAGTAATAAAAGGTATTATTGTAAATTAACTTTTGGTAAAAAATAAAGACTAATCATTAATGAGATAGTTTAACGGACTAATTGATAATGTCCATTGCATTTTGGGATGACTAATTTAATCACTGTATCTTGATATTTTGTACTATGACTCTCTCTCTCTCTCTTAAAGTCAATCATCACGGCAGCAGTTCTATTATTAGCTGAATAACCCAAAATTCCCATAATGATTAAAAAACGACAAAGACCTTGACTAGAAAAGTGCTTCAATGAATAATTATTTGTACTATACTGTGAATTATTTCAATTTTCAACTCCAATCAGGTTTCTCTCTAGTCTCTCCTCATGCTAGTGCTAGTAAGTTTTTCAATCATTTCTTATTGTGGAAAATTTTGAAATTTGATTATTTTTCTGTGGAAAATTTTGAAATTTGATTATTTTTCTTACTTGTTTATATTTGACAAATTGTCTTTGAGAATTGAGATTGCAAATCTGTAGTCAACATTTTGTATCAAGAAAGTTTCTGGGTTTTAGACTTTTAGTCCATTTGATCATGTTCAATTCTAGTTCATCTTAAACTTTGTGCTTGCTTTCTACTCTAAATAATTGCATTGCATGAATCAATACAGTTTAAACCATAGTTTAAAATTCCAAATCTAGGCAAAATTTTGGATTCAGAAGAAATGGTATATTCCGACATTCTGGCCCTCGAAACAAATATGTCACTTGAAATGTCAAAAATATTCTCTGATATTCCTGAAATTTGTAATGCCGATTTTTTAAAAACCGGCATATTCTGCTGAAATTTTGCGAAATATATCGGTATTTTGAACTATGCTTTAAACTATAAAGTCTATAAGACTTTTGCGCTAAAAACAACTTCTATCGACATATTGATATCTCAGTTTTGAACCATAACATACGCATAGACCTTGACTACAACAAAAGTGAAGATAATAGTGTACTATGCATGATTCTTGAATTGCCATTTAAACCATTCATTGCCATTCTCAAATTGCCAATTAAACCAACTTCTATCAACATCTTGATATCTCAAAGGCATGGCACCATCTCACTTAAACATATTGCTCTCATTCCTTGTCTACTTAACACATATACTCTTGCTTTCTTCCTTCCATGTTAAGTGTCATGCTTCTGTTAAGACTACCATTACTCCTTTTGAAGAAGCCAAGGCTCTTCTCAAATGGAAAAGCAATCTTGATGATGGTGGAGCTCATTCAAATCTATCTTCATGGGTTCTACCTTCTTCTTCTAATTATTCTTCTCATTGTAATACTTGGTATGGAATATCTTGCAATAGGCAAGGAAGGATTTTCAACTTAACTATATCAAGCATTGGTCTAAAAGGTACACTACAAACCTTCCCATTCTCAGTCCTTGAAAATCTTGCTATTTTAGATCTATATAGAAACTCTATCTATGGAACCATCCCAGTCCATATTGCTAACCTCTCCCAACTCACTTATTTGGATTTTTTCGGCAATCAATTGTCTGGACATATTCCAATCGAGATTGGCAAGCTAACAAGTCTTCATGTACTTTCTCTCTCTCTCAATAATTTCACTGGTTGCATTCCCATGGAATTTGGAAATTTATTCAATGTTAATATAATTGAAATTTCAAGAAATTTTTTAACAGGTCCAATTCCAATTAGCATAGGTAATTTGACAAGAATAACTGGTTTATTCCTCTCTAGAAATCAACTAAGTGGTTCAATTCCTTCTTCCTTGGGTCATTTGACAAAATTAACACTTTTGTCTTTTTACGAAAATCATCTTTCAGGCTCCCTTCCTTGGGAATTAGGAAACTTAAAATCTCTGCAGAAGTTAGACATGTCGATAAATAATTTTACCGGTCCAATCCCATCTTCTATAGGTAATTTAAAAAATCTAACCATTTTATACATCTATGAAAATCAACTTTGGGGCACCATTCCTTTACAATTAGGAAACTTAAAATCTCTGCAGATTTTAGACTTGTCAATAAATAAATTTACAGGTTCAATCCCATCTTCTTTAGATAATTTACAAAATCTAACCATTTTAAACCTCTCCTACAATCAACTTTCTGGTTGTATTCTCTCAACGTTAGGAAACTTAAAATCTCTGGTGGATTTAGAATTACAAGTAAATCATTTCACTGGTCCAATCCCGTCTTCTTTAAGTAATTTGACAAAACTAAAAGTTTTGTATCTTTATGAAAACAAACTTTCGGGATCCATTCCATTGGAATTAGTTAACTTAATATCACTTACCGAGTTATATTTGAATGATAATATGTTGTACGGAGAGCTACCAAACAATTTGGGCCTATTCAAAAATCTTTCATACTTGACAATCGCTTATAACAACATCACAGGTCCGATACCTAGTGGGTTAGAAAGGTTGAATAAACTTGGAATTCTTGATATCTCAATGAACCATTTGATAGGAGAGATACCCCGAGAACTAGGGAGGTTGAAATCTTTGGTAAAACTCAATTTGAGAGGAAACAATCTTTATGGAAAGATTCCAAAAGAGCTTGGATTGTTAAGTGATCTTGAAACTCTTCACTTGTCTACCAACAACTTTAGTGGAGTGATACCAAAAGAGATTGGTGACTGTTCTAAGTTGTGGTACTTAAATTTGTCATGCAATATGCTCACTGGTTCCATTCCGGATTCATTTAAAGATATGACTCGTCTGAGTTCTATTGATGTATCTTACAATGAGCTTGAAGGTCCTGTGCCTGAGAACATTAATTTTAAAGATGCATTAACAATAGATTTTGAGCATAACAAAGGCTTGTGCGGAAACATTACTTCCTTGCGACCGTGTGAGTCTTCAGACATGGATAACAGTGGTACAAACAGAAGACCGAAAGTTGTGAAAATTGTCTTAGCTTCTATGGGAGGAGCCTTGTCTCTTTTGTTTGCAATTATTGGATTATATTTTGTATGTTACATTAAAAAAAGGGACACTGAGGTTCAGACAATAGAGGTTATCAATGATGATTTATTTTGCATCTGGGAATTCGATGGAAGAAATGTATATGCAGACATCATTGAAGCAACAGAGGGGTTTGATGACAAATACTGCATTGGTGCTGGAGGTTTTGGAAGTGTCTACAAGACTGTCTTGTCAACTGGACAAGTAGTGGCTGTGAAGAAATTTCATTCAAGAGAGGATGGTGAACAAGTCGATCTAAAGTCATTTTCATCTGAGATACATGCTTTAACAGAATTGAGACATCGAAACATTGTGAAACTTTATGGAATTTGTTTGCATGTTCGACACTCATTTTTAATCTATGAGTATCTTGAGAGAGGGAGCTTAGCAAACTTATTGAGAAATGTGGAGGAAGCTGCTAGTTTAGATTGGATGAAGAGGATAAATATCATAAAAAGTGTAGCTTCTGCATTGTCACACATGCATCATGGTTGCTCCCCGCCTCTAATTCATCGAGACATCTCGAGCAATAACATTTTGTTAAATTCAGAATATGATCCTTGTGTTGCTGACTTTGGTATCGCTCGTGTTCTAGATCCGAATTCCTCCAACTGGACTACCCCTGCTGGAACATATGGTTATTTAGCCCCTGGTAATACTATTTCCCTCTCAGTGGTTTTCATATATGCACTCACATTAAATTCTTCCAAAACTCACATAATATGAATGCTCATTTTGTTTCTTTTTTCTCTTGTAGAGTTGGCTTACACAATGAGGTTGACTGAAAAATGCGATGTCTATAGTTTTGGTGTGTTAGCACTCGAAGTGCTCATGGGAAAGCATCCAGGTGACTTCATCACCTCTCTTGCCACATCATCTTCCGCAGGTCAAGCCAATATTTTATTGGTTGATGTGTTGGACAAACGCCTCTCACCACCCATTCCAGAGATCCTAAAAGAAGTTGTCCTAGTTGCTAAATTTGCTCTTGCATGCTTAAACACTAGTCCTGAATCTCGACCGACAATGGACTCTGTATTCAATGAACTATCAAGTTGCAAGCTTGCTCTCAAAGGGCCTTTCCATATGATAACAGTTGAACAATTGATGATTGAGGATGTCTGATTGATTGTTGTAGAAGTACTTTGTATAATCATCATTCTATGGCTAAACTATTAGTTCTTCTTGTTACACTGAATGCTTTTATTAAAGAAGTTCTCTTTGTCGATATATGCACATTTGACTGTGTATTGGATGGTATCAGATATGAAATGTTTCGCATTTTTACTCTCCAGGGAGGGCACAGGTATATTACCTTCTTGTACTACTCAAAGTAGTCAAATTGACATATAAAACAACCAGTACTCGCAAATCTGCATTAGTGCGAACAGAACCATTACTTATTTTACCTGATGCAATCCCATTTTTTGTAGGAGGTGGAAGTAATGTGTCCACACACTCCGATATTTTTTTTTCTTTAGGCTTGGCAAGCGAGGTTGATGGGAGTACTCTAACAGTTTAAATTACGTGAGTAAACTTATTGTCAAACAATATTATCTTTAACAGAAATGAGAGACTCCAGATTGTTTGATGTCGCAATGAACACACAAACTCACTATATAGATGAGATTGAGATATAGGATCAGTTGGAGGAGACTGAGAAGTCAGAAACCATTTTTCCGAAAAATCTAAATGTGGATGTTTGGTTTTTTCTATATCACCCAACTCTAAAAAGACCTCCTAAAGTTGATCGATTATGAAATTTTTTTGTTTTAATGCCTAGTTGCAAGTGCGGCATGCATGGGTACATTTGTGGTTGGACTTCCAAGGTAGATCTTTTGTTTTGGTGTATACACTTGTTGAAAGAGTCAAACAAAGATATGTGGGTTGACGGAGTTGTATAAATTGGAAAAATTTGAAAGTTTAATGTGAGAAAAAAATAGTTGTTTTCATCGATAGGGAATTTCACCCTCCTCTTTGTTAAGTGATAGTTTGGCCTATGTGCAACAAACCAACAAATTATATGTATTGTCTCTTGCATTTGCAATTTTGCATGTTATAGGACAAAAGTGTGTCGCCCATGGCCAAGATCAAAGCTTTAGGAAAATGAAAGAGCGTGTTGTCATTGTTAGTGAATTGTAAGGAAGTGTGTCAATACTAACGTGTAATTTGTAAAAACAATTTCATTGAAATCATCGCGTATTTTGTACAATTTCTTGTATTGTACTCATCGTCTCAATATGACAAGTTGGTTCATTTAAATCTTTTCACACGCAAATATAACAAGTTATCGTTTTGTGAATTAAGTTGTCAGAGTGTCAAACCAAGGTACACGCATGCACTGCTTGGTCAGCTTGTGCTAGTAAATATATTGGAAATTTACAGTTTTTTCTGAAACTTAAGATTTTATCGAAAATGGATGGAGGATGACTATAGGCGATGATTACAAAGTAGAGAGGAATATGACGAAACAATGTGGAAATTGTAGCAAAAGTTCAAGCTTGATTCTTCAGCCCTTTAATTACAATCCTCATACTTTAACTATAAATATATGTGACCTTTTGGTGTATTTCTTCCGTTTTTCTCTTTTCTTCAAGAAAATGTTTAATGTCTATGGAACAGGATGATGCATGATTTACAGATACATACATGTAGAGAGTCACTTTTCTTTGAACTCTCTCCCTCAATGGCTTTACAATGTAGTTCGTCATTTGTCATTGTGAAGCCGTTAAGGGTGGGAGTTCCACAGAAAGTTTGCTCTCTCTCACACTATCGATCTGCAATGTAATAGGATCGCAGATGGTAAGCACGCACATTATAAATTTACTGCATATCAATCTGTTAACTCTAACGCATCTCATTTAAAAAGGATTTCATTAAACTCTAGTTTGAACTTAAGACAGAGTACCAAAGGAAGTGCAACCAATCTTTGAGCTGCAGTATGCCCCCGCAAGAGAGGACAGTTCCATTTCAGGGCCTACTGTCGGATGGTTCTATGTTTCACCTTTGACAATGCATGTACTGTACATGTAGTTTGTTAATTAAACAAATCCCACTGATGCAATGGAAGCTAGCAACATATAGGACAACATGTTGATCTGAACTATCGTCTTTCTAACCTATGAGTTGAACTATATTGCATGTCGCATTATACAATTATGCTTGGGGTAAAAAGGGACACATTAAGAGCCGAAAATCACAGTTAGCATCTTAAATCAGATCTTTGTTTGAAGATTCGTCTATGTCAATAACTCATAATTTAGGCATTCGTAAATCATTAATTAATTGGTAAAGTCGAAACTCATTGCAATATATCATAATTCTGTATTATATATTTAATTATTATTATTATTATTATTTTGTGGACTTGCGTCGAAGATCAAACAAAACAAAAGGCTATTCACCTTAAATCATAGCAGGTACTACTTTACAACATTTACTTTCAGTTTTAGTGAACACAAACTTTCAGTTTCAATTAGTCAGATTAAAAATGTCGAAGCCAAGAATAAAAGTTAGATGTTGAACACTGCTTCAGTTATCGAATTTTTTCTCTATCTCTTGACCTATTTTCCATTCCAAACTCAACAGATAATGCAGCTATATCAGGTGTGATCTCCCAGTTGCCTTTATGATCCCAGTTTGCATGTCTTGGCTGTGGCCCGCATCTCTCTAAGCTTGCTACCGTCTCTATTTGGTTTTGTATATCTTCAAAGTCTTCTGCGACAACGCCTTGCCTTTTTCCACCCATTTCTATGTCCAAGCTTGTCTTAGGCAATTCTGGACTCAAGCGGTGACCAACTGATAATGGAGTGGTGACAGCTGCAGGGATGTCATCTTTCAACTTTGCCCGGAAATTGGCTTTAGCACGAGGAGTTATGGAGAAGAAGATTTCTCTGACATTGCGGATCAGCCCAAGATTATGAGGATTTGTCTTGCTATCATAACGGTAACGAAAATTCTCGTACGTAGTCTGCACAATCAATATATTGATTAATATATATGCTTTAGAGGAAAAATACAGAGGAGGTTATATATGATGGTAGAAAGGAGTACTACCTGGTTAGTGCAAATTAAGTAAACATGGAAGGATGTGAGTCCACCAACAAACCAAGCACCAATAAAGGTATATACTATGAGAACGGCTGACAATGGCGATATATGAAGAGCCTTCCAGAGGTTACAATGGTATAGTTTCATTATGTTCCTGATGTTTAAGCAGCATAAAGCAAGAATACAAAGAGAAAATATAGTTGTGGAAGACACGAACATAAAAAAGAACCGGTAATTCCTCTGCACAAATAAAACAAACACAGTATTGGAGATCCATGGAAAATTATGTTGAGCAATTTGCTATATATTCTAGTCAATACAATACTGTCAAGATTCCATGGTTGAAAACTTGAAGTACTTTAATGTAAAGTGATGGTGCTCCATATAATAAAATTGTCGCTTACTTATGCAGATCAAATCGTATCAAAATCCAACATTCCACTGGAAAAATGTTAATGCTACTCCAAGCCTTGGTCATTTTTATGAAAAAAATATTAGTTATTACTCTGCTAGTTTTGTCGGAGGTTTAACATACTAACCCTTGTAGTGTGTAGCTAATTTCTCATACTATAAAGAACGAGAGACAGGTGCAGTTAGAGAACTAGCTGAATAAATACATATCACAGAGACTAGCAAAAATAAGGGAGCTCGTTTGAAAATAGACTTGGATCTGCAACAGTAGCCATTCCTAACATGCACGGTTTAAAGTTCAGGTTAGATTTATATAAGTTATGATCTTCAAGTGCTACATTTGATATAATTAAAGTTAGCTAATAATATTGAAGCCACTAAAATCCAATTGATTTTAAAATATTAGTGTTCTAATGTAAATAATAAGTAATAAAAGCTGAATATTGGTTTGAATTACCGATAAAAGAAAAATACAACAAAAACAAAGAAAGAAGAGAGTATGAGAGTGAGAACACTGATATGCACCTTCCCAATACACTGCCCAACCCAGGGGCAATGATGATCAAAGCGTTCAACACAATTATTGCAGATGGAGCAATGAGAACATCTAGGCGGCCGATACAACATGCATGTGTGACAGTACTTGACTTTGATAACCATCCCGTTGACAACAACATCTTTTGTGGGTGGTACACTTGAGATATGATTTGTGCCTATCCAGTCCGCAGGTAAGTTGGAGGAGTCTTCCAGTTCCGGAGGATGAGCATTACGAGGAATAATACCTGGATCCTTTCCAGAAGTAAGGAAGAGAAGAACAATAATCTGCGTGCATTAATAAACCCGCATATTATCATCAGTACATTCATTAGGTTAATCGATACATGTGCATGAGAATGATAGCTAGTCTAATATCTTTCACTGTTGAATTGTGTCAACTCTAACGCTAGACTAGAAACTTAATTACTGTCGGATATCATTAGACATAATTGTTAACGCATGAGGTATTCAACGAAATTTTCCACGAAAAAAAAGATGACCACTCTTATTTCAATGTCCAGAACCATGTTGAATGCATTTTGTCGAAGACTAGTAACAAGTGATAGCTTAAATTTGGAAGTCAATATAAAATGAAAGAAACTCACATATGCTGTGAAAATAACAGAAGCAACCAGTATAGTGTTGTGCTGATTGTCAATAACCACCCTTTGAGATATGAAAGCACAAAACAAGAACGCTGGAATTACGATTAGAGATAATGTAAGTAACAGTGACCTCACATCAGGACCAAATACGAGCCTGCCTCCAAAGAAGAATTTCTGCAAGATAATTTACATGGATCAGTTTTGCTGAGGAATATAGTAGATTAGTAGTCACCAAAAAGCATAGTGTCCCTTTGCCTTCTCGGGAGGGGGTTATCATAAGACTACAGGAAATATAGTGAAGCAGACTCATCTGATCACGACGAAGGAAATAACATTCAAAACAACAAGTCAAGAGACATCTTGTTCGTTAACCTACTACTAGGTTTAATTTTAGTACAATAGTTTCTCATTTTTTTTCCTGTTCAAGTAATTAACATCTACACTTTACTAAAGTTTTATCGTCGATAAATTAAACATGCTTACATAGTATCACTCTACTAGCTCCTTGTATCTCTTTTCGCACACGAGTTTTCCTTACATTTTTAACAATCATACTAAGTTTACTAAAGTTCAAGAAAACTAAAAATGCGAATAAATAGATAAAAAATAAAATGATGAATGTAGTTAAAACTCACATTGTTTCCTTTCCAAGCTTGATAAACTCGCTTTGTCGTACCGCCATTTTTGGAAATTATTACTTCATTATTTGTTGGGGGAGGATTATTAATATAATCTTCCCCCTTCATTTCAACAACCAAGTTTTTAAACCCGAAAAATTCCCAATTCCCGCGTCGTCATTGCCTGCCTGCCTGCCTGCAACATTTAATTCCATATACATTATTTCATAACAAGATCAAACAATTTCATTGACAAAAAACACGAAAATAAAACAATATATCTAACTGAATTTACCTCTTTCAAAGCAATAATCCAATGTTGTTTTGTTCTAATGTGACATGAAGAGAGAGAGGAAGAGAAAGAGAAAGAGAGAGAGAGCAAGAACGGAAGAAGAATCTTGTTCTCGCTCTCGCTCTGTAAGTTTCAATTTGCGAGAGAAACAAAGAAAAACAGAGGAGGAAGAAAGAAAACAGAGGATTTCGGATTTCCCGAGTTTTGCGGAGTTTCTTGTGCATTGGTGGCATTTCATTTTCCCACACGGGTAAGTTAGTTCGTATTAATTAACTGTATATCTTATATAATTTTATTTACCAAAAAAGATATATAGTTTTATTTTAAAATGCTTAATATTCCGATACATAGTTCAAAACATCGGGATAGGGATATCCGTGGATATCCCACGAATATGCCTATATTTGAAAAATTGGATACACGAAATTTTACGAATATTCGCGAATACTCGACGTCAAAATTAATTTTTAGTGTCGAAATCTCAACTACTTTGGTAGGAATTGATATTTCGCTCAAAATCGGCATTTTGATTTATGTTCAAATATTTAACAACGAGAGATCTTATTGCCACCCAAGAAACTCGTCAAAAACCCAATCAGACCAAATTGCTTTGAAAAACCCAATCAGATAATTATTTTGTTACTAAAATACCCTTCACACCCACATACTTTATCAAAAACCCAAAATTCTTAAAACTCTTCTAGATCTTCTCTCCATAAAATCAAATTAAATAAAAAAAATAACCAACTGAATTATTGAAAATAACTATCAAATAACACTGAGATATATCAAAAACTTTGTGGAGAGGGTACATAATTAAAATATGAACAAAAAAATTACAAAAGAGAGAATCTAAAAGACGTGTAAGAATTTAGGAGTGTAAACTTGAGAGAAATAGAATTTAGGACTCTCTTTGAACAAACACACTTTACTCACTTAGGAGTTTAGACAAACACTTCTTGGACAACAACTATACTAACACTTTACTATTTGATCAGGACTCAACTTCTTCTCTGATGTCCTAACCAATACATCTACATACCTATTTATACTATGTTATAACCGACTTAAATTACATCTCAAAGTTTCCAGATTTCTCTAACCGACATTAGAAAGTATCTCCTCCACAATTCTAGGGCATTCTAGTCACCGACTTACTTAGAATTCTCTAGAGTTACTTGTATATTCTGGAGTCTTCTTCACTGCCTATGAAGGCATTGATTTTCAACATCCCCTCTCAATGCCGACATTCGACTACATACTCCAAGTTGATCTCTAAATTTGTTTTGCTTCAAAATGGGCAAGCTCTTGGTGAAGATATCTGCCACTTGTTCTTCAGTGTTGATTGGGATCAAGTCAATCTCTCCACTCAACACCTTCTCACGGATATAATGATGATGTACTTCAATGTGCTTCGTTCTAGCGTGGAACACCGGATTTGACGCGAGTCGTATAGCACTTTGATTATCGCAGTAGAGCTCAACCGAGTAGTTAGTATCCACACCAACATCTCTAAGTACTTCTATGAGCCAGGAACATTCTTGAGCCGCCATTGTTGCTGCTCGATACTCTGCTTCTGTGGATGACAAAGCAACCGTTGGTTGTTTCTTACTGCACCAGGAAACTGTTCCTGAACCTAAGTTGAAGGTATATCCAGTGGTGGACCTTCTTGTAGATGGATCTCCAGCCCAATCTGCATCTGTAAATCCAACCAACTCTGGTTTAACTTTGGCTTCATAAAGAATACCAAAGTCATTAGTACTTCGAACATATCTCAGAATACGTCGAACGACTTCCAAATGTGGCTTCCTCGGACTATGCATGAACTGGCTAACGACCCCAACTGCATAAGCGATGTCTGGCCGAGTGATCGTAAGATAGATAAGGCACCCAACCAGCTTCCGATATAGACGTGCATCTTCCAGCTCATCTCCAGCTTCTTTCTGTAACTTCTGATTGACTTCCATAGGTGTTGCAATAGGCTTGCAATTCGACATACCGAATTTCTTCAATAGATCCTCAGTATATCTCTTTTGGCATAGGAACAATCCCCTCGAGCTTCTTTCAATTTCCAACCCAAGGAAATGCTTCAATTCTCCAAGATCTTTCATTTCAAATCTTACGGAGAGATTCTTACGGGTTTCTTCAACTTCATCTAAGGCATCTCCAGTAATAATGAGATCATCTACATATAGTAGAATGATCGCAACTTTGCCTTTCACCTTCTTAACAAAGAGGCTAGAGTCACCAACAGATACCTGATAACCACAAAACACTAGGAACTCTGCAATCTTTCCATACCAGGCCCTTGGTGCTTGTTTTAAGCCATAGAGAGCCTTCTTCAACTTGCACACATAACCAGGATTCCTTTGGCTTATGAATCCTGCAGGTTGTTCCATGTAGATTTCTCGATCCACGTCTCCATATAGAAAGGCATTCTTAACATCCATCTGCCAAAGTTGCCATGACTTGCTTGCTGCCAACGACATGAGCACTCTGACCGTTGTCATCTTCGCAACTGGAGAGAAGGTTTCATCATAGTCAATTCCATACTCTTGTGAAAACCCCCTTGCTACCAACCTTGCCTTGAATCTTTCAACAGATCCATCACTTCTGCGTTTTATCTTGTATACCCATTTGCAGGATATGGGTTTAACTCCTTCAGGTGGTGGAACAAGATCCCAAGTTTCATTTTTCTTCAAGGCCGTAATTTCCTCCTTCATCGCATTTTCCCACTCAAGAATCCCTTGAGCTTCTTGATATGATCCAGGCTCCTCTTGAATTTCAGATGCATAACTCTCTGAAAGTGGGATGACATCAGCGTAGCTAGCATCCATATACTTTGGATTTGGCTTCTTTATCCTTGAAGATCTCCTTAGCTCAGATTGATTGTTGTCACTGGGAAGTGGAGTGCTTGCATCTCTCCTGTCGGTATTTCTCTCTCCTCGTAATTGTGGACTTGGTGGTCCTCGAACACCTGTTCGCCAAGGACTTGGAGGACTTTGTGAACCATCCCGAGGTGAGTCTGATCCATGGTCTTCTTCGAACTCAAAAACTGTAGGTGCGGGGTTATCTGGCGCCTCCATTTCTGGTATTATCTTGTTGTCAGGTGACCACCACGATGATGCTTCATCGAACACAACGTCGCGAGATACATAAACTTTATCTGTAGTTGGATTAATGCATTTCCATCCTTTCTTCCTTTGGTCATAGCCAATAAAGATGCATCTGATCGCCTTTTTCTCCAACTTTGTTCTTAGTTGCTCAGGCACGAACACGTAGCAGACGCAACCAAATACTTTGAAGTGAGACACAGTTGGCTTCTCCATGTACAAAACTTGGTAAGGTGAGCGAGAACCAAGACTTGCTTGCGGCAGTCGATTAATGACATGTGCTGCTGTTGCCATACATTCTGCCCAATAACGTGGCGGGACATTCTTTGCATGCATCATGCTCCTGCAAGTCTCGCCCAAATGTCTGTTCTTCCTTTCTGCGACACCATTTTGCTGGGGCGTGTATGAACATGTAAACTGGTGACGAATCCCATGCTCTATCAGATAATTCTCAAAATCATCTGATGTATACTCCCCTCCATTGTCGGTCCTTAGACATGCAATCTTTTGATTGTGTTCATTTTCCACCAAGCATTTGAACTCAAGAAACTTTTGGTATACTTCCGACTTTTCTAACAGAAAATAGACCCACACATATCGAGAAAAATCATCGATAAATGTGAGCATATAGCGTCTTCCCGAACAAGAAGGAGTACGAACTCTTCCGAACACATCTGTATGAATAAGTTGTAATGGTCTAGAAGATCGTACCTTAGATTCGCCAAATGGTTGCCTATGAGCTTTGCCAAATTGGCAACCAGCACAAACGACGCCCTCACGCATCTCCAAATTTGGTAATCCACGTACTGATTCTTCATTCATCATCGCCTTCAATCGTGAATAATTTACATGTGCCAGCCGAGCGTGCCAAAGGTCAACTGTCTCATGTTGACGTGTTTTGTCAACATATGCTGTACCAGCGGATAACACATACAACTTCTTCACCTTCTTTCCTTCCATTAGAGTGTCACCACGAACCTCAGCATTTGCCAGCACTTTAACACTGTTTGGGCCAAACAAGACATAATGCCCCAAATCAGTGATCTGCGGAACAGATACTAAATTCTTCTTCATTCCTGGAACATGATATACATTCTCCAGGACATGAGTATTTCCTTCAACTGTGGAAATCCTCAAATTACCGACATGCTCCACCGGGTGCATTGTATTATCAGCGGTGATGACAGCATCATTGCCAAAATATTTTTCCAGCTTCATAAACTTCTTTATATCACCAGTTAGATGGTGAGAACAACCAGAATCAACTATCCAATCTGTTTCGTAGTTGATCCTTTCTTTGCCTGACTTTGTCAATAAACATTTATTGACCTCATCCTGCTCCATCTCTTCAATCGTCGTAGTGAAAGCGACGTCCATGTTTCCATCTTCACTTTCAACGGCTGCATATGAAGCTTGAACATCCCATTCTTCTTCTTCACTTTCTTCCTGCATCCTTCTATTGCCATGGGAATCTATCTGAGCAACATTCCCCTCTGCTACCTTTGTCCTGCAAAACCGAGCGAAATGGCCAGGCTTGCCGCAGTTATAGCAGACTTTGACTTTGCGATCTTTAGTTGCTTCTTCCCCTTTCTGGAAGCTACTAGAATACTCCCACTTGGGCCCGTTATTTTTATAATTTTTCTGCTTCCATTGGGAAGGTGAATTTTTCTTCCCTTTCATGGAAAATAAAGCCTCCTCATCTTCTTTTACAGAGAGTCCACTAATTTGCTTGGCGAGTGACTCCTGATTTATGAGGAGATTTTCCAATTGCAATAACGTGGGTTGTGTGGGCCATCCACTAATTGCAACAATGAACCCATTGAACTCGGGTCGGAGTCCCCGAATAATGATTCTCCTCATCCGAGCTTCACTAATTGTGGACTCTTTATCTAACTGGGATATCTCCGTGCATAAATTTTTAACTTTCATAAAATACTCTGAGATAGAGAGAGTACCTTGTTTAACGGTGCCAATCTCATTCTCCAACAGCTGCAGTCGAGCATCATTAGCACGCGAGAATAATGCTGCAAAAGCATCCCATGCCTGCTTCGGAGTCTTTGCATCTCGAATGTGCTCTATCAAATCTTTTTGAATGGAAGCCTTAATTACAAATAAGGCTTTCCCAGCGCGAATCTTCCATTTCTTCACGTCATTCATATTTGTGGTTGTCTCCTCAGGTTGAGAGACATCACTTCCTACAACAATTTCCCACAAATCTTGCCCTTGGAGATATGACTCCATGCAAGACTTCCAATAACTATAGTTGTTGTTGTTTAACTTCTCAATTCCAGCCAACGTACCCATCAATTCCGCCATGTTAACCAATTTGTCGATTATTAACACCGGCAGCACGACGACACTCCAATAACACTTTGATTACACCAATTAGCCAACAAAGGACTCTCTTTGTGCTCCCTAATAGCACACTCGATCGTAGACCTTCAAATGTCAATGATCGACTTGGGAAAACTATACCCAACACTTAGTTATCACCACCAATGCGTGACTAACCCGAACCTTGCTCTTGATACCACTTGTAAGAATTTAGGAGTGTAAACTTGAGAGAAATAGAATTTAGGACTCTCTTTGAACAAACACACTTTACTCACTTAGGAGTTTAGACAAACACTTCTTGGACAACAACTATACTAACACTTTACTATTTGATCAGGACTCAACTTCTTCTCTGATGTCCTAACCAATACATCTACATACCTATTTATACTATGTTATAACCGACTTAAATTACATCTCAAAGTTTCCAGATTTCTCTAACCGACATTAGAAAGTATCTCCTCCACAATTCTAGGGCATTCTAGTCACCGACTTACTTAGAATTCTCTAGAGTTACTTGTATATTCTGGAGTCTTCTTCACTGCCTATGAAGGCATTGATTTTCAACAAGACGAGATTGCTTGATGAGGGTAACATTTGTGGGGATTAGGTAGGAGGCAACGAGAGAGTACCACCCAATTTTTTATGTTTTTTTTTCAATAAAAAAATAGAAAAATAGAGTTTCATATGTAGAATTCTAATCCTTGGTAACTTATGGGTAGTTAGTTAGTTACATACATTAGTCTTGTTCATATTTTAATTAGGATTTTTTTCAGTGAAAAAAAAACAATGGTCCGGTTAAGAAACCAATTGCAAAAACGGCCCTCTTTCCAAGTTCAAAATGGTGGCCCGATATCTTTTAAATTGTAGACGAGAATACCCTTGAAAATAGATTCCAGCTAAACCAATTCCTTCTCTTTATTCTGCCAAAAAAACAAAATAAACTCTTCCAAAATTTTAATATGAATTTGTACTTCCTTTGGAGAAGATAGGTCTCAACAGCCTCTCGAAGATTGAAGACACCCAAGAATCACTTTCAATTTGTACAAAGCATGTAGAAACAAATAATTTATTTTTTATCAACAGTTTCTTTAGATTTATTTTCTATCAACAGTTTCTTTAGATCTATTGGGTTATGTTTAAAAATTTTCTTATTTAGATGAGAATCTATAGTTTTTTGGGAAAAAAAGTGAAATAATTAAAAAAATAAATCGAACAATCTTTTTTTTTTTTTTTTGTGCTTTTTGAAAAGATGGTAATGGTATATATATGCACAATTTTGAGTAATTTAACACAATAGACGAAGGATGTTTTGTGGTTGCAGAGATCTCAATTCTTTATGTATTTAATTAATGGCAGTAGTAAATATGTTTGTGTAATGCAAACATCTATATGGAGTCCTTGGCAATAGCTCTTGGCAATGGTGAAGTTATTTTCAATGATCTTTTTGCGTTGGAGTAGTCGTTTTCTTTGTAATTTTCTCTTGAATTTAGCTCTTTGCATATTGAGTTTTGTATTGTCCCTGTACAAAGAACTCAATGAAATGTGTGCATTGAGAGCTCTTTGCATGCTTAGTTTTGTTATGTTTTTGTTTGAGTTCAACGCAAAGATTTTTGCAACAGTGGCAGAGAGCTCTTGGCATTGGAAGTTTATTTTACATTTAACTCTTTACAGGATGAGTTTTGTATTGTGTTTGTTTGAGTCCAGTGCAAAGAACTCTTTGCAATGGTGACAGAGAGCTTTTGGCATCAGTAGATGTTTTGCATTCAACTATTTGCATGTTGAGTTTTGTATTGTGTTTGTTTGAGTTCAGTGCTTTGAAGCAGAAACCAAGAGTGTGTATTCTCTGGTTATAATGGCAGGCAAGAGTTGCTACACATTACAATCATACTCAAAAAAATTTGAAGTGATTTTGAATTGTTTTCACTACAAACATAATAGATACACCGAGTCACCAACTGTAACTTAACTGAAGACCATCTTTCTAAAACAATGAATTGAAACATATCTCCAACACAATTCAATAGTCTAAATAGCAAATATCTTTAATCAACTGCTGTAACTTGAAACAAAATTAATAGAAAGGAAAAAATTGTTGCTAAGATGGAAGGAGGAGGAAGAAGAGAAAGGGTAACAGATCCCGTTTCCATACGAGGGCATTTTAGTCCAAAAATAAAATCAAGGCACCAGATTTTCACGTGCTTATATGGAAAAGGGGCCGTTTTTATAATTTGTACGCTAACTGGTAGATTTTTTAGCCGATGATTCCTTAATGACCTTAAGTGGTCCAATTGTGATTTTTGGACTCTTAAGGTGGGCTGAAACCATTTCCATGTTTTTGAAAAATTATGTTGGGTTTTTGTCAAAAATAAAATATTAATTAGAAGGCTATAAATAATATTTATCATTGGGTTTTTGACGAATTTTTTATATTTGGGTTTTTGACGAGTTTATTGGGCGGTAATAAGATCTCCCTAATATTTCGAGGATTAATGTAAAAATTCGAGGAGATAGAAATATTCTCGAGATTTGAAAGATTTTTTTTAATCCAATTTCATTGATAAACTCAAATTACACAAAACTAAAGGATCGAGGATTAATGTAAAAATTCGAGGAGATAGAAATATTCTCGAGATTTGAAAGATTTTTTTTAATCCAATTTCATTGATAAACTCAAATTACACAAAGCTAGAGGATAAACACGTTACAAACTGCGCTGCAAATCTTTTTTCAATTTTTTTAATAATATATATATATTAATCCAAAACAAATTTATTGATAAAAATTTGAGGAATTATACAAAGTTAGAGGACAAACACACTACAAATTGCCCTTTTTGAATAACAAAACAAATCCTACGAAATACATATTCATTAGAACCCGCCGTCATCACGATCATTTTTTGTACTCCTCTTGAGAAGTTCAACTGCTTCTGGTGCTAGAAACTCAAAAATATCAAAAGTAAAAGGATTGAAATAATGTTGATTTTCTGCACATGCTCCCTCGTGTTTCTGTATTTTTTTTTTTTTTTTTTTTTCTGATTTTGTCAAAAAACTTGATATATTTTGGTGTTAAAATATTGTCAGTATTATGTTGGAATTGATAAGCTGTTTTTGGTACACACAAATTGATATAGATGTATCCCATTAGGAGCTTAGTGATCCTCGAGATTGGTGTCTTGAGGATAGACATTTGCCACCCTACGACTTGTTCGTCGCGAAGCGACGACGCTGCGGGTCTAGGGCGCAGTGCCTGGCTAGGGTTCGGGGCAGCGCCTCGAAAGGTCTTTGGGATTCTGGAGAGTTCTAAAGAATGATTTCCTTATTCCGGGTGAATAGGAAATAAGTTTCCTTGTATAATTTGAAGTTGTCCAAGGTCTATAAAAAGGTGTTTCTGCCAAGGCCAAAACATAAGAGAGACAGCTAGGGTTTAGCTTGTCTAGAGAGTATTGTGAGTCAGAGATTCTTGTAATCTTCATATACAATATTTAATAAAGAAGATAGTTTCTTTGAGATCTTGTGTTTTGTTTATCTTATTTACTGCTATTGTTTAATTCCGCATTCAATAGTATCTTTACCTAGTAATTTGTATCACAAATCAATTGTTATTAAATTAGGCACCTATATAACTCCAATAAATTTTTGATAGTAGAATACTGTCACCTTCAAGAACCATATTTTAGAATATATATGATTATTATTGAAATGGACACAACTTTATTTTTTCAAGAAAAAAATAAAAAAATCACATGTTTGCAAAAGATTTAGTACCAAACCGAAGGGTCTGATTCACTCAAGGGTTCCCAGCTGACTTTCGGTTTGAAACCATCCCCGACGGTTTACCTCCATCTGATATCAATGCTTCCCAGAATATGATGGAGCTCTTTCACTCCGTTTCCAAGAATTGTTTAATCCCCTTGCATAATCTCATTGCTAAGCTCAATGAAGCATCAATATCATCTGATGATCCCAGAGTTTCGTGCATTGTTGCAGACTGTTACGTGAGCTTCACATTGGATGCTGCTGAAGAACTTGGCATCCCTGGAGTTCTATTATGGCCAATGAGTACTTGTATGATGATGAGTTACCTTCATCGTCAACTTCTCTATGACAAAAGTCTAATCCCGCCAAAAGGTATATAAGTGCCTATATTTGTCTTCTCTGCTCAATCTTCACATATAAGTATAAAAGTATTGATAGCAGTCATAGCTAATGTCTCTTGGATTTGCCTTGTTTGTTAATCGCAGATAAGAGAAATTTGACAATTTGGTACCCTGACATGCCAATCAACTTGATTCCGGGCATAAGGGATATCTGCCTTACAGATCTTCCAAGTTTTTTTTTGGATGGAAACAGTGACCTTAACAACGTTTGTATTCGAGCAGTTCAAGGAGTTTTGAGAGCGTCCACAATCATTATCCACACGTTTGATCCCTTAGAAACAGAGGTTTTAAATACAATAGGCCCACTGCAGTTGCTTGAAAAAATTATGCAGAGCACTCAGCTGAGATATTTCAGATCAAATTTATTGAAAGATGATCAAGATTGTCTTCGCTTGATACAAGAAAACCAGTCAGTTGTTTATGTTAATTTTGGTAGCATCGCAAGTATGACTTCTCAACAACTCATTGAGTTTGCTTGGGGGCTAGCAAACTCTAAACACCCGTTCTTGTGGGTCATTAGACCTGACCCTGTAATTGGGGAAGTGGCAATTTTGCCACTGGAATTCACAGAAGAGCCTGCGGAGAGGGGTATGATATCAGTTTAGTGTCCACAAGGACAGGTCGTTTGTCATTCTTCCGTTGCTGGCTTCTTAACCCATAGTGGATGGAATTCTACGGTGGTGTTTGAATAATCAGTTGGCCTTTCTTTGGAGATCAACAGACTAACTGTCGGTATTCTTGTGTTCATTGGGGTATTGGTATGGAGATAGACACGAATGTTAAAAGAGATGAAGTTGAGGAACTTGTAACAGAGTTGATGGAAGGAGAGAAGAGCAAAATAATGAAGAAAAAGGCTATGGAGTGGAAGAAGAGTGCAGAAGAATCTACAAAACCAGGTGGATCTTCTTATGTGAATTTGGAGAAAGTTGTCAAGGAAGTGTTAGTCTTAAATAAGCTGGAATGATAGTTCTGTTTCTGTGTGAAGTGTCATTTCATCGCATATAACTGAAATATCGACCCTTTGCAACTACATATGCACCGACGGTCATCTGTAAATCCTATTGTATAAGATGATATGCATACTTTTCAAAGTAGGTAATGCGCTAAACACCTCGGATGTTCAGTTTAAGGTGTAATGTAATTAATCAAGAGATTAAGGTCATAATTTTTAATACAGATAGATGTCTGCCTAATCGCATTTACTTCCACCATAAAAGAAGAGAAGAAGCAAGGGGGGTTTCGAAATAGGTGGCCCTTAACACTGGTGGCTGCTAATATAGTTGAGTTTGTACTTGGGTGAGGTGCTATAAAAAGGGGGATAGCCCTTGGCCATCGGTAAATGTGGTCTCGCATGGGGAGGATGCTTTTCAAAGAAGCTTACCTTTTTCCTAAAAGATGGAAGGAAGCTTTCAAAAGAAGCTTAACTAAATTAATCAAATTACAGAAAAAACATATATATTTAGAAAAAGGATAAACATTAGAAAATTTGTAATGATATAATTGTCACGTCATAAAAATGTTTAACAATTTCACCAGATCATTCTAGTTATAGCAATGCAAGCTTCTTCTTGAACAAAAGATGACTTAAAGATTAGGCTCTATCTGAGCGTACCTCGTAATATCAGGATCCAGTAGTTTTGTACACATAGTATTTTGATATCTCACAATGATTACTCTCATGCTTAAGCATCATTAACAGGTTCTTCGTCAACCTCTGGTTTGACAAAGAATTCTATATAAGCAATTCGACTAGGTTGCTGATAGGCAGCAGAATCAATGTGTGGATGCTGGGTAGAT
Source organism: Aquilegia eximia (assembly GCA_023053565.1). Lineage (NCBI taxonomy): Eukaryota > Viridiplantae > Streptophyta > Magnoliopsida > Ranunculales > Ranunculaceae > Aquilegia > Aquilegia eximia. The sequence continues at coordinate 21,901,347 of JALIGU010000005.1, forward strand.
GGTCTTGCGACTGATACTAAGTGCTGGACTTTCAACATTCCGCCTCTTCCAATGGTTAACTTGCTACCTCTGTTATCTTTTATAACACTTCCAGGCATGTTTGAAGTTGTTGCCCGAAGGAACTTGTACTTGTACCTGTGCGCATAAAGGGAAGAACAAATAAGACCTGGGCATCAGGCTGTCTTAGTACATTTTTATAGGAATGTCATTAGAATATACCTGTAGGAGACCAGACGGTCACACTGAAATGCAATCAAAAGATCGGTGTTTGCATAATACATGAAGTCTATCTGCAATATGAGAATTCATCAATAATCGGAGGGGCCAATCATTTTGGAGCAATTATGGTTAAACAAAGTGCTATAAAATACCTGCAAGTCCCCATGGCCTTCACCTCTGAATTGAACACACGGGGGATCTGGTTGTAAGACTATTTGGATGCTTGAACCAGGCCATTCAAGATCATCTATTGCTTCTTTCAGAGCTGCAGACTGGAGTTAATAACAGTTAGTTGAAAAATCAAAACAAGTAGTTTCGAACAAATAAAAGGAACAAAACCATTTTTCTGTTAGAAAGCATACCTTAACAGTGAAGCTTAGTGGAGTACTTCCTGCAGGTTCAAAATTATAGTCCCAAGAAATGGTATCTGGAACCTTGGTCCTGATCTCTGCATAGATGCAAGCATCTGGTGTATCAACAGACCTAGCTTTGCATAAAGTATTTAATGTTAGAACCTTATGACTTATCAAGCTGTACTTATAATAAAGAGTGCAAACTGAAAGATAATTCATCGATCATTCATAATAAACTAACAGCTGGTTTAAACCAAATACACGATATGATTTGGCAAGTTTTAATGCTATAAATCTATTAACATTGAGCCAAATTTCATTAAATTGTGTGGCAGAGTTGCGACCATTTTAACAAAGGAAATATATGAAGGTATTTGCCATTATAATAAGAAGCGATTATTTTATGAACTACATTTGAGGATTTATAAAGAGATCTTCCGGTATCCATAAGAAGACTTCAGCCATAAACTTGTGATTATACAAAGACCATACCCTATCTTTACGCATTTAATAAGAGTAGTATTGAGACGGTGCATCAGAAAGGAGGCATTTAGTCAAACAATGTGTCGGCTCTGGTTACCCTGCTCACACAACAATTACTGATTTATCTAACTCTATCATAGATATCTCAAGAAGACCAATTAAATTGCAATAAACAATGGTGAATAAGGAAGAGACATTAGTACAAAACTTACTTGAGAAGGAGTTGCATATCAGGACCTGGGTAACAGATTTCAATCGAGCTCGAACGCCCACTTACAGAAAATGTGTTCAAGCAATCAACAAATACACCTAAACTTACTCCAAATCTTGGTCTTCCCTCAGCTCTATATTCATAACTAACAAATAACTACAAAAATTTCCAAATCAACAAAACCAAATTAATCATAGCTTCCAACTGTTTGAACAAATTCCCCAAAGAACTAAAATGCGAAAAATCCGGAAAAAAACATGATTAATACCTCTTTCTTTAGATATACTTTAGCTTGAAGACAACCAGATTCCTCGACAATTACTACGATACCGTGTTCCGATAGTTCAAGAACAGAATCCTAATTGAAGAGACAGAAAACCAAGATTTGAAACCCTATATCATTTTAATGTAAATTTCAAAAGGTTATGGATAGATGAGGACCTGATGACGTTTCCATCGAACTGACGAGAGCGCGTCGACCATCCCTTGGACATTGTCTAGCTGACATACTAGATCAGGAATGTCTGGATCGGCCTCTGATGAACTCATTTTTCTTTCCCGCCAAAAGAATTTTGATTTTTAGTTTTGCTTGTGAGAAATGAGAAGAGTTAGATTTGTTTATAGTCAGAGTGAGAAGGGTATAATTGGAAGAAAATTTTGAAAAATGAAAACTAGCAAGTGACATACTTGCCCCATGTTGAATGTTTTGTGCCTACAACCATAGTTTAAAATTCCGATTTCGAGCAAAATTTTGAATTCTGGAAAAACGGATTATGTCGAGATTTCCACACTAGAAACCAATGTGAAGGTCGAGTATTCGTGTATCCAATTCTTCAACGATATCGAAGGATATTCCCGATATTTTGAACTATGCCTACAACTATGAATGCAGGTAATTTCAATAATAGCTCTATGGGCTATGGTGCACATAATTCCGCGCATAGCCATAGCCATGGATAATGGATTTATAATTATTGAGTTGGTTACTGACCAACTTCAAATTCCTTTCGTAATAATTCGAAGAACAAAGAATAAAATAGTTGTTCACTTACGACGTGTCCAACTTTCTTGGGGTAGATTTACATCAAACTGGACTTAATTAATATCAATTGAGTATTGGTTCATAATTCTGCATTTCTACATATTATTTGTTTTGTGTGCTAATTTCGTCAATATATAGGTAACCAGTGAATGTGACCTCGCATGGTGATGATGCTTTTATTAGAAGTTTGATACATTAATAACGGATAAGTTGTTCTGTTGAAATCTGCTTTTTGATATCTCACATTGATTCTTGAGAGCTTGTGTATCATTTGTAGATTGTTCATCGACATCTGATATGAGAAATAACTCTATATAAACAATTCGGCTTGGTTACTGACACGCAGCAGAATGAATGGAGGGATGCGGCAGACATGGTTTTGCATCTGATACTATGTGACTTTCCACATTGCAGAATGATACTTCCTCTGTTATCTTTTATAACATTGCCTGCCAGGAATGTTTGAAGTTTTTACCCGGTGAAACTAACTCCTACTTGTACCTACACGCACAAAGGATATGACAAACTAGAACAGAACATGAGGTTTTATACATTGCTTAATGCAATGTAATGTCATTGGAATATACCTGCAAGAGACCGCACGATCACACTGGAATGCATTACTTTAAGTCCTCAAGGTCTTCACCTCTCAAGGTAACTCAAGCTCCTAGTAGAAAGACTATCTGGATGCTTGAACCGGGCCATTCAAGATCATCTATGACTTCCTTCAGAGATGTGCAGACTGGAGTTGATAACAGTCGAAAACAATTAAACTTGACGAGTTGCATGTCAAGACCTGGATAACAGACTTCAATTGTGATCGAACGCCTCTTTACAGAAAATGTTCAAACAGTTTGACTAAAAGATGTAAATTTACTCCCATCTCGGTGTTTCTTCATCTCTAAATAACAAATAGATATACAATTTGAAATCAGCGTAAGACGAGTAGACAAAACTTAATACTGTATCGTCTTTTCTGCATTTTCTTGTCAATACATATTAAAGACTATAAACTATAAAGCAATATCTGCCATATCAATGACATTGTCAAGTAGTTCATTTAGTGGTTGGATGTTTCGGTACAAGTTTATCTCAAAGCTATAATGAACATAACAAAAGTAACCTAGATTTTGCTCTATCATTATCTGTCTTAAGTAGGAGATAACTGTGCAACAAATTCAACAGCAAAAATTTAATTCTTATTATTTATCTGAACTGCATCACATGCTCTGACTCCATCAAGACACTCATAGATAATACGATGTTTCTCATTCTTGTTTGAATTGTAGTACGGTTTTAAGCGACGTGATAGCATTAGCAAAATGGAAGATCCATATTCTCCAGCTAACCATTTATTGGTATTGAATTTTTGTTAGTATATAAGTAGAGTAAGGTTATTAGACAAATGCAGTGGCATCGTTTTCGAAAGAAAAAAGAAATGGAGACTTCCTCGGCAACTAAGAAACCTCACGCAGTTTGCTTTCCATTACCATTCCAGAGTCATATTAATTCCATGCTTAAATTTGCGAAACTTCTTCATCTCAAAGGCTTTCACATAACCTTTGTTAATACCGAATTCAACCATCAAAAGGTACTTCAATCAAGAGGACAAGATTCACTGAAGGATTTGCCAGCTGACTTCCGGTATGAAACTATTACAGATGGTCTACCTCCAAGTGATGTCAATGAAATGCAGAACATTGGACTACTCCTAGACTCCATTACAAAGAACTGTTTAAATCCATTTCGTGATCTCCTTGCGAAGATTAATAGAGCATCGGCATCCTCTGGTGATCCCCCAGTTTCTTGCATTGTTTCTGATGGTCTCTTAAGCCTTACACTAGAAGCTGCTAATGAACTTGGAGTCACAGAAGTTCTATTATGGGGCGGTATGGCCGTCTCCATGTGGCTCATTCATCACAATCAAGTATTTGTCGAAAAAGGTCTTCTCCCACTTAAAGGTACATGTAAATATAAATAATCTTCCTTTAGTATTTTCACTTTATGTAAAGCTAACTCTCTCCTCTTTACAGATAAGAGTTGCTTAACAAATGGGTACCTCGATACGCCTGTTGAATTCATCCCGGGAGTAACGAATTTCCGACTCAAGGATCTTCCAACTGTTTTTTATGATGGTAACGACGGTTTCCACAACATTCTATGCCAGCAAGTGGAAAGAGTCCCTAATGCTTCTGCTATTGTTGTTAACACAATGGAAGCGTTAGAAGGTAGTATTCTAAAGGCAATGAACTCTGTATTACCTCCTGTTTATGCAATAGGTCCTCTTCAATTGCTAGAACAAGAACTACCAAACCACCAGTTGAAATCTTTGGGTTCTAATCTCTGGAAAGAAGATGAAGCTTGCCTTAAATGGCTTGATATGAAAAAACCAAACTCGGTGGTTTATGTTAATTTTGGCACTACCACAGTCTTGACTCCACAACAACTCCTTGAGTTTGCTTGGGGACTAGCAAATTCTGGATACCCTTTCTTATGGGTCATTAGACCAGATCTTGTAATCGGTGAGGGGGCAATGTTGCCACCAGAGTTCACAAAAGAAACCGCAGAGAGGGGAATGATAACAAGTTGGTGTCCACAAGTAGAAGTTCTTCGTCATCCTTCCCTTGCAGGGTTCCTGTCGCATAGTGGATGGAACTCTATTATAGAAACTATTTGTGGTGGTGTTCCAATTATTAGTTGGCCTTTCATTGGCGACCATACTAATAACTGTCGTTATGCTTGTGCTCACTGGGGTATTAGTATGGAGATAAATAGTAATGTTAAAAGAGATGAAGTAGAAGGACTTCTGAGAGAACTGATAGATGGTGAGAAAGGTAAAGAAATGAAGAAAAAGACTATGGAGTGGAAGAAGATTGCTGAAGAGACGACTAAACCTGGAGGATCTTCCTATTCGAATATCGATAAACTTATCAAAGAAGTAATGCTAGTTCAGAAGAAATAGAATTGAAGTAGCGTGATTTCTAGATTCCACATAATCTTGGACTAAATAAGTGTGAATCTTATGTGAAGAGGCGAAACGGGATAGTCGTCCCGTGGAGTGTCCAATTCTTTAGCATCTAGCTGCAGTATATTTTCTGTTTTCGATCATGTAATGATTTCGTTTGTTTAATAATACTGACGGGGTTTTTAATCCCGCCGTTCCTTTGGCTTGAAGACCAGTATATATACAAAGTTCAGATCAATATGTTGCCACTTAATAATATGAGAGAAGACGAATTAAGCTACACGATATTAAATTTCCCCATATTCATGTTCTGCAGACTAGTTCTGCCTTTTTCACATGTAAATATTGTGGCACCATGACTAATTTTCTTCATCACCTATTTTGATTAAAAGGCGCAATGAAGCAATGTTTGCATGCTGTTGCGATTTCAACAAAGGTAGGCATTAGGCAAGCTTACCTATCGTAATTAACTTGCTGAAAATGACTTCCTTGTTTTAGAGCTAAGAATCAAATCACTAGTCACAACAAATCCACAACCACGACACCTCCATGTGATGACCACTGCGACACCACCACCGCCGCCAATATTGAATATGTCAAGAGCCCTATAGGCTGAAAACGACAACATTATTTTAGTATAAAACGAATAAAATCACGCACAATAAGTTATTTTAATGAATGCAAGAAGGAACAGAACAAAAGAAAGGAAGGACTTGCAAATACTTATGAACAATGGTCCAAGAATGCAGTAAGATACAAATGTTTCTGTTTGAAGTTTGGTGTAATCCTCTGATCCATAGACTTAAAAGGTCTGGAAACTTACACCACAGTGCATTCCATCCACATAAATCAATTGGCACAAAACTGCAGACAATGCATCTTCTGAGTAAGTTGCGTATATGCCACTCGCATGAAAGACGTTTCTATCATGTGACTACATAGATTCAGTACATTTTCTGAACCATTGCCTACTAGAATTTTCGAAGGGTAAACAAGACATTTGGTGACAGATATGGTAGTGATAGATCAATACATTTTTTTCCCAAATTCAGCTGGTTATAACTTGTAATCTCTTCTTTTATTATGTATTGAGTTCATAGTCGTAGTAGTGCTTCCTACGGCAGAACAATTCCGAAGAAATGGAGTCTGCCTCATTGCCTAAGAAGCCTCATGTTGTTTGCATCCCATTACCCTTCCAGAGTCATCTCAATGCCATGCTTAAGTTAGCAAAACTTCTTTACTTCAGAGGTTTTCATGTCACTTTCGTTAACACAGAGTTCAATCATCAAAAGGTACTTAACTCTAGAGGACCTGATTCACTTAACGGTTTGCCTGATTTTCGATTTGAAACCATCCCAGATGGTCTACCTCCATGTGATATTAATTCTACTCAAGAAACCATTCCGCTTTGTATGGCCGCTAAAAATAACTTGTTATACCCATTTCGCAAACTCCTCGACAAGCTCAATAGAGAATCTGCCAATTCTGGTACTTCTAAAGTTACTTGTATCCTAGCAGATGCTATCTTGGCCTTCCCACTAGACGTTGCTGAAGAACTTGGCATCCCAGGAGTTGTGTTATGGACTATGAGTGCAGCTTTCTTGATGATGAATATTCATTGTCAGCATCTTATCGAAAAAGGTGTTATACCACTAAAAGGTATATGAGCTGAGTAGCTAGGTTCATCTTCCTAATGCATAATATTCTTTGTACGTTTATCGAACACATAACTAATAGCGCTTTTTTCTTCTTTTCACTACTGATTAGATTGGAGTAATATGTCAAAGGATTATTGGAACACACCAGTAGACTTGATACCTGGAGTGAGTGATATTAGACTGAAAGATCTTCCTACATATTTTTTTAATGAAGACAACCCCATGGAGAACTTTGTGGTTTCTCAACTGCAAACAGTCTCCAAGGCTTCTGCAATCATTATCCACACGTTTGACGCTTTAGAAAGCGAGGTTTTAGAAGCAATGAAATCTCATCTACTACCTCATGTATATGCAATAGGTCCTTTACAATTGCTTCTCCAAGAAATATTAAACAACCAATACTTGAGTTCAGTAGAATTCAATTTCTGGAAAGAAGATGAAGAGTGCCTTAATTGGCTTGATTCAAAACAACCCAACTCAGTCATTTATATTAATTTTGGTAGTCTTGTCGCCCTAACGTCAGAAAAACTCATTGAGTTTGCTTGGGGAGTAGCTAATTCCAAACATCCTTTCTTATGGGTCATTAGACCCAACCTTGTTATTGGTGAGGCTGCAATCATGCCACCAGATTTCATAAAAGAGACTGCGGACAGGGGAATGATATCAGGTTGGTGTCCACAAGAACAAGTCCTTTGTCACTCTTCCATAGGGGGGTTCCTAACACATAGTGGATGGAATTCTACCATGGATACTATCTGTGCCGGTGTTCCAATTATCAGTTGGCCCTTTTTTGCTGACCAGCAGCCTAACCGTCGTTACTCTTGTGCACATTGGGGTATTGGTTTAGAGATGGATCATGATTTTAAAAGAGATGAAGTAGAAGGACTCGTAAGAGAGTTAATGGAAGGCAAGAAAGCGAAACAACTGAAAAAAAAGGCTACTGAATGGAAGGAGAGTGCTGAGGAATCAGTAAAACCAGGTGGAAGTTCTTTTAAGAATTTGGATAGACTTGTCGAAGTGCTTGTCGAAAAGACAGTACATTGATTGCGCTTGTGTCTTGGATTTTTTACAATACGATGTCTTTTATTCAGTTTCTACTTTTTTCGTTAATTGTTAATTCATCTTCACCTATAAGCCGATATCATTTGTCTCGAGAATCCAATTGTACATGTTCACAAGTGAGAGTAACTTGTGTTGTTCTTATTTCTCTTAGAAAGTTTATATGGACTATCTTCAATTCTTGACATCAGTACATACATACATGATACATTCAGCTAAGTTCAGCTCAAACTCCTGACAGACAGTGCCTATGCTAAGTTCAGCTCATCGAGCTGATGTTATGAGACTTTTTTTTTAATATATATTGTTGTCACTTGTCCAAGACTCCAACTCATAGTTAATTACAAACTTGATGTACCATCAGTCCCTACCCTACTTTGTTTAGTCAGCGCAGTTTGTAGCGCGCTTGTCCTCTGCCTCTGTATAATTCTTCAATTTTTTATCAATAAAATTTATTTTGATTAAAAAAAAAAAAAAAAATTGACAACAATATATATCTGAACCAATCTTGTTTTGTCGAGGTTCTATATATTAAATGCTTACTTAAGCATGTTTCATGTAGAAAAATTGTCTATTTGAACTCATGTTTTTAGTATATAATAAAAATATTTAAATATCGAATATTTTCCCTAAAGGGCAAAAGCCAAAAGGGTACCTTGTAAAATTTTATTCCGGTAGTTAGCAATGATAAACTTTGTTCTAGATCTAGATATCAAAGGCTGAACTCTGGAGACTAAATTTACTTCAAATCTAACAAGAAGAATTATGAAAGTAGAATGTTTGAATAAATGCCAAAAAGAAACATATACCAATTTTAAACAGGCACCAGTACCTTGACATGAAGATGACCTGATTCTTGGTAAGATCAAGAACAGAGAAATTATCATACATTAACAATAACAAGGAGAGAGGTAGAGAGGGCATAGCCATGCTTTCATGCCAAAAATGCATTCCAAAGTTTACATATTTATGAGTCCAAATCTAAATGAGCCCACAGATATGGCATTGGTTTTAGGCGGGAAAGAGAATGTGGTCGTTCTAGGATGGTTGAAAAACTGCTAATCTATTATACTATATTAAAGCAGAAAATACCCCTAAGAAAATATCTCTTCAATTAGGCTATCAATAAGACTGAAATTGATAGCCTAATTGAAGAGAATTTTGATTAAGTTTGGGTATATTTGTAATTAGGCAAAAGTGGACCACCATTACAAATATAATTAAGCCCAATTAGACCATGGGAATAATTAAGCCCAATAAAAAAAATTAAAAGAATACCCAATCCCAAGTATAATCAAGTCCAGCCCGTACCCAGTTGGACCAAATCACAAGCATAATTAAAATACAGTAAAACTTCGATAAATTAATAGTCTTGAGACTAGAGAAAATTATTAATTAAACGAGATATTAATTCATCGATTAATTAATAAACTATTAATTTACATAAGCAATATATTTTCATGTATGTCTTTCTTTTTAGGGGGCTAACATGATGAAGCTGGATAATCATTTTATTCTAGAACTGGTTCCACAAAAAGAAACACTAAAATCGATAATGATATTGGAATAATTTCTTCTTGCAATACAAAATACAACACCAGATCAACTCATCACACTACAAAAATTTAGAGACGAGGTTCAAACCAAAATCAATTTTGAGAAAAAAAAAACAAAATTGACTTTCATTATAAAAAAAATATAAAATATATTTGTATATCAAAAAAATATTAATTTATATATTAGTTGGGCCTTCAAGGATTTTTCTAAAATGTATTAATTATCTAATAAATTTACCGAAATATTAATTTATCAACATATGCCCAAGTTGGGACCAGCCAAAAATATTATTGAAAGGAGATAATTAATTTATCGGGTATTATCTTATCGAGGTTTTACTATATCTTCTCAATTATGCTGAAATTGATAAGTTAATTGAAGAGAAATTCATTCAATTTTGGGTATTTTTGTAACTACACAAAATAAATAAAAATGGGTCAATATGTAATTTCACATATACATAAGTAACCCTAACTCGAATTCTTTATAAGCAGTAAACCACATTATCACCACTAAATCTAATACCAGTAATTGACTACCATTGATAAAATGCTCTAACTCGAATTTCTTTCAATTCAGCAATTTTAACTTCAATAAGTTTACCAGTAATCTTTTTTGAATAAGTAGCTAAATAATTATCTGGTGGAAGTAGTGATTTACATTGAAATCATCAGATGATTTACTACATTTGTACAACTTTTCCATCTATTATACTCTATTAAAGCTGAAAATACCCTTAAAAAAACATCTCTTCAATTAGATTGAAATTAATAGCTTAATTGAAGAGAATTTTGATTGAGTTTGGGAATCAAGTCCAGCCCGTACAAAAAATACAGTAAAACCTCGATAAATTAATAGCCTTGGAAGTAGAGAAAATTATTAATTAAATGAGATATCAATTTATCTATTAATTAATAAATTGTTAATTTACATAATTAACAGTATATTTTTATGTATATCTTTCTTTTTTTAAGGGGGGGGGGGGGGGGGGGGCTAACATGATGAAACTGGACAATCGTTTTATTCTAAAATTCGTTCCACGAAAAGAAACACTAAAATCGATAATGATATTGGAATAATTTCTTCTTGCAATACAAACTACAACACCAGATCAACTTATCATACTACAAAAATTCAGAGACGAGGTTCAAACCAAAATCAATCTTGAGAAAAAACAAGCAAAAATTGACTTTTATTATAAGAAAAAATATAAAATATATTTGTATATCGAAAAAATATTAATTTATATATTAGTTGGGCATTCAAGGATTTTTCTAAAATGTATTATCTAATAAATTTAGCGAAATATTAATTTATTAACATATGCTCAAGTTGGGACCAGCTAAAAATATTATTTAAAGGAGATAATTAATTTATCGGGTATTATCTTATCGAGGTTTTACTGTATCTCTTCAATTAAGCTGAAATTGATAACTTAATCGAAGAGAAATTCAAAACTCACCAAGATTTACATTGAAATCACCAGATGATTTATTACGTTTATACAATTTCTCCATCTTCCTCTTCACTCAAAGTCTATGTCTGCTTATATACTTATATTTGATCCATGTATATATGATGTTTGCTGAAGATCTCTCGACGACACAGAAATCAAAACTCACCAGTATTCTAAGTCAAATGGGCAGCTATGCAAGTTTATTAATAAGATCATTAATAATATTAATATGATATTATTGTGGACACACGTCAAACATGTTTGTGATGGTCATTTTCAATTACAATCTAGATTTGACAAAAAGTATATTTTGCAGGAATATGGAGAACCAGTAATCTATTTCTTTTCCTTGCACTTATTAGGCATTGACAAAAAGTAAATGAAAATAGAAAATAAACTCCAATAAAGATGATGATATAATCTTCAATACATTTCAATGGTGGGGATACGAAAAGGGACCCAAGTAGCAGTAAGACTTATTTACTGCAATTTCATGAAATTTGAGTTTCCCTTAATTTGTGATCTAATGTACGTAAATGTGTTGCAGATGGGACTATATCAAAAAATGTCGCAAGATTCACATAGACATGGATTGTATGGTTGCCTTCCGGAAATGCTTAACTACAGGCCTAACTGGATCTCTCTGTCACATTACAAGTAAGTCATCTTTATCATCATAATAGTTTGTTAAAGATTTCGAATTTTCATTATGTTAACTGTTACAAGCCAATTAAGAGACGCTCGACTGCTAATGGACTACTGTGAAAAGATTGTTTCCCAAAGTGATGAAGCCTCAACAACCGAGCCAGACTAAATTCTAATTGAGACTTTGAGAATTGAGAGTACTGCAAAATCCCATTCTCCTGGATATCTTCAAATGTTTTGGGTTTAATTTTCATGTATATATAATAATCATTTAATTTCATTACTCAAAGATTTATAATAATTCTAAATGAAATCATACCAGATTATAGACTTTTGAAACGGGCTAAACAAAATATTACAAGTTACAAACCAAAAGCAATATAAAACCCAAAAAAAAAAAACTTTAAAACAATCAGATATGCCCGTGCATTGCACGGGCCTAAGGACTAGTCTATATCTATATCTATATTACTATATAATAGTGGAGCCTAACAAGTGCCATGTGGCATGTTCTCAACAACTTGAAAATAGAACTTAAGCCCAACTTTAAGCTCAATTGAAGCCCAGTTATAGTTAAAAAGGAAATCCATCTTCCATGTCAACAGAGATTTATAGAAACCTTAAAAGTTAAAACCCTTTAGAACTTGATTCTAAATCTCTTTTTCCTACTAAATTCTTTTTCTATTTAAAATCTTTAATTCATATATAAAAACCATACTAAATACAAAAAATATTAATTATAAATCTCTACAAATTTAGGTTAAGAAGGGAATTAAAAAACATTCGGTTCAACCAATCACTTATAAAGTTCTTATAAAATTTCTACAAAAAAAAAGTTTGGTGATTTTCCATTTTATTAAATAACACAAATCCCGGTGCGTAGCACGGGTTCAACCACTTGTACTATATAATAGTGGAGCCTAATAAGTGCCACGTGGCATGTTCTCAATAACTTGAGAATAGAACTTAAACCCAACTTTAAACCCATTTTAAGCCCAAAACTTAAACTGACTTCTAAAACTTAAAACCTAAACCTAATTGATTCCTAAAAGATTCATGTAAATCATTCACCAAAACCTAAAACCTAATTAAGTTTTATTAAATCATGAATTTCTATTCACTTTTAAGTCATGGATTTTTATTCACCTTCGATCTTAATCACTATAAAAAAAACCCCAACAACTTATCACCTCCAACAAACCCCGGTGCGTAACACAGGTTCAACAACTAGTTCATAAAATAATCAAGATCCATGACTAGGGTTGGCAATGGGTCGGGTCGTGTCATACCATAACGGGTTGCAGGGTTGTAATACCAAACCCAAACTCGACCTGTTTATTAATCGGGTTACCTTAACTAAACCCAAACCCGACCTGCTAATAAGCAGGTCAACCCGTTATAACCCGTGTATCGAAAAAATATCTGTATTAAAAATAAAACAAATAAAACACCACAAAAATGTGTTATCAAACTTTTTATTTTTTGGTTGTTGAATTATAAATGTATTAGCTTCGTATTTATAAGGTTTTTGTTGGAATTATTTCCAAGATTCATAATAAAATTACGAAAAACAAGGTGATATGTATGATTGAATATATACACGATATAATTATTTGTATAATATTTTATTTTAATATTAAGCTAATTTTATGGAGTGTATAAATTATATATTTCGAATATGGTTAATTAATATAAACAGGTTATACTAACGGGTTAGCAGGTTGGCGAGTTTAACGGGATGGCCTGTTTATGAACCAAACCCATTTATACTACAAAGAATTAGGCTATAAGGCCTTATTCCAATTTTTTTTTTGGCAAAAGGACAAATGTTTATGATAAGAGTTGCAATCATATAGTCACACCTTTTTAAAATTCTAATTTTACCCATGTATACATATGATTGCTATTATGACTATACGTGTAATCATACACAATTATCCTTTTGATTTATGTGATCACAACTGTACGTAATCATACTCATGATCATAAAATGTTTATATGTGATCAGGACTATGATCATAAGGTATGATCATAATAAATAAATGTGATTATAAGTATGATCATACATACTTGTGTTGTGATTTATGTGTAATGATAATTGTGATCATAACGAATAAATGTGATTACAAGTCTGGTCATACCAACTAAATGTAATTATAGGGTCTGATCATATGGTCGCCTAAAATCGCATTCCAACAAGAGTTCATTTAGGTAGGCTATAGTTTTATTGCATTTAGTGTTATATAGTATATAATATGATTAGACATGTGATCATATGATTATAGGTCTGATCATACGGTTGCATAAGGTCACATTAAAACTAAGGTTCATTAGGGTAGGATGTAGTTTTATTGCATTTAGTATTATATAGTATATGATTAGACCCGTCACCATGTGATTATAAGTCTGATCATAGGGTTGCTTAAGATTGCATTCCAACTAGGGTTCATTTAGGTAAGGTATAGTTTTATTGCATTTAATGTGCATGTAGTATATGATTAAACATGTGATCTTAAAGGGTATTTCTATCCAAGGGAGTGAATTATTCCCGTCATCATAAAAACGTCCTTTTGACCAAGTAAAATCTTTTAATGTCCTTTTGGCCTAACCGAATATAAACCGTGGCCTTGGTCCCAACTCACCCTTTATACTAACCAAACCCGCTAATTTCGTGTCATGTTCGTGTCGGTTGGCAGGTCTGGGTTCAAACTGCCACCCGTAATCTAGGTATTCACATTTAGGAATATTCTAAAACTTACAGGATGTATTCGTGTGCAATATCTGCTTGAATTTCCAACAATGACACAAGTTGGACCCTGTTCTGATTTACCTTGCTTATTCGAACAGTTTGAACTTCTTCAGAAGATCATAATCAGGACTGCACATGCCCAAATTCCAGAGACGTTAAGTGTCAGGGGTAATTAAGGTCACGAATGAGCTCCGGAAGGTGGGCATTGAGTAGCTTGGTTCTCTTGCAGCAGTCCTGATACTCTATGAAATGAGGGAGAATAGTATTCATCATACTAGTTAGCATATCAAGTCTGTAGCAGCAATATGTTTCTGTTTTCGATATTCTAGTAACCTAGATCGTACATTATAATATTTAAGATGACGGTACAGGATAGCAGATTTCTCCATTTTTACATACTGTGTATAAATTTGATCCTTTGCTCTTAATCGTGGAAATTTGATTCTATTGTAAGATTATAGTTCAGAACAAAATATTTTAGAATTGAACCAAATCATTACTCTCCACAACCACGACACCTCCATGTGAGGACCATGATGACCAGTTGACCACCACCATCGTACCACCAAAAAAAACAAAAAAATAACTGCTAGCTTAATTGGTTTGTTATCTCTCTCAAACACTCCCACAAGTGAGAGGTTGTGAGTTCAATTCCCATCACCGGTGTTTGGTGGAATTTCTCATGTAATTCTCAGGTAGGTCAGCCAGGGCATGTTAGAGCAAATAATCTCATTTTCTATATGGAGAATTTAAATGAGTTTTGTTTCCAAATAAACTATTCATTAAAGGGATTGTTGTCGTATATATGAAAGTTATTACTGACCACACTCAAGAGAATCTTTGTCATTAAAATTCAACTTACAATTAATAAGTTGCAAGAAAAGATAAGAACAAAGAAAGCAAGAACTTGCAAATACTTATGAACTATTGCCTATCGGCCAAGAATGCATAAGATACAATGTTTCTGTTTGAAGTTTGTTGTAATCTTACACAACTGGCACAAACCTGCAGACATAATTCACTCCATGTGATGATGTAGATTCTAGAAAGCGAAGTAAACAATGTAGCATCAAAGACATTTTTATCACGCGACTACATAGTATCAGTACATTTTCTGAATCATTGCATATACGCAACTCACGAGGGTAAACAAGATCTGGCTATTGTGTCTTCTTATATTATAAATGAGTTCTTTTGGGTCTTAGTGTTTTCCTACAGTAGAACAGTTCCAAAGGAATGGAGTCTACCACATTACCTAAGAAGCCTCATGCTGTTTGCATCCCATTACCCTTCCAGAGTCATATCAATGCTATGCTTAAATTAGCGAAACTTCTTTATTTCAGAGGTTTTGAAGTCACTTTTGTTAACACAGAATTCAATCATCAAAAGGTACTTAACTCTAGAGGTACTGATTCACTTAATACCTTGCCGGGTTTTCGTTTTGAAACCATTCCTGATGGTTTACCTCCATGTGATATCAATGCTACTCAAGAAATCATTCCTCTTTGTATGGCCGCTAAGAATCATTTTTTGGACCCATTTCGCAAACTCATCTACAAGCTCAATGGAGAATCTGTCAATTCTGGTACTTCTAGAGTTACTTGTATCGTAGCAGATGCTATCTTGGCCTTCCCACTAGACGTTGCTGAAGAATTTGGCATCCCAGGAGTTGTGTTATGGACTATGAGTGCGGCTTTCTTGATGATGATGCTTCATTGTCAACATCTTATCGAGAATGGTGTTATACCAATAAAAGGTATATGACCTTGATATTCTTTCAATTCTTCGTATGTTTATCGAACTTAAAACTGATAGCGTTTTTTTTTTTCCTTTTCATCACTAGATCGGAGTAATCTGTCAAAGGATTATTGGAACACGCCTGTAGACTTGATCCCTGGAGTGAATGATATTAGACTGAAAGATCTTCCTACTTCATTTTTGACTGAAGATAACCCCTTGGAGCAATTTACCGTTTCCCAACTGCAAACAGTTTCCAAGGCTTCTGCAATCATCATCCACACGTTTGATGCCTTAGAAACCGAGGTTTTAGAAGCAATGAAATTTCTTCTATTACCTCCTGTATATACAATAGGTCCTTTAGAATTGCTTCTCCAAGAAATATTAAATAACCAGAACTTGAGCTCAGTAGGATTCAATTTCTGGAAAGAAGAAAAAGAGTGTTTTAACTGGCTTGATTCACAACAACCCAACTCAGTCATTTATATTAATTTTGGTAGTCTTGTCGCCCTAACGTCAGAAGAACTCATTGAGTTTGCTTGGGGAGTAGCTAATTCCAAACATCCTTTCTTATGGGTCATTAGACCCAATCTTCTTATTGGTGAGGCTGCAATCATACCATCAGATTTCATAAAAGAGACTGCGGACAGGGGAATGATATCAGGCTGGTGTCCACAAGAACAAGTCCTTTGTCACTCTTCCATAGGGGGATTCATAACACATAGTGGATGGAATTCTACCATTGATACTATTTGTGCCGGTGTTCCAATTATCAGTTGGCCCTTTTTTGCTGACCAACAGGCAAACTGTCGATATTCTTGTGCACATTGGGGTATTGGTATAGAGATGGATCATGATTTTAATAGAGAAGAAGTAGAAGGACTCGTGAAAGAGTTGATGGAAGGCGAGAAAGCAAATGAACTGAAGAAAAAGGGTATTAAATGGAAGGAGAGTGCTGAGGTATCAATAAAACGAGGTGGAAGTTCGTATAAGAATTTGGATACAATCGTCGAAGTGCTACTAAAAAAGACAGTACATTGATTGCCCATTTCCTATTTGTAAGAGTCTTTTTATTCAGTTTCAAATTTTCCGTAAATTATATTATTCGTTCATCTTCACCTATAAGCCGATATCTATCTTTTACAACTTCTACATTGTACCACTTCAAAGTAAGACAACACAAATAGTTTTTATCGCTTATCTTTTATTTTTACATCAGTACATGCAAACGTTCTGCACCTCAAATTCCTGATGGATGGCAGTGCCTATGTTAAGTTCAGTTGATCGAGCTGCTTAGACATTGTGAAAACATGTCACTCATGAGTTGAACTTTTAGCACCTCACATCCCATTTTTAGTTAGATATAAGTTGCTTCAATCATACCCCCAGGCTATTTAGTTGGAAGCTTCCTATCTATCCTAAACTTGATGTCGTTGAATAAACAAAGTCCGCAAACTTTGGGAAAGTGCAAGTGTAAGTAGTCTTTTGTTTTAAGCCAAGTAGCTGGGGACTAATACTGTCTGACTGCCTCATGAGCTGAACTCACAGTGAATTTGCCATTACTTGTGTACTTCCAGATCCTTTGGTCCTGATCAGCATCATTAGGGAGTTGAAGGCTATCAACATTGTTGCAAACCAGTTTCTCTACAAGCTCGAACTTGTAGGGGGAGGCTACCACAATGTATATCAACCGGAATACCGGATAAACTGGTAGGCACATACCTAACCAAACATGGAGGTGGACTTTGCCACTCTCCCAACTGGGTCACGGGCCGCACATACAGTTAGGCCCACAGTCCTAACCAAACATGGGGGTGGATCCACCAACACTCCCCCTCAACAACATATTTATTTTAAAATGTTGCTGCAAAGAATCGAACCCGTGACCTCCCAAGACCGAACCGCTTTGATACTATGTTGTAAACCAGTTTCTCTAAAAGCTCGAACTTGTAGGGAGGCTACCACAATGTATATCAACCGGAATACCGGATAAACTGGTAGGCATATACCTAACCAAACACGGAGGTGGACTTTGCCACTCTCCCAACTGGGTCACGGGCCGCACATACAGTTAGGCCCACAGTCCTAACCAAACATGGGGGTGGATCCACCAACACTCCCCCTCAGCAACATATTTATTTTAAAATGTTGCTGTGCTCTGATACCATGTTGTAAACCAGTTTCTCTAAAAGCTCGAACTTGTAGGGGGAGGCTACCACAATGTATATCAACCGGAATACCGGATAAACTGGTAGGCACATACCTAACCAAACATGGAGGTGGACTTTGCCACTCTCCCAACTGGGTCACGGGCCGCACACACAGTTAGGCCCACAGTCCTAACCAAACATGGGGATGGATCCACCAACAAACATCAACACCAAGCTTGTCAAGAACTTGCAACATTTCAGGAGAGAAGTTCCAGGTTGTACCAGTTATATATTTAGAAAGCTTAGCTTTGGACTTCTGCCATAGTGGATGATCTGTTTGGATTCTGCCTAGCAATGACTAGCTCGGTGGGGAGAATTAGAGATGGGTTTTTTGTTGCTGGTCCATTACTTGCAAGATTTGGTGAAGTTGTTGCATTGCCTGCTGGCGGTTGTGATATTGGGGCTCGACCTATTGATATATATGTTCGAGGCTTTCGCGCAATTGGTGCAAATATTAAATTGAGGTGAACATAATGAAAACATTTTACTCGTAATATTTGTTATTGATATGGTAGAAGTGTAGCATAGAGTTTTAGTGGTTTAGATCAATTGTTTGATGACAGGTCTGTAAACATACCTGGGCTACATTGGAGAGCAATGTCAATGGAAGCAGCCATCATGACAGTTTCAGTTGCACAAACTCCCTCCAACCCAAACCTTTGCCATTTACAGCATGGGCATACAATTTTCTCTCCCTGTAAAATTTCCCGACATGTTGAGTTCATTTGAGTCTTTCTTACACCATTAACGACTAAAAGTACGATTTCCACTTTTCAGCATGAGCATATTGATATTCTCGAATTTTTCGTGAAATTTAAGGCAAATGTCAAAACAATTGAAATCGACACTAGTTCCACAGAGTAAAACGTTTAGAGACTATTCATCAAACAGCTGATCTAAGCCTCTGAAGCTCAATGCTACACTTCTACCATATCAATAACATTGTTGCACTTGGAATATTGAGAAAAAGTGCAGGGGGGAATGAAGACATTATTGATGGAAATCCTATACGTAGACAGATATGGCAGGAAAAAAATGGGGTTTAATGCATGCTGGACCATCTATTAAGAGCATGGTGACACTGACAGTTTTTTTCCATAGTCTGACACATAGTCCATAGTTAGCAATTCGGCCTACGACAAAAAGTTTGATACGGCAAAAGTAGAAGTATTATTCGATTACTATGCGTAAAATTAGTTAGTAACCATTGCTCTATAATTATTCGCAAGCGTTTGAAACTGTGGAAAGTTCTGATTGGCTTTATTGATTTCTGCAGCAACGATTTGGCCTCTGCAGTGTCAAAACAAGGGTTTGAAGGGGAGAGACCATACAACAACCATCTGAAATAGGTTCTTAAAAAGTTGTTTTCATTCTGTTCTTGTGCGTTGTTGGTTGTAGTAATATCTTATTGGTTTGCTCTTGCTTAGGCAGCTTAGCTGAACTAACTGTTATTTTTCTCTGATTATTGCACGAATTTTATGGGATGAATCTTGTATTGAAATAACTGATCCAAGTTGTAAGCGATCAATTTCATCGTCACTACTGCGCATGCGCACTGGGAGAGTCTGAGCCTATCACTACTGCACCATTGTAATCAGTTTAGTTTTATGACTTTATCTGAGAAAACTATCCTGCATTTCTTTTAATATTTGTTTTAGCATATTAAACAACCAATATTGGATGTGCTATGCTTATTACAACATCTTTGAACAACATAGAGAAAGCTTAGCAAATTATGTAATCAAGATCACTACTATTGTATTAGCTAGGCTTTTGAATTTCCCATACTGTCATGTTCCATTACCTTCACAGAATCTAATGTTTTATGCTGAGTAGTCTGATGCGCCAAATCATAAGTAGCATGGACACCAAAGAACACATAGTAGACCAGCATTAGTAGAGTGCAGATTCCAAACCTCTCGAAAGCCTTAGCACCAAGAGACCCCATAAGAAATAGATTTGTTGCAATTGACAATGATGGTAACCATGGAACAAGTGGAACACCCCACACTTTTGGAGTCCTCTGTTGAGGGACAAGCACCGCGAGTCCCAATGTCCCGAAGAACCAGAGAGGAATTGTTACAGTGTAGCCAATCCACCCGTTTGGCTTTAAGCCCCAGTACGCTGAAGTTCCCATTGAAGAAGCAATGATGATCATCAAGCATATGATTAGCTTCAATAGGTTTTGCCGAGGTGTGACCCCTCGGGCATAGTACCTTCTGACAAGAAGTGCAACTGCCATCATCATGAAGATGAAGAGTGTGCTGATTGATAACAAAGTTGCTAAGACATCCAAGCTAGAAAAGAAGGCGATGATGGCACTTGGTATAGTCACCAAAAGGGTAGCATTTATGGGGGTTCCTGTTTTTGGATGAACAAGAGCAAACCATGGTGGAATCATGTGAGCCCTTGCAATGTGAGTAGTATAACGTGCCTGCCCCAATGCGCCTACCAATAGAACAGTAGTCATCCCCTTGAGTGCACCAAGAGCAACAAGATATTTAGCCCATTTCATTCCTACAGCTTGAAATGCTACTGAGTACGCTGCGTTAGGATCTATATTGGTGTAACTCTGCATCATACTTAATGACAGAGCCATTAGGCAATATATAACAGTTATCATTGACATGGAACCGAGCAAACCTATTGGTATATCTCTGGCAGGATTCCTTGTTTCTTCAGCCATGGTGGCAATATTGTCGAACCCCCCATAAGCAAAGTACACAATCGCAGCTGCTCGAAAAACCCCTTCAGTTCCATAAGGCAGAAATGGTTTCAAATTAGATGAATCAGCATGAGCAAACCCTGCTATGATGACAAAGAATATGACCACAGTGTTCACGGCAGAAGCAATCCAGTTCAAGTACGACGTCTTCTTCGTGCTGATCATTGCAATGGTTGCGGCAATTGACAGAACCACTGCAGCAATTGGATCCAGCAAATTGAAGTCCTTTGCTAGATTAGTATGTATTCTAAGAGAGTTGGGAGCACGATTTATAAGTGTTGCGAAGTAAGAAGTCCATGCTCGGGCGACTGCAGCACCACCAACAACGCTTTCGAGCAATAAGTTCCCTGCAGCAATAAATGCTGCAAAGTCTCCTAATTCAACTCTAAGATAAGCAAATGACCCACCTGCAACAGGAATTTCCACTGCAAATTCTGTATAACAGAACACAGACAGCATAGCTGAAAAACCTGAAGCGACATACGACAAGACTATAGCTGCACCAGCATGTTCATGAGCTTCTTGACCTGTAAGTACAAAAATGCCGGCACCAATAACTGAACCAAATCCAAACCAAATAAGATCCCACCAATTCAAACACCTTTTCATTTCATTTTCACTTTGTTTTCGCAGTTTTCCAAGCTCATCGGAATCATCAGACCTGCTAAGAAACCGGTCCTTAAGTCTAAAACCAGTTTGAGAAAGAGCTGATTTATAAGCTCCCCAACTTTCAAAAGATTGTTCAGGAAAGAAATCTTGTTTACTCCATCTCCAATAACTCCTTGGCTGGATTTCTCCATCCAATCCTTTCATGGTAGAATCCATTGGTCTGTTTTCTTCACTTTAGCTTATTGAAGTCAAGATTAGAGTGAGATGTCTTTAAGTAATCACTTCATCTGTTATGAAATGAAACAAAATGGAGACTTGAATATTCTCAAGTGGTGGGGTGGTATGTTTTGGATCTTTGTATCAACTTGTTAGACTAATCTGCAGAATTTGGATTGAAAATGACTTCAAATTTTGACAATGGTTTATTATTGTGAATGGGCAGCAGATTGCAGTTTGATGACTTTGAGGATTTCTTTCTTCAACTACTAGTGGATAAGCAAGTGGTGATGCCATTGAACATTCATTGGTTTTCTCTACAAATACTGTCTTTTGTGTACAATATTAATCACAGTTGTTGCAAGCTCTATCAACATGGTACCCTACTATATGGTAGGGTAGGCCTGCAAAAATGGCCCTACAACCCTAAACCCGCCCGGCCCATTTGTGACGAAAGCCCTCGAAAGTATGCCGTCACAGATTTTAGGGTTGGGCTAGCCTGACCCTCAAACATTTGAATAGGGTCGGGGTCTATCTCTAAAAACATAAACCCGGCCCTTAACTCGACCCTAATTAAGCCCTCTTATGGCCTCATTAATAATAAGGTATATTTCTTATTTTATTTGCATATTTATATATATTTTTATGTGAGTTATAATAATAAAAGGTTTTATATATTAAATATACATGTCATTTTTCTATTATGTATATGTTATCAACCTTATATTAAGATTATATCAAAATTTGTTGTAATATGGTGAATATATATACTTTTTAAATACATATGTTATAAAAAATAAAAAGCACGACCCTATGACCTGACCTTATAGGCCCGACCCTCAGTTTTAATATAGGGCTCAAGAACGGGTGAAGATCATATGATTCTTTGTGTTAGCCCTGCTAACCCGACCTTCTTTAGTTCTAAGGGTCGGACTGGCCGACCCTTTTGATGTGAGGGCTTTAGTGCTTGAGGGCCGGTTAGCACAACTCGGCCAAATTTGCAGGCCTATGGTAGAGTATATTCTGGGTTTAATAATATTGTGGTGTTTAAGTTAACCATGTTATTTAACTAATATTGTGGTGTTTCATCTTTCAAACTTAAACTAAAATCATTACTAATCCATACAAAAAAACATCCTTTTCGAGGAATCAGGAAATAATAGTAAAAAAAAAAACAATATATACATGATAATTCAGTGATTAGGTAAATCTAAATTTTTTTATAAATGAAACATTAACTATAAATCACAGAGAATGGAACACCATTCCAACATTTAAGGTGAGATCAGTTAAAAAAAAAAACAAAACAGAACAGACACCTTGCAGGCTTGGAGATAAGATTCTAGGATTTAGTTATATGCATGCTAAGCAGAAATAGTCCAAACTGTCAAGCTCAATAGATCCCTCATCTACTGAGTCAAGTGATTGATCAAACTCAGCTGCTTGAAGTCTCAAAATGTCTCACCTTCAGCTGCTTGAAGTCTTGAACAGTGCTACAACTGCACTGCTCTAGTCATCTGGTGAAATTTATATCAGTATAATGTTTTGCTAGCATGGCCTATTTTAGAAAAATCCCACAGGAGGAGCTAGATCAGATATTACTTGCACATCAAGATAGGTATAGATATGAGGCCCAACTTCAACAGTTTAGTACTTGCATTTAAAATTTCATTAAATTTCACAAATCTTGGGTTACACAATAACACCAGACCTCAGATTAGCACCAGGGTGTCCAGAAATCAACATTTAAGCAACCTCAATGTACTTCAGGCTATTAGCAATTGTATACTTTCATGGAGGATGTTTCCCGATTGTCATGGATTATGAGTGCCCAAAAAAATAAAAACACAGATACATATCACCAAAAGCCGAAAAGCAAAACCATCACACATATACGAACGAAACAACAATATAGCACAAGAATAGAAATAAAAATCCAAGCCATATATGGTTAAGGCATCATAAACTACACTATTTCATGTAAATAAGCAGATAGTTATACTAGCTATTGTCCTGGCAAAATCTTCCATGCTCAATATACTTTCTTCGCCCCCACTCGTGCATCGAAAGATAAAGCTTCTTAGCTGCCACAAGAAAATCAACAGCTTGTAATGGTGTGAGAATGTTAACCAACTCCTTCACTGTTTTCAAACGTAACATATCTGCATCCACGAGGATTTGAGTTATGGCATGTGCATGATCATCAAGGGATTTGTAATCGTGTATACGCCCATTTATGTCTCCAGTAAGACTTGATTCATTTCCTTCTTGAAATAATGATTCATTTCCCAATACTTCTTGCAAGATTGACAGTTGACTTGATATATCCTCCTCTTCTTGAACAGTCCTGAATTGTGTATCACATAAACAAGACACAGCAGTTCAGCAGATTAAACATAAATATAAAGACTTAGCACAAAATGACACTATAAAATGACAAAATCAGAAACAATACAAATTTTTTCGCAAACTAATATCAAGAAACAAACAAATATACTTTACAAATACCAATTACAGTTTTTCAACACATAAACCTCAGCTTTTCAGGACTGATTAGGGTTGCTTCTCCTAAATGTTGCTCGCCAACAAATTATGTGTTTGTGGGCAGTGCGCAGTGGTGAAAAAAAGGCCATTACGACAAAATGGTTTGTTTTTTCTCTAACCGTCTTGGAGAAACAATGACATCAATTGCACATGGCAAATAGGAATTGCGGAAACTTTTGTTGTTTGTTTTCGCACAAGTGGGATGAAACAAATGTGAAAACTGCACATGCCTGCCTACGCATGCCATTATGCCAACCTTGTTTTCCTCCCCATTTTGATGAAAGTTCTGGAAAATGATTTCGGCACCTAGGCATGCGCAATCCACAATTCTATAATGCATGAAACCATAGATTAAACTCACTTTGATTGTGTTCTTCACTTACAAAATTGGTGCAAGCCCATTGTTTCTTTCTTTAGGTAGAAATTACAACAAAATTAACATACTTAACCAAAACTCGATTTAATAATTCATTTTTCCTTTCAATTAATTTATGTTAAACTACTACAAAATCACAAATTCGATTTTTTCAAGATGAAAAAAAACTTCAGTTTTCCTATTTGGGAACAAAACAACATATATAAATAACATGCAAATTATAGCAAAAAAATGCCTACAATCAAATCCGTTTCGCAGTTAATTTCAAGGCAAACCAATATAATCAGACTCTAAACTACCATTATGAAACAAGCAATTACAAATTCCAATTCTAGATTAACATGCATATGATTAATAAACTGGAACAAAAAAAAAAAATTCAAACATAAAACTTACCTGCAATGGAGATCATTAATAAGACAAAGTTGACGATTACCAAGTTCACCTAAATCACCATATCTAACACCTTGAAAAAACTCAGTAAGATGATTTTCAAGTTCCATACCACAAAGTGTGTAAACAAGTTGAATTGATAAAGTTGGTCTACAACCACCAATCCATAAGAAAGATTTCTCAAAACTTGTACACCAAATTGATGAAAATGATAAGAAACCATCTTCTTTAGTAAGTAAACTTCTTTTCTCAAAATATTCTTCATATTTCTCTACATTTTTCTCAGATATTAACCTTAATGTTTCTTCATTTTGTGGTTCTTCACTCTTTGCTCTTAGTAATTCTTCTACATCTTTTCTTTGTTGTGTTACCCAACTATCAAAACATCTATGAAAAGGGCAAGTTGCCATTACAACAAATCTTTCTTGCAGGGTTTTTGGTTTTTTTTCCAAGTGAAGTTAGTTTGCTTTGATGGTTGTCCCTAATGACATATGTGTAGGTATAAGATTTGATATTATTTGACACTTGGCAATGTATGGGATGAGTGTATACATGCATTTTGACACGTAGGCTAAAATACAAGTAGGGTGGTGTTGTCATGGAGTTTACAAAGAGTACTAGAGTAGTGACAAATAAAGCTTCATAGATAGAAGAGAAATGGACGAATTAAGATAAGTTTTTTGATTTTGCTACTTCAATATACTTACAAGTGAAGTTTTGTTTAATGGTTTTTTCTATAATCTCAGGTTAACCGACCAAAGGGATAATTATGGAATTTTGTTTAAATTCAAGCCCAAGACTAAGCCCATGTGTAATAAACAAATTGCAAAAACAAATTTTTTTGTTAATTTTTTTCCATGAAAAATATGTGAGAAGCTTGAGGACAATATTCTTGATAAATATTATAAATAAATAAAGTTGTGTATAGCATTAAGCGGATTTGAATTTCTTTTGGAATTGACAGAAATGGTTTGTGTGTATTAACCTGTTTCCAGATTAATGCATTAATCAGGGTCAAGTCGTAAGAGGCTGATTAAGGTAGGAATTTAAGATCGGGGTGGCTGCACTTCGTGAGATCGAGATTGCCTACGTACTCTAGTTCGAATGAGTGGAATGTAGAGATCAAGTCATCGTAGTTCTGTCGATTTTATAAAAAGTGGAAGGGCGCAGATTATGGGATCGTGCGAATTCTCCACCATCCATTAATCACAGGATATTTGGTAATTAATATATAACAGACTGAATATCTTCTGAGCATTGATTTAGCGCACATGTCTGGATGGAGATCGCCAACGGTCATGTATGTGAGCTGCTCTGGTCGGATCGTGTGAGAATGTAATGAGTGTGACCTATTGTTAATAGGAATATGTCATGTGTCATGGCGTGATTGGTTTTTGTATGTAGTACTCCTACACTGTGTGTGCTATTTTGATTGAAGAAATGTATCGAGGTATTTGAGTAGACTAAAATCAGTTACCTCAAATGAAGAACACCACTGCTAAGGTTAAGATAGTCGTCTGCTGCGAAACTATTTGGATGATTAAAGACCAAAACCAAAGGAATTATCCCTTAATACAAAAGGATTAATTTCACGTTAAACATTTCTTTAACAAATTGTTTTACCATAAGAAAAACCAAAATGTTCAAAAATTAAATGATTACTTTATTGGCTTTGTCAATTAAAGAAAACAAATTTATGATATATTATTACTTCAATTTTTCATATTAATAAGGCTGGAAACTGGGTGGGTTCGGATTGGATTTATATATATCCGAATCTGAATCCAGATTTTATAAGTTAAACCTGAATCTGAATCAGGTTTAAATAATTAATCTAGGCTCCGGATTTTGCCGAGGGGTTTTTTGATTTTGTCAAGGGCCAAAATTCATAATGGCATAAATACCTTCTAAATTAATCTTCTTCCACCTCATAACCTCATTGTTCCGATCTATTCTAAAGACTGTTATTTGCCTCCTACAATCTTATTGATCCTTATCTTTCCCCATGTTAAATCTAATCAAATAATTTTAGGTACTAAATTAACTCGATAACTAAAAAATTCCCAACTAACAAACCCATGACAACTTCAAGCACAATAAATCAACCCCAAATTTTGTTTAAAACCCTCGACAACATCAAATACAAAACTAAAGATTAAAAAAAAAATCACAACGAAGTGAACGATAAATATATTTTGAAGAAATCCACCCTATGTTGAAATTTACTTGCTAAATATTATAGGGTTTTTTTTGAGTAAGTGAATTGCTGAGAGTTATAACATGTCCACTTGATTTATTGGCTAATCATTACATAACCGAAAATATTCAGTTTATCTAGTGATTTGCAAAATTACTTGCTATATGTGAATGTAGAGAAGACCATGATTGGAACGAGAGGATCAGTGAATTTTTAATGTTAAGAGGGCTATTTTGTCAGTCATGGCCTTTGGCAAAATCAATAAACCCCTTGGCAAAATCCCAAGCCTTAATCTAGGGAGATCTTAGTCACACCACACAAATCTCTCATACACCACATTTGTTTAGCTTACCATAAATATTCTTAAGATTCTTTAGGCACACCACAAATAAAATTAAAAAAAAAAAAAAAAAAAAAACTCTCAATACACCACATTTTATTTTATTTCTTAATAGAAATATATGTAGAAATAAATCTAAAGAATTCAGAAGATAGAAATAAATTAAAATAACAACTATATTTCTAGATAAGAGAGTTTACTTTCATTTACAATTAGAATTATAAAAAAAACATTTAAATCTTTAGATTTTGACTATTGTTCTCTTCATTAAGGTAATGACGTTCCATATTTTTTTTTTTTTTATAAAAAATTTAAATGAAGTTTTAGAAAAGAAGAAGAAGAAGAGTTTGAGGAAGAAGAAAAGATTAGTTGATTTTTTGATTTTAGCATATTTTTAGCAAAAAATAAAGGTATTCTTATTTGTTAATTTTAATTAATTTAACAACGTTTCTTTATTTGCTAGATTTTATTTGGCAAGTAAAATATTTATAAGAAAACCAACAAAAAAATTACTGTAATGTGTGGTGTGCCAAATAGAATAATAGGGATAAATTCATAAAAACATAATTATTCAAAATTTATAAAAAAAAATGTGGTGCATGAGAGATTTGTGTGGTGTGACTAAGATCTCTCTTAATCTAAATCTGATTTTTTACTTATAACCCCAACCAAACCAAACAATTTTCTTACGTAAAATCTTAAAAATCTAGTAAAAATTGGAATACAAATGAGTGCTTTGTCGATTAAATGTAGATATATTCAGGGACGGAGCCAGAAATTATTTCTGAGTGGGGCACTGAAACAAGCAGTATTTTTTTTTTTTTTTTCTCTTTTGCAAAGAAAATTTTATTGATTTATTAATTTTTTTTTAAAATATTTTTATTATTGATAAGCTCAACGAATTACACAAAAGTAGAGGACAAACGCGCTACAAACTGCGCGGCAAGTCCTTTCTGGATAGCAAACCCGATTCTCCTAAATACATATTCGTTCGAACCTGCAGTCATCACGTTGCTATCCATTATCTTCTGCACTCTCCTGAGGAGCTCAACTGCTTCTGAGCCTAGCAATCCAAATGTGTCAAATGCAAAGGGGATGAAACTATGTTGGTTAGCCCTACAAGCTTCGTCATGTTTCTCCACTTTTGCCGCTGCTGCATTGCTAGCTGCTAGCCCCACCTCAAAAATCCCAGCACTCAGCCCAACCATCGGAGACGCCCCTGTAACATCAACACACGCATGTTTACCTTCAGACCAGTTGTAGACCAGAATATCAGCAGGACGTAATGTCGATCTTCCTTCCTTAGGATCACATTTTTTTGCAAAACATCCCAAAAGTACCCTTATATTCCTATCTTCTATCTATAAAAAGAGAGACTTGTTAGCAGAATAATATACAAGCATCAATTGGAGTTTGAGTGTATTGTAGAGATGGTGAGTGTAGTAGCATACATAGCCATCTTGATTCCAAGTTTTTTGTTGATTCAGTTCTTCTACAAAGCATGGTGGAAACCAATTCGAATACAAAACCGAATCAGGGCACAAGGAATTAAAGGACCTTCTTACAATTTTCTTCATGGAAATACTAAAGAAGTTCAAGACATGAAAATCGAAGCCACGAAGACTACGTTGCCCACATTGTCGAATGAAATCCTTCCAAGAGTTCAGCCTCACATATATTTATGGACAAAATTATACGGTATGTTGAGTGTAGTAGTAGATCACTATGTCAATTTTTTTCTTCTATATATGTACACATTTTCAGATCATATATGATGACTGACTAATAAATGCAGGAAGGAATTTTCTAAGCTGGCATGGAGATAGAGCTGAACTGCATGTTACTGAACCTGATCTTATTAAGGAAGTTCTACTTAATAAGAATGGAGTATATAAAGTCAGTTGGAGAAAAATACATGCACAAGGTGATGGGAGATGGACTTGGAATCGCCGAAGGCAAAAAGTGGATGACACAACGTAAATTGGCAAATCATGCATTCCAGATTGAGAAGTTGAAAGTATGTCTTCCGCTATAAAGAATCAACGATTGTCAAATTGTGCTTCTGTTAGTTACTTTGTTCTTGCTAGTTAAGCAATTTTTACAGGACAAATTAAACCACCTATATAGGTCAAGTGAAGCAGAACCTCATAATAGGAAACAATAAAGGACTAATGGTTTTCACCTGAATCATTTATATGCAGCACATGGTTCCAACAATAGTGGGCAGTGTGCAAAATATGCTCGAGAAGTGGAGTTATCATGAAGGAAAAGAAATAGATGTTCATGAGGAATTTAGAATCCTAACATTGATGTGCTTTCTAAAGCTGCTTTCGGAAGCAGCTACGTGGAAGGACAAAAGATCTTTGAGAAGCTGGGAAGGTTACTCTCTTTAGTAACTGCAAATAATCTTAGAGTGGATCTCCCCATCATTGGGTAACCTTCATTCTCTACTCTCTAGTCTATAGCTCTACTTCATTTATTTTAGGTTCTGTCCATAAATTTTATTTTCCAAATATTTGCATATCATAAATCTATTTCCCAGTAAATTGTTTTTCCGCCTAAATCAAACAGATCTTTAGGTAATCAGGTCATGCTGGATCTATATATATGTATACAATGTTGACAAGTTTCTTATTAATGACTGCAGAAAGTTGCTCAATTACTATACCAACAGCGAAGCAGATGAACTTGAAAAAGAAATAAGAGAATCCTTTATGCAGATTATACGAAAGAGAATAGAGAAGAAAGATAGTGGAGAACTAAATTACTATGGGCCTGATTATCTTGGACTACTTGTAGCTGCAAATCAGGAAATAAGAAAGTTAACAGGAGCCTCCTTCTTAACCTGTACGCCAGCCCGCCAGAACACATCACACAAGATATCTCTAACGTGGTCATGCCTGTACTTGAAGCCGGGGTAATGTTTACAATGGGCCGCATGGTCCCCGAAAGTATCAAGTCTACTCTTCTTGCACACTGGACAAAGCTCACCATCTGAATAAAGAGGGATCATCAATCGATAACGAAGAATGGCACGATATTCTACAGGCGTCATGCGTTGTCCAAGCCCTTCCATCGGGATAGCAAGTAGAAAAAATTAACGAAAGATAAATTTTTTAACAGTAAATTTTTTTCTTTCTACTCCTTAGGTTTAGAAATTAACGAAAAATAGGAACTTTTTAAACTAGCTAGTAATGCAACATTTAATATTTAACAATTAATCTTATACATATCTTCATGAAAGATAAATGAGCAAAGATATTGACATTCAGATATAAATTTCACAAGATCCAAAAATATATTTATCAAACTAAAATTTTAAAATACATTTTCAATCATAAACATCTATAATATCTCGAGATTGAGAAATTGAGGGAAAAAATCAAGAAACATTTTTTGAGAATTGAAATGCCGTTGTAATTGTTTAATTTTAAGTTTGGGTAGAATGGGATGAAACTAAAACTAGTGTTTTAAGAGAGGAAGTGAGAAAGTATAATCTCTTATTAATCAACTTGGCAACAGTCTAATTGACTGTGGAAAACCCAACTTAAGTGAATCAAACTAATGGTCTGTTTATAGTGGGTCATGGCCCATGAGCAACATATATATATAGTAAAATATTTCTCAAAAATTCACTGGGGCACGTGCCCCAATATGTGCCAACATAACTCTGTCCTTGGATATATTAATCGACCGACTTTAGGAGGTCCATTATACTTCGGGTGGAACCAAAATTCGTGTCCGTCCGTCCACTTTTTTATTTTTTTCTTCTTCTCTCCGCTTCAACCCCTCTTTGTTCTTCCTCCTCCTCTCTCCCTTCCTCCCTCACAACCCAAAGTTGGTCCCTCCGTTCGTTTCACCGTTAAATGTAGATATATTAATTCTTTAAATGGTGTGGAATCTTTATCTAAAACTATGTGAATATGCACGTTGCGCGTGCGTACGACAGAAGTAGAGATCTATGTGTGTCATAAGATATATTCTATTTGGGGTGTGAGACTAATTTCGGGATATCATATCAATGGATTTGGGCTTATTATAAAGTATTTAAAGATATTAAATTATGGGCCTGTGTATGGACACTTTTCAAGTGTGAAATAAGTATATGTCTTTACCCACCAATCAACCATTTATAAGTACCATTCATTTCTTCGCCTCACCCTTATCTCATACAAAATATCCAAAACACATTAAAATATCAAACAAAAGGAAGTAGAAAATAAAGCTAAATGTTCATTTCTGATATCCGATCAATCATTATTGACCAAGTTCATCAAGCATCTCAAAAATTCTTACAAATGTTTGAATGGTATGATTGAATCTGTAAAAGCAATTAATGAGCAATCAACGGATGTTAAATCCTAGAATAAATTGAGGACCATGTCTTCCACAAATTTTAGCCCGCGATTGAAGCGGATACATTGATCCTAGAATAAATTTGCAACCCCATGTATAAAACAAATTGCAGACAATATGAACAATAAAACAAGTGTTTTGTGATTTTTTTTCATAGAAATTATGTGAGTAATTTGTGGACAAAATTCTAGATAAATGTTAGTTTTCTGTCATTGGCCAATTTTTATTTGGATGAAATTGACAGAAATGGTCTGTGTGTACTTTGAGAGTGAAGAAAGGTGGTGGTGAGATATTGGAGTAAACCAAAATCACTTACCTATTAAAACATCCATTTGGACTTTTAGAGAGTGCCGTGGGCTGCCAATTCTATTTGGATAATTGAGACTTGAAACTAAAGGATTTGGTCTGTAGAATTAAATTAAAAAATTTCATGTAGGGTACGTCTGGTTCACTGAAATCCAAATTCCAAGAAAATGCTAGATTTTAGACACAAAATCAATCTATATCAAGATTGAGATCGGAAAATAGATTTCGTTCATGAATAGATCTAAGAAATATGGTTTTCTTAATTAAAAAAAGGAAACCAGTTTTTCATAATTGGTGTTATAAATCCGTCAAGTGATTTATTTTCATTAGAATTCAATCGTTCTCTGTCTGGGTATATCCCTTATTCCACGTAGAATATGTTTCTATACAACTTTATACTCCATTAATACCCTCTATTTTCGCGGATTCCAAACACAGCTAGCCGTAATACATTCCTCAAACAAAATGTTTCGTTAACTATTTATTTATTTATGGGAAAATTGGCGATAACCCCCCACATTATGGTCACTCTTGGCAAAACCCCCTTCTTTTGTCCATTTTTGGCGTTAACCCCCCAACCCCCAAAATTAGACCTTATGTTGCCCAGTTTACCCCTGACCCCTCCTATTTGAGTAAACCCCCTAATTTAACGTCAACATAAGTTAACTAACAGATGTTAACTCTGTTTCCACCAACTTTTATTTGCATAAACCCCCATTTATCTTAGTATTTGCCTAAACCCCCCTATTTGCAACAGAGAAGAAGAAGAAGAAGAAGAAAAAGAAGAAGAAGAAGGAGGAGGAGGAGGAGGAGGAGAAGGAGGAGGGGGAAGAAGAAGAAGAAGAAGAAGAAGGAAGGAGGAGAAGAAGAAGAAGAAGAAGAAGAAGAAGAAGGAGGAGGAGGAGGTGGATGGGCGACACATGGATTGGTGGTGAAGTAAAATTTTCAATTTTGGTTTTCAATTTTTTTACTTTTCGGGGGGGGTTTATGCAAATAAGAGTTGGTGTAAACGGAGTTAACATCTGTTAGTTAACTTATGTTGACGTTAAATTTGGGGGTTTACTCAAATAGGAGGGGTCAGGGGTAAACTGGGCAACATAAGGTCTAATTTTGGGGCTTGGGGGGTTAACGCCAAAAATGGACAAAAGAGGGGGTTTTTGCCAAGAGTGACCATAATGTGGGGGGTTATCGCCAATTTTCCCTTTATTTATTTATTTTGTTTCGTTGACTATTGCATTTCGTCTGTAAATTTTTGGGTCATGCAATGTCCACTTCAACCAGGTTGCAGGTTAGGTGAAAATCTGAAAATTGAAGCCTAGTTTCCTACAGCCCAAGAAGGAAGCCCATACTCTATTAATACTAGAAAATATCTAGTGCCCACCGGCAAAAGGTGAAAATATCGTTCTTGCCGGTCGGATATTCGCGATATTTTCCGTTTTTTCAGAGATCGGCACGGTACGGCATACGGCATATATTCGGATATTAAAACACCCCATGCCGGTCGGCATTTATCGGATATTCGCGGCATAAATCGGCAAAAACCGATATTTATCGAAATTTTGGAAATTTTCGATTTTAAAATTAACACATTTATTTTTAATCCCCCCGAACTAGAATTTTCGATGAGATTATCAAAAAAATGTCCAAAAGGCACTAGACGTTTGGAAACTTTCGCGACGAACTTGTGGCCCTACAAGAGTAATATATCAGAAAGAAACGAAAAAAAAGCACGCCCATGCCAAAGTGAAGTTCTCTCTCACTTTTGGCAAACCAGTATACTGTTTGTATCCAAAGTTTTTTTTTGTGTAATGAATAATTGGTATCGAATTGGTAACATAGGAACCTCCCAAAGTGATGATTCCAGTGTACCATCCTACCAAACCCAACCAGATGACAGTGGTTCTTGGTTTCCTAATATAGGGAGTTGGTTGGCCCCAATAACAAGTGGGTCCGACGTGCAGTCAGCAGATACATTAATGTCGGTTCAACAAAACTCGAGATTTCCTATATTTGAATCATTTGCTCCGTATTGTATGGATCAAGATGCATATGATATGCATATTGACCAATTCAGGTCGTACGAGCAAACAATGTCATGGGAATATTACTGTACTGAGTTCGTCCCCACACGTATGCGACTCGAAGCTCATCGGTTTGACAATGGGCGTCTATCATTCTGGGGTTAGCATGTCTTTTATTTTGATTATTAAAATAAAACTATGGGTTGAGTTGTAATAAGGTTGTTTGTGTTTACAAATATAAAATTTCTATGAATATCAGCCCGATATTTACGATTTTTTCACCTATGAGTAAAACTATCTTGTGTAATAGTTCCGTCTTAGCTTCCTTGTATGATTTGTCGTGTGTTTAATTTGTAATGTATGTTTTTCTTTTAATTATAAGTTTATATATCGAAAAATTCAAAAAAACACGGAAAGTGCAGAAAACCTCCCAATTTGCCGAATTTTTCGCGAATATTCGCGAATATCCGCGATATTTTCCGGTTTTTTCGAATTTGCCAAACCTCAAAAATCCGACACAGGAGGTCGGATATCCGCGATATTTTCCGTTTTTTCACAGGTCGGATATCCGCCCTCAAACGATATTTTCACCTATGGTCTATACACAATTAACTACTACTGGTTTATTTTTATTTTTTTTGGCTTCTTTGTAACCAAGAGGGAACTTGATTATACCATTATTGGCTAAGTTTCAAGAAAAATCGATGAAAATATCCAAACTATGTCCTAAAAATTACATTTATATTACCAAAAGTGGATCATTACTTATTTACTTATTTGTTGTAGGATTTGATGGTTTAAAACTACAACAAAAATAATA
The DNA here is from genome assembly GCA_023053565.1 of Aquilegia eximia. Classification (NCBI taxonomy): domain Eukaryota; kingdom Viridiplantae; phylum Streptophyta; class Magnoliopsida; order Ranunculales; family Ranunculaceae; genus Aquilegia; species Aquilegia eximia. The sequence continues at coordinate 21,936,594 of JALIGU010000005.1, forward strand.
ATAAAACGATAGAAAGATAAAACAATTATTTTGTGATGGTTTTTCATGAAAATAATGTGACAAGTTGGAGGACAAATTCTAGATAAATGTTATAAAGTTGTGTATACTGTATGTTTTCTATCCTTGAAATTTACAGAAATGTATGTATTATGTAGTTTAATCGAAGAAATGTTGTGATATTTGAGTAAACCACAATCACATAGCTTCACTCACCAATACCACCGCCCCTTCATGAGCTATGTGTTACGAACAAAATAATATAATGATTGATAAAAAAATATCTAAGTATACAAATTCTTAAAAGTATGTGCGTGTAATTTTAGGCTATCAAATAAAATAGATCAAATTTTAACCCTTATCATGAATATTTAAAGTTTCTGAGAAAGCAATGTTCAACTAATAAGACATATTTGCCAGCTTTATTTAAAGGGTATCTAAAATTATATCTAGAAATATCTTTTTCTTACCCACCAATCAACCCTTTATAAGTAATCTTCATTTCTTCCACTTCACCCCCACAATCTCATTCTAAATCTTCAAAACTCCATAAAAAAAAACATCAAACAGCAAGAGCAGAAGAAGAAAAGAAAAGCTAAAGAAATCAAGATGACAACTTCAATTTCAAGTGATAATCAACAAAGCTATGATAGAGTCAAAGAAGTCAAAGAATTTGATGATTCAAAGATTGGAGTGAAAGGTCTCATTGACTCAGGTATTACTTCTATCCCTTCTTTTTTTATTCATTCACCAGAAACATTACCTACACCCAATCCCACAACCAATCATAACACCTATCAAATCCCAATTGTCGATCTTTCTGACTCTCGATCGATCATCATTGATCAAATCAATCAAGCATCTCAAACATTAGGTTTTTTTCAAATTACGAATCACGATATTCCACTAAATGTTTTGAACGGTATGATTGAATCGGTCAAAGAATTTAATGAACAATCAACGGATGTTAAATCACGGTACTATACTCGTGAAATGGGTCGGGGTGTATCATTTTCGACAAATTTTGATCTTTTTACATCAAAGGCAGCTAGTTGGAGGGATACCCTACAAGTCAAATTAGGTCCTACACCAATTGATACCGATCTTCTCCCCGAGATATGTAAAATAGAGGTGATTGAGTGGGACCAACACATCGTACGGCTAGGAGAGACTTTGATGGGAATTTTATCTGAAGCATTGGGATTGACAGAAAATAAATTAAAGGATTTAAGTTTTTTGGAAAATAGATTAATGGTAGCACACTACTACCCTTATTGTCCACAACCTGATCGAACGGTTGGAATCACGCCACATACAGATCCTGGTGTTTTGACCATCTTATTACAAGATCAAATCGGAGGGTTACAAGTGAAGCATGGTGAAGACTGGATCAATGTGGAACCAATTGAGGGTGCTTTGGTAATTAATATTGGCGATATTTTGCAAATGGTAACAAATGGTAGGTATAAGAGTGTGGAGCATCGAGTCTTAGCTAATCCTAATAAACAACCTAGAATTTCTGTTGGTGTGTTTTTTAATCCTAGTAATAGAGAAGAGCTTTATGGACCATTGGATGAATTAGTATCACAAGAAAAACCTGCTATTTATCGACGGTTCACGTTGAAGGAGTTTATGGGAAAATTATTTGCAAGAGGATTAGATGGCAAATCATTGATAGATAACTTCAAAGTGTGAACAATTTAGAGATGGTAATTTTAATTTGCTTATTATTGCGTAAAATGATAATACTGTAATATGTATGCAATTATTATTCATGAAAAAAACATTCCTATATATGGATAATTTGTGTTTCACCAAAACAAAAATATGGATAATTTGTGTGACAATAGTTCAAGAACAAAAGTACATATAAAAGTTGATAATATGTATCATTTCTTGTTTTTTTTTTTTTTAAACATAATGAATAGTATCTACTTTACAAAAGGGTCGAGATATAATTTCTAAGGTATATCTTGTTCTCATTTTAATAACATTAATAGTTTTGGCCTGGTAGAAATGTTGATATATTGGACGAAACCAAGAAAATATTTCTTATTTCGATTAGATTGCAAGATCAAGTTTAGAGAAACCAGCCATTTAAACAATAAAGCCAACTTCCACACTCCAAGTGAAGCACAAGATATGAAGCGCAGGACTGCTATGATGTCTTGCTATCATGCTGAAAACTATGTTTACAACTACACCACATTGTTGTACTAACTAATGATGTCTAAGCTAGTGTTATTAGAGATGCACATATAATGCATGAAAACCATTCACTATGACTAGTTTGTGTGACTTGTTCAAGAACAATAGTATAAATTATCTTCTTCTATGAGTGGAGATGATTTTGTGTATAATAGGCCTTACTTTGTTGCCATCATAATTTACTTAGTAGAAAGGTTAAGATATTAGATTAAATCAAACAATATAGACATATGGATGAAGGTTTTTGAAGGATATAATCTTCTAATCAAAGGAACTTTGACATAACCTATAATTTAACGCAGAACTCGAGTGTTAACCAAGATTAACTATTAGGTTTTTATTTTGGATTGAAAAAGGTTACTGCAAATGCTTATTCTAGCTTGACATCCCTGTATTGTATACAATCTTACTATTGCTTAAGGATATAACATTAGCGTCTCTTATTAAACTCTGATCAGCTCAATCTTATTTGACCTCACCATTGCCAAGATTTTTGTTATGTTCAATAGCTTGAATTGTGAAAGACATAAGACAGGACATCAACATGTCAACATGCTTCAAAAACATGATTTGCTGGATAGCAAAAAACGTTTAGACAAAATATACTTCAGAACGGGCAACTTGCTTATCATGTGTTCATCAAATATAGCTATAGTCTCTCCACTTCAAAGTGATACAGTAATTAAACTTATTGAAATATGTGATAATGATTCATGAAAACACCATTCCTATGTCTGTGGACTAATTTGTGTGACCTTCAGTTCAAGAACAAAAGTGCATATAATCTTCTTTACATGGTTAGTGATGAATAAGAGTTAGATAAGATGTCTCATAATTCTTGATTTTTTACCAATAGAAGAAGGTGAAGTTTGATTTGTTTTGAATAATATGAATTACCAGAATGTCGAGATATTGGACTAAACCAAAAATTGTACATGTGAAAAGATATTTCATATTGCAATGTGTTTCATATTGCAAACTCGTGTAAATACAAAGTTTTGTAGTATCTTGCGAAATTTTTTAATTTATGTACATGTTTGGTGATAAATTACTAAATCCCATTGTGGATCAATAAACAGTTTTTCTGGAAGAATGGCGCCTGAGTGTAGTTAGAACACAAAAATCGAAATCAGAATTATTATTTCTAACTGCATGGAGCCCAATACAAGTCAATCAGTTGTTAAAGCCAACCAAGAGAAAGTGTATGCTACCAAAGGCAGGTCTTGCAACCATGCTCAAAACTATGCACGCATTATTATGCATGGAAAACTCAAATATATGTGATTGCCATTCATGATATAAAAACCATTTTCTTGGATTAATTTATGTGACAATTTCAAGTCACAAATGTATAAATAAATCATCTTTTGATGGTTTGTTATATAATGAAAACTGATAACTGATAAGGTCTTCTATGATAGTCCCTAGTTTGTTACCGCCCAATTTTAATTCTTAGAAATGATGAGATATTAGATTAAACCAAAGAATATAGATTAAAAATGACAGAGACTGCTCTTTTTCTGATAAAACATGGTGCTCGGATGGTCTACAATTCAAACTCTTTTGGACAGATGGTTGGTTCAACGAATACTATCTGATTTTTTCATTTCAATAAAAATGTATTGGTATAGCAATCTTATTTGTTTAGGATCATGCGTTAGCCTCTCTTATGAAAATATGATCTCCCCAATCTTATTCGAAATCACCATTGCAAAGATTTTTGTTATTTTGAATAGTTTGAGTTGGGAAGACAAAATAGAAGACAGGACATCAACATGTCAACATGCTTCAAAAGCATGATTTGTTGGATGCAAAAAAGCTTAGACAAAATATACTTCAGAAGAGACAACTTGCCTATGTTGTGCTCATCATATATAGCCAATCTCCCCACTTCCAAGCTGTCAAACATTCTATGGATAATATGCTTTGCCCCTTGTTCTAGTTCATCAGCCAATTGAATCTGTAAATGTGGTCCTAGTAGATCTTTATCCCTTCGAAAGGCGAAACACGTAGACACCAAGCTGATTGTATGTGCCTACATGGGCAACATATCCAACAGTCCAATTCCAAAGTATCTCAATAGGACCACTCTAAAAGATTTGTACTTGCAGAGAGATTATATCTGCTTAGTAATACTGAAAAGGATCATCCAACAAGCTTCTTCAATGACCTCTCAATGATCTCAAGCATTCGTGTCCATGAATTGTTACAGATATACAGCTAAACTACCACCATTCATCTAGTATATCATTTTCAAAGAAAGTGATCGCCTATCAAAGACTTACCATTTCACAAGCTTTGGATCAAATGGTCTGGTAACCACACCTAACAATCCAACCATTTCTTTCGCAGATTGCTACCCTTCTCTCGCTACAGGTGTATTAGAAATAGGTCAGACTGACAGGAAAGTTTTCCACACCTGAATGCCAAACTTGCTGTAGGAAAAAGCACATACTAAAATATCCTGTCAATTAGGCAGGTATTGAGAAACTGAAGTAAAAGAAGAATGACCAAGTCAACCACTAAGAATTTCAGGTCGTTATTCAGGTTAGCAATGCTTACCTTTGAAGAATTCAGTCTCTTAGGCTATTAATAGGCAAGATGTCCTTAATAGAAGGAAATCCAGATCTATTTGTATCTAACTATCACATGATGCAGCTAAAATAGTTATACTTAACCATCCAACACTCACAACCGAAAAACATGCAATACACCCACTAATTCTAACAATCAGCAATAAATTTTCTATGACGCGTCATCCTTAAGTCTAGACAGTGGACCATACTTACATCATACACCACAAAATTCTCTCAAACCATTTTAAGATCTCTGACGTGGGGATCACTTACGACATCGACATTCCTTACAGCATACCATCAGATATTATTTTCCTGATTTTCTCTATAAAGAAACACGAGGAGAAGAGCTCAAAGCTCTTCCTGTACCACTGCTACCAAATCAAATCTTAACTATGGGGTTGTACATCCAGAGCTCAACAGAAAAGGTTAGTAAGTTCATACTTGTGCCAGAATAATCAGAAACGTCATAAGTAAAAAAATAACTACACGAAAATGGATATGGATATGGATAATCTGTAGAGGTTACCATATATAGCTTACACCTGACATTTCGTTTTCATCCATGGAGGTCCAACTCAACTTTTACTATTTTTACACAAATGATCTCTTCAATGGAAGAATTAGTTTTTCTTAGCTGTAATCAATGGGTCTATTGAAAGTAAAGAACCGAATGTCATAAAGGGAATTCAAACCAGCCTCATGGCAGAGGTTGGTTTCCCCTGGTTCTCTCTTTTTCACCTTTCCGTCAAACTTTGATTGTTGATCATTTTTTTTCAGATCCAATACACGTGCAAAATGCCGCAACATGTATCTGGAGGAGTCTAATCTTTTGTCTTTGTTCGTTTGGATTCTTTTAAAAGGAGGATTAATGGAGAAAAAAGGGACTGTAATAATGGAGAGGTACGAGCTAGGGCGTCTGCTTGGCCAAGGAACCTTCGCAAAAGTCTATCGTGGAAGGAACATAAAAACAAGTCAGAGTGTTGCTATTAAAATGATTGACAAAGATAAGGTTCTCAGGGTAGGATTGATCGAACAGATCAAACGCGAGATATCTGTGATGCGTCTTGTACGTCATCCGAATGTTGTTGAGCTCTATGAAGTTATGGCTACCAAGACCAAGATTTATTTTGCAATGGAATATGTAAGGGGTGGAGAGCTTTTTAACAAGGTTGCCAAAGGGAAGCTGAAGGAAGATGTTGCTCGCAAATATTTTCAACAATTGATTGAATCTGTTGATTTCTGCCACAGCCGAGGTGTATACCACCGTGACCTCAAGCCAGAGAACCTCCTACTCGATGAGAATGGCAACCTTAAGGTTTCAGACTTTGGCCTCAGTGCTTTGTTTGAATCAAAGAGAAAGGACGGCCTCCTTCATACAACATGTGGGACACCGGCCTATGTTGCTCCCGAGGTCATTAGCAAGAGAGGCTATGATGGAGAAAAGGCTGATATATGGTCGTGTGGGGTTATTCTCTTTGTTTTGATGGCAGGTTTTCTTCCATTCCATGAACATAATCTCATGGAGATGTATAGGAGAATCAGCAAAGCTGATTATAAGTGCCCAAATTGGTTCTCACCAGAGGTTAAAAAGCTACTCGTCAGGATCCTAGATCCAAATCCAGTGACAAGAATCACGGTGGCCAAGATCATGGAGAACTCATGGTTTAAAAAGGGATTCAATCCAGTTGATCATCAGCTCAGACTGCAACCAGAAGATAAAAGTGATAATCTCAATGACAGAAAGGATGACTTCCCTTCTAGTTCTAATGATAACTCAGAGAAAAGAACTGAATCTGCGGATGTCATGAAACCTATTTGTTTAAATGCTTTCGATATCATTTCTCTATCTCCAGGATTTGATCTCTCTGGTCTATTTGAGAAACCAAACAATCAGAAAGCAGAAGCGAGGTTTACTACAAAAAATTCAGCATCAGCAATTGTATCAAAGTTGGAAGAAATTGCACAGATGGAACGCTTCAATGTGAAGAAGAAAGATGGACTAGTGCAGTTGCAGGGTATCAAGCTAGGAAGAAAGGGACAACTTGCCATCGAGGCAGAAATATTCGAGGTCACACCAACATTTCACATGGTGGAAGTTAAAAAACGGGCTGGAGACACCTTGGAATATCAAAAATTTTGTACCAAGGAGTTGAGGCCTTCTTTGAAGGATATGATATGGACCTGGCAAGGTGAGCAGCAGCAACAACTTCCACAACCTCTGTAGCTTTCAACCTTTTTAGTGGAGATTGATCGTGGTGTTCTTCTGCACATTGTAACTTGATGCATGACATCTTCTGCTAGTGTTTTTTCTTCACTTCCTATTTCTTTCTTTTTTGATAATTTTTAGTACTTTGCACTCAAATTATTGTCCTACTAAATGTACAGTAGGGGTTAGATTGTTACTTGTGTGTTCAGAAAATGAAAAAACAGAACATATTATTCAATATAATGGCAATAATTTACCAAACATTTTTTTAGTTCTACATAAATGGTTAGAAATTGCTCTAATTCTATATAAAAGGGAAAGAAGAAATGATCAGAATGATCACATATAATGTACAGCCGGTGCATGATCTTCAGCATAGTAACAATGTATGAACAAATTACTGGATGCCACTCATACACCCATTTAAGACTATGTCTGATCAACATTATGTCTAACTGGAATAGATTATGCGCTACCATATTCGTAGATGACTCAAGTACAAGTAAAACCGAAAGAGTAGATGCAATCTTCCTTTAGAAGACACAAAATCATACTGAAAACATCTACAATATGATATCCTATAACATATGCTTATAGTTCATTCCAGACCCCAAATACATCAATCTGCCGTTACATGGGAACCTACAGAAGGCACGGCATTATTTCTAAGCTAGTAAGCAGTAGCGAACGGATGTAGATTGCACCAAGGGGGGAGTTTCAAGTGTACATGAACGAAGGATAGAATCTTATGAGCGCTTAAATAAAGAAGAAAATATGAATTGTTATACTTATATGATAATATGATAGCACAAAAAGACAACGCAATGTCCTTTTAGTGTACTTACTAGACCTAAACTGTAAGTCACAAGTGAGCTAACTAGGTTGCGAAAGAGGGATTGTATAAATACAGCTCTAATTGCTTTTTACATGAACCAGTATCGTTAATAAGGTTATAGGTCCCCACAATGTGACGGATATAGGTTAACTGGATTACTTAAAAAGGAGATAAACTGTCTTTGAAAGCAGAATGTCTAATTGTAGGGCTGGTTTCCTCCCATCAATTGAAACTACCTATTCAATTATTCATCGAGACTAACAGACAGTTACCAACCACCAGCATCTCCACAACCTTAGCCCTCCCATTCACAAACAACTAAAATCCCAACAAAATATCTACCAACTCAAATTTGCATCGACTTAAACCCCAAATTCCTGTCTTCTCATCTGAAAGGATTTAGTCTTTTTTCAGGTCAATGGGAGAGCAGTACATCGATTACTCTAGTCTGAACAATATTAACCAAATATAACAAACTCAAACATAAAATTTACTAAAACTGTTAAATTCAACTAACTTAGGTCCCATTCGGGGTCGCTAAATTTTAGCTTCTTCCCCCTTTTACAAAAAAAAAAAAAAAACCAACAATTCATCTACTATACTAGACCAAAACAATATTGACCAACTACAACAAACTCAAACACAGAATTCACTAAAATTACCAAAATCAACTAACTTAGGCCCCATTCCGGGTTGCTATATTTTAGCTTCTTCCCACTTTTACCAACAAAAAATCAGTTTATATTGATTTTTCCCACAACCCCACATCAAAAACAACATCTAAAATGTATTCTCTACACACAAAATTTTCAAGCATATTGTATAAAAAAAATTTGTTAAAAATAAACAAAATACAAAGAAATTCAACTACACTTTAATGAAAAATATTATTAATCAACAACTTTATTTCTTTACCATTTGCCCAAGATCATTTGTGGGTATTTCTGAAATTGAACCTTGAGCAGCAACAGCAACAGCAGCAGCAGCAGACTTTCTTTCATAATCTCTCCATAAATTAATGGAAGTTGTAGTAATAACTATATGATTAAATAAGGAAAAATTTATCATTTTATTTGATTAAAATTCTCAAAAAAAAAAAAAAAAAAAAAAAAAAAGGAAAAATTGGTAATTACCTCCAGCACCAACAAACCATAGTAATCGAACTAATTTGGCTCCTGCTTCTTCTCCTGGCATCTTCTTATTCTTCTTCTTCTTCTCAGTTCACTGTGATGACTGAGATTTTTCTTACTGGATATGCATTTTGGATTTGATTATATGGACTTGGGGTTTTGGGCGTTGGTTCTTTTTGGGCTGGAGCTATACTCAGATCTGGCCCATTTTATGCGGATTGCGCAAAAAGCAGTGGGAATGTAGGATCTGACTACTGACTCAGATTCAGATCCAAAGCACTTGTACTTTTTTTTTCAACAATCCGCTGTTGACGTGTTTCGAACCCACGACCTCTCCACTTTGTGAGAGGGGTGCTACTACTAAGCCACAGGCTCATTCGCGAAAAAAAAAAAATGGTTTGGTAAGCCTGTTTTTAATGAGATCAGTAACTCGGTAATACTGGCGGGATTCGAACCCCAGACCTCTGGTATCATCACCCAAAAGTTTTACCAGTTGAGCCCAACTGGCACCTGCGAGCACTTGTACTTTGAGTTGTACCAAATGTGGGTCTAGGACCTAGGTTATATAAACAGGGAACCGTATTATGGTGGGTCCCACCCATTGACGGTGAAAGAAGGGGAGCACGAGAGCAAGACATACAGACTTGTAGATGTCAGCTGAGCTTAGTTGGTAATATCTTTGGGCGATGATACTAGAGGTCTAAGGTTCAATCCTATGCAGTGCATCTTTGAGTTTTTAATCTCATTACAGATTACAAAAGACATCTCTACAGTTGATCGGATTAGCCCCCATTATAATATTACAACAAAATCATAGATAGATTCATAGTACAAAATGCCAGCTTACAAAACTATAAGTAAAGTTCTACATGGTGAATATAATCGAATCGCATAATTAAAGTTTCGGTGTATCAAATCTATTAGTTCTTTTTAGTTTATTATCTAATAATAATTTAGTGAAAATTTGTACTTGTATCTAATAATGTTGCACACAACTTCCTACTACAAGCCATTGAAGTTTAACTTAAATTCTGCTAAAAGGCCATATTGCTAATGCATTTTTTACAATAATTGAGGTTTCAAATAGTCTTCTTGAGATCTACAAAGAAAAGTTAGAATCACAAACATAATATATGTCTTATAGTGGCAGACATACATATGCACTTCACAAGGTGCTTTTGCTTAGATAACATTATGTAATGGTAATCTAACATTTGAATCTAGTTTGAAAATTTTCTTGTATAGTAGTTTTTGGTGATGTAATTACCTTTTGTCACTATATATGTGTCACTAAATATGTGCATATAGTAAGAGATATGACTATAGGATTCTTTACTTTAATTTTTCCTAGTTATGGAATGAAATCAAAATCAAAATCATTATGATTTATGCAGTTGATATGACTTGGAGATTTTATTGACAAATTAATGGATTTGAGAATGTAGGATTAACAGGGTAATAGTTCAAAAGAATCTGGCCAACTTAAGAGTCAGTTGCTCGAAGTGATTAATTAGGTATACCACCCTCATTGGTGGTCCTATATATGTTCTTTTCCTGGACAGGTGATGTGATGAGGGGTCTTGTTGGCAGGTGTGTTAAGAACTTCTGAGACAAGGTGGCAGGGCCACTCGGGTCCGAACGGTTAGCTACCGTCAGTTTTTTTGCCTGGCAAGGAATAAAAACCGCATATCCAATCACAGTAGATTTTGATCCTGACCTAACAACACATATTTGCGCTTAATAGACCTTTCCATATAGTAGTTAACTAGTCTCAGGAATCAATATTGTTTCAACAAATACTTGCGAGTTGCAGGCCGACTCCAATGATAGCAATAAAACACTAACAAGGATGGTGACAACCACATTGAGCTATGATATAAAAAGTTCGACGTACGACAGCAATAACAAAAATCTTGAGTGAGTACCAGAATATAAAACAGAAACATTAGTAGAAAATTTACTGTAATTACAATACTTCAACAACTCATAACAATGAATATTATAACCTAGTAACAACTCTATTATAAAATCGCAACTTTATGAGCATGGAAAATATCTAGCATAAGGGCATTATGCCTTTTAATTAAAAACAACAAAGTACAAATACCACCATGCACTCAACAAATGTCGTAGATTTTAAAGTTTTGAAGAAGACCTGCCATTAAAACTGAACCGCAGTCTTATACTACATAGACTTGGAAGAAAATGACACTATCTCCCTCATACGAAAACAATCAAAAATAGCCAAAATGACCCTTGAAAATAACACAAAGTTATATAGCATATACTAATCAACGCCGGTGGTTTCGATTGTAACAGTTATTATGCTTTTTTATGTGGTGGTGATTTCATTGATTTGTCTTAATATCTAAAACTGTTGAAGAAAACACTTGTTTACTAACAAAATATATGTTCTGATATTTTCAGATCACACAGTCATTTTTATATTGCTGTTCATATAGTATCCTTCCAACCTTCTTCTCTTTATGTCCATTGCTTTGTAAAGTATAATAACAAAGTGTTTCTTTCCCATAATCCAAATAAGTTGCTATAAAAGAATCTATTTTCCATATCTGTGGAGACCACCAAGCTTCATTAACATTGATATTGTAAACTTATGAACACAACCACATATATAGTATGACAAGAAATCAATGGACAGAAATCATATGAATTGTTTTTAGTATACTCCAGCTTTCTATTGATTTTTAGAATAAGACCTTTGTTTAAGGCCATGAGTAGTTTTAAGCGCGTTTAAGCGAAAGAGTGTTCCTTAAAACTATGCGGTCCAGAGCTGTTACAGTAGAAGTTATGATTGTATTTTTGAGTGCGTACCAAAAATTCTCCCTCTAGTCGCTGCTAATATATATATTCAACCTTGTATCATTTCGAAACTGCTTGAAGATAATAAGTCATGTCGGCATAAGTGTGGAACCACCTTACGACAGAATGAAAGAACCATAGCCCTTTGGCCATTGAACTGCCACTATATGAGTTAAACATAAGCGCATGGTTCTGCACTATAAAGTTGTGGAACACAAGTGACGCGTAAAGTGTTAAGAAATAGATGGGTCATGGGTGGATGCTGAATGGTTGAAGATATTTGTGCATTCCTCAAAAGACCTATCACAGATTCACAGAACAATGTTTTTGTGTTTAAAAATGGTTGTTTAACATTCGTTTTCTGGAATATAGCTTTAAATAACAAAAAGTTTCGAATGAGCATGAAAGTTTAGTACTACAAGTATACAACAACAACAATGATTAAAATGTGCTAAAAAAATGTATAATTATTCTGCATTCTGTCAATCGCTAAAAGAGAAGAATGCTAGAAATCTTATTATCTATGTAGTATGAAGCATAACTGAAATCTGTTCTTCGAGGATTCAAATGCAATGGTGTTACCACATTCTCTTTATGTAATATTGAAGCGAAAAGTAAATTATCTTCAAAGCAATATAGAACATCTTAAGAAATATACATTTATATTTAGAAAATGACTTTTGTATTGAAGCCTCTATAACAAGAGAAATTATCTCCAAAACAAAGAAGAATTATACAGAAATATATGATACAGATTACAGAAAACAGAACAAAACAGAACACGAAACAGAACAGACTAAAGTATAACAACATACCCAAGTTTCTTTATCATTTTATTCACTATCGGAAGGAATGCTCGGAACAGATTCAGCAAGAACAACATTCTCTAACGGAAGATCTGAATCTACTGCATGTTCATCATCCATAAGCATCTTCAATCCTGGTTTCAACTCTCGATTACAGAACTCCTCGTATTCTCTTTTATCTCCACCTATCTTTCTTACTTCCACTACTCTTAACGAAGGCGTTAACTCAAATATTTCTGCTGCAATCGATAATGGCCCCTTTGCACCTTCTTTTGTACCTTCTAAACTCACCTTACAATCCTTCTTCCTTATTCCAAAACTAACAACTTTCGCAATTTCTTCCAACTTGGATATAATCTTTGGTATAGGTGCACCTGAAATGAATCTCGATTCTTCGCCAGTTTCTTCAAATAGGCCAGACAGATCAAAACCTCGCGAAAATGAAATTATATCAAATGCATTTAAACTTGCCACTCTAGGTAATCCAAGGCCTTTTTGCTTGTGACATTCAATCTCACATTCTGTATCTGAATAAGATTTCTCAACATCATCACCTTCTAAGCTGAAAAACCGATCGTTTTCAATATAAAATTTAACTTGTTTAAATCCTTTCTTGAACCATCTATTTTCCATAATTTCTGGAATTGTGATTCTAGTAATTGGATTTGTATCAAGAAGTCTCGTAAGAAGACGACTAAGATCAGGTGAAAACCATTTAGGACATCGAAACTCGCCTTTATAAATCTTCTTATACATAACCATTATATTTTGATCTTGAAAAGGTAAATAACCTGCCATTAAAACAAACAAAATAACACCACAAGACCATATATCTACCTTTGCAGCATCATACCCTTTTCTTCCAAGAACTTCAGGTGCAACATAAGCTGGTGTTCCACAAAATGTATGAAACAAACCATCTTGTCTAATCTGATCTGAAACAGCACTTAAACCAAAATCTGAAACTTTCAAATCACCATTTTCATCTAATAACAAATTCTCTGGCTTTAGATCTCGATGATAAACACCTCTTGCATGACAAAATCCAACTGCAGATATCATTTGTTGGAAATATTTTCTTGCTGCTTCTTCTTTCAATCTACCTTTAGCTACTTTGTTAAACAATTCACCACCTCTAACATATTCCATAACAAAGTAAATCTTCGCTTTTGTCGCCATAACTTCAAACAATTGTACAATGTTTGGATGGCGAACTCGACGTAAGATTGAAATCTCCCTCTTTATATGACCTATTAGACCACCTTTCAGAATCTTTTCTTTATCAAGAATTTTAATAGCTACACTTTCACCAGTTTTAATGTTTCTTGCATGGTAAACTTTTGCAAAAGTTCCATGACCAAGAAGCTTTCCAATCTCATATCGACCTAGAAGTAAAGATGGAACTGTTTCTTTCTTCTTTGTTATTCTAATAGTAGTGTTGTTGTTGATGGTTTGTGCCATTGATGAATGATTTGAAGGTTTTCAAAATGAAGTTGATGACATTAAAGTTGTGTTTGTTTTGCTTTTTTCTAGCTTTAGATGATTTGAGTGAAGAATAAGAAGAAGAAGAAGCTAGAGAAAAGATATTAATAAGAAGAAGTAGAAATGAAGATGAAGAGATGCTTTTATATAGAAAACTAAAAGCATGTGTGGTGTGGGTGTGTTAACTGTATTACATCAGTCTAAGCTAATGCCAGTTGAGTAAGTTGGTGCAAGGTTGACTTAATGAGTTGGTTAGTAGGTAAACAAACTCAGCTACTCCCAACTCGACTCGTTTTTTGCTCGTTCATGGTTTATTCTTTTGTCGATTTTAGTTGAACTCAATTGGTAAAACCTTTGGTTGATAATATCAGATGTTTGGATTATTTTGGCCTTTTTCAGTATTGAGATACGCTGAAACACTGAAACCTGTCTAAATGCACAATTTTTGGGACCAAGAAACAATGTGCATTTGAAGAGGGTGTGCGTTTATAAAGTAAAAATAAACATATACCTAATATAAATAGAACAAGTATTTTTTTGTACGTTGTTTATATAGGGTGTGGACTTAGACAGATTTCACTGCATTGATCTTATTAAAAGCAAGCTTACATCTCGTTGATTTTAGGGTTTGTATATGAACGGTTTTAAGTTTTAGACCTACACAAACTTTACAAAATAATCAAATGTTCAAGTTCGAGTATTATAATCATATTAAAACTCGAATACAAACCATAATATTATGGGATTAGAAGAAAAAAAAATTATCTATTGTACATGATTTTTTCGGCGTGAATTTATGAGGCTAATAAAAAAGTGCCACGTGTCTATAAAATTACCAAAAAAAACTCGTTCAAATTCAACCAGGGTTAACAACACTCATACGTAGCAGTGTTTTATTAGTCCTACAAATCCCACACTAAAAAATCAGATAAAATTCAGCAAAAATTTCACGAAATGATTCATAATCGACTCATCTAGTCAACTCAAAGACATTGCCAAACTCAAAGTGGATCAAACCGAGTTGTAAAACCATGTGTGAGACAGACAAGGTGTGTGGGTTGTGTCATTCTGTGGTATTTTTCTTCTGAAAAATCTCGACCGTTAGAAAAATCTCTACAGAATCTGACTATTTACCAATGACAGTGATTTGCAATCAACTTTGAACCATTCATTACTTACCACGTGTACTACTATTTTAGCTAACGTGTACTGGAAAATAAACACTATATGGCTTTTAATTTTGCCACGTGTATTGCTGACGTGTATTTAGAAATAATGTGACAGTGTCCCACACGTTTTTGCTCTAAAGTGTCACGCGTGCTTGAAAAACATGATTAGGTGGTCAACAAAGTATGTTATTAAAATAAGACGTGTCAGTTGATCGTTATTATTTGGAGATCACGTGATATTATTCTTCAAAAATAATTTAAAAAAATAATGTTATCTTCAAATAATTTTTCATTTTAATAATTATTTAAAAAAAATTCTAAAAATGCAAATTGTAAATTTTAATTTAGATGGAGATTGGGGGACACGACTTCATGTCCAAATAACACCTAAGGCCTAAGCTTACTTATATTACTAAATTTATATATTTAAATTTTTAGTGAAATTTTTTTTTCTACGTCGCAAAAATCAAATCATTTCAGGATCGAAGCTTTTAGTCTGTTGTGATTTTTGGTATGCAAGGACAGATCCAGGGGGTGCGACCCCCCCTGGATATATATATTTCAATTTTTTTTTCTAAATTCTACTATGTTCCTTCTACATATATACAATTTTTCGCAAAATTAGAAAGAATCGCACCCCTCCAAGATTTTAATATATAGGTTACATGTTACTCTGCACCGCCAACTCAGATTCTTGGATCCGTCCCGGTTCGTATGGGATTTTTAGGACAAATTTTATAGAAATGTGACAATTTTTCATTCGTTTTAATATGTATAAATTTTTTTTATTAAATATTTTAATTTTAATATAGGGTAATTTCTCGAATAAGCAAAGGTTTATCAACTTTCTTCCCAAAGAAGCACATTTGACTGCAATCTTCCCCAACAAGCATATTTTTAGCTTTGACTTATGATTTTTTGTCTTTTAGCATATTTTTTTTTTCCTATTATACCCTTTAGCCTATAATCATTACTTTTAATAGGTTTTCAATAGGTTTTCAGTAGATGTGACATCTTAGATAATGACATGACAATAGATTACAACCATTGGATAATGATAATAAGTTACAACCGTTGGATATAATTTGTTAATTCCTATCCTCCACAAGTAGATGTTATTTCCTCTACAATTTGAAATTTTAAACACGTATCTGCCGCACTAAACAACAGCCACGTCAGCGCCACGTGTCATTAACCGTTGGGTTTTAATTGGGCGGGATAATCAAGCGGGAACAGGTAAAGGTTTGCTAACCTAGGGTTTTCACACCGTTTCAGAATCCATAACCACCCACTATCTTTTCTTCTTAAACCGATTCTTCTTCCATTAAACTGCTCATCTATATATCTATATAATAGCTAGACCCATGCAGTCCCACATTCTCTCTCCTAGGTGGCATCCTAAATGATCTCCAAGCTCTCACAATTTTTCTATTTAAAAAAAAAAAAAAAAAAAAAAAAATTGGTTACTTTAAAACTAATTTTTGTTTTTCTCTATATTTCTTATCCATTTTTCATTAAACAAATAACCTCTACATTTTTTATCCACTCTCCCACTAAGCACAAACCTCTCAAATCAAAATAAAAACACAATAAAATAGTAAAAACATGAATTAATCAAACATAAATAACACGGGCAGTCTAATGAAGCTTTTTCTCATACCTCGGTGCGTAGCGCGGGTTCCCAGCTTGTAACTCTTCTAATTTCTTTCCCATCTTCCATTTCTGCACAATCATCTTCTAATTTCTACACAATCATCTTCTAATTTCCCATCTTCCATTCTAATTTCTACACAATCATGCCAAAGAAAAAAATTGAAGGCGATGAAGTGAGTAGAAAATTTAGCATCACTGTGAGATGCTCACCATCTAAGTTTGAAGCCCACTATCTAAACCCAAACGAAAAATTGCCCCCCAATGAGTTAGAATCTTTTAAAAATTCCCCTTTTGGGCAGTTTTTGAGTTTGGAGGGACAAGAAAAAATCTGCATGATAACTTCGGTAGTTACAGAAATTGTTTCAATGAGGGTTGGTCGACTGAAGTATTCAATTGGGGGTAGAGTGATTGAGTTCAAAATGACAGATCTTGCTTTGATTTTGGGGCCTTTGAAATTTGGGCTGGAGGGTTGTCTTGAAGTGGCACAGTGGTAGGAGATGGAGGGTTGTCTTGTAGCGGCACAGTGTTATGTTGTGGTTGATTGTTGACGTAATCCCCTACCCGAGCAAAACGATCCTCTAGATTGTACCGCCTATCCGCTGCAGTAGCATTTCTATCCGTTACCACATCTTCGCTATGCACGGTTTCTTGTGTCGATAGATCACCAAACATTGGGTAGCTGTCATTGTACATTCATTCTCAAATTCTTGATCTTGGGTGTCAAGAATTGGTGTTTTCATCTCACCAATGCCTTCAGATGAAGATTGGATGACACCATCATCTTCATTATGAGATGGAGGAGGTGGTGTATGAAACCGGCACGAAGTGGTTTGACATCAATTTTGTGACAAAGTGTCCATGGTTATCTCACCTTGAGTTCATTGTTAGGAAAACCAAGTTGTACGCACATCGTCCCGAGCTTGTGTTCTCATGTCCTTGTGTCAAACTCGAGTTTTGGGTTCAGGACGTACGTACCTCTTAAGGACGTTCGTACGTCCAAGTAGGCAGCAGACGTGTTTTGGTCAGGACGTACGTACCTCTTAAGGACGTTCGTACGTCCATGTAGTCAGCAAGTTCGGATCGTGTATACGACGTACGAACGTCATATCGACGTACGTACGTCCAAAGTCGGTTTACACTATTTCGGCCCATTTTCCTTCTAGTTGTGGAGTTTTGGTTTAGGTTTTGGTGTTGAAAGTGTTTGTGGCTATTGAACTCAATTCCCTTCCTTCCTCCTTCTCTCAATTCATAACTTTGTGAACTTCCAAGTATCATAGTGATTTAGCTTCGAGTCTTCTTGTGTGTTCATCAAGAAGTCGAGTATCCTTGTGTGTTCATCAAGGAACTCTGGTGTAAGCTTGTTTCATAGTTCGGCTTCGAGTCTTCTTATGTGTTCATCAAGAAGTCGAGTGTCTTGTGCGTACATCAAGGTGCTCTGGTGAAGTCAAGGTGTTAGAGATAACCAGGAGTATCAACTCGCAGTGAGTGCAGGTAGTTGGTAGGTTTGTACATCTCTTTTCATATAGTGGATTATTTGTTGTCGCGAGGACAACCGTGGACGTTTCCCATATTGGGTTTTACCACGTTAAAAATATCGTGTGTTCTTTATTTGTTTATTGCTTTATTGTTTGCTTTACTATTGTTATATTGCACATATATTGGGTTCTCAATTGGTATCAGGAGCAGGGCGCTTGTTAAGGAGCGTAAAGGCTCACGCGTAGATCCTTAGTGCAATTTTAATGGATTCTGATAAATTTGGAACACTAATTTGTCCTCCTAAATTTGATGGAACTAATTTTCCCTATTGGAAAGTTCGTATGGCTGCGTATTTGCAGGCTATGAGTGAGGATGTGTGGATCGCTGTGGAAGATGGTTGGTCACCACCGAGAGTTACTACAGGTAGTACAGATGAGGTTGTTACAAGTGTAAAGCCACGAAACACATGGAGTGTGAAAGACAAAGTTGCTTCTACTAACAACCAAAAAGGGCTTAATGCTATATTTATGGCTTTGGATGCTAGTGAATTTCGGAGAGTTCATGGTTGTATAACATCCAAAGAGGCTTGGGATAGGTTGGTAAGAACTCATGAGGGTGACAATGCTGTCAAAGAGAGTAAGCTTGAACTTCTTATTACTCAATTTGAAACTATGAAAATGGATAATAATGAATCTTTTGATGAATTCTTTATTCGTTTGCAGGATATTATCAACACTAGTGCATCTTTAGGTTTAGTGTACACCGATACTCAAATAGTTCGTAAAGTTCTTCGGTCTTTGCCATCTAGATTCCGTTCTAGGAAAGATGCCATTCAAGAAAGCAATGACTTAAAGACCATGTCCATAGAGACCTTAGCAGGAAAATTGAGAACTTATGAACTTGAGGTTCAACTTGAACAACCTCAAAATAAATCCGTTGCTTTTAAAGCTGGAACTTTTGAGGATGTACAAGATGAAGGAATTAATCATGATAAGTCTCTTGACACTAAGCAACATCTAAGTATCATTTATCGTTATCTTAAACATATTTTTAAGACTATGAAATATAATGGTTTGAATAACCATGGTTTTGACGAGTGTAAGCTTCCCAAGAAATTTGGTGCACAAGGGATAGAACAACAAAAAATCAAGTTATCTACCACTTGGGAGGAAGATGAAAGCGATGATGATGATGATGTTGATGTAGCGGAAGACCATGCTACACATTGTGTTGCCTATGGAGCATCTTTGAATGAGAATGCGGATTGTCAGGTAACCGATATTGTCGATCATGAACTCGATGATTCTATTTTGGTAAGTCCTGGTGAGTTAAGGGAATTACATATGTCATCTGTTAAACAATGTCAATCCTTGCGTAAGACTAATCAGATTTTAAATGATATGGTTGAGTCTCTTGTGAAAGAGAAATCTGTACTTGCAGGTGATATGAATGCCTTATCTGAGGAGTTTTCTCAAGAAAAGCTAGATTTCCAATCTAGAATTATTTCTTTGGAAATATCCAATCGTGAGATAGAAGATAAGTATCGTTCTTTGTTGCTTGAGCATGAAGCTGTGAAAAAGGATTTATTCGCTTCTACTAAGCGATTGCAAGGGTTTGAGAAAACTTCAGTTGATCTAGACACCCTTATTAAAAGTGGAAAGTCTTCTTCAGATAAGACTGGTTTAGGATATGACTATGTCGGAGCTTCCTCCAGTTGTGTACCTCCTACTACTTCTTTTGTGAGGCCATCATTGCCTCATTTGTTACCAAATCCTCATATTCCTACTCCGTCTGCACCTACCAAGGCTTTTGAATCTAAGCCAAATGTGATGACCAAGAACAAGACAAGTCCTAAACATAGACATTTTAAGTGTTTTACTTGTGGTCGGTTAGGTCATACTTCCGCTTTCTGTTGGGATAACAATTCCATGGTTCCATATTCTTCTTCTTATGGTAATAATTATTGGAACTCACATTGTTTTTTTCCTGTACAGGCTCATCATTTCTCTTGGCCTCCTTTTATGAGAAGAAGTGGCCCTAAAAAACCACAACACTTCAACAATAGAAAGAAGGTTGTGCAAAAGGTCACCAAACCACCTCACATATGGGATAGAAGCATCGATGCTGCCAAATGTAGTCTAGAGAATGAGAGGTTAAAGATTGGAAAGTCTACTATCAGGGATAATATTCAAAAATCCTCCATATCCGGGTCCAACTTACAGAATATCTCTCAAGTATGGGTACGAAAGGATGACTTGAACGTTCTGTTTTGACTTCTTAAAGTCAGATTGAATATCATCTTCGTATTTTTATTTTTATTTGTTTGTTTTCTAGCCTTGTGTTATTTTAATTGCATATTTTTCTAACCATATAGGCTATTTGTTTGGTGTGTTTTGTCTTTTTGTTTATGCATGTTTTGTTTGTTTGGGTTGAATATCATAAAAAAAAAAAAAAAAAAATAGTTTACTTTGTTATGGGTGTTTGGGATACACATACTTTGTATATGTGGTTAGATTGGTCTATTGCTTTCAATCATACTTGTATGCTTCGTGCTCATGAATATAACTATTTTATTACACTTAGCATACGCTTGTGCTTTCATGTTTAGATTTTGGACCAACGTTTATCTAGTTGTGTCTCATGCATATATCCTTGCTTGATTACACTATGCACAGCTAGGTGGCACTTTGAGAGTTTGTTTGCATATCTTTTTCCATCCTTTGAACATGCTAAACTTCTAGGATAATCATTAGTTGGAAATATACGTATGCATGCCTTCTTATGTTATCTTGATTATTAGTATGAAGGCGGTGTGGTAGTGGTCAACAATTCACAAAATCCCCAGCCTTTTGATCTTCTTGAGAAAGAAATCATTTGGTATACATACCCGTTGGGGTCGTGAGGGTCATGCAATGACGGATGCACTCAAGAGATGTTAGTTCTTGTGTTGCACGTTACCATGATGTTGCACTACTTTGAAAAGGGGAAGTAATTTGAAAAGATGTAGGCTACACCCTATCACATGTTGCAAAAGATGAAGGTAAAAATCCCTTTCACATGTTAATTTATGCACAGTAACAAAAAAAAAAAAAAAAAAAAAAAAAAAAACAGGTTATAAGTGCATTTCCCTGTGTCTGTTTAGGCGTTTGTGAAGTGAAATTCTTCTAATGGTGAATACTAGTTGTTTTGAGTGTTCTTTTGGTTTGTGAGTGAGGTGTGGAAATAACTCTCTTTGTGTTTTCTTTAGCTTTCCCACACACCAAGGATGTTTGTATGATGCATTTCTAGTAGATGTTTGGTTTCATATCTTAATCTTTGATTGGTGCGTACTTTGTTTAATGAAACCAAGTTTATTCATCTTTACTAAGTATCTTGTTTTAATTGAGCTTGCATATACTCTCTTCTACCCTTGTATGCATGGTTCTTTGTGTGTTTCAAATATCCTTATTTGGTTTGTTTTTCTAGGTGCATCTTTCTCATATGCAATGCATTTGGGTGGAGCTTTTGTTTAGGGGGAGAATTCTTTGTATTGACATCGTGTTAACAAGTGTTTATGTTATGGCTTCCGTTGCATATCCTTTTTGTTGTTAACATGATTGTTCTCTTTCTTTTTTTTTCTTTAATCTTATTTGTTATGGTTTGGTATTTTTTTTTCTTTTCTCTTTCTTTTGTTCCCTTGCTTCATTTGTGACAAAAAGGGGGAGATTTATGACTCTAATACTAACAGCTTATTCTTCTTTGTTAGTGTATTTTTGGGTCATGTTTCAGGTATACTACATGTATGGGGGAGTGAACACGTATGGGGGAGTGAAAGTGATGATGATCACAAAATGCATGTACAGTTTTGGGTAAGCTCGAGTATTAAACCTTGGAGCTCATGAAGTATGGGGGAGTTGTTCGAGGAACTTCCGTTGGCTCTTTGATTGTTTCAGAATTTCTTGTTGCTTCCGTTCGGTCTCTGATGGTTAAAGCGTCTTACTCAAGCTGGATATCAAGTGTTGGTGATTTGGTATGTATTTTCTATGAGTGTTTTTGTAGGCATGTTTTATAAATGCCATGGTTTGGGATTGTAAGCACGTTTTATAAGTGCTATTAGAGTCATAGGTTTTTGTCACAAAATCAATGTCAAAGGGGGAGATTGAAACCGGCACGAAGTGGTTTGACATCAATTTTGTGACAAAGTGTCCATGGTTATCTCACCTTGAGTTCATTGTTAGGAAAACCAAGTTGTACGCACATCGTCCCGAGCTTGTGTTCTCATGTCCTTGTGTCAAACTCGAGTTTTGGGTTCAGGACGTACGTACCTCTTAAGGACGTTCGTACGTCCAAGTAGGCAGCAGACGTGTTTTGGTCAGGACGTACGTACCTCTTAAGGACGTTCGTACGTCCATGTAGTCAGCAAGTTCGGATCGTGTATACGACGTACGAACGTCATATCGACGTACGTACGTCCAAAGTCGGTTTACACTATTTCGGCCCATTTTCCTTCTAGTTGTGGAGTTTTGGTTTAGGTTTTGGTGTTGAAAGTGTTTGTGGCTATTGAACTCAATTCCCTTCCTTCCTCCTTCTCTCAATTCATAACTTTGTGAACTTCCAAGTATCATAGTGATTTAGCTTCGAGTCTTCTTGTGTGTTCATCAAGAAGTCGAGTATCCTTGTGTGTTCATCAAGGAACTCTGGTGTAAGCTTGTTTCATAGTTCGGCTTCGAGTCTTCTTATGTGTTCATCAAGAAGTCGAGTGTCTTGTGCGTACATCAAGGTGCTCTGGTGAAGTCAAGGTGTTAGAGATAACCAGGAGTATCAACTCGCAGTGAGTGCAGGTAGTTGGTAGGTTTGTACATCTCTTTTCATATAGTGGATTATTTGTTGTCGCGAGGACAACCGTGGACGTTTCCCATATTGGGTTTTACCACGTTAAAAATATCGTGTGTTCTTTATTTGTTTATTGCTTTATTGTTTGCTTTACTATTGTTATATTGCACATATATTGGGTTCTCAGTGTAGGACCAAACATTGGCTGGCTGGCAGTATACATCTCAGATTCAAACTCATCTTCAAATCTATCGAATGAATTGTAAGAGTAATAACTATTTGAGTCGAACACATCCTCTTCTGAATCCCATTGGCCTTCCTCACATTCACCCTCATTGTCATCATCCAATACTTCTTCTTGGCTTCTCTCTATCTCTGGATCTAATCTTTCTTCTACACTATCCAATTCATCTGAATCCCCAAAACCATTATCCCTACGCATATCAGATAGAATCCCTGCTATGTCTTCAAGATTACCACTTCTAGCCGACGTATGTACACATATAGGCGATCCAGATGCTGTTCTAGCAGATAAGGGAGTCAAGTTAACTGGATGTTGAGGAATGTAAACATCAACTCTCACTTGAACATTAGAGGGAGGGGTTTCCAAGACTAAAGGGTCATTTGAGTGCCCCTTTCCCTTTACAATCACTTCTGGGTCTTGAGAAGGAGTTTCCAACCTATATTCATCAGGAACATGGAAAGGTTTTGTTGGTGTACAAAAAGAAGAGTAGTTTGGTTTTCTACCCAAGCCTAGATTATTGACAACAGGTTCAGGGAAAAGTTTTCTCTTCAAAGATTGACTAGTTTTGGGATCCCCCTTGGGCAGCTCTCTTGGTATCTCACTCACTTGGCTTGAGGCTTCATTAGTCTCTGACTGTATCATAACTGGTGTTAAATGATCAACCACCCAAATAGAAATCACCATTGCAGCTGAATTTGTAATGTATGCAATCATTGCCATGTAATGATCTTCGCATTCAACTTTAGTTGGATTATTGTTGATTACAGCTCGCATTGATCAAGTTATTCTTGGTGCCTTACATAAGGATTCAACCAATTCCAAGAAGTCTCCGTAGGATGTCTTGTTATTAGCGATCCTTATTTTTGACTCACCATGTACATATGCAATCTCAACTTCTTCAACTGTAACAACCAATTGCCCACCATATTGGAATATGATATTAAATGTGTTCTCTGCATAACATCAATTAAAATGAGTTTAATATCACATCTCTATAAACTAGTGTACTGACTTTATCGGCTACAATATCAGTATTAACGGTTACAGTTGACAGTTTATCGTCTAGAAAGTTAAGAATATATGTCAAAGTGATAATCAGTACCATATGATAAACCCACTTTTAGATATTCTAATCATTAGATAAAAAACTTCAAAACCCCCCATAAAAACAGAGACAAAGACCAATACACGGTAGACACTAGTGATTTAAAGCTTGAAAACAACATACTAGAAACCCATAAACCAAATTCTGGGGTTTTCATACCCCCAACCCAACAATAAACTAGAGTTGAAACCCCACCCACAATTGAATGCTTGCATTTAAGCTGGTGGGTGTGTGAGTGAATACTTTAAGGCCATTGAGATTGAAACCTAAAACAGACAACTTTAATACCAATGATTGGTATTGATGCCACTGAAATCAAACCCCCCATTATCATTATAAATGAACATTACAACCTTCAAACCTTAAAACTTACCAGGAATCTGAAAAACGTTCATAACTTGCTTGCCCTTATTGCTTCCTTTTTTTCCCATGAGGAACCCAAAATATTACCGATGAAAACTCCAACGTAAAAAAAAAAAAAATTGAAGCTTTACGACAAAGAGAATGTGATCTGATGAAAAGAGGTTATCTTCTTGTTCATTCTCTATGATGAACAAAGAAGGTGAAGAAGAAGAACAGAGAAAAGTTTGGTTTACTTCTCTTTTAAGGTAAGACAGTTGTTTTTGTCTTTTCTGGGTGGAGGATAGAGTAGTGTGATGTGGAGGATTGAGAATGCTGGTTTCTGTGTTATTTCATCCAACGGTGGTAATCAAAGATGTTTTTTCATCTAACGGCGAGAGTTTAGTTTGCTGAATTGAATGATGAGAGAGAAAAATCAATCAAACAAAAGATATGATGTGAAGGCTTAAAGTTGTCATAAGGGTAGAAATGTCCAATTATTAAGTCAAAGCTAAAAATGTGCTTGTTGGGGAAGATTGCAGTCAAATGTGCTTCTTTGGGAAGAAAGTTGATAAACCTATGCTTATTCGAGAAATTACCCTTTAATATATATAATTAAATCAAAAATAAAAAAAAATATAAATTTATCTAAAAATAAAAGTTGAAAATAGATAAATTTATAAACGAAAGCAAGTATTCGTAGAGCAACATTAATGTTTTTAGGAATATGTTTGAAATTAAATTCTGATTACAACACAAGTACACAACAAGTTTTATTAGGTTTGTTTTAGTTTGAAAGACACTTCTTTAAACTCTAATAATTTCATAAATTACAATCGTGTATGTATATTTATTATGGTCGGTATGACCATACAACTTGTTTCAACCGGCCAAAGATCATAACACATTTTATTTCAAATTTAATCAAAACCATTGACTTAATAAATCCAGATCTTTATATATATGTGCCATGTAACAAGGTTCCTTAGATGGTTGTAACTCGTAAGCAGTTTGTATTTCTGTGATCACACAATAAGCCAATAACGAATTAATAACGTCACTAAATGCACTCGAAGACCTGTGTAATCGTGTTGCCATGCATCTACATGGCAGAGGAAGCACATTGACTGACATCGAACGATACATTTACGTTGAGATTGGAAAATGTCCTCTGTTTTCCTTGGCCTTTCACAGTGCACATAATGGCACCCTAGCTTGCATGATCACAAGTACTGATACTTGACTATAACAATCAAACCTCTTTGTTCAAAGAAGAGTTTGATCTACTGTGGTTATTTTGTTGAGTGGCTCCTTAAAAGATAACTTGTGGCTTGTTAGAGCTAGATCATGAGACACGAATTCCATTGTCAGCCTTGATTCTTGACTAGCATTCAAACATGTTGATATTAGTTTTGCAACTAATATATCCATCAACAACATATTCGTTTTTGTTTATCTGCGCAAACGTGGTGATGAATTCATGTGGATGGCTATTGGCTTCCCATTATTACTTTGAATGTCAGAACTCCAAAACTATGTACATCACATTTTTCTGTCAACCTCATTGTGTATGCAAGTTCTGCAAACCAAAATGGTTGAATTTAAATGATTTTTATTGTACCTTAATTGAATGTGGAATAGAGACATTATAGACGAGACCTTAGTGTTCGTTACCAAACAGAAAACCAAGACGTTCAGTACTTCAGTAATGACAACTCAGTTAATGATCTCAAGTTTCCTATTTTTATAGGAATGGAACCATAAATTGTGTTCTGATAAAGGTACAACAAGGTAAGTTTTAGTCATGTTACGGTAACTCTGATTTGCAGAAAGATCGATGAAATTAAGTTCGGAAAGGTTGGCAACATGGAGAAAAATTAGGTCCATAAACTACAGACATCAAATAAAATCTTTAGAGGCAGAGTATTATCAGTGGCTAAATAACCAAATGTTCCAGCAAAATTATACAACAATATTACTCTACAACAAGCTTAGTAGCTTACAACACTCACTCGAGAAGTAGAACACAAAATAGCACAAAGTACAGGCAAAACAATCAGATATCTTCCCTCAACAATTGTCCAACTGTTACCATGTCGAATGCATCGACAAAAGATACTCTACAACTTGATAGTTCATGAGAAACAGAATACATTGTGGGCCGAGATTCAGGACTAGTCTTTAAGCAGGCAAGGGCCAGTTTTGCAACAGTAACAACTTCTTTTAGGATGTCTGGAACGGGTGGTGGGAGACGTTTGTCCAACATATCAACCAACAAAACATTGTCTCCAACTGCGGAAGATGATGTAGCAAGAGAGGTGATGAATTCACCTGGATGGCTGCCCATTATCACTTCGAGTGTTAACACACCAAAGCTATAGACATCGCATTTTTCCGTCAACCTCATCGTGTAAGCCAACTCTACAAGAGGAAAAAAATAAATAAACGACCATCCACAAATGTGAGTGAATGAAAAGATCTAAGGAGACATAAAAATTAATATTTAGAGGTAGAGAGAATTACCAGGTGCCAAATAACCAAAAGTTCCGGCGGGTGTAGTCCAGTTGGAGGAATTTGAATTCAAAACTCTCGCAATACCAAAGTCAGCAACACAAGCATCATATTCCGAGTTCAGCAAAATGTTCTTGCTTGAGATATCTCGATGAATTAATGGTGGTGTGCAACCATGATGCATATGTGACAAAGCACTAGCTACACTTCTAATGATATTTATCCTCTTGATCCAATCCAACCTAGCGGCTTCTTCCTCATTGTTCAATAACTTCACTATGCTCCCTCTCTCGAGATACTCATAAATTAAGAATGAGTGTCGAGCATGGGAACAAATTCCGTAAAGTTTCACAATGTTCCGATGTCTCAGTTGAGTCAAAGCATGTATCTCAGCTGAAAACGACCTTAGATTGATTTGTTCATCATCCTCTCTCGAATGAAACTTCTTCACAGCCACTACTTGCCCAGTTGACAAGACAGCCTTGTAGACACTTCCAAAACCTCCAACACCAATGCAGTGTTTGTCATTGAACCCCTCTGTGGCTACAATGATTTCTTCATACACATTATTACCATCAAAATCCCATATACGAAATAAATCATCATTGATGAGTTCTGTTGTCTGAACCTCGTTGTCCCTCCTTTTCTTGTAAAATACATAATATATTCCGATCATTGCAAACATAAGAGACAACCCCCCTCCAACGCAACCTAAGAAGATTTTCAGTCTTCTCTTTGTGCCATCCTTTTTTTTGTTTGAAAAATCACACTTTTGCAAAGCAGTAATGTTTCCACACAAGCCTTTGTTATGCTCAAATTGTTCTCTTAATGCATCTTTAAAAGCTTTGGTCTCGGGCACACGACCTTCAAGGTCATTGAAAGAAACATCAATAGACGTTAAAGCAGTCATACTTTCAAATGAATGAGGAATGGAACCAATGAGCATGTTATGTGACAAATTCAACTTTTCCAGATACTTCAACATGCCTAACCCTGACGGTATCTCCCCATCAAACATATTTTGGCTGAGATCAAGCACCTCTTGGAGAGAAATCAGATTGCTTAATTCAGATGGAATGATTCCACTGAATTTGTTATTTCTCAAACTCAAGTACAACAACTTAGAACAATCGCCAATCTCTTTTGGTATCACTCCACTCAGGTTGTTCGTAGACAAGTCTAAACTGTCCAAACCATTTAACCTTCCAAGTTCTTTTGGCAGATTTCCATCAAGATTGTTACCACTCAAATTGAGTGTTAACAAAGATGTCAACTTTCCTAATTCCCTTGGGATACCTCCTATGAAATTATTCATTGAGATATCAAGATTTCCAAGCCTTTTCAAGCCTCCCAACCCATTAGGAATCCTACCTGTGATGTTGTTATTTGAGATTTTGAGATTTGTAAGACTTTTGAATCCACTCCAATTATTTTGGAGCTCGCCATACAAGTTGTTGTTACTCAAATAGATGAAATTGAGTTTTGGGTATGTGCCGAAGACATCTGATATGTTTCCATGGAGTTTGTTTCCATCAAGTCTGAGTCTAAACAAGTTTTTGCAATTTTTCAAACTCTTTGGGATGGGACCACTGAAATTATTGGAACTAGCAGTGAAAATTTGAAGTACTCCACCACCACATAGTAGTTTTGGCAAATGACCAGATAATTGATTGTTACTAATGCTGAGCTCAAGCAATTTTAGGTTACCTAATTCTAATGGAATGGATCCAGAAAGTTGATTTTCATTAAGATATAGACTGGTTAGGTTTTGTAAATTCCCTAAAGAAGGCGGGATTGGACCGGTGAAATGATTGGTTGACAACACTAAATCCATCAGAGATTTCAAGTTTCCTAATTCTAATGGAATGGATCCAGAAAGTTGATTATCATAAAGGTATAGAGTGGTTAGGTTTTGTAAATTTCCTAAAGAAGGCGGGATTGGACCGGTGAAATGATTGGTTGACAACTGTAAATCCATCAAAGATTTCAAGTTTCCTAATTCTAATGGAATGGATCCAGAAAGTTGATTTGTATGAAGGTATAGAGTGGTTAGGTTTTGTAAATTTCCTAAAGAAGGTGGGATTGGACCGGTGAAATGATTGATTGACAACTCTAAATCCATCAAAGATGTCAAGTTTCCTAATTCTAATGGAATGGATCCAGAAAGTTGATTTGTATGAAGGTATAGAGTGGTTAGGTTTTGTAAATTTCCTAAAGAAGGTGGGATTGGACCGGTGAAATGATTGAATGACAACACTAAATACATCAGAGATTTCAAGTTTCCTAATTCTAATGGAATGGATCCAGAAAGTTGATTTTCATTAAGATATAGACTGGTTAGGTTTTGTAAATTCCCTAAAGAAGGCGGGATTGGACCGGTGAAATGATTGGTTGACAACACTAAATCCATCAGAGATTTCAAGTTTCCTAATTCTAATGGAATGGATCCAGAAAGTTGATTTTCATAAAGGTATAGAGTGGTTAGGTTTTGTAAATTTCCTAAAGAAGGCGGGATTGGACCGGTGAAATGATTGGTTGACAACTGTAAATCCATCAAAGATTTCAAGTTTCCTAATTCTAATGGAATGGATCCAGAAAGTTGATTTGTATGAAGGTATAGAGTGGTTAGGTTTTGTAAATTTCCTAAAGAAGGTGGGATTGGACCGGTGAAATGATTGAATGACAACACTAAATACATCAGAGATTTCAAGTTTCCTAATTCTAATGGAATGGATCCAGAAAGTTGATTTTCATAAAGGTATAGAGTGGTTAGGTTTTGTAAATTTCCTAATGAAGGCGGGATTGGACCGGTGAAATGATTGGCTGGCAACTCTAAATCCATCAAAGATTTCAAGTTTCCTAATTCTAATGGAATGGATCCAAAAAGTTGATTTGTATGAAGGTATAGAGTGGTTAGGTTTTGTAAATTTCCTAAAGAAGGCGGGATTGGACCGGTGAAATGATTGGCTGACAACTCTAAATCCATCAAAGATTTCAAGTTTCCTAATTCTAATGGAATGGATCCAGAAAGTTGATTTTCATAAAGATATAAAACTGTTAATTTTGTCAAATTACCAAAGGAAGAAGGAATTGAACCACTTAGTTGATTTCCATAGAGGGTCAACCGCATTATTCTTTTCAAATTACCTATGCTGTCAGGAATTGGACCTGTTAAAAGGTTTCCGAATATTGCAACTTCGCTTACTTTGGACAAATTTCCTAATTCCACTGGAATGCAACCTTTGAAACTATTGTGAGAAAGATAAAGGAATTGAAGATTTGAAAATTGACCAATCTCCGATGGAATATGTCCAGAAAAATGATTGTCAAAAAAACTAATAAAAGTGAGTTGGGAAAGGTTAGCAATATGGACTGGGATGGTTCCATAAAATGAATTTCTTTCGAGATCTAAAATGCCTATATTACCAAGGAATGAGAATGGAAAGTTTTGAAGTGTACCTCTCAAACCCATGCTTGTTACGTTCAATTCGACAATCCTTCCCATCTCGTTGCAAGATATTCCATTCCAAGTATCACAATGAGAAGAATAATTATAAGAAGAAGGTAGAACCCATGAAGATAGGTTGGAATGAACTTCACCATCAAGACTGTTTTTCCACTTGAGCAGGGCCTTGGCTTCTTCAAAAGGGGTAGTGGTAGTAGTACTAGAAGGATAGCACAAAACACAGAAGGAAGATAGCAAAAGCAAAAGTTGTAAGACATGGAAAGAGAGAAGTTTGTTTATGTGAGATGGAGCCATCGTTTTTTTTCTCTCTCAATTATGCTGCTGATCTCTATAGGTTATATATGGTTATTTAAAAGATGCATGGTGCTCTATTTATAAGGTATTTTATGCATTTCATTTAACTCGACCTAAGAATACTTGACTTGCGTGTTTTAAGAATGACTTTGTAGTAGTCAAGGTCCATCCGTTTGTTATGGTTCACTGAGAAATATATACAAATGATAGAAAAGTTATTTTTGGCGCAAAAGTTCTCCAATGTGTTGGGCCTACGATGTTGTGGTTACCTACAATGTAGACTGATTTGAGAATTAGAGATCCCACAATGTGATATTTTTGTATTGAACAAGAGTTGAAGGAATTAACTTCAGTTTTCGTTTTAACATAACTCAGTGGAAGAAGTCATGTATAACAACCAAAGTTTGTGCCAGAATGAACAAAAATTCTTTCTCAGTTGCATGGTTTAAAACTGTTTCTTTTTTTTTTTTGTTAGTCAGAGAGTGGAGTACTGGCTCCACACACTTTGATTTGCATTGACTTAAGTGGACTTGACTTAAGATCACTAACACATTATTTAGAGAATTTAATTCACAAATGATAACATCTTTTGATTATTTTGGAAAGCAATGAATAGTTTAATTTCACTACTAGTTTTGTATTGCGGATTTCTTAGAAAGAAGAAAAACCAAAGTAAAAAGCAAGAAAATAAAACTTCATCGAAAATGCATTTTTGAGCTTTTTGGGAATTCTTTTTTTATATTTTTAACTGGTGGTTGCTGAACGAGCTTATCACTTTCCTACTTCCAGAAAGATAAGAATTGCATTTCTGAGCTCGGCTTGATGTTGTGCAATGACAATGCAGGTTTTTAATTCCTCCTTCCTCTTCATCTCTAAGAAAGAGTCTAGGTCTGTAAATGTGGTTTTGCTTTTACCTTTGGAAGCCAATGATTGTGCTCTTCCATCCAATCTAGCTAACATTTGATTGTGCCCTTTGAGAGTGACATTTTACGTCATGCACTTCATCTAATCCAGCAACCAGCAACTATACAAATCATCTGCTTCCTTAAAATATACCCTATAGTATGCTTATAATATATTCTTTTCTGCATTCTTTGTTAACCCATCCCTCATTCCGGAATTTGCCATTATCTTCAAAATAATACAACTGCTTGAAAAATATGGAATTTCTTATGCAGCGAGGAAAGTTAGAAGTGGACACTGAACAAAGACTGGTAATGGCTAATGAACAATGCGTGATCACCTAGGTCTTCAACAGCAGTCACCCAACCAGATGTATGATCTATTTTCTCAACCGTGATGTCCATAGGCCTGTCCGAAAAGAACCGGTTATCATCCTCATGAAACAATATTAGTAAGTCACCTGAAGATTCCACCAGATATTTTGGTATATCATGCGTTGAGGCGCTTGAATTTATAAGCTCAATTGTTTTAATGAATGGAGTGGCAGCTAGAAGTATGATCAAGTCCACCAATTAACACAATAGCATTACTCACTAACGCATAAAATTTCCTATCATAGTAAGTAAGATCGTTGTATATAAGGTTGCTAGTGGATATTCTCAACTCTAAGTTTACAAAAGAACAATGATGTTTCTTTTGGGGATGGATTTTTTAATTTAAGTTTCTTTTTTTTCTGGTGGATATCCTCAACTCTAAGTTTTTTCATTTCTTCGTCGATATCATCATAAACTCCAAATATGCCTACTCCAAGTATGAACAACAGAGGTAGAATCTACCTTCATCCATACTTTAAGCCATCCCCTCTTGATTGCCATCTCAGCACCTGCCACGACCACTGAGCATTCCGCCATGAAGCTTGTTGAATAACCAATGTTTCTCACTAGAGCTCCTAAGACCTCTCCCTTGTGATTCCTGTAGATAGCCCCAACCCCTGCAATACCTGGATTAACTTTGCAGGCACCATCCGAGTTCATTTTAAAGAAGGATTCTGATAGTGGATACCACCTACATTCCTTAACATAATGTTGTTTCGCTGTCAACTGTATAATCAATAACAGTAAATAGTGCTATTTTTGCTGGGTTTATAGACTATTTCAGAAGACTCTAATGTCCCAAGTCCTTCGTAACTACCGGAACTTCTTCGTAATGGCTCCGTTCCATGCCTCATTTCATAGGGAACCCCAAAGTGGCTCTATTTCATTATATTCCATCCATATCCCAATTCCATTCAGTTAATATCCCTTGGGTGTCATTGACATAAGAAATATTCTATGGATTATGACAATACTAGGTAGTATCGATATTATTATGAGGCGGGGGTTGACTATTGAAATAATAATCGATATTATTATTTTTTTTCAATAAATAGAAAAAAAAAACACAATTTTTTTTTTTTTTTTTAATTTTAAAGGAGGACCTTATTATGGCATACCCTATTTTCAACAGTCCTATTATGGCTAACTGTTACATCAATCGTGCCCCCTTCTTCTCTTTTGCACGAACATTAGGGAGTCTCCACCTTCTCTCACCGTCTTTTGTTGGTTAGTGTTTCTCTTCATCTTCTTGAATTTGGTGGCCCCCTTGGCTCTCTCTGTTTCTTGTAACTTCTACTCTATTGTTGGGTCTATTTGATTGTGTGTTCTGGCAGTTGTTTTTTAATTGGATTTCTAGTACTTTTCTGATTCGCAGTACCATTCTGCTAATTAGGTTATGGACCTCACTTTTGAGCCCATGTTAGGTTTACTATTATTTTTCTTATATATAGGGGAGTCTTCTCTTTTTTTTTACTCCTATTGTGAATTCTTCTCTCCTGTTAGTTCTCTCTTTTTTTATTCTGAATTTTCTATGGCAGAATATAAACTTCAAGGAGTTTTTGTTCCAACTGTTGGTTATGTGTCGTTTATGGTGATGGAGTACAAAAACAATGCTAAGGTTTGTCGTTTATGTCGCGTTCCTCATGGGTATGACTATGATCATCGATCTTTACCTACTTCATGCGTGGTTCATGTCAATCATTGGGAGAGGCTACCGGGACATCTTCAAAATCACATCTTAGAGTTGGCTGGATACCCGCAGGTTCCAGGACTTGCTGCTCCTCTTACCGACTGTGGCTTGGACAGCAGAATTGGGGAGTTATTTTGTACGAGTGCTGATCTTCCTGTGACGGCTCGGTGGAATATCTATTCGGCTCGTGCGAAAGCTTTATGTCCTATCTTAAGCTTTATGTTCATGTGATAGCTCGGTGGAATAGACCTTCGGCTCGTGCGGAAGGGTTTTTCGAATTCGTTAACTCAAGCCTTATGTTTTTGTCGTTTTGTCTTTTCTGTTATGGATTCCTATGTTTGGTTATTAGTTGATTTCCTGAACTTTTAACAGTTGGGTTAGGTTTATTTTTTTTTAATCTGTTTTTGTCTTCATTGTTTGGTATTAATTTCTTTTTCTTGGTTATTTGTTTATTGTTGTTATTTTCTCATTTCTTTTGTTGGTTGGTTATTTTGTTCACTTGTTGTGACAAAAAGGGGAGATTTATGACTCTAATTACTAACAATCGTCTTCTTGTTGTTAGGTTATTTTTGGGTCATGTTTCAGGTATGCTACACGTATGGGGGAGTGAACGTGTTGATGATTTTAGACGTTATATTGTTATGGGGGAGTTCGAGTGTCAAAAATATTTTGGAGCTCATGAAGTATGGGGGAGTTGCTCGAAGGAACTTCTGTTGAACCCTTGATTGCTTCGGAAATTCCTAGTTGCTTCCGTTCGATCTCTGATGGTTAAAGCATCTTCCTAAAGCTGGATAACAAGAATTGGTGACTTGTTATGTGTTTCTATTTTGAGTGATTTTGTAGGCATGTTTTATAAATGCCATGGTTTGGGATTGTAAGCACGTTTTATAAGTGCTATTAGAGTCATAGGTTTTTGTCACAAAATCAATGTCAAAGGGGGAGATTGAAACCGGCACGAAGTGGTTTGACATCAATTTTGTGACAAAGTGTCCTTGGTTATCTCGCCTTGAATTCATTGTTAGGAAAATCAAGATGTACGCATGGTCGTCTCGTGTCCTTCGTGTTTCTTAGTCTGTCCAGGAAAAGTTATTGGGTTCTGGACGTACGTACCGAGTTAGGACGTACGTACGTTCGCTGAAGCAGCAAACATCTTTTGGTCAGGACGTACGTACGCAGTTAGGACGTTCGTACGTCCTAGCAGGCAGCAAGTTTTTATCGTGTGAAGACGTACGTACCGAGTTAGAGCGTTCGTACGTTCAAGTAGGCAGCAGACTTGTTTCGTGTGGAGACGTACGTACCGAGTTAGAGCGTTCGTACGTCATGGTAGGCAGCAGGCTTATTTATGTGTGGCGACGTTCGAACGTCATATCGACGTACGAATGTCCAAAGTCGGTTTGTACTATTTCGGCCCATTTTCCTTGGTTTCCAACCCTAAGTATAAATAGGGTTTCTCTTCCAAAGAACAAGTTAGTTCTTTGGCCGTCCATTCTTCTTCTAGTTCATGTGTTTTGGTTAGGTTTTTGATATTAAAAGTGTTTGTGGCTATTGAACTCAATTCCCTTTCTTCCCCCTTTTCTCAATTCATATCTTTGTGATCTTCAAGAGTTATTGTGAATTCGGCTTCGAGTCTTCTTGTGTGTTCATCAAGAAGTCGAGTGTCTTGTGCGTACATCAAGGTGCTCTGGTGAAGTCAAGGTGTTAGAGATAACCAGGAGTATCAACTCGCAGTGAGTGCAGGTAGTTGATAGGTTTGTACATCTCTTTTCATCTAGTGGATTATTTTGTTGTCGCGAGGACAACCGTGGACGTTTCCCTGTTTGGGTTTTACCACGTTAAAAATCTCTGTGTGTTATTTACTTTCTGCGTATTGTTTGATTGCTTGTTTGAATTTACATTTGTTATACTAGCACTATTTGTAGTTTCTCATTTAAAACATGTTGATTCTATTATCTGCCTTGATTCTCGACTAGCATTCAAACATGTTGATACTATTTTGGCAACTAATATATCCATCAACAACATATTCGTTTTTGTTTATCTGCGCAAACGTGGTGATGAATTCATGTGAATGGTTTCCCATTATTACTTCGAATGTCAGAACTCCAAAACTATGTACGTCACCTTTTTCTGTCAACCTCATTGTGTATGCAAGCTTGGTAAACAAAATATGGTTGAATTTAAATGTTTTTTATTGTACCTTAATTGAATGTGGAATAGAGACCTTAGTGTTCATTACGAAACGGAAAACCAACACGTTCAGTACTTCAGTAATGACGACAACTCGATCAGTTAATGATCTCAAGTTTTCATTTTTCTGGTGGAATAGAACCCGAAAGTTGATTCTGAAAGAGAAATTAATTTCAAATTTCCTATTTCTATAGGAATGGAACCATAAAGTGTGTTCTGATAAAGGTACAACAAGGTAAGTTTTAGTCATGTTACGGTAACTCTGATTTGCAGAAAGATCAATGAAATTAAGTTGGGAAAGGTTGGCAACATAGAGAAAAATAGGTCCATAAACTACAGACATCAAAATAAAACTTCAGAGGCAGAGTATTATCAGTGGCTAAATGACCAAATGTGTTAGAGAAACAGGTCTGACAGACCTTGTCAGACCATTTCATTGTTTGAATGAACAAAGTGTGAAATACACTTAGTCCCACATGAGTTGTGGGAAAAGAGTAAAGATGTTTAAATACAAAATAATTACACTAAGGGTGTAGCCTTTTGGGTTACCAAGTTTTCGCGCGAGGCTATACACTTAGTGGTCCACCACACACACATGTGCCACTGCCGCTGCCCGTCCCACCAGTAGCAAGGACGTAATATTGCTTCGACAAGCCTCTATTCATCTCCTTAATCCTTCATATTGTGTAGTAAGTGTTATTGTTTTTTATTGAATTCAATTAATAAATATATTACTTGTTTTTTGTTCAAGTGTATTCTCCATTTCTGTAATGTGTATGTTATATTCCTGATCGAGTTCATACATTATAATACTAACAGACTTAAGACAATATTATAAGTTGGTTTTTGTGTGAAATAATAGGAAAATGACGAGCAGTTCTTTTTTGAAGACTACTGAAGTGTCTAATCTGACTAAGATCAAGATCATCACTCCTCAACACAAGCCAGAGAAATTCAAGGGTGTGAATTTCAAGACATGGCAGAGCAAGATGTTGTTCTATCTGACCACCCTCGGTTTGGCCAAGTTCTTAACTAAAGGTACTCCTAAGCCCAAACCTGGTCAGACTACTGAAACAGACGAGGAAGTATTCCAGGCTATTGAAGCATGGAAGCATTCTGATTTTCTTTGTCGCAATTATGTTCTGAACTCGCTTGATGAAGTGTTGTACAAGGTTTATAAATCTATTGTTACTGCCAGATTACTGTGGGAGGCTCTGGAAAAGAAATACAAGACTGAAGATGCTGGTCTCAAGAAATTTGTGGTCGATAAATTTATGGACTACAAAATGATTGATTCCAAGTCTGTTTCTGACCAAATCCAAGAACTCCAGATCATCTTACATGAAGTCCATGCTGAGGGCCATGTAATTGGTGAATTTTTTCAAGTGGCAGCACTCATAGTTAAATTGCCTCCTTCTTATTTGTTCGCCAGAACTCTGCTATTACAGTGCAGTCTAGCAGAGTGCAGAACAGTTGTATCTTGGGAGACTATCGTCCAGTACCTGTGTGCACCAGTAGCAGGGACATAATATTGTCTTAAGGATATTGCTTCGGCAAGCCTCTGTTCATCTCCTTAATCCTTCATATTGTGTACTAAGTGTTACTGTTTTTTATTGAATTCAATTAATAAATATATTACTTGTTTTCTGTTCAAGTGTATTCTCCATTTCTGTAATGTGTATGTTATATTCCTGAGTTAATACATTATAATACAAACAAAATGTTCCAGCAAAATTATACAACAATATTACATTACAACAAGCTTACAACTGTTATCATGTCGAATGAATCGACAAAAGATACTCGACAACTTGATATTTCATGAGAAACAGAATACATTGTGGGCTGAGATTCAGGACTAGTCTTTAAGAAAACAAGAGCCATCGCTTTATTTATAAGGTATTGTTAGAGAGTGAAGTTTTGGATCCAAACATTTTAAATGCAAAGAAGACTTAGCTCCAACGAAGGAACACTTAAGGGCATCTCTAATGGTTCATCAAATCTGTCACCAAACTCAAATTTGATGAGAAAGTGAGAAAAACTCCATCTAATGGATCATCAAATTTGAAATTTCACCAAAAATCATCAAAAATTCATCAAATTTGGTGAAAGTTTGATGAAAACATCAAATTCGATATTGGGTTGAGACGGCCAAGAGAAGGCCGCTTCACTTAAAGCGGGTAATGAAGTGCCACTTCAAGTGGCACTCTAAAGCCCACTTCAATTAAGTGGCACTTGAATGTCCGCCTCAACTGAAATCTTATTTAGCTTTTCCTTAAAGCGGCACTTCATTGCGCGCCTCAACTAATTGTTGGGTTAAGTGGCACTTGGATGTTCGCCTCAACTGAAATTTTCGTTTAAGTGGCTCTTCAAAGCCCGCCCAACTCAAGTGGCACTTTATTACCCACCTCAATTTGGTGAACCATTAGTAATTGAAGTTACAAATGGTCCATCAAATAGGTACCAAATCTGCTGAGGTGGCCCATCAAATTTGGTGAACCACTTTACTAATGAAATTAAAAAATGAAGAGCCTTGAGTACAACTAGTCCTCAAATGAAGTTGATAGTAAAAGTCATTATTGGTCAGAGGCAAAATTACCAAAACATATATATGAAAAAGCACAGTGAGAACTACTTCGAACTGTGCAGACAGTTTTGCGTGTTAGGAGAAGAAAATGTGAAGATTTAAAATTTTATTACTAGGGAGATTTAAATTATGGACATTTTTGAAGAGATTACAATTAAATATAAACACCTCTAGCATGACAAAATCCAAGTGCAGATATCATTTGTTGGAAATATTTTCTTGCTGCTTCTTCTTTCAATCTACCTTTAGCTACTTTGTTAAACAATTCACCACCTCTAACATATTCCATAACAAAGTAAATCTTCGCTTTTGTCGCCATAACTTCAAACAATTGTACAATGTTTGGACGGCGAACTCGACGTAAGATTGAAATCTCCCTCTTTATATGACCTATTAGACCACCTTTCAGAATCTTTTCTTTATCAAGAACTTTAATAGCTACACTTTCACCAGTTTTAATGTTTCTTGCATGGTAAACTTTTGCAAAAGTTCCATGACCAAGAAGCTTTCCAATCTCATATCGACCTAGAAGTAAAGATGGAACTGTTTCTTTCTTCTTTGTTATTCTAATAGTAGTGTTGTTGTTGATGGTTTGTGCCATTGATAAATGGTTTGAAGGTTTTCAAAATGAAGTTGATGACATTAAAGTTGTGTTTGTTTTGCTTTTTTCTAGCTTTAGATGATTTGAGTGAAGAATAAGAAGAAGAAGAAGCTAGAGAAAAGCAATTAATAAGAAGAAGTAGAAATGAAGATGAAGAGATGCTTTTATATAGAAAACTAAAAGCATGTGTGGTGTGGGTGTGTTAACTGTGTTACATCAGTCTAAGCTAATGCCAGTTGAGTAAGTTGGTGCAAGGTTGACTTAATGAGTTGGTTAGTAGGTAAACAAACTCAGCTACTCCCAACTCGACTCGTTTTTAGCTCGTTCAACTCGTTCATGGTTTATTTTTTTGTCGGTTTTAGTTGAACTCAATTGGTAAAACCTTTGGTTGATGATATCAGATGTTTGGATTTCGGCCTTTCTCAATATTGAGATATGGTAAAACACTGAAACCTGTGTAAATGCACAATTTTTGGGACTAAAAAACAATGTGCATTTGGAGAGGGTGTGCGTTTATAAAGTAAAAATAAACATATATCCAATATAAATAGAAGTATTATTTTTTATGCGTTTATATAGGGTGTGCACTTAGACAGGTTTCACTGTATTGATTTTAGGGTTTGTATATAAACGGTTTTAAGTTTTAAACCTACACAAACTTCAAGGAACGATCAAATGTTCAAGTTCAAGTATTATAAGTAGGTTAAATAAACTCGACAAGTTCAACTCGAATACAATATTCATGGATCA
The DNA here is from genome assembly GCA_023053565.1 of Aquilegia eximia. Lineage (NCBI taxonomy): Eukaryota > Viridiplantae > Streptophyta > Magnoliopsida > Ranunculales > Ranunculaceae > Aquilegia > Aquilegia eximia. The sequence continues at coordinate 21,976,821 of JALIGU010000005.1, forward strand.
ACAAAATTTTTTACCTATTGTAAGTGATTTTTCGATGTGGATTTGTGGGACTAATAAAAAATTGCCACGTGTCTATAAAATTATCAAAAAAAAAATTCGTTCAAATTGAACCAGGGTTAACAGCTACTCATACGTAGCAGTATTTTATTAGTCCTACAAATCCCACACTAAAAAATCAGATAAAATTCAACGATAGATTAATCTTCAAAAAATAAAGTTGGTATTCGAGTTGAGCTTGTCCATATATATATATATGTCGATAAAATTCAGCAAAAATTTCACCAAATTTCATAATCAACTCACCTAGTCAACTCAGAGACATTGCCAAACTCAAAGTGGATCAAACCGAGTTGTAAAACCATGTGTGAGACAGACAAGGTGTGTGGGTTGTGTCATTGTGTGGTATTTTTCTTCTGAAAAATCTCGACCGTTAGAAAAATCTCTACAGAATCTGACTATTGACCAATGACAGTGATTTGCAATCAACTCTGAACCATTCATTACTTACCACGTGTACTACTATTTTAGCTAACGTGTACTGGAAAATAAACACTATATGGCTTTTAATTTTGCCACGTGTATTGCTGACGTGTATTTAGAAATTATGTGACAGTGTCCCACACGTTTTTGCTCTAAAGTGTCACGCGTGCTTGAAAAACATGATTAGGTGGTCAACAAAGTATGTTATTAAAATAAGACGTGTCAGTTGATCCTTATTATTTGGAGATCACGTGATATTATTCTTCAAAAATAATTTAAAAAAATAATGTTATCTTCAAATAATTTTTCATTTTAATAATTATTTAAAAAAAATTCTAAAAAATGCAAATTGTAAATTTTAATTTAGATGGAGATTGGGGGACACGGCTTCATGTCCAAATAACACCTAAGGCCTAAGCTTACTTATATTACTAAATTTATATATTTAAATTTTTAGTGAAATTTTTTTTTCTACGTCGCAAAAATCAAATCATTTCAGGATCGAAGCTTTTAGTCTGTTGTGATTTTTGGTATGCAAGGACAGATCCAGGGGTGCGACCCCCCCTGGATATATATTTCAATTTTTTTTTCTAAACTCTACTATGTTCCTTCTACATATATACAATTTTTCGCAAAATTAGAAAGAATCGCACCCCTCCAAGATTTTAATATATAGGTTACATGTTACTCTGCACCCCCAACTCAGATTCTTGGATCCGTCCCGGTTCGTATGGGATTTTTAGGACAAATTTTATAGAAATGTGACAATTTTTCATTCGTTTCAATATGTATAAATTTTTTTTTATTAAATATTTTAATTTTAATATATATAATTTTATCAAAAATAAAAAAATATATAAATTTATCTAAAAATAAAAGTTGAAAATAGATAAATTATAAACGAAAGCAAGTATTCATAGAGCAACATTAATGTTTTTAGGAATATGTTTGAAATTAAATTCTGATTACAACACAAGTACACAACAAGTTTTATTAGGTTTGTTTTAGTTTGAAAGACACTTCTTTAAACTCTAATAATTTCATAAATTACAATCGTGTATGTATATTTATTATGGTCGGTATGACCATACAACTTGTTTCAACCGGCCAAAGATCATAACACATTTTATTTCAAATTTAATCAAAACCATTGACTTAATAAATCCATATATTTATATATGTGTGCCATGTAACAAGGTTCCTAAGATGGTTGTAACTCGTCAGCAGTTTGTATTTCTGTGATCACACAATAAGCCAATAACGAATTAATAACGTCGCTAAATGCACTCGGAGACCTGTGTAATCGTGTTGCCATGCATCTACATGGCAGAGGAAGCACATTGATTGACATCGAACGATACATTTACGTTGAGATTGGAAAATGTCCTTCGGTCGTCTAGGCTAAGTTTTTTCAAAATTATTGTGTCCTCTGTTTTCCTTGGCCTTTCACAGTGCACATAATGGCACCCTAGCTTGCATGATCACAAGTACTGATACTTGACTATAACAATCAAACCTCTTTGTTCAAGAAGAGTTTGATCTACTGTGGTTATTTTGTTGAGTGGCTCCTTAAAAGATAACTTGCGGCTTGTTAGAGCTAGATCATGAGACACGAATTCCATTGTCAGCCTTGATTCTCGACTAGCATTCAAACATGTTGATATTAGTTTTGCAACTAATATATCCATCAACAACATATTCGTTTTTGTTTATCTGCGCAAACGTGGTGATGAATTCATGTGGATGGCTATTGGCTTCCCATTATTACTTTGAATGTCAGAACTCCAAAACTATGTACATCACATTTTTCTGTCAACCTCATTGTGTATGCAAGTTCTGCAAACCAAAATGGTTGAATTTAAATGATTTTTATTGTACCTTAATTGAATGTGGAATAGAGACATTATAGACGAGACCTTAGTGTTCGTTACCAAACAGAAAACCAACACGTTCAGTACTGATCAGTAATGACAACTCAGTTAATGATCTCAAGTTTCCTATTTTTATAGGAATGGAACCATAAAGTGTGTTCTGATAAAGGTACAACAAGGTAAGTTTTAGTCATGTTACGGTAACTCTGATTTGCAGAAAGATCGATGAAATTAAGTTGGGAAAGGTTGGCAACATGGAGAAAAATTAGGTCCATAAACTACAGACATCAAATAAAATCTTTAAAGGCAGAGTATTATCAGTGGCTAAATAACCAAATGTTCCAGCAAAATTATACAACAATATTACACTACAACAAGCTTACAACACTCACTCGAGAAGTAGAACACAAAATAGCAAAAAGTAGAGGCAAAACAATCAGATATCTTCCCTCAACAATTGTCCAACTGTTATCATGTCGAATGCATCGACAAAAGATACTCTACAACTTGATAGTTCATGAGAAACAGAATACATTGTGGGCCGAGATTCAGGACTAGTCTTTAAGCAAGCAAGGGCCAGTTTTGCAACAGTAACAACTTCTTTTAGGATGTCTGCAACGGGTGGTGGGAGACGTTTGTCCAACATATCAACCAACAAAACATTGTCTCCAACTGCGGAAGATGATGTAGCAAGAGAGGTGATGAATTCACCTGGATGGCTGCCCATTATCACTTCGAGTGTTAACACACCAAAGCTATAGACATCGCATTTTTCTGTCAACCTCATCGTGTAAGCCAACTCTACAAGAGGAAAAAAATAAATAAACGACCATCCACAAATGTGAGTGAATGAAAAGATCTAAAGAGACATAAAAATTAATATTTAGAGGTAGAGAGAATTACCAGGAGCCAAATAACCAAAAGTTCCGGCGGGTGTAGTCCAGTTGGAGGAATTTGAATTCAAAACTCTTGCAATACCGAAGTCAGCAACACAAGCATCATAATTCGAGTTCAGCAAAATGTTCTTGCTTGAGATATCTCGATGAATTAATGGTGGTGTGCAACCATGATGCATATGTGACAAAGCACTAGCTACACTTCTAATGATATTTATCCTCTTGATCCAATCCAACCTAGCGGCTTCTTCCTCATTGCTCAATAACTTCACTATGCTCCCTCTCTCGAGATACTCATAAATTAAGAATGAGTGTCGAGCATGGGAACAAATTCCGTAAAGTTTCACAATGTTCCGATGTCTCAGTTCAGTCAAAGCATGTATCTCAGCTGAAAACGACCTTAAATCGATTTGTTCATCATCCTCTCTTGAATGAAACTTCTTCACAGCCACTACTTGCCCAGTTGACAAGACAGCCTTGTAGACACTTCCAAAACCTCCAACACCAATGCAGTGTTTGTCATTGAACCCCTCAGTGGCTACAATGATTTCTTCATACACATTATTACCATCAAAATCCCATATACGAAATAAATCATCATTGATGAGCTCGGTTGTCTGAACCTCGTTGTCCCTCCTTTTTTTATAAAATACATAATATATTCCGATCATTGCAAACATAAGAGACAACCCCCCTCCAACGCAACCTAAGAAGATTTTCAGTCTTCTCTTTGTGCCACCCTTTTTTTTGTTTGAAAAATCACACTTTTGCAAAGCAGTAATGTTTCCACACAAGCCTTTGTTATGCTCAAATTGTTCTCTTAATGCATCTTTAAAAGCTTTGGTCTCGGGCACAAGACCTTCAAGGTCATTGTAAGATACATCAATAGACGTTAAAGCAGTCATACCTTCAAATGAATGAGGAATGGAACCAATGAGCATGTTATGTGACAAATTCAACTTTTCCAGATACTTCAACATGCCTAACCCAGACGGTATCTCCCCATCAAACATATTTTGGCTGAGATCAAGCACCTCTTGGAGAGAAATCAGATTGCTTAATTCAGATGGAATGATTCCACTGAATTTGTTATTTCTCAAACTCAAGTACAACAACTTAGAACAATCGCCAATCTCTTTTGGTATCACTCCACTCAGGTTGTTCGTAGACAAGTCTAAACTGTCCAAACCATTTAACCTTCCAAGTTCTTTTGGCAGATTTCCATCAAGATTGTTACCACTCAAATTGAGTGTTAACAAAGATGTTAACTTTCCTAATTCCCTTGGGATACCACCTATGAAATTATTCATTGAGATATCAAGATTTCCAAGCCTTTTCAAGCCTCCCAACCCATTAGGAATCCTACCTGTGATGTTGTTATTAGAGATTCTGAAGTCTGTAAGATTTTTGAAACCATTCCAATTGTTTTGGAGCTCGCCATATAAGTTGTTGTTACTCAAATCGATGAAATTGAGTTTTGGGTATGTGCCGAAGACATTTGATATGTTTCCATGGAGTTTGTTTCCATCAAGTCTGAGTCTAAACAGAGGTAGAATCCACCTTCATCCATACTTTAAGCCATCCCCTCTTGATTGACATCTCAGCACCTGCCACGACCGCTGAGCATTCTGCCATGAAGCTTGTTGAATAACCAATATTTCTCACTAGAGCTCCTAAGACCTCTCCCTTGTGATTCCTGTAGTTAGCCCCAACCCCTGCAATACCTGGATTAACTTTGCAGGCACCATCCGAGTTCATTTTAAAGAAGGATTCTGATAGTGGATACCACCTACATTCCTTAACATAATGTTGTTTCGCTGTCAACTGTATAATCAATAACAGTAAATAGTGCTATTTTTGCTGGGTTTATAGACTATTTCAGAAGACTCTAATGTCCCAAGTCCCAACTCTTCCATATACAAGGAAAAGTGTTTAGCTTTGATTTCTAAAGACTGATCCATGTACTAATTATCAAAGGCCCCATGGACAACGACAGTACTAAAGTAAAACGGCTTTCTAATTGAGATCTTGGGCGTTCCCAATTAACATATATGACATATGGATGGGAGGTATAAGCTACATATGGAAGTAATTTTCGGTACGAAAAGAACTTCATCAACGTAGCAGACAATTTACACGAGTAAGATAAGTAGTGATGTAGGTTGAAAATTATCTCGATAGAACTGTATGATAAACACACAACGTTTCATGTATGATACAATACAAAATGATAAACTTTAATTAACTATAAACATTTGATCATTCAAATAAAGTTTCAGCAATAAACAAAATGATAAACTTTAATTGTCTCATTAATACTTAATGAAAATACAACAAGCTCACAGATTTGCAGATTCCGCACTCACAAGTGAAACACAACATTGCTCAAAGTAGAACCAAAACAATCAGACATCTTCACTCAACAGTTTTCCAACTGTGATCATGTCGACTGACTCACCAACAGATAGCCTGTGTATTAACCTATTTCTAGATTAATGCACTGCTGGGTCAGGTCGCTAGGGAGACTTGACCAAATGGGGATGTTTGAGATCGGGGTGGCTGCACCTCGTTGAGATCGAGATTGCCTACGTACTCTAGCTCGGGGGAATTGAACTTAGAGATCAAGCCATCGTAGTTCTGTTTATATAGAAGATAGAAGGGCGTGGATCGTGGATCTTGCAGATTCTCCGCCATCATAATGAAGATTAAATGTGTAACGCGCGAGGATCATCCCTGTGAATTAATTATGTAACTGATGAGAATATTCTGTGCATTGAATAGGAGCACGTGTGTATAGCAGGTCGCTGCTCGTTGCGTAGTCGGGTCGCTTTAGTCGAGCTGCTAGCAGGTAGAGACCGTGGCGACCTGACGGATGGATGACTGTGCCACGTGGCTCTCTTTGATTGGTTGGAGTATGTAGTACCCCTACATAAGCCCCCTCTTTTTAGGTCGGCTGTGAAAGTCGGGCTGAAAAGACTAATGACTCTTATCGATGCTGATTTGTAGCTTGCTTTTTGAATTTGCTGACGTGGCAGTCATGCAACGCTGTCCGTGGTAATCATGGCGTTCTTACGGGGAAGTGGAGGAGTTTCCTCGAGCAGTTAGCCGTGTAGTTATGGCAACTGACGCACGTATTGCTTGATTTGCTATCTGCCTTCCACGTGGATTGATCCAACGGTGGATGCAAACCGTTTTGTGAGTGGAGAATAACTGTACTGCATATGGATCCTTGCTTGATCTAAGCCGTTCATCTGTTTTGAACCGATGGCTGGGATTACTCCTGCTACAGTATTTAAGCTGTAGTTACCTTGAGAAGGGTTTACCTATCTCGCGTTTATTTGAATTACTGCCGCTTTTGCCTTGCGATCTGGAGAACTTTTGACAGCTCGTGAGGTTTGTCTTCTTCTCTCTCTTTTCTTTGATTGTTTGCTTTCTTTCGTTTTCATCTTCTGTTTTCGTCTTTACTGTGTTGAGAGTAATGTCTGACGCTAGTGATTCCCAAAATGATCACTTGAGTGGTGGGGCTGATGAGTCTGAGAGTACTCAATCTGACATTCCGTCTCCCGTTCGCGATGAGGAGGTAGATAGCCACCAGAGTAGTGGTTCTCATGGGCCAGACTCTTCTGATGATGAAATGGTAGAGGGCGACAATGGTGCAATGTGTAGAGTGGTGAATATGAATTATGTACATAGGCATTTTGCTGTTAGGAGGGTTTATGAGTTTAGGTCGATTAGGCATTTGGAGATTAGATTTCTTGGAGATCGTTTGCTTTCTCCTGACTATCGTCCTAATAATCCTTCCTCTACTGTACTTACTTTGAACCAATTCCGTGCCGGTCTGAGGTTGCCATTGTCTTGTCTGGTGGTCGACCTTTTGAATGCCATTGGTCGAGCCCCCTGCCAGATGAATGGTAATTTCTGGCGGAATATGAGGGTAATTGATGACCTCAACAAGTTGCATAGGTGGAACATTACTGTGAAAGATGTACTGAACCATTTCAGCTTCAAACGCTCCTCGAAGGTTGAACTCTCGGGCTATAACGTGCAAGTTAGGCCAGACCGTTTGCCTTTGATCTATCCAGTAAGTAGCGAGCCATGGTGGAAGGATCCCATGCTGTTTACTGGATCGATTGTTGAGGGGGATATCCAGTTGCGTCATGTTACTAGGAATGACGCTCGTAAGTTTGTGGTCTTTAGTTCTAGGGTTGCTGACCCATATTCATGTTTCTGGACTTGACGCTTTTATGTTTTTGTTGCAGCGATCAAGGACGATCATTTGGTGAGGAAGAACGATCTGAGGTCCGCTCTAAACTGCTTTGGTAACTGGAGCGACGAGCGGAAAATCTCGTTCCTACCTCACTTAAAGGAGTATTTTATTCCTAAAGGTGGTCCAAAGACTGTTTGGGAAGAGCTCGAGAGGAGGAAAGCTTTGAAAAAAGCCTATATGTCTTCTGTTCACAAATCTGGTGTTGGGCGATCTGGTAGTAGCTCGCGAGCAGATGACAGCGAACGGGCTAGTGGTGGCTCGAGGCAGGAGAGAGAGCGTTCTGTTGGTGCTCCTCGGAGGTCGGAGAAGAGTCGACCTGTTGACAAGGATCGACCTCTGGTGCAGGAACGATCTGTGGAGAGAGAGCTACCTGTGGAAAGGGAGCGTTCTGCTGGTAGTTCTCGCCAGGTTGAAGCAATGGCGAGCCCTCCAGTCTCCGGTCCTCCCGCCTCACTTCCTAAAGTAGGTGCCTTGGCTGGGAAGAAGAGGTCCTTCACAGGGAACCTTAAGCTGATGGAGTTCCCAGCTATGCCAGCCCCTGTTTCTTCAATGCCTTTGACGTCTCCTGGGATGTCGGCTTTGTCCAGGAAGACTGCTCCTCGGCCTTTGCAGAAAGGCAAAGGTACTTTGTCTGAATTCCGCCCCAGGCCATTCGATTATTTGGATGGTCAAGGAGAGAAGCATGTCGTTTATGATAACGACAGTGCTATCGATGACCCTTGCGTTGCCCGGGCTGTGAATGAGGGTATCGTCCTGGACGCTGATGCCCGAGCAGTGAAGTCGCAGCCTTTGTTGGTGACCTGCTCGAAGATAAATGCAGCGCTGTCTTTGGTGAGTGTGAGCATAAGTCGCATTTGTCTTGTTTATACTTTGACATTTGGTCTAAATTTTGTTGTTGGTTGCAGCTCAATACCAGCTTCCAGGAGGTGCGTCTGGTTGCTGAGATTGGTGCTCAAGCTGAAATTAAGTTGAAGGCGCTCAACGAGAAGCTCGAGCAGGCCAAGAACATTGCTGTTGTGGCTGAGTGCAAGGTTAAAGACAGGGATGCCCAGGTCGCAGCTCTGAAGGAGACGGTGGAGCAGTTAAAGGAACGTGATGATGCTTCTCAATCTTCTGCTGAGTACTGGCAGAGGGTATGTCAGGAGAATGAAGCGGCGTGGAAGACCTACTGCGACCAACTGGTGAAAGCTATGACGGGGTCGCCCGAAGGAGAGGAGACGCGAGGTGGTGTTGAGCGTACCTTGGCGCCAGCTCAGGACGCCTCGATGGGCCCTAGTGACCAGGTCGCTGGAGTCCTTGTTGAAGTTAATGCTTCAGGCGACCAGTCTACGCAGCAGTAAGCTAGCCTTGGTGTCCCTTTTCTTGTATTGGGTAACCTTGTGCAAAGTTTGCTTCTTGCACTCCTTGTTCTTGCAGTACGTCTTCTTGCACTCCTTGTACTTGGCAGAGCGCATTCTTGAGAGCCCCCTTGTAATTTTGAGAGCTTGAGTGGATAATTCTTTGTCTTTTGCATTTGCCATCAGTAATCAGTTTTTACTTTGATGACTTTGTATGGATTCCTTTTGACCAGCTAGTTTCCAGGGTGTCCTGGTAGCTCGTTCAGAAGGCAGGTAGACGAGATGAATGGCTGCAAGCAGGACGTACTGAAACAGTTCCTCTTGTATGCCTTGATTCTATTTTGCTTGTACCTGTAATTGTTAAAATCTCATAAAGTAAAAAGTTAATTCAACGATTTACCTTGCATTGTTGCTCATGTCGTTTTGTCTGCTTGAATGGAATTGCAAACAATAAGTGACATTTGCTCGACCTGATGGTGGGTTGAGGTCGCATTCAATATAATTGTGCTTGGGTCGTGGGAAGAGAATGACCAATGCACCAAGTTAAGTTGCTAGTGATTTAACTTAACAAACTTTTAAATTATCAAAGGGACTAGAATTTTGATAATTTGTAGGTCGAGGGATTGGACCTTTAGTAGCCATTCATGTTTGAGCAGAGATGAAGGCAAAAGTGAATTTATACATTGAAATGCAATGAATGGATGCTTACATTTCATTGATAAAATTTCTTTAAGTGAAAAGCATTCCATGGGTTCTTAACGATCTCCCCTTCTGGCGTTTGAAGACGATAAGAACCATTGCTCTGGACCTTTGTGATAATGTAAGGACCTTCCCAATTGGCGTTTAGTTTGCCAATCATGTCCTTTCTTTTGTTGTGGAACATTTTCCTTAGGACTAGTTCCCCTGGCTGGAAAGTTCTTGGTTGCACGCCTTTGTTATAAGCTCTCTTGAGTCTCTGTTGGTATTGCTCGAGCTTTATAGCGGCGTGGTTACGTCGTTCTTCGAGGAGATCGACTCCAAACGACCAGGCTTGATTGTTGAGTTCAGTATCGACCAGAAGTGATTTGGTCGTTCCAAACGTTAGCTCGGTGGGAATAACTGCCTCAACTCCGTAGCATAGGCTAAAAGGTGACATCCCAGTGGATGTACGAGGGGTTGTCCTATAGGCCCATAGGATGTTTTCTAGCTGCTGTGGCCACTGATCATGCTGATCTTTGAGCTTCTTCTTCAAATTGTTTAGAATCTGTCGATTTGCAGCTTCGACTTGGCCGTTGGCTTGTGGGTATCTAGGTGTTGACCTTGAATGCTCGATTTTCCACAGATCGTAGAATGCCTTGATATTTTTTCCAACGAACTGAGTGCCATTATCTGTGACTACTCGTTTTGGTAGTCCGAACCTTGTGATGATGTTTTCCCACATGAATCTTTGGACATCTGCTTGTGTTACGTTGGTTAGTGCAACAACTTCTACCCATTTAGTGAAATAGTTGACGGCCACTAGAACGAACCTCTTCTCAGACTTCTTTTCTTTGATTAGGGGCCCCATGATATCGAGCTCCCACATGTGGAATGGCCATGGTGCAGTAATGTTAATGAGTTCATTCGGATGTTGGTATTGCTTATCGGCAAATCGCTGGTATTCTGAGCATTTCAGAACAAATTTCTTGGCATCTTCCTTCATTCTTGGCCAGAAGTATCCCTGAGAGATTGCTTTATGGGCTAAGGTACGCCCACCGGAATGGTTTCCACATTCACCTTCATGGATTTCTTGAAATATCATTTGGCCTTGTTTTGGGATCAGACATCGTAATAATAATCCGGTTGCAGACTTTCTGAAGAGTTTACCCTCATGGATTTTGTACATTGTAACTTTATGGAGCAATTGAGTAGCTTCCTTTTTGTTGGATGGTAGGACACCAGTTTGAAGGTAAATCATGAAAGGCTCCATCCAAGTCCCTTGGATGTCTTCTGGAGTTGTCTGTAGTAGGTCGAAGATTTGATGAACATCTTCTTCTTTGAATAGATATGCGGGTTGTGCACTGATTGCTATAGTGAGAGCCCGCGGCTTGTCTGATTCGATCTTAGATGCTAGGAATGCTAATGAATCTGCGTGTCTGTTGTCATCTCTAGGTATGTGCTCGATTGTGAAATAGCTGAGCTTGTTGATGAGTTCCTTTGCTTTGCTAGCATACCTGATTAGGTTGACCCCATTGATCTGGTAGTTGTTAGTGATCTGATTGACTACCAGTTGGGAATCGCTGTACACCTTGAGACGAACTGCTTGTAGCTCGACGGCCATCTGTAGGCCCTGGATGAGTGCTTCATACTCGGCCTCGTTGTTGGAGGTCGAGAAGTCTAGACGAGCTGATCTCTCGAGCTGTGAACCTTCAGGAGAGATTAACACAGCACCTATACCACTTCCATTGGAATTGTGGGAGCCATCTACATACAGCTGCCATGTGTGTGGAGGATTATCTTGGATTTGCCTTGTTTCAGGTTCTGGTTCCCAATTGACATCCTCTGCTGGATTGTCTACTAAGAATTCTGCGATGACCTGGCCCTTGATGGCCTGTCGTGACACGAACTCAAATGTGTAATCACCCAGTTCTGCCGCCCATCGAGCCATACGACCTGTTTTGTTTTTCTTTTCTAAAATGTGGCGTAATGGCTGATCGGTGATTACTTTTACAGTGTGGGCATGGAAATAAGGTTTGAACTTGCATGCAGTGTAAAGTAAAGCCAATGCTAACTTCTCTAGAGGTGTGTACCTTACTTCGGCCTGCTGTAAGACTTTGCTTGTGAAATAGATAGGTCGCTCGACCTGGTTCTCTTCTTTAAAGAGTACTGCGCTGATCGCGAAATCTGATGTTGCGAGGTAAACGCCGAGTACATCTCCATCGTTGGGTCTTGTAAGAACTGGTGGAGTAGACAGATATGCTTTGAGATCATTGAAGGCCTTCTCGCATTCCTCTGTCCACTCATATGTAGCCCCCTTCTTCAGGATATGAAGCATTGGTTTGCACTTATCTGATGCTCTAGAGATGAATCTGTTCAGAGCTGACACCATGCCGTTGAGTTTTTGGATTTGTTTCTTTGTTTTTGGGTTTGGCATGTCGATCAGGGCTCTGATCTGGTCGGGATTTGCTTCAATGCCTCGTCTGGTGACTAGGTAGCCGAGGAATTTTCCTGATGCGACCCCGAACAGACACTTTTCTGGATTAAGACGCATTCTGTATTGCCTTAATCTTTGGAATGCTTGGTCGAGATTATACAAATGATCTCGTTCTTTGTCACTCTTTACCAGCATGTCGTCAATGTAGACTTCCATTGTTCGACCTAAGAGGTCGTCGAACATTCTGGTGACCAGTCTTTGATAGGTCGCACCGGCATTCCTTAACCCGAATGGCATAACCTTGTAGCAGAAAATACCTTGCTCTGTTGTGAAAGAGGTCTTCTCTTGGTCAGGCTCGTACATTGGGATCTGGTTATACCCTGAGTATGCGTCCATGAATGACAGTAGCTCAAAACCGCATGTCTGATCGACTAGCCTATCGATTCGTGGCAGTGGGAATGAATCTTTAGGACAAGCTTTGTTCAAACTTGTGAAGTAGATACAGACTCTTGTTTTTCCATTCTTCTTTAAGACTGGTACGATGTTGGCTAGCCAGTCTGGAGTATCGACCTCTCTGATGAAGTTGACCTGTTTGAGTCTATTGATCTCTTCATTGACAGCTTCATGGAATTTGGGAGCAAGTCTCCTTGGTTTCTGCTTGATAGGTCGATAATTGGGATTGACCCGTAGCTTATGGCATGCAATTGATGGATCTATTCCGGGCATATCGATATACGACCAAGCAAAAACATCTTTATTATTTGAAAGAAAATTTACAAAGTTGACGAACTTATCTTCTTCCAATTCTGAACCTACATAGACATATCTTGGGTCCTCATCTGACCCAATGTTCACACGCACGCCTGGATCAGTGCTTCCGAGGCTAAGCTTATGGGAGCTCCCTTGCTCCTTCTGTAATTGCTATTTAGCAGGTTCAACCTTTTCCTTGGATGGGCTCTTTGACTTGTTGTTGCCCTCCTGAGCCTCTGCTGTGATCGGGCTCTTTCCTTTATTGTCAGCATCCTTGCTTCCAGAGGTGGAAGGTTTTGAAGGTGGCACAGCTGCAATAATACCGTGGCATTCTTGTGCGACGTTCTGGTTTCCACGAAGTTCCATTATCCCATAGGGACCAGAATAGCGGAATACTTGGTGGTATGTTGATGGCACACCTCTCATAGCGTGGATCCACTTTCGACCCAAAATCGCGTTGTACTTACTTGCGATGTTTAGGACGCTGAACTTTGCCGTAACAACGACCTTGTCATCTTTCCTGCCCACAGTGACGGGCAATAAAATTTCTCCCTTAGGATCTTCTCTGGAACTGTTGAAGCCTAAGATTGGGGTGAAATCCGGGATGAGAACTGAATCGGGCAATCTCATGTCTTTGAAAGTCCTGTACATGAGAATGTTGCATGATGCCCCAGGGTCAATGAATACCCTCTTGATGGTATAGTCCGCTATTCTGAGCTCAACGACTAGGGCGTCGTTGTGTGGAGTGACGACCTTGTTTAGATCGTCCAAGGTGAAAGTGATGTCGGACTCCTGGCGGGCAGGGATGTTGGAGCGAGCTGCTCGTCCAGTAATTGAGTAGACATGATGAAGGTGTTCTACTCGTCTCTTCTTCTCTCTTGAAGTTGGAGTGTGGCTGGATTCATCAATCATGTAGACCACATGACTGTCCGACTCGCTGTCGCTGTCAACTTTGTTGGCGACCTTCTTGTTGATGTGGTCGCGTAGGTCGCCTGTTGGACCTAAGCGTTGGGAGAGGCCACGCCCTCTGCTGCGTGCTGGACTTGCTGAGGCCGTTCTGGCCTTGCTGTGATTTCTTTTTGTGGAACGGGGAGGCGTTCTGGACTCCTTCCTCATCCGCTTGCCTGTGGATTCCTCATTTCTTCCGAGGATCCAATTGTTGAGCCTTTTCTCATCGGCCCATGTTTGCAGTGCGCGTTTCATAACGCAACAGTCATCAGTCTGATGACACCGTACTTTATGGACTTTACAGTACGGGCGACCAGATGTATCCTCCAACTGTGTGAAGGCAGGAATCTTGCACCAATGGTTGTGCTTGATCCTCTCATAGATATAACCGGCTGGTCGCGTAAACCGGTGATACTCCCGCTGCTCGGTAGGCAGCGACTTAGCTTTGAACCTCTTTCCATCTGATCGAGGTCGCTTGGTTGAGCCAGACTCAATGTTGCTGACTACGTGGTTCTTCTCCCTCCCATTGAGGGCTTCTTCAAGCTTTATATAACGATCTACCTTCAGGTAGGGCTCGTCAAGTGATGAAGGTCTCTTCATTGCTAAAGACTTGTGGAGGTCGGACCCTTGGATCAGACCGTGAGAGAAAGCAATAGTTGCAAAGGCCTCATGCTCCTTTGCAAAATCCTGAATAGAATGCAATTCAGATTTGAAACGAGCAAAGAATGTGCTCAGAGACTCACCATCTTGCTGCTTGACTTTGAAGATGGTATCTATAGTGACAGGGCGCTTCTTGTTATGGATGTAAAAGATGACAAACTGTTTCTCGAGCTCTGCAAACGAGCTGATGGATCCTGGCTTCAAGCGATGAAACCAGTCGAGAGCTGGTCCGGTGAGGCTGGACTGGAACAGTAAACACAAAAGATGATCTTCCTTGATCAGTGGGAGAGACTTCCGGAATCCCTTGACGTGGTCGGTTGGATCTCCGACTCCTGCATACTGGTCGAACTTGGGGGCATTCAGCTTGTTAGGCAAATCGTGTTCCAGGATCTCCTTAGAGAAAGGAGACTCCTGGAACTGCTGGAGGGACTGGACATCAAGTTGCTCTGCAGTGTGGCTCTTGGAACGGTGGAGGAGAGCCTGTGATGCTTTGAACTCCGCCAGTTGTTGACTGAGTTGCTCGTATTTTTGATTGGATTCGTCAGTAGGAACGACTCCATGTTCGCTATTTTCACCTTGCTGGGGGTTGGTTTGTGCGGCCTTCAGACGTTCATTTTCTTCCTGCAAACGTGTAATCTGTGCCTGCAGATCTTGGATGGTTAGCTCTTGGTTGGCCATTTGAACGAGTGATTTCTGAGTTTTGGGTGGGAGGGTTTGGGTTTTTTCGATTAAATCGAATTCCTTGCAGTCGGCGCCAAATGTATTAACCTATTTCTAGATTAATGCACTGCTGGGTCAGGTCGCTAGGGAGACTTGACCAAATGGGGATGTTTTAGATCGGGGTGGCTGCACCTCGTTGAGATCGAGATTGCCTACGTACTCTAGCTCGGGGGAATTGAACTTAGAGATCAAGCCATCGTAGTTCTGTTTATATAGAAGATAGAAGGGCGTGGATCGTGGATCTTGCAGATTCTCCGCCATCATAATGAGGATTAAATGTGTAACGCGCGAGGATCATCCCTGTGAATTAATTACGTAACTGATGAGAATATTCTATGCATTGAATAGGAGCACGTGTGTATAGCAGGTCGCTGCTCGTTGCGTAGTCGGGTCGCTTTAGTCGAGCTGCTAGCAGGTAGAGACCGTGGCGACCTGACGGATGGATGACTGTGCCACGTGGCTGTTTTTGATTGGTTGGAGTATGTAGTACCCCTACAGCCTGCAAGTCAATAGTTCATGAGAAATAGAGTCCATTGTCGCCGAGATTCAGGCCGAGTTTTTAAGCATGCAAAAGCCAATTTCACAACTAAGACAACTTCTTTTAGGATCTCTACATTGGGTGTTCAAGACGTTTGTCTAGTGTATCAATCAACAGAACATTGGCTGCCCCTGACGAAGATAACTTGCGGCTTGTTAGAGCTAGATCATGAGACACGAACTTGATTCTCGACTAGCATTCAAACATGTTGATACTATTTTCGCAACTAATATATCCATCAACAATATATTCGTTTTTGTTTAACTGCGCAAACGTGGTGATGAATTCATGTGAATGGTTTCTCATTATTACTTCGAATGTCAGAACTCCAAAACTATGTACGTCACCTTTTTCTGTCAACCTCATTGTGTATGCAAGCTTGGTAAACAAAATATGGTTGAATTTAAATGTTTTTTATTGTACCTTAATTGAATGTGGAATAGAGACCTTAGTGTTCATTACGAAACGGAAAACCAACACGTTCAGTACTTCAGTAATGACAACAACTCAGTTAATGATCTCAAGTTTTCATTTTTCTGGTGGAATAGAACCCGAAAGTTGATTCTGAAAGAGAAATTAATTTCAAGTTTCCTATTTCTATAGGAATGGAACCATTAAGTGTGTTCTGATCTATGCTGTCAGGGGCGCCGCCTGAGCGCCGCTCAGCGCCGCCTAGGGGTTATTTCTAGAAGAGGCCGCTCCGCTGGGCAAAAACAGCGCCTAAAACTCCTTGGGCCGCCTGGGCGGCGCTCAGGTCTAGCGCTCTGCTCAGAGCGGCCGATACAAACGCGTTTAGGGCAGCCCAAGCCTAACAAAAGCCCATATAAAAGTTAAACTAAAAAAAAAAAAAAAAATCTCACGTTCTCTCTCACACACGTTCTCTCTCTGCCTCTCTGGTTTCATCTCTCTGCCTCATTCATCTCTGCTGTTACTTCTTTCATCTCTCAAGTTTTAGTTTCTAATCTTCTAAGTTTTTTGTAATCTTATTCTAATCTTTTTAAATCAAATTGAAATCTAATCAAATTCAAATCTTATTTTTTTTTTTTTTTAATTTAACTTCAATTGAAGTGTTATGTGTTAACTGCTCGCAATTGAATATATCAAGAACTGTACTGTATTATTGTTAAGTGTTAACTGTTCATATTTGAATATATTCAGAAATTTACTGTACAGGAAATATTATTAAGGGGTCTGATCGGAGCGCCGCCTGAGCGGTGGAGGCAGTTCCCAGAAATCTCAGCGCCTGGCGCTCCGCTCCGCCCTTGACAGCATAGGTTCTGATAAAGGTACAACAAGGTAAGTTTTAGTCATGTTACGGTAACTCTGATTTGCAGAAAGATCAATGAAATTAAGTTGGGAAAGGTTGGCAACATGGAGAAAAATAGGTCCATAAACTACAGACATCAAAATAAAATCTTCAGAGGCAGAGTATTATCAGTGGCTAAATGACCAAATGTGTTAGAGAAACAGGTCTGACAGACCCTGTCAAACCATTTCCTTGTTTGAATGAACAAAGTGTGAAATACACTTAGTCCCACATAAGTTGTGGGAAAAGAGTAAATATGTTTAAATACAAAATAATTACACTAAGGGTGTAGCCCTTAGTGGTCCACCACACACACGTGCCGCCGCCCCCGCCCGTCCCACCAGTAGTGTAGTGTCCTGTATTTTTAAATTTTCTGCCATGTGTTTTATACGTGGTTGTTTGCATTTTCATGGTGTTTATATTTCAGAAAAACTGTATAGCAATGTATATTAGTTGGGTCAGAGTACTCTGAGGTATGGATTGATTAGATGGGTTATTCTTTTTGGGCCGAGATTAGGGTCCTAATTGCCCAGTGAATTGAAGCCCAATAGAGTTGCCTTGATTAGTGTGCCCATAGATATCCCAAGAGGTAAGTCGGTTAAATAACCTGTTCATTTTCAGTTCACACTCATTCACTTTAGTTCCTTATACACACAAAGAAGGCTAGGGATTTTGGCATAAAACAAGAAAATATTTTGGATTTCAAAGCTTGGAAAGTCTGGTCGATCTTGAGTTCTATAATCACGTTGAGGCAAGTGAATTCTAACTCCCTTTTTTTAACTCTTTGGTTAGATTTGTAGTAGTTATAATCGAATTCTTTTTGTTAAAACTCTTTTCTCTTTTGGGATTTGATGTTATTCAATATTAATTCGGGATATCGTATGTTTTAAACCAAAATTCTGGTTGTCTCATTGCTGCCCTGACCCCATGGTATGAAATGCATGAATTTTGATAAATTAACAAGTTGTTTATGATGTTAAAGGGTTTGAATAATTTTCTAAACTCGTAAACAAGAGGTGTGGTTGACAAGAAATTATTTTTTCAACATCTAAAGTGATCAACTGAGCATTGATGGTAATATGTCGGCAATTTTGGATTTGAAATATAGATCAAGGGGTTTGCTTTACATCGTTTTGGTGAAACTGATGATAACATGTCTTTTGTTAAAGAAATATATATATACTGGGTTGTTTTGATGGAACTTTGGTTATAGAGATGGTATGGTGTTTATAGTTGTTGTGCTTATATTCTTGAAATCGAGTTTTGTCGATATAACTGTATACACTTGCACTTGGTGGCTTCGGCCGTGTGTTGGATGTGATCCGCACACACTTACACTTTGTGCCTTCGGGCGTATGTTGGATGTTGTCCACATACACTTCATACTCGTGCCTTCGGGCGTATGTTAGATGTCATCTGCATACATTTGATCCTGTGCCTCTGGGCGTATGTTGGATGTTATCCGCATACATTTTATCCTGTGCCTTCGGGCGTATGTTGGATGCTATCCGCATATATTTTATCTTGTGCCTTCGGGTGTGTGTTGGATGTTATCTACACACATTTATAGTAGTTGATAATTTTGCTCGTAATTGCGAAGGTTGAATTACTCTTTAAATGAGGTTATGATATATGTCTTGTTACGTTAATTTCCTCGTATGTTTTCAATATCTAATATTTATCGGTGTTGTGAGTTTAGTTTTATTGATGTATCTCTATCCTGGGTGGTTAGACGAGTGAATTAGATTTTACTTGCGAGCTGTGGCTCACCCTTGTTGTTTTCATCCTTTTCAGGAGATGGCTCTACAGTAGCTTCGCGAGTGTCGTAGGTGGACTAGGCTTTCAAAATTTCTTTTGAATTGTAATTAGTTTTGTTGGTGTTAGTGTTTTGAGACCAGTTGGTGCCCTGTATATAGTTTTGAGATAGTTGTATTTACAGTTCTTATATTTGGTATGGAACCCTTTTGTACATCCAGCTGATGTTTAATATAATTATACCAGGTTTTGGTTTTATCCAGTTGATCCTTTTATTTAGAGTTTTGCAATGGTATTTACTGCTGTAGACAGGTTACTTGAACAATTTGGTTGTTGGCTAGTTGGTCAAGTAGCTTGGGCGCTACAATTCCTTATATTCCGGAGCGGCCGACTGGGATATACGGAGTTGGGGCGTTACAGTTATGGTATCAGAGCTGTAGGTTTACAGGTCCTAGAAATCGTTTAAGGTTAGGGGTGACCAGATAGAAATGTGTGAGGCCCGATTAGTTTTATATTTATATGTTATGATATTTGTTTTGTGGTGTGAAATTTGCATATGCTCACCTTTCTATGCAGCTGTGTCTTATTGCCTTCCTATTTTAGTATGTCTTCTTCAGAAAGAGCAGCTCGAACTCGTAAGACAATCCGGGTAGCGGACATTGCGGTTGAAAATAATGCGAATCCAACGTCTGGAGCAGGTACTTCAGGGAATACTGATACTGAGCAAATACCTGCATGGGCTAGAAATCTTACAAGAATGTTACAACAGACAAATAGGAGACTTGATACGATAGAGGCTAGTAGAGTTGCTCCGCAAGTACTGCCAGTTGTTAACTTGGATCGAGCACCACCAACTAATCATGTAGCAGCAAATGGCCAAGAAGTACCAATTGACTTTCAAGTTGCCCAAGATAATGAAACATGGAGAAAAATGGTGGAAGGATTTATGAAAATGAAGCCTCCCAGATTTAGTGGTTCATTTGATATTACAGTTGTAGAGGATTGGAAAGAGGACATTGAGAACTTATTTGATGCTATGGGGTATACAGAGGTTCAGAAACAAAGGCTTGCATCATTGTGTTTGCTTGGAGATGCTTCAATTTGGTTGAAGTCAGTGACGAGAATTGAAAATCAGCATAACATTACTTGGGAGGATTTTTGTCGACGCTTTGACTTGAGGTATTTCCCTCATGCTTTGAGAGCAACTAAGGCAAGAGAGTTCATCAATTTGAAGCAAGGGTCGATGACAGTGTTAGAGTATGAGACTCGGTTTATTAGACTCGCACGCTTTGCTACTCATATGAATATGGATGAGTTCCAAAAGGCCAGGCAGTTTGAAGAAGGTTTGAAGGATGGACTACGAAGGTTGGTGATGAAAGGTCATCATTATCCTACTGTTAGAGAAGCATCAGATCTTGCTACATTATTGGAACAAGATTTTGCAGAACATAGTCGACTAAATGATCATACCAGGTATGGGAGTTCTAGTAAGGGTGAAAGAACGCAACCTCATCACGAATATACACCTCAACCTCCATACAAGAGGCAAAACACAGGTTCATCATCTTCAGAGACGAGAAAACCATCAAAGTTTCATGGGACTTGCCACACATGTAGGTAGAGTTGGACACAAGGCAATTGATTGTGTAGTTCCTGAACATCGTTGGCTGAAGCAAGATCAGGAAAAATATGAGACAAAACCATTTGAACAGATTCCAAATGATCACAAGTCGTCAGAAGAAAAATCAGGATATCAAGGTTCATGGAAGGGATCAACTAATCGTATAATAGATAAGCAGTCAGGTCAGGTTTTTGCCGTAATGTCTCGAGATGGAGACACTAGTGGAGCTGTACAGGAAGGTATAATAGGTATTTTTCGTATAGTAGATATAATATTCTTTTCCTTTTGAGTTATTAATAAGTAAATTTCGAGGGCGAAATTTCTTTTTAGGTGGGTAGATTGTAGTGTCCTGTATTTTTAATTTTTCTGCCATGTGTTTTATACGTGGTTGTTTGCATTTTCATGGTGTTTATATTTCAGAAAAACTGTATAGCAATGTATATTAGTTGGGTCAGAGTACTCTGAGGTATGGATTGATTAGATGGGTTAATCTTTTTGGGCCGAGATTAGGGTCCTAATTGCCCAGTGAATTAAAGCCCAATAGAGTTGCCTTGATTAGTGTGCCCATAGATATCCCAAGAGGTAAGTCGGTTAAATAACTTGTTCATTTTCAGTTCACACTCATTCACTTTAGTTCCTTATACACACAAAGGTCATTTGGCCAAAGATTGCAGGCACCGCAAAGACGAAAAAGCTCCTGAGGCGAACATGACTGACATATCCAGGGAGATTGACAACATGCACCTGTCTGCGGTAGTTTCTGAAGTGAACTTGGTATCTAATACCAAGGAATGGTGGATAGACACTGGGGCTACCCGCTATATCTGTGCTGACAAGAGTCTCTTCTCTACCTACCAGAAGATAGAGCATGAAGAAAAGCTCTTTATGGGCAATTCCGCAGTTTCAATGGTTGAAGGCTATGGGAAAATGGTTCTGAAATTCACTTCTGGACACAAAGTCACTCTCAATGAAGTTCTCCATGTACCTGACATCAGGAAGAACCTCGTGTCTGGTTCTGTCCTTAGTAAGAAAGGTTTCAAAATGGTCTTTGAGTCAGATAAGTTTGTGCTGACCAAAGGTGGGATGTATGTGGGAAAGGGGTATCTAAGTGATGGCCTCTTTAAGGCAAATGTAGTCGTTGTTGAAACCAACAAGGCAAAAGTGTATTCTGATGAATAAAAGTAATTCTTCTTACTTCCTTGAGTCACCACATTTATGGCATGATAGATTGGGTCATGTTAATTACAGAAAAATGAAGAAACTAGCAAGTTTAGGATTGATTCCTAAATTTGACATAGAGAAAACACATAAGTGTGAGACTTGTGTGGAAGCAAAGTTTGTTAAACAACCTTTTCATTCGGTTGAGAGAAGTACTGAGCCATTAGGCCTAATACATACTGATTTATGTGATTTTAAATCACTTCCAACTCGAGGTGGGAAAAAATATTTTATCACATTTATTGACGACTGTACTCGCTACTGTTATGTATATTTACTTAACAGTAAAGACGAGGCTTTTAGTGCTTTTATAAAGTACAAAACTGAAGTTGAGAATCAGTTAGAAAAGAAAATCAAGATCATAAGATCTGATACAGGGGGTGAATACGAATCAGCATTCGTACAAGTCTGTGCTGAAAATGGAATAATCCATCAAACCACAACACCCTACTCACCTCAGCAAAATGGTGTTGTTGAAAGGAAGAATAGAACATTAAAAGATATGATTAATATCATGCTTATAACTTCTGGTCTACCTGAGAACCTGTGGGGGGAAGCTCTACATATGTCTAATCACATATTAAACAGAGTACCAAACAAGAAACCTGAAACCATTCCATATGAGTTATGGAAAGGACGACAACCCAATTATAAATACCTTAAAGTGTGGGGGTGTCTGGCCAAAGTAATGGTTCCTCCACCGAAGAGAACTAAACTTGGGCCTAAAACGGTTGATTGCTATTTTTTGGGTTTTGCCCAAAACAGTAGTGCATACAGATTTTTGGTATTTAAATCTGAAAATAGTTACATAAGTGTTAACACTATTATTGAATCTCGTGATGCTACATTCTTTGAGAATGTCTTTCCTCATAGGAAAGATCACGTAGATAAAACTCCAAAACGGACACATGAGGTGTCTAATGGAACAAATGAACCAGATGACAATTCAGATGAGCCTGAATTAGAAGAGACCAGACGCAGTAAAAGGGCAAGATCTTCGAAGTCATATGGTCCAGATTTCTTAACTTATATGTTAGAAACTGAACCTAGGACGTATAAAGAAGCAATGTCTTCTCCTGATGCTCCACTTTGGAAGGAAGCAATTGCAAATGAGATTGAATCCATCCAAAGCAACAATACCTGGGAATTTGTTGATCTTCCACCAGGAAGTAAAACCATGGGGTATAAGTGGATATTCAAACGAAAACTGAAACCAGATAGTTCGGTTGATAAGTATAAAGCTAGACTAGTAGTAAAAGGGTATCGTCAAAAGGAAGGTTTAGACTATTTTGACACATATTCACCAGTAACGAGGATAACATCAATTAGAATGTTATTCGCGATTGCAGCCATATTTAATATGAAAATACATCAAATGGATGTCAAAACTGCATTCTTATATGGTGACTTAAAAAAGGAGATTTATTTGGAACAACCAGAAGGTTTTCAAGTCAAGGGAAAAGAAAACAAAGTGTGTAAACTGGTTAAATCCCTCTATGGTCTGAAACAGGCTCCAAAACAATGGCACATAACCATTAATGGAGTCATGATGAAGAATGGGTTCCAAAGCAATGAATGTGACAAGTGTGTCTATTTCAAGAAAGTAGGCGAGGCTTACGTCATTGTTTGTTTATATGTTGATGACATGCTCATTTTCGGGACTAATAGTGAAGTTATTATGTCTACGAAATAGATGCTCAAAAACAACTTTGAAGTGAAAGATCTAGGTGTGGCAGATGTTATCTTGGGAATTAAGATAATTAGAACACCTAATGGAATTGGGCTATCTCAAACTCATAATATTGAGAAAATGATAGAGAGGTTCAAACATCATGGAATTAAAAAGACAAATACACCTTTTGTTCCAAATATGGTGTTACATAAAAATCATGGTCCTATCATTGATCAACTCGAGTACTCTCGAATCATTGGTAGTTTAATGTACGTCAAGAACTGTACAAGACCAGATATTGCCTATGCAGTTGGTAAATTAAGTCGGTTTACTAGTAATCCAGGCCAAAACCACTGGGCTGCTCTTCGACGAGTATTAGGGTATCTAAAAGATACACCTAATTATACCTTACACTATGGACGATATCCAAGTGTTGTTCAAGGTTATATTGATGCAAACTGGATTTCTGATTCAGGAGAATCCAAGGC
Organism: Aquilegia eximia; assembly: GCA_023053565.1. Taxonomy (NCBI): domain Eukaryota; kingdom Viridiplantae; phylum Streptophyta; class Magnoliopsida; order Ranunculales; family Ranunculaceae; genus Aquilegia; species Aquilegia eximia. The sequence continues at coordinate 22,000,460 of JALIGU010000005.1, forward strand.
AACCAGTGGGTATGTGTTTACTCTGGGAGGTGGTGCAGTATCATGGAGATCTGCCAAACAAACTTGCATAGCAAGATCCACAATGGAATCTGAATTCACAGACCCTGTCAGACCATTTCCTTGTTTGAATGAACAAAGTGTGAAATACACTTAGTCCCACATGAGTTGTGGGAAAAGAGTAAAGATGTTTAAATCAAAAATAATTACACTAAGGGTGTAGCCCTTTGGGTTACCAAGTTTTCGCGCGATAGCGCAAGGTTATACACTTAGTGGTCCACCACACACGCGCTCGCGCACACCACCGTCGCTGTCCGTCCATCCGACCGATCGGCCGGCTCGGCTCGGTTCGGTTCGGTTCATGTACGGGATCGAGCTCGGGTTCGGGCTTGGGCTATGTGGTGGTTGATAAGTTATCTTATCTTTTTGGTCCACCTCTTACTTAGTTAAGTTATGAACGAGTTCACAGGATCATGTTACATCTTTACATTAACAGATGTGTTTGTTTAAAATGAAACAGTACGTCCCTTGGGCCTTAAACGTTTCATTAAGTCTGCACCTGTTGAGAAAAGACATTTTTCAACAGGTGCGTGTCTGTTGCGAACAGGCACGACTTAGCATATAAATTGGGTGTTGTTCTGGCCAGTAAGCACACAATCAATACAGACTAAGTCTGCTTCTCTCTCTTCTCTCTAAAGCATTCGAAGGTTCTTCTTGTTTGTTCGCCAGAACTCTGTTATTACAGTGCAGTCTAGCAGAGTGCAGAACGGTTGTATCTTGGGAGACTATCGTCCAGTACCTGTGTGCACCAGTAGCAGGGACATAATATTATCTTAAGGATATTGCTTCGGCAAGCCTCTGTTCATCTTCTTAATCCTTCATATTGTGTAGTAAGTGTTACTGTTTTTTATTGAATTCAATTAATAAATATATTACTTGTTTTCTGTTCAAGTGTATTCTCCATTTCTATAATGTGTACGTTATATTCCTGAGTTCATACATTATAATACCAACAAAATGTTCCAGCAAAATTATATAACAATATTACACTACAACAAGCTTACAACTGTTATCATGTCGAATGAATCGACAAAAGATACTCGACAACTTGATAGTTCATGAGAAACAGAATACATTGTGGGCCGAGATTCAGGACTAGTCTTTAAGAAAACAAGAGCCATCGCTTTATTTATAAGGTATTGTTAGAGAGTGAAGTTTTGGATCCAAACATTTTAAATGCAAGGAAGACTTAGCTCCAACGAAGGAACACTTAAGGGCATCTCTAATGGTTCATCAAATCTGTCACTAAACTCAAATTTGATGAGAAAGTGAGAAAAACTCCATTTAATGGATCATCAAATTTGAAATTTCACCAAAAATCATCAAATATTCATCAAATTTGGTGAAAGTTTGATGAAAACATCAAATTCGATACTGGGTTGAGGCGGCCAAGAGAAGGCCGCTTCACTTAAAGCGGGTAATGAAGTGCCACTTCAAGTGGCACTTCAAAGCCCACTTCAATTAAGTGGCACTTGAATGTTCGCCTCAACTGAATTCTTATTGCGCGCCTCAACTAATTGTTGGGTTAAGTGGCACTTGGATGTTCGCCTCAACTGAAATTTTCGTTTAAGTGGCTCTTCAAAGCCCGCCCAACTCAAGTGGAACTTTATTACCCGCCTCAATTTGGTGAACCATTAGAAACTGAAGTTTTTTTCATCAAATGGTCCATCAAATAGGTACCAAATCTGCTGAGGTGGCCCATCAAATTTGGTGAACCACTTTACTAATGAAATTAAAAAATGAAGAGCCTTGAGTACAACTAGTTCTCAAATGAAGTTGATAGTACATATAGTTGGAAAGCAAAAGTCATTGGTCAGAGGCAAAATTACCAAAACATAAATATGAAAAAGCACAGTGAGAACTACTTCGAACTGTTCAGACAGTTTTGCGTGTTAGGAGAAGAAGATGTGAAGATGTCAAATTTTATTACGAGGGAGATTTCAATTATGGACATTTTTGAAGAGATTACAATTAAATATAATGTAGCAAATTATGTTAGTCTTCATAGTTGAAGAAACTACGTGCAATTGCAATACAAAATTTTTGCTTTCACTTTTTTTAAATAGTTGGTACTACTTTAATATGATGAATTTTTTACAGGCATTTCTAATTTTATCTTTGTTTTAATACTCCACTTCATTAAGTTTTTGAATTAAGTACAATATACAACATTTTAGGCAACTACATATACCAACACTTATCAAGATGGAGAAGAGATTATAAAGTAAATGAAATTACATTTTCAAGATATTCAAACTTAGAAAATTATAATAAGACTTTGAAAAGGTTGATAACCAAGCAAAATTAATAAGGGTAATTTGGTAATTTGAATTATTTTTTCACCTTAAGAATGATAACATAAACACGGTTTTGGAGGAAAAAAAACTGAAAAGCGCCTATAAAAGTTCAAAACTAGGGGAATAAAAAATAAAGGGTAATTTCCCGAATAAGTACAACATTAGGCACATTCCCAAATAAGCAACAAGTCTAAAGTTTTTCCCAAACAAGCACAAAGATTCTCTTTAAAATTTTGTTTTTGTCTTTTAGCTAATTTTTCTTCCTATATTACCCTTAGTACTTAAATAATACTTTTTGTTTAATTTTTTTGTTTGAATGACCGATGTGACATGTGTGAAAAGGATTCTTCATTAAATAAGGACCATTGGATTTGTATGATGAACTGTGACCGTTGGATGTAGAGTTTAGTTGTGCTAATCTGTAAGAAAACCGAAATTATCTGCTAATCTGCTACACGTGGCAGAAGTTGTTTAGGTAACAAAGAGGCGGGCTTTTTGTTGGGGAAAACAAAAATTAGGGATTTCAATTTCGCATAGCAAACGCTTCCCTCTCATCTTCTCCTTCCTCAACCGTCACCACTCTTCGTCTCATCTTCTTCTTCCTCAACCGTCGCCACTCTTCCTCTCATCTTCTTCTTCCCCAACCGTCATAACCTCAATTTATAACCCAAAGTTCTCAAAGTTCTAATTCGATAAAACATGAAGGAAATTAAAAAGAAGCAGCAGCAAACTAGAGATGATGAAATCGAAAAAGGTAGGCGATTTACTCTCACAGTTAGGTGTTCAACAACTAAATTTTTTGAACACTTTCAACATCCAAGTGATAAAATTCCACCGGAAGAGTTAGAATCATTTAGAACTTCGCCCTTCGGTCAATTTCTCGATTTCAATTCCGAACATGTTCACATGATAACATCCGTTATCACAGAAATTATGAGATATAGAGTAGGTAGGTTAAAGTATGGTATAGGAGGAAGAGTTGTCGAGTTCAAAATGTCAGATGTGGCCATGATCTTAGGCCCTTTAAAGTTTGAAAATGTTCCAGTTGATTTTCTAATGAGGAAGCCGAAAGAATACACTACATTCAGGAGCAAGTACTTCGGTACAAACTTTCACATAGGGGATGATCACATTTCAAGTGCAATTACTGAAGCAAGGAGATTTATTGCTAAGGGAGAAGCTGATCTAAATGATGTTCATCGTTTGAACAGGCTGTATTTTCTGTGCATTTGTCTTTTTGCCGAGTCATCAAAAAATTTGAGTGTAAAGTACATTGATTTAGCCGAAGATTTGAATGCATTTGATAATTTTTCATGGGGTACTGTTACTTTTCAATTGCTTGAGACTTCTCTTGAAGAAATTTATCCCAAAGTCATTGAGGATAATCCTAGTTATTGCATCAATGGATGTATGTTAGCTTTTATGATTTGGGCATACTTGCACTTCCCTGATTTGGGTCCTAGGAGAGATAGAAGTGTTGGATTTCCATGGATGCTTGGATGGTCTGAGTTGCTCAACAGGAACAAAACTAGGACTAAAATTTCTTTGAAGTTGTTTCCCAAGAAAGGTAAATGTACTGTGGCATATCCATTAGATGTCACCCAGGAAGAAAGAGATCTTGCTAATATACAACAGGTTGCAGAGGTAAATCCCCTTGAATTTTGTTTTTATCTTCTACAAAACAATGAATCCCCTTTCTGTATTAAGTTGATCTGTTATATTGTACTATCTATATTCTAGAATACAACTCTTATCTGCTACATTGTATTTGAAGTTTGAAGCTCAATACAAAGCAGAACATGAAGAGTCTGCTTCCTCTAAGCCATCTATGCCTTCCATTCCGTCTTATCCAACATCTTCAACAAGAAGTGGTGGAGGTTCAGATTTGCTTACAATTAACAAGGATTTTCTTGAGACAATTCTGAGCGGAGTAGTGAAGGCATGCATGACTCAGAAGGTATGTTGTTTGCTACAACAAAATTTTCCATTTTTATGTATCTGTTATATGATTTTATCGTATCTGCTACTGGCAAGACCTGTTGTTTTACATAGACAATCTATCTGCTACCTACAAACTGAAATCTTAAAATCATTAAAAAGAAAAGTTTGCATCTTTAAACCAAATTGCATCTTCAACAACAACGCTTTCATCTTCAAATCTTTCAAAATCAAACCTTTCAAAATGAACATATACAAACTAACTTACTTTTTGTTTTATGATATCTTCCATTTGTATGATACTTGTTGTATTATATCTGCCACTTGTTATATTGATGAATTGTACTGTTAAACTGTGATATCGACTACAATATCTATTGTTAACATATCTGCTAGAAAAGTAATTAAATGTGTTTGTCAATTACTATCTGCTAGAAACTTGGCCTTTGTTAACATATTTTGTGTTATATCTGTTACCTCTATAATGTTATCTGCTACAATGTTTTGTCCTCATTTCTGCAGAGTGGTCAGCAACTTGATGCAAAACAATTTGTGAGTGATGCCTTAGGTCAGATTGGAAAGTGGGCATCCAAATCTAAGGCAACAACAGAAAAGAAGTCAAGTACCTCATCAAAGGCAACACCAAAAGCCAAACCTAAGACTAACTTGCCAGTTAAAACCAAGAAACCTGGTTCTCACAAACCTTCAAGTCACAAACCTTCACCTCACAAGCCTTCACCTAAGAAAAAGGCTGCAGCCAAGAAACCCATTGTTCCAACCCCAAAAGCTAGTGTATCACCCTGGATGATACTTTTGTGCCTATCAGATAACAAAATAAACTCATGATCCTCTCCAACAACATGGTCCCTTAACTTTGTGAAAAACTAGTCCCAACTTTCATTTTTCTCTTTCATAACAATTGCGAAAGCGATGGGGAAGATATATATGTTGCCATCAACTGCAATTGCTGTAAGAATTGTGCCAGGGTATCTTCCCTTAAGAAAAGTTCCATCAACCAAGATTATGGGACGTAGAGTTTTCTTGTAAGCTCTAATTGTAATACCATATGTCCAAAATATGCATTCAAAATTACCCAATGGATTGGTAAGAATGTCTGTTACTGCATCTGGATCCATCTTCTTCAGCTCATTGCAGTATGTTTCAAGCATTTGGTATGAGTGGTTGTAGCTTCCTCTTATCTGTAAATAAATAAACAGTTAAGCTCTTTGAAGACGATATAGTACTTACTGTAGACGATTGTAATGACTATGTAACAGATAGCTTCGTCTTTCTAAGGGATAGATTCAATTTACCTTCCTCATTGCCTTCTCTTTAGCTAACCATGCAAATTTGTAAGAAATTTTGACCATGTATTCTTCATTGATTGCACTCACCAATTTTAGGGGTGGCAAGTCTGGGTTGTCCCTCAACCTTCTCATACAAACTCTTGAAACCCAATCACTGTTTGCTTGGCGGTTTTTACTTCCAACCCTAAAGTTACCGCACGAGTGGTCATCTATAAGTGTTTTTATAATCCAACTTCGATCAAAACCATTTGGGGTTGCATACAGATACCATTTGCACCCACCAGCTGGACACCTAAAAATCATCCTCTTACTGTTTGCGTTTACACGTTTTAGATCTTTTTACATTTTAATCGCGTATGTTTGGACATCCCTTTCAAGCTCATCACGATTGTTGTAGATTTCTCCTCGTTTAGGTTGCACATAGTCGTTGTGTGCAGGCTCTATGTGAGGAGCACAACCTACATTTGCCCTTTTAGTCGCAATAGAGGAGGAAAAAATATTGTTAAGTTCGCGTTTTACCTCATCGAAATCACGATTTTCCTCAACCCTAGTATTATGTTGCAGTGGTACATTGCTAGGAAAATGCACATTGTTCTGAGGAGGCACATTATTGGTTTGAGACGGCATATCGTGTTGTGATGACTGATTGTTGTCCATATCGTCTAGATTGTCAAACCTATCGGCTAGATTGCACCTGACTCCCTCTTTCCTCTCATTTTCATTGGCCACATTGTCACCTTGCTGCGTGTCTGCGTTATCACCAACATTTGGGCTGCCTTCTTCGGAGATTGGTCTAGAAGGACCAAACATTGGTTGACTATCATCCCACATTTGATCCTCGAGCTCATCTTCAGTATTCCAAGATGCAGGTGAGTCGAAAACTTCTGGATCTGTATCCCAATGGTATTCCTCACACTTAGGAGATTGAGAGTCCTCCTCACTATCATCATCTATTAATGTCGGTTGTATCTTCTGTGCAGATTGAAGAACATCATCAACTTCTTGTAATGAAAGTGAATCCCAAAAACCATCATCTTTTTGCATGGCAGAAAGAATTCCAGCTGCATCCATGAAACCTTTGCTTTTAACAGATAGGGGTGTACAAGTAGTGGCTGATAATGGATTGGTAGCAGATGTGAGAGTATGTTGGATTGGAGGGGTTTCCAAAACTACAGGGTCATTTGCATGCCCCATTCCCTTGACTATCATATCAGCACTTGGATCTTGAGTAGGAGTCTCCAACCTATACTCATCTGGAATATTAAGAGGTTTGGTGGGTGTATGATAAGTAGAGTAATCGGGTTTACTTTTAGAAGCCTTCTTTTGTAACTGCATTGGTGGTATCTCCCTCTCTTCACTCAAATGTGTATAAGAAGGAATAGCTTCAGGAAAAAGCTTTCTTTACCCTTTACTTTTGGGAGCCTCATTTTGTAAAACAAATGATATCTTCCTCTCTTCACTCCTTGTTATTTCAGGTACAATCTTCAGTATAGGTGGTTTTCTATGATCAACAATCCAAACAGATATGCACATTGTAGCTGAATTGGATATGGTGGATATTTTGAAGAGAGAAAAAAACTGCTGATGGATATTGATTATCTCCACTTGCTTCAGAGTGTTTTGATTGTTGTATTATTGGCCCTTGCAATATAATAATTGAATTCTACATATTACAACTTACAAACTATGTATCCAAAATAATAGCTTGGTTTTTTGTCCTCCGATGGTATGATTCCATTTCCACTGCATTATAAAAATGAATGGACATCTTTGTATAGTTACTAGGTAAAAACTGTTAATCTACCACATCTAACATTATTCTTAAGATGTAACTAGAGGAACTACAAACTATATGTTGAAGCAATCTGTGGTTGTTACAATGATTGTTGAGCAACCTAAACATTGCCCAAGCAATCTGATCAGGCATCTCCTGCAACTGTATCATCTACAAGTGTATTTGAAATTGGAGTATTGAACTAATTGAAACACGTGTTCTTGTGGCTCCCCTTTCCTCCAAACTGTTTTACCATACTGCAAAGCTATTTGTAGTCTGTTCTTAGCAAGTACTAGCATAGTAGCATCGCACTGGTCGTTACCAAACAACTAGCATCGCCAATCAGATCAAAAGGAGTGTAACAAAACTACAACGGAGTTCTAACATTCAAGGGGTGAATGATAATCAGTACTTGTAGATCTTAGCGTTTTATTTTGATCAACCTAACTAAAGTATCATAAGAAGGAAAGTTCTCTCAAATAGGTGTCCAGTAGAAAAAGATGAGTAAGTTCAACCAAGATAAAACCGACAACTATCAATTGAACTATGCACCTCTGACATAACAAGTAACTAATAGTAACCTTCACCTTTAGTATTAGATGTTTTGATAGTTTCTTTCCTGAACAATACAAATATATCTACCTTTGCAGCATCATACCCTTTTCTTCCAAGAACTTCAGGTGCAACATAAGCTGGTGTTCATAAGATTTGGTATAGGTGCACCTGAAATGAATCTCGATTCTTCGCCAGTTTCTTCAAATAGGCCAGACAGATCAAAACCTCGCGAAAATGAAATTATATCAAATGCATTTAAACTTGCCACTCTAGGTAATCCAAGGCCTTTTTGCTTGTGACATTCAATCTCACATTCTGTATCTGAATAAGATTTCTCAACATCATCACCTTCTAAGCTGAAAAACCGATCGTTTTCAATATAAAATTTAACTTGTTTAAATCCTTTCTTGAACCATCTATTTTGCATAATTTCTGGAATTGTGATTCTAGTAATTGGATTTGTATCAAGAAGTCTCGACCGTTAGAAAAATCTCTACAGAATCTGACTATTGACCAATGACAGTGATTTGCAATCAACTCTGAACCATTCATTACTTACCATGTTTACTACTATTTTAGCTAACGTGTACTGGAAAATAAACACTATATGGCTTCTTATTTTGCCACGTGTATTGCTGACGTGTATTTAGAAATTATGTGACAGAGTGTCCCACACGTTTTTGCTCGAAAGTGTCACGCGTGCTTGAAAAACATGATTAGGTGGTCAACAAAGTATGTTATTAAAATAAGACGTTTCAGTTGATCCGGAGATCACGTGATATTATTCTTCAAAAATAATTTTAAAAAATAATGTTATCTTCAAATAATTTTTCATTTTAATAATTATTTTAAAAAAATTCTAAAAAATGCAAATTGTAAATTTTAATTTAGATGGAGATTGGGGGACACGGCTTCATGTCCAAATAACACCTAAGGCCTAAGTTTACTTATATTACTAAATTTATATATTTAAATTTTTAATGAAAAAAAAAATTCTACGTCACAAAAAAATCAAATTATTTCAGTATCGAAGTTTTTAGTCTGTCGTGAGTTTTGGTATGGGATTTTTACAATAAATTTTATAGACATGTGACAATTTTTCATTGGTTTTAATATGTATAAATTTTTTTATTAAATGTTTTAATTTTAATATATATAATTTTATTATCAAAAGTCAAAAAATATATAAATTTGTCTAAAAATAAAAGTTGAAAATAGGTAAATTTATAAGCGAATGCAAGTATTCGTAGAGCATACTTACAATCATGTATGTATATTTATTATGGTCGGTATGACCATACAACTTGTTTCAACCGGCCAAAGATCATAACACATTTTATTTCAAATTTAATCAAAACCATTGACTTAATAAATCCAGATCTTTATATAATTATATATATGTGCCATGTAACAAGGTTCCTTAGATGGTTGTAACTCGTAAGCAGTTTGTATTTCTGTGATCACACAATAAGCCAATAACGAATTAATAACGTCGCTAAATGCACTCGAAGACCTGTGTAATCGTGTTGCCATGCATCTACATGGCAGAGGAAGCACATTGACTGACATCGAACGATACATTTACGTTGAGATTGGAAAATGTCCTCTGTTTTCCTTGGCCTTTCACAATGCACATAATGGCACCCTAGCTTGCATGATCACAAGTACTGATACTTGACTATAACAATCAAACCTCTTTGTTCAAAGAAGAGTTTGATCTACTGTGGTTATTTTGTTGAGTGGCTCCTTAAAAGATAACTTGTGGCTTGTTAGAGCTAGATCATGAGACACGAATTCCATTATCAGCCTTGATTCTCGACTAGCATTCAAACATGTTGATATTAGTTTTGCAACTAATATATCCATCAACAACATATTCGTTTTTGTTTATCTGCGCAAACGTGGTGATGAATTCATGTGGATGGCTATTGGCTTCCCATTATTACTTTGAATGTCAGAACTCCAAAACTATGTACATCACATTTTTCTGTCAACCTCATTGTGTATGCAAGTTCTGCAAACCAAAATGGTTGACTTTAAATGATTTTTATTGTACCTTAATTGAATGTGGAATAGAGACATTATAGACGAGACCTTAGTGTTCGTTACCAAACGGAAAACCAAGACGTTCAGTACTTCAGTAATGACAACTCAGTTAATGATCTCAAGTTTCCTATTTTTATAGGAATGGAACCATAAATTGTGTTCTGATAAAGGTACAAAAAGGTAAGTTTTAGTCATGTTACGGTAACTCTGATTTGCAGAAAGATCGATGAAATTAAGTTCGGAAAGGTTGGCAACATGGAGAAAAATTAGGTCCATAAACTACAGACATCAATAAAATCTTTAGAGGCAGAGTATTATCAGTGGCTAAATAACCAAATGTTCCAGCAAAATTATACAACAATATTATTCTACAATAAGCTTAGTAGCTTACAACACTCACTCGAGAAGTAGAACACAAAATAGCACAAAGTACAGGCAAAAACAATCAGATATCTTTCCTCAACAATTGTCTAACTGTTATCATGTCGAATGCATCGACAAAAGATACTCTACAACTTGATAGTTCATGAGAAACAAAATACATTGTGGGCCGAGATTCAGGACTAGTCTTTAAGCAGGCAAGGGCCAGTTTTGCAACAGTAACAACTTCTTTTAGGATGTCTGCAACGGGTGGTGGGAGACGTTTGTCCAACATATCAACCAACAAAACATTGTCTCCAACTGCGGAAGATGATGTACCAAGAGAGGTGATGAATTCACCTGGATGGCTGCCCATTATCACTTCGAGTGTTAACACACCAAAGCTATAGACATCACATTTTTCCGTCAACCTCATCGTGTAAGCCAACTCTACAAGAGGAAAAAAAATAAATAAACGACCATCCACAAATGTGAGTGAATGAAAAGATCTAAAGAGACATAAAAATTAATATTTAGAGGTAGAGAGAATTACCAGGAGCCAAATAACCAAAAGTTCCGGCGGGTGTAGTCCAGTTGGAGGAATTTGAATTCAAAACTCTCGCAATACCGAAGTCAGCAACACAAGCATCATATTCCGAGTTCAGCAAAATATTCTTGCTTGAGATATCTCGATGAATTAATGGTGGTGTGCAACCATGATGCATATGTGACAAAGCACTAGCTAAACTTCTAATGATATTTATCCTCTTGATCCAATCCAACCTAGCGGCTTCTTCCTCATTGCTCAATAACTTCACTATGCTCCCTCTCTCGAGATATTCATAAATTAAGAATGAGTGTCGAGCATGGGAACAAATTCCGTAAAGTTTCACAATGTTCCGATGTCTCAGTTCAGTCAAAGCATGTATCTCAGCTGAAAACGACCTTAGATCGATTTGTTCATCATCCTCTCTTGAATGAAACTTCTTCACAGCCACTACTTGCCCAGTTGACAAGACAGCCTTGTAGACACTTCCAAAACCTCCAACACCAATGCAGTGTTTGTCATTGAACCCCTCTGTGGCTACAATGATTTCTTCATACACATTATTACCATCAAAATCCCATATACGAAATAAATCATCATTGATGAGCTCTGTTGTCTGAACCTCGTTTTCCCTCCTTTTCTTGTAAAATACATAATATATTCCGATCATTGCAAACATAAGAGACAACCCCCCTCCAACGCAACCTAAGAAGATTTTCTGTCTTCTCATTGTGCCAGCCTTTTTTTTGTTTGAAAAATCACACTTTTGCAAAGCAGTAATGTTTCCACACAAGCCTTTGTTATGCTCAAATTGTTCTCTTAATGCATCTTTAAAAGCTTTGGTCTCGGGCACACGACCTTCAAGGTCATTGTAAGAAACATCAATAGACGTTAAAGCAGTCATACTTTCAAATGAATGAGGAATGGAACCAATGAGCATGTTATGTGACAAATTCAACTTTTCCAGATACTTCAACATGCCTAACCCTGACGGTATCTCCCCATCAAACATATTTTGGCTGAGATCAAGCACCTCTTGGAGAGAAATCATATTGCTTAATTCAAATGGAATGATTCCACTGAATTTGTTATTTCTCAAACTCAAGTACAACAACTTAGAACAATCGCCAATCTCTTTTGGTATCACTCCACTCAGGTTGTTCGTAGACAAGTCTAAACTGTCCAAACCATTTAACCTTCCAAGTTCTTTTGGCAGATTTCCATCAAGATTGTTACCACTCAAATTGAGTGTTAACAAAGATGTCAACTTTCCTAATTCCCTTGGGATACCTCCTATGAAATTATTCATTGAGATATCAAGATTTCCAAGCCTTTTCAAGCCTCCCAACCCATTAGGAATCCTACCTGTGATGTTGTTATTTGAGATTTTGAGATTTGTAAGACTTTTGAATCCACTCCAATTATTTTGGAGCTCGCCATACAAGTTGTTGTTACTCAAATCGATGAAATTGAGTTTTGGGTATGTGCCGAAGACATCTGATATGTTTCCATGGAGTTTGTTTCCATCAAGTCTGAGTCTAAACAAGTTTTTGCAATTTTTCAAACTCTTTGGGATGGGACCACTGAAATTAATGGAACTAGCAGTGAAATTTTGAAGTACTCCACCACCACATAGTAGTTTTGGCAAATGACCAGATAATTGATTTTTGCTAATGCTGAGCTCAAGCAATTTTAGGTTACCTAATTCTAATGGAATGGATCCAGAAAGTTGATTTTCATTAAGATATAGACTGGTTAGGTTTTGTAAATTCCCTAAAGAAGGCGGGATTGGACCGGTGAAATGATTGGTTGACAACACTAAATCCATCAGAGATTTCAAGTTTCCTAATTCTAATGGAATGGATCCAGAAAGTTGATTTTCATAAAGGTATAGAGTGGTTAGGTTTTGTAAATTTCCTAAAGAAGGCGGGATTGGACCGGTGAAATGATTGGTTGACAAGTGTAAATCCATCAAAGATTTCAAGTTTCCTAATTCTAATGGAATGGATCCAGAAAGTTGATTTGTATGAAGGTATAGAGTGGTTAGGTTTTGTAAATTTCCTAAAGAAGGTGGGATTGGACCGGTGAAATGATTGATTGACAAATAATATTATATTTTGAAGTGTACCTCTCAAACCCATGCTTAATACGTTCAATTCGACAATCCTTCCCATCTCGTTGCAAGATATTCCATTCCAAGTATTACAATGAGAAGAATAATTAGAAGAAGAATGCAGAACCCACGAAGATAGGTTGGAATGAACTCCACCATCAAGACTGTTTTTCCACTTGAGCAGGGCCTTGGCTTCTTCAAAAGGGGTAGTGGTAGTAGTAGTAGAAGGATAACAGTTAACACGGAAGAAAGAAAGCAAGAGCGAAAGTAGTAAGACAAGGAAAGAGAGCAGTTTGTTTATGTGAGATGGAGCCATGCCTTTTTTTCTCTATATGTTATATATGGTTAAAAGATGCATGGTGCTCTATTTATAAGGTATTGTATGTATTTTACAATATTTGCCTACAATATTTGATTTGATTCTTCTTTAATTTACAAATAATATTATATTTTGATTATTTTGCACGGCAATGAATCGTTTATGACTTTGTAGTCAAGGTCTACCCGTTTCTTAAGTGGAGTACTGGCTCCACACACTTTGATTTGCATTGACTTAAGTGGACTTGACTTCGACTCTTACAAATGCAAAGAAAACATAGCACCAAGATAAGATCACTAACACATTATTTAGAGAATTAAATTCACAAATGATAACATCTTTTGATTATTTTGAAAAGCAATGAATAGTTTAATTCCACTACTAGTTTTGTATTGCGGATTGTCCGGAAAAAAAAAACATGCAAATTTCAACCAACATGCAAGGAAATTTCCATAGATGAGCCATCTAATTTCAACCCACAAGCAAATTTTAAGAGGAATGTGATGCGCAGGCTATGTGTTTGTAAAATAAGAAATTACCATACTGATTTGTAAACCCAGATTCTGAGCTCGGCCTGTTGTACAATGACAATGCAGGTCTGTTCAGACAAGTTGGGAACATCACCAGCTGATTTGCTAGCTAAGAGGTCTCTTAGCGCTCGTTCCGCAATCTTTGAAAAACCGAAAAGGAATTTCGGAAACAGTAGATTTCTGAGAAAGAAGAAAAACCAAAGTAAAAAGCAAGAAAATAAAACTTCATCGAAAATGCATTTTTGAGCTTTTTGGGAATTCTTTTTTTTATTTTTAACTGGTGGTTGCTGAACGTGCTTATCACTTTCCTACTTCCAGAAAGATAAGAAATGCATTTCTGAGCTCGGCCTGATGTTGTACAATGACAATGCAGGTTTTTAATTCCTCCTTCCTCTTCATCTCTAAGAAAGAGTCTAGGTCTGTAGATGTGGTTTTGCTTTTACCTATGGAAGCCAATGATTGTGCTCTTCCATCCAATCTAGCTAACATTTGATTGTGCCCTTTGAGAGTGACATTTTACGTCATGCACTTCATCTAATCCAGCAACCAGCAACTATACAAATCATCTGCTTCCTTAACATAACTCAGTGGAAGAAGTCATGTATAACAACCAAAGTTGGTGCCAGAATGAACAAAAATTCTTTCTCAGTTGCATGGTTTAAAACTGTTTCTTTTTTTTTTTTAATTAGAGAGTGGAGTACTGGCTCCACACACTTTGATTTGCATGGTTTAAAACTGTTTCTTTTTTTTTTTGTTAGTCAGAGAGCGGAGTACTGGCTCCACACACTTTGATTTGGATTGACTTAAGTGGACTTGACTTCGACTCTTACAAATGCAAAGAAAACATAGCACCAAGATAAGATCACTAACACATTATTTAGAGAATTAAATTCACAAATGATAACATCTTTTGATTATTTTGGAAAGCAATGAATAGTTTAATTCCACTACTTAAGTGGCACTTTATTACCCGCCTCCATTTGGTGAACCATTAGAAACTGAAGTTTTTTTCATCAAATAGGTATCAAATCTGCTGAGGTTGCCCATCAAATTTGGTGAACCACTTTACTAATGAAATTAAAAAATGAAGAGCCTTGAGTACAACTAGTCCTCAAATGAAGTTGATAGTACATATAGTTGGAAAGCAAAAGTCATTGGTCAGAGGCAAAATTACCAAAACATAAATATGAAAAAGCACAGTGAGAACTACTTCGAATTGTGCAAACAGTTTTGCGTGTTAGGAGAAGAAGATGTGAAGATGTCAAATTTTATTACGAGGGAGATTTCAATTATGGACATTTTTCAATTATAATGTAGCAAATTATGTTAGTCTTCATAGTTGAAGAAACTACGTGCAATTGTAATATAGAATTTTTGCTTTCACTTTTTTTAAATAGTTGGTACTACTTCAATATGATGAATTTTTTACAGACATTTCTAATTTTGTCTTTGTTTTAATACTCCACTTCATTAAGTTTTTGAATTAAGTACAATATACAACATTTTAGGCAACTACATATACCAACACTTATCAAGATGGAGAAGAGATTATAAAGTAAATGAAATTACATTTTCAAGATATTCAAACTTAGAAAATTATAATAAGACTTTGAAGAGGTTGATAACCAAGCAAAATGAATAAAGGTAATTTGATAATTTAAATTATTTTTTCACCTTAAGAGTGATAACATAAACAAGGTTTTGGAGGAAAAAAAACTGAAAAGCGCCTATAAAAGTTGGAGGAGGGAGTATGTTTTTTTCAGTTGTTATTTCTCTATATATAATTTACTCAATATGGATAATTTTCCGGTAAAAGTTAAAAACAACAAGTATCAATTAAACCAATGTTTATTTTCCAGAATAACCCGTGCTACCATAGCACGAGCTCCGCCGCTAGACGTACATCGTCTATGTGTTTTTAATTCTGTTGAAAACTAGGGGAATAAAAAATAAACCACATCAACTTACACTAATAACTGCATTTTTCCCATGGTTTTGCTAAAACGACACAACTAGGATATCCCGAACTGAACTTGTTCGCCATTATTGAACATAGTTCTACACTTCTACTTGGCCAAAAAGAAAAAGAAAAAAAAGGTTCCATAGCAGCAACATGTACCAGTAACTTCTGGTGGATATTTTGAAAAGAAAAAAAAAACTTCTGATGGATATTGATTATCTCCACTTGCTTCAGAGTGTTTTGATTGTTGTATTATTGGCCCTTGCAATATAATAATCTACCACATCTAACATTATTCTTAAGATGTAACTAGAGGAACTACAAACAATATGTTGAAGCAATCTGTGGTTGTTACAATGATTGTTGAGCAACCTAAACATTGCCCAAGCAATCTGATCAGGCATCTCCTGCAACTGTATCGTCTACAAGTGTATTTGAAATTGGAGTATTGAACTAATTGAAACACGTGTTCTTGTCGCTCCCCTTTCCTCCAAACTGTTTCACCATACTGCAAAACATTGCCAGTTACTCCATTGTATTCTACGCCATCGCTGTTGTGCTTGGTAACGAACCAATTGTAGCTTTAACTTGCTGCATAATAAGAAGAAAAAATGAAATTTTATAGATAATAGTGCAACATAACTTGCAATAACTTTATTCAAAATTATAGAAGACTTTGTGTTCTAAGTTTAGAAATGATCATAATAATAATAATAATAAGGATAAGGTAAGGGCAAAGCTATTTGTAGTCTGTTCTCGAGCAAGTACTAGCATAGTAGCATCGCACTGGTCGTTACCAAACAACTAGCATCGCCAATCAGATCAAAAGGAGTGTAACAAAACTACAACAATCTTTAGAGGCAGAGTATTATCAGTGGCTAAATAACCAAATGTTCCAGCAAAATTATACAACAATATTACTCTACAACAAGCTTAGTAGCTTACAACACTCACTCGAGAAGTAGAACAAAAAATAGCACAAAGTACAGGCAAAAACAATCAAATATCTTCCCTCAACAATTGTCCAACTGTTATCATGTCGAATGCATCGATAAAAGATACTCTACAACTTGATAGTTCATGAGAAACAGAATACATTGTGGGCCGAGATTCAGGACTAGTCTTTAAGCACGCAAGGGCCAGTTTTGCAACAGTAACAACTTCTTTTAGGATGTCTGCAACAGGTGGTGGGAGACGTTTGTCCAACATATCAACCAACAAAACATTGTCTCCAACTGTGGAAGATGATGTAGCAAGAGAGGTGATGAATTCACCTGGATGGCAACCCATTATAACTTCGAGTGTTAACACACCAAAGCTATAGACATCGCATTTTTTCGTCAACCTCATCGTGTAAGCCAACTCTACAAGAGGAAATAAATAAATAAACGACCATCCACAAATGTGAGTGAATGAAAAGATCTAAAGAGACATAAAAATTAATATTTAGAGGTAGAGAGAATTACCAGGAGCCAAATAACCAAAAGTTCCGGCGGGTGTAGTCCAGTTGGAGGAATTTGAATTCAAAACTTTCGCAATACCGAAGTCAGCAACACAAGCATCATATTCCAAGTTCAGCAAAATGTTCTTGCTTGAGATATCTCGATGAATTAATGGTGGTGTGCAACCATGATGCATATGTGACAAAGCACTAGCTACACTTCTAATGATATTTATCCTCTTGATCCAATCCAACCTAGTGGCTTCTTCCTCATTGCTCAATAACTTCACTATGCTCCCTCTCTCGAGATACTCATAAATTAAGAATGAGTGTCGAGCATGGGAACAAATTCCGTAAAGTTTGACAATGTTCCGATGTCTCAGTTCAGTCAAAGCATGTATCTCAGCTGAAAACGACCTTAGATCGATTTGTTCATCATCCTCTCTTGAATGAAACTTCTTCACAGCCACTACTTGCCCAGTTGACAAGACAGCCTTGTAGACACTTCCAAAACCTCCAACACCAATGCAGTGTTTGTCATTGAACCCCTCTGTGGCTACAATGATTTCTTCATACACATTATTACCATCAAAATCCCATATACGAAATAAATCATCATTGATGAGCTCTGTTGTCTGAACCTCGTTGTCCCTCATTTTCTTGTAAAATACATAATATATTCCGATCATTGCAAACATAAGAGACAACCCCCCTCCAACGCAACCTAAGAAGATTTTCAGTCTTCTCTTTGTGCCACCTTTTTTTTTGTTTGAAAAATCACACTTTTGCAAAGCAGTAATGTTTCCACACAAGCCTTTGTTATGCTCAAATTGTTCTCTTAATGCATCTTTAAAAGCTTTGGTCTCGGGCACACGGCCTTCAAGGTCATTGTAAGAAACATCAATAGACGTTAAAGCAGTCATACTTTCAAATGAATGAGGAATGGAACCAATGAGCATGTTATGTGACAAATTCAACTTTTCCAGATACTTCAACATGCCTAACCCTGATGGTATCTCCCCATCAAACATATTTTGGCTGAGATCAAGCACCTCTTGGAGAGAAATCATATTGCTTAATTCAGATGGAATGATTCCACTGAATTTGTTATTTCTCAAACTCAAGTACAACAACTTAGAACAATCGCCAATCTCTTTTGGTATCACTCCACTCAGGTTGTTAGTAGACAAGTCTAAACTGTCCAAACCATTTAACCTTCCAAGTTCTTTTGGCAGATTTCCATCAAGATTGTTACCACTCAAATTGAGTGTTAACAAAGATGTCAACTTACCTAATTCCCTTGGGATACCTCCTATGAAATTATTCATTGAGATATCAAGATTTCCAAGCCTTTTCAAGCTTCCCAACCCATTAGGAATCCTACTTGTGATGTTGTTATTTGAGATTTTGAGATTTGTAAGACTTTTGAATCCACTCCAATTATTTTGGAGCTCGCCATACAAGTTGTTGTTACTCAAATCAATGAAATTGAGTTTTGGGTATGTGCCGAAGACATCTGATATGTTTCCATGGAGTTTGTTTCCATCAAGTCTGAGTCTAAACAAGTTTTTGCAATTTTTCAAACTCTTTGGGATGGGACCATTGAAATTATTGGAACTAGCAGTGAAATTTTGAAGTACTCCACCACCACATAGTAGTTTTGGCAAATGACCAGATAATTGATTGTTACTAATGATGAGCTCAAGCAATTTTAGGTTACCTAATTCTAATGGAATGGATCCAGAAAGTTGATTTTCACTAAGATATAGATTGGTTAGGTTTTGTAAATTTCCTAAAGAAGGCGGGATTGGACCGGTGAAATGATTGGCTGACAACTGTAAATCCATCAGAGATTTCAAGTTTCCTAATTCTAATGGAATGGATCCAGAAAGTTGATTTGTAAAAAGGTATAGAGTGGTTAGGTTTTGTAAATTTCCTAGAGAAGGCGGGATTGGGCCGGTTAAAAAATTGGTTGACAACACTAAATCCATCAGGGATTTCAAGTTTCCTAATTCTAATGGAATGGATCCAGAAAGTTGATTTTCACTAAGATGTAGAGTGGTTAGCTTTTGTAAATTTCCTAAAGAAGGCGGGATTAGACCGGTGAAATTATTTCTTGACAACACTAAATCCATCAAAGATTTCAAGTTTCCTAATTCTAATGGAATGGATCCAGAAAGTTGATTTGTATGAAGGTATAGAGTGGTTAGGTTTTGTAAATTTCCTAAAGAAGGCGGGATTGGACCAGTGAAATGATTGGCTGACAACACTACTTCGCTTACTTTGGACAAATTTCCTAATTCCACTGGAATGCAACCTTTGAAACTATTGTGAGAAAGATAAAGGAATTGAAGATATGGTAATTGACCAATCTCCGATGGAATATGTCCAGAAAAATGATTGTCAAAAAAACTAATAAAAGTGAGTTGGGAAAGGTTAGCAATATGGACTGGGATGGTTCCATAAAAAGAATTTCTTTTGAGATTTAAAATGCCTATATTACCAAGGAATGAGAATGGAAAGTTTTGAAGTGTACCTCTCAAACCCATGCTTGATACGTTCAATTTGACAATCCTTCCCATGTTGTTGCAGGATATTCCATTCCAAGTATTACAATGAGAAGAATAATTAGAAGAAGAATGTAGAACCCATGAAGATAGGTTGAAATGAACTCCACCATCAAGACTGTTTTTCCACTTGAGCAGGGCCTTGGCTTCTTCAAAAGGGGTGGTGGTAGTAGTACTAGAAGGATAACACTTAACATGGAAGGAAGAAAGCAAGATCAGAGAAAGTTGTAAGGCAAGGAAAGAGAGAAGTTTGTTTATGTGAGATGGAGCCATGGTTTTTTTTCTCTCTCAATTATGCTGCTGATCTCTATATGTTATATATGGTTAATTAAAAGATGCATGGTGCTCTATTTATAAGGTATTTTATGCATTTTATTTAACTCGACCTAAGAAGACTTGACTTGCGTGTTTTAAGAATGACTTTGTTGAAGGACTTTGTAGTAGTCAAGGTCCATCCGTTTGTTATGGTTCACTGAGAAATATATACAAATGATAGAAAAGTTGTTTTTGGTTCACTGAGAAATATATACAAATGATAGAAAAGTTGTTTTTGGCGCAAAAGTTCTCCAATGTGTTGGGCCTACGATGTTGTGGTTACCTACAATGTAGACTGATTTGAGAATTAGAGATCCCACAATGTGATATTTTTGTATTGAAGGAATTAACTTCAGTTTTCGTTTTAACATAACTCAGTGGAAGAAGTCATGTATAACAACCAAAGTTGGTGCCAGAATGAACAAAAATTGTTTAAAACTGTTTCTTTTTTTTTGTTAGTCAGAGAGTGGAGTACTGGCTCCACACACTTTGATTTGCATTGACTTAAGTGGACTTGACTTTGACTCTTACAAATGCAAAGAAAACATGGCACCAAGATAAGATCACTAACACATTATTTTAGAGAATTTAATTGACAAATGATAACATCTTTTGATTATTTTGGAAAGCAATGAATAGTTTAATTCCACTACTAGTTTTTACGTCATGCACTTCATCAGTTCAGGTAACACTGCGCTATCTATCCTTACCAGTTACCAATTAAATGTGCCATCAAAATAAACCTACTTGTCAAAGGACCAAACCCTAACCATTAACCAACCACTTGACCCTGGGTTGCAACTTGCAACTACTTATTTGTTGTTGGGGACTATCTGTTGTGTAGTGGAATTGGGCGATACTCTTACAAGCCATGTAACCTTTTCCTTTTATCAAGAGTCCAGACATAAAGGAGCAAGCATTTACCTCACATTTGCCCAAGAGCCCAAGCATAAAAAGTGAACACAATACCTCCATGACCATGATGAGATATTTTCTTTTGCTTTTGATAGGTGAATGAGTAACTTTCTGGGAGCTCAACTTTTTTCTTTATCTATTTCTCAATTTTTGTTCTCTGAATATCCTATCAACCATGGGAAGTTTATTCTCGATTATTCTTATAAACTTTCATTTTACAATAGGAGTGTTTTCTTTGTCCATAATCATCTGCATTTCAAACTCTACAAGACAATTTACCAACTAATATAAATATATATACATGATTAGCAAACCCAGAGCTCCAAGTCTATAATACCCAAAGCATCCTTCTAAAATTAGACTACAGAGATTATACATTCAACATGCCAGATACTTTTAGTTTTGAGTCAGTAATGAAGAGCAACCTAGTATTAGTTGGGAAGAGGAGGGCTTGCATTACATAAAGCTAAACGCAGTTGAAAACAAAAAAATTTTGTAAGGAAAAATCACCCTATACAGATTGTTTCTGAGCACTAAGAATTTTCAATTACTTATAGTTTCTGCAGGACTCAATTTCACCTGAATCTGCATGAATGGAAACTTACAACTTCTAATTCAACCAAATATTTTCCCAAAGTCCAAATGATGAGGATCTCTCGAATTATCCCAACTATTGGAAAAGAAGAAATATATGCCTGAAAGGAGGATAATGACTGTATATACTCAGGATACTTTCAGAGTTCCTGTAGTATGCTTGTAATATACCCTGTAGTATGCTTGTAATATATTCTTCTCTGCATTCTTTGTTAACCCATCCCTCATTCCGGAATTTGCCATTATCTTCAAACAAATACAACTGCTTGAAAAATATGGAATTTCTTATGCAGCGAGGAAAGTTAGAAGTGGACACTGAACAAAGACTGGTAATGGCTAATGAACAATGCGTGATCACCTAGGTCTTCAACAGCAGTCACCCAACCAGATGTATGATCTATTTTCTCAACCGTGATGTCCATAGGCCTGTCCGAAAAGAACCGGTTATCATCCTCATGAAACAATATTAGTAAGTCACCTGAAGATTCCACCAGATATTTTGGTATATCATGCGTTGAGGTGCTTGAATTTATAAGCTCAATTGTTTTAATGAATGGAGTGGCAGCTAGAAATATGATCAAGTCCATCAATTAACACAATAGCATTACTCACTAACGCATAAAATTTCCCATCATAGTAAGTAAGATCGTTGTATATAAGGTTGCTAGCTAGAGTTGTTTATAACGATCCATTTCCTGTCTTTTCTAAGTCTACAAAAGAACAATGATGTTTCTTTTGGGGATGGATTTTTTAATTTAAGTTTCTTTTTTTTCTGGTGGATATCCTCAACTCTAAGTTTTTTCATTTTTTCGTCGATATCATCATAAACTCCAAATATGCCTACTACCACAGAAAGATCAGAAGACATACAAAGGACTAATGAAAAGACAATCATATCTTTCAAACGTTTGGCTTACATTTTGCCATCTTGTCTGTAGCTCCCATAGAACTTGTCTTCTTCCAAAAGTATGAGCAACAGAGGTAGAATCCACCTTCATCCATACTTTAAGCCATCCCCTCTTGATTGACATCTCAGCACCTGCCACGACCGCTGAGCATTCCTCCATGAAGCTTGTTGAATAACCAATATTTCTCACTAGAGCTCCTAAGACCTCTGCCTTGTGATTCCTGTAGATAGCCCCAACCCCTGCAATACCTGGATTAACTTTGCAGGCACCATCCGAGTTCATTTTAAAGAAGGATTCTGATAGTGGATACCACCTACATTCCTTAACATAATGTTGTTTCGCTGTCAACTGTATAATCAATAACAGTAAACAGTGCTATTTTTGCTGGGTTTATAGACTATTTCAGAAGACTCTAATGTCCCAAGTCCCAACTCTTCCATATACTTCCCAGTGTGCTTGTCAGGTTAGTAAATATACAAGGAAAAGTGTTTAGCTTTGATTTCTAAAGACTGATCCATGTACTAATTATCAAAGGCCCCATGGACAACGACAGTACTAAAGTAAAACGACTTTCTAATTGAGATCTTGGGCGTTCCCAATTAACATGTATGACATATGGATGGGAGGTATAAGCTACATATGGAAGTAATTTTCGGTACGAAAAAAACTTCATCAACGTAGCAGACAATTTACACGAGTAAGATAAGTAGTGATGTAGGTTGAAAATTATCTCGATGAAACTGTTTTTTTATGAGAAGCAAGTAACCATCAATGAATTTGTCTTTCTTGCATTCCAATATAAACTTAAAGTAACTGAGGAAAAACATGAGCCAAAAATTTTCTATTAAGATTTTTCATATTTCATGAATATAATGGCCTCCCTTGAGAGCAAAACACACAACGTTTCATGTATGATACAATACAAAATGATAAATTTTAATTAACTATAAACATTTGATCATTCAAATAAAGTTTCAGCAATAAACAAAATGATAAACTTTAATTATCTCATTAATACTTAATGAAAATACAACAAGCTCACAGATTTGCAGATTCGGCACTCACAAGTGAAACACAACATTGCTCAAAGTAGAACCAAAACAATCAGACATCTTCACTCAGCAGTTTTCCAACTGTGATCATTTCGACTGACTCACCAACAGATAGCCTGCAAGTCAATAGTTCATGAGAAATAGAGTCCATTGTCGGCCGAGATTCAGGCCGAGTTTTTAAGCATGCAAAAGCCAATTTCACAACTAAGACAACTTCTTTTAGGATCTCTACATTGGGTGGTTCAAGACGTTTGTCTAGTGTATCAATCAACAGAACATTGGCTGCCCCTGACGAAGATAACTTGCGGCTTGTTAGAGCTAGATCATGAGACACGAATTCCATTGTCAGCCTTGATTCTCGACTAGCATTCAAACATGTTGATACTATTTTCGCAACTAATATATCCATCAACAATATATTCGTTTTTGATTATCTGCGCAAACGTGGTGATGAATTCATGTGAATGGTTTCCCATTATTACTTCGAATGTCAGAACTCCAAAACTATGTACGTCTCATTTTTCTGTCAACCTCATTGTGTATGCAAGCTTGGTAAACAAAATATGGTTGAATTTAAATGTTTTTTATTGTACCTTAATTGAATGTGGAATAGAGACCTTAGTGTTCATTACGAAACGGAAAACCAACACGTTCATTACTTCAGTAATGACGACAACTCAGTTAATGATCTCAAGTTTTCATTTTTCTGGTGGAATAGAACCCAAAAGTTGATTCTGAAAGAGAAATTAATTTCAAGTTTCCTATTTTTATAGGAATGGAACCATAAAGTGTGTTATGATAAAGGTACAACAAGGTAAGTTTTAGTCATGTTACGGTAACTCTGATTTGCAGAAAGATAGATGAAATTAAGTTGGGAAAGGTTGGCAACATGGAGAAAGGCTAAATAACCAAATGTTCCAGCAAAATTATACAACAATATTACACTACAACAAGCTTAGTAGCTTACAACACTCACTCGAGAAGTAGAACACAAAATAGCACAAAGTACAGGCAAAAACAATCAGATATCTTCCCTCAACAATTGTCCAACTGTTATCATGTCGAATGAATCAACAAAAGATACTCTGCAACTTGATAGTTCATGAGAAACAGAATACATTGTGGGCCGAGATTCAGGACTAGTCTTTAAGCAGCCAAGGGCCAGTTTTGCAACAGTAACAACTTCTTTTAGGATGTCTGCAACGGGTGGTGGGAGACGTTTGTCCAAGATATCAACCAACAAAACATTGTCTCCAACTGCGGAAGATGATGTAGCAAGAGAGGTGATGAATTCACCTGGATGGCTGCCCATTATCACTTCGAGTGTTAACACACCAAAGCTATAGACATCGCATTTTTCCGTCAACCTCATCGTGTAAGCCAACTCTACAAGAGGAAAAAAATAAATAAACGACCATCCACAAATGTGAGTGAATGAAAAGATCTAAAGAGACAAAAAAATTAATATTTAGAGGTAGGGAGAATTACCAGGAGCCAAATAACCAAAAGTTTCGGCGGGTGTAGTCCAGTTGGAGGAATTTGAATTCAAAACTCTTGCAATACCGAAGTCAGCAACACAAGCATCATATTCCGAGTTCAGCAAAATGTTCTTGCTTGAGATATCTCGATGAATTAATGGTGGTGTGCAACCATGATGCATATGTGACAAAGCACTAGCTACACTTCTAATGATATTTATCCTCTTGATCCAATCCAACCTAGCGGCTTCTTCCTCATTGCTCAATAACTTCACTATGCTCCCTCTCTCGAGATACTCATAAATTAAGAATGAGTGTCGAGCATGGGAACAAATTCCGTAAAGTTTCACAATGTTCCGATGTCTCAGTTCAGTCAAAGCATGTATCTCAGCTGAAAACGACCTTAGATCGATTTGTTCAACATCCTCTCTTGAATGAAACTTCTTCATAGCCACTACTTGCCCAGTTGACAAGACAGCCTTGTAGACACTTCCAAAACCTCCAACACCAATGCAATGTTTGTCATTGAACCCCTCGGTTGCTACAATGATGTCTTCATACACATTATTACCATCAAAATCCCAAATGCGAAATAAATCATCATTGATGAACTCTATTGTCTGAACCTCGTTGAACCTCCTTTTCTTGAAAAATACAAAATATATTCCAAGAATTGCAAAAAAAAAGACAAGCCCCCTCCAACGCAACCTAAGAAGATTTTCGCTCTTCTCTTTGTGCCACCCTTTTTTTTGTTTGAAAAATCACACTTTTGCAAAGCAGTAATGTTTCCACACAAGCCTTTGTTATGCTCAAATTGTTCTCTTAATGCATCTTTAAAAGCTTTGGTCTTGGGCACACGACCTTCAAGGTCATTGTAAGATACATCAATAGACGTTAAAGCAGTCATACCTTCAAATGAATGAGGAATGGAACCAATGAGATGTTATGTGACAAATTCAACTTTTCCAGATACTTCAACATGCCTAACCCTGACGGTATCTCCCCATCAAACATATTTTGGCTGAGATCAAGCACCTCTTGGAGAGAAATCAGATTGCTTAATTCAGATGGAATGATTCCACTGAATTTGTTATTTCTCAAACTCAAGTACAACAACTTAGAACAATTGCCAATCTCTTTTGGTATCACTCCACTCAGGTTGTTCGTAGACAAGTCTAAACTGTCCAAACCATTTAACCTTCCAAGTTCTTTTGGCAGATTTCCATCAAGATTGTTAGCACTCAAATTGAGTGTTAACAAAGATGTCAACTTTCCTAATTCCCTTGGGATACCTCCTATGAAATTATTCATTGAGATATCAAGATATCCAAGCCTTTTCAAGCTTCCCAACCCATTAGGAATCCTACTTGTGATGTTGTTATTTGAGATTTTGAGATTTGTAAGACTTTTGAATCCACTCCAATTATTTTGGAGCTTGCCATACAAGTTGTTGTTACTCAAATCGATGAAATTGAGTTTTGGGTATGTGCCGAAGACATCTGATATGTTTCCATGGAGTTTGTTTCCATCAAGTCTGAGTCTAAACAAGTTTTTGCAATTTTTCAAACTCTTTGGATGGGACCACTGAAACTATTGGAATTAGCAGTGAAAAGTTGAAGTACTCCCCGACGACATAGTAATTTTGGCAAACGACCTGATAAGTTATTGTAACTTACGCCGAGCTCAAGCAATTTAAGTTTTGTTATTTCTTGAGGGAGGGGACCAGTGAAATTATTACGAAGCAGTGATAATCTGGTAAGTGATTTTAAGTTTCCTAATTCTAATGGAATGGATCCGGAAAGTTGATTTGTATGAAGGTATAGAGTGGTTAGGTTTTGTTAATTTCCTAAAGAAGGCAGGATTGGACCGGTTAAAAAATTGGTTGACAACACTAAATCCATCAAAGATTTCAAGTTTCCTAATTCTAATGGAATGGATCCAGAAAATTGATTTGTATGAAGGTATAGAGTGGTTAGGTTTTGTAAATTTCCTAAAGAAGGTGGGATTGGACCGGTGAAATGATTGATTGACAACTGTAAATCCATCAAAGATTTCAAGTTTCCTAATTCTAATGGAATGGATCCAGAAAGTTGATTTTCATAAAGGTATAGAGTGGTTAGGTTTTGTAAATTTCCTAAAGAAGGCGGGATTGGACCGGTGAAATGATTGGTTGACAACTCTAAA
This sequence comes from Aquilegia eximia, assembly GCA_023053565.1. NCBI lineage: Eukaryota > Viridiplantae > Streptophyta > Magnoliopsida > Ranunculales > Ranunculaceae > Aquilegia > Aquilegia eximia. The sequence continues at coordinate 22,027,717 of JALIGU010000005.1, forward strand.
TTCATCAAAGATTTCAAGTTTCCTAATTCTAATGGAATAGATCCAGAAAGTTGATTTTCATAAAGGTATAGAGTGGTTAGGTTTTGTAAATTTCCTAAAGAAGGCGGGATTGGACCAGTGAAATGATTGGTTGACAACTCTAAATCCATCAAAGATTTCAAGTTTCCTAATTCTAATGGAATGGATCCAGAAAGTTGATTTTCATAAAGGTATAGAGTGGTTAGGTTTTGTAAATTTTCTAAAGAAGGCGGGATTGGACCGGTGAAATGATTGGTTGACAACTCTAAATCCATCAAAGATTTCAAGTTTCCTAATTCTAATGGAATGGATCTAGAAAGTTGATTTTCATAAAGATATAAAACTGTTAATTTTGTCAAATTACCAAAGGAAGAAGGAATTGAACCACTTAGTTGATTTCCATAGAGGGTCAACCACATTATTCTAGTCAAATTACCTATACTGTCAGGTATTGGACCTGTTAAAAGGTTTCCGAATATTGTAACTTCGCTTACTTTGGACAAATTTCCTAATTCCACTGGAATGCAACCTTTGAAACTATTTTGAGAAAGATAAAGGAATTGAAGATTTGATAATTGACCAATCTCCGATGGAATATGTCCAGAAAAATGATTGTCAAAAAAACTAATAATAGTGAGTTGGGAAAGGTTAGCAATATGGACTGGGATGGTTCCATAAAATGAATTACTACTGAGATTTAAAACGCCTATATTGCCAAGGAATGAGAAAGGAAAGTTTTGAAGTGTACCTCTCAGACCCATGCTCGATACATTTAATTTGACAATCCTTCCCATCTCGTTGCAGGATATTCCATTCCAAGTATTACAATGAGAAGAATAAATAGAAGAAGAACGTAAAACCCATGAAGATAGGTTGGAATGAACTCCACCATCAAGACTGTTTTTCCACTTGAGCAGGGCCTTGGCTTCTTCAAAAGGGGTAGTGGTAGTAGTAGTAGAAGGATATATAACAGTTAACACGGAAGAAAGAAAGCAAGAGCGAAAGTAGTAAGACAAGGAAAGAGAGCAGTTTGTTTATGTGAGATGGAGCCATGCCTTTTTTTTCTCTATATGTTATATATGGTTAAAAGATGCATGGTGCTCTATTTATAAGGTATTGTATGTATTTTACAATATTTGCCTACAATATTTGATTTGATTCTTCTTTAATTTTCGTCCATAAATTTGAAACCATTCAATCTTAAAGGGAAGCTGAGAGTGAAGTTTTGGCCCCAAACACTTTTAACTCGACCTAAGAAGACTTGACTTGAATATTAATTTACAAATAATATTATATTTTGATTATTTTGTATTGCAATGAATCGTTTATGACTTTGTAGTTAAGGTCTACCCGTTTGTTATGGTTCACTGACAAATAAATATAGATCAAGACATCGATAGAAGTTGTTTTTAGCGCAAAAGTTCCACAAGGTGTTGGGCCTGTGATGTTGTTGTTGTTACACTCAGATGTTGTAAGTAAATTTACAAATGAAATGATCGTCTATTACAAGGAAAAGTGTTTAGCAGCTTTGCCTATTAAAGAATGATCCATGTACTAATTATCAGAGCTCAATGAACAATGACACTACTAAAGTAAAACAACATCCTAATTGAGGTCTTGGGCGTTCCCGATTAACATGTATGACATATATATGGATGGGATATCCGGAGTATTATATATTTATATATAGCATTCCTCCTGACAATAATGGAGGTTTCAATCGAGATAATTCAAGTAAGGAAGACGTACATCACAGCTTCGACTTTGGTTTACATATTATACCTTGATGTTGCTAGCTAGAGTGCAGCTGAGGCAAGGATCAATAGGCCTATTTTGCTATTTTGTATGTAAGGGTAGCATAATAAAAAGCATGATCATCAATAAAAGTGTGTTACAGTACTTGTTAAAAAATAGTAGTGAAGAACAGGGTTGGCACAGACAAAGCCGCTGACAATTTACACATGGAAATAGGGAAAGTGTTCTTGTTAATTTGGACGATTAGCTGACGCCAAATATTGTATTGAACTATGCATATATTTGATAATTAAAATCAAGATCAAGCCTCCTAACAATTTTTTTTTTTTTTCATTTATTTGATAATTACAATTAAAATCAGAACTTTTAGGTTCAAAAATTCTTCACATTAAACGAAGTTTCAGTAATTATTGGCGATGATTTTTTTTTTTTTTTTACAAAATCAAGATCAAGCCTCCTAACAAAATGTGTTTTCTTGCATAACTACGTAGTTGAAGAGAAGGAGCTAGGGTGATGTTTTAGCTCCATACAGTACAGCTTGACCTAAGTATAGACTTGACTTAGCTTGGGTCTTCACAAATAGCAGCAGATGCAAACAAGACAGTCTCTCATTATTGACTCATTCCATTAGTATTTTCACAAAGACTATCAGTATCAGCCATTTAGCCCCATCAAATGGAGTACACATTCTAATTAATCAAGGTATTTGTCGTATTGGATGGGATGCAATAATACAATACTGCGTGCATTTCATACCCCAAAACATTGCCTTAAACATAATATAGTAGAAGTTAGAAAAGAAGAGAAGTATCGATATTCAATTTTTTCAATTTTCAAGTGTAATATTCTCATAACTTGGTTCTCTTTATATATATAGGAGACATATTATTAATGAGTAACTCGAAAGTCATGAGTTATACCAACCCAAAAGCCTTTACACTTTAATTACATGATTTGATCATGCGATCATCCAATGTATCACAACGGTCACTGATTTTATTTTTGTTCCTACGGTTATTTTAATGTTGTTGTTCTTTTTCCTCGAGCAACCAGGATGTTTTTTTGTGATAGTAGTGTTTTTTTTTTGTCAATGAAAATTAATCGACCTAACAAACTACTGTACAAGGATTTAAGGTACAAATTATTCTTAATCCACTATACTTCAAAGAATAATCACAAAAAGTAAAACCAATCAAATTTCAAAATTTTCAGCAATAAGAAATTGAAGAAATTACCTACATGAGGAGAGAGAAATCTGATCGGCTAAAGCATGGTAAACCCAAATAGTGGAACATTCTAATGAACAATAACTGAAAGGGTGATTTAGGTTTTGGTCACCACTTTTTAGTATAAATTAGGCTTTGGAGCTGGTTTTTTTTCTTTATTAGGGTTTAGAGCTGAACCGACACTTGACCCAAGTAATTGTTTATAATGGCCAAAATAGCCCTGATCAAAACTGCACAGTGTATTGGTGTGGTTAGTGATCACGTGCAGATCACATAAGTTTCAGGGGTAAACTTAGGTATTTTGAAAATATTTTCGGTTCAACCGGGTTTTTTTAGTTGTTGGTTCGAAAATGAGCTCTAAACCCTAATAAAGAAAAAAACCGGCTCCAAAGCCTAATTTATACTAAAAAGTGGTGACCAAAACCTAAATCACCCTAACTGAAATAGTCTAACTACGAAAAATAGTAAAGAACATACTCCCTCCGTCCCCTTTTTATAAGTTGATTTGCCAAATTTTTTTGTCCCACTACATAGTCCATTTCATACGGTTCAAAACAATTAATAAAATAAGTGACAAATTTACCTCTTATTAGTTGTGAAATTCCCTTAAATATAGCTAATAGCATTAAATGTACACAACAAATGAGAAAGGGTATTTTAGAAAATAATATTACAATTAAATCCAAATAAACCATTTTCCACCACTTTCTTAATATAAGTGAAAAAGACCAATCAGCCTATAAAAGAGGGGCAGAGGGAATAGTTGTTTAACATGGTAAAAGTGCAATCACCGAGAAACATCCACGATCGTCCTCACGACGATAAATAATCCACTATAATGATACAAGAGTACACTCACTAATACAGTCTTAAATTAAACCAATCACAGAAGTTAATGCTTGTAGTACTGCTTCGTGTAGTCTTCTATCTCTGCAATCACTGCAACTCCTTTACAAAATCACTCTACTCCTTGTAATAATGGTGTAGTAGTACGTAGTTGGAATGGAAAAGATGAAGGTTTCGTTTGCTTCATTGTTACAATGGAGGTAGTACAGATGATGGAATACCATAGGTTTCATTGTTGTAGAGAAACCCTAATGTAATTCCATGTTGGGCCTTGATTCCATTTCAACCCGTTACTACTAATAGGCTTGAATAACTAAAGCTCCTCTAAATCCACGAATTGTGTCAACCAAGCCATTGTGACGTGATTGACCACAACTTTGTATAGTAGACTAATTTGCTAATTCGGTTATGTTTGGTTCACAGAATTTGAATTCTGGGGTAAATAAGAAAATAGCGAAATATAAGGCCAAAACAGAATAACCAGATAGGGAAGATGGTGGAGAAAGGCCAGAGAGAAGATGGACTAATTAAGGGGTAATTAAGATCCGGACTTAGGTAGTATTATGATCAGGAATTTGTTTTTTCTTTTTTTTTTTAATTTAATCATAATAAATTTTATTGATAAGCTCAACGAATTACACAAAAGTAGAGGACAAAATGCGCTACAAACTACGCACAAGTCTTTTTTTTATTTTTATTTTCTTTTATAAAAACAAATTTTATTGATAAGCTCAACAATTTTTTTTTTTTTTTTTAAGGAAACCACTTTCCTTTTCAATAGAAGAGAAACAATATCTCCAGAATCTCAATTCATTAATTTCCAGCTAATATATAGGTAATTTGAACACTTACCACAGAATTTGGATTCACGTGAACAAAACGCAGCCAATGTCTTTGTTGGGTTCTGATCAACGTATGGGATCAGTTGGATGGAATAAGTCACAATACAATAATTCAGGCTGCGTTTGGTTCACTAGAATCTAAATTCTAGGAAAATCAGACCAAAACCTGTCATGTTGCTGTATGAATATATATTTTTAGAGTTAAGTCATGAGATCAAGTTTAATTTCTTCGCATTGAATGGAAAAGTTCTGAATTATTGCCCAATCCTTTTCTTTCTGTTTTTTTGCTCCTTACTAACTTAAGTTTTTTGCTTTAATAAGACTTATCAGCCATTCAGGCATTCAGCCCCATCAAATAAAGTAGTTTCTAGTCAAGGTCTTTGTCCTCCGATTAACTTAACGTATGGGATGGGTTGGATACTACTCTTTTGATCAAATCTTTATATATATTCATATCTACATTTCTTTCCAATTCACTACACCTTCCCATCGATCTTTATATACCTGACTATGGATTCATTATCACCTTCTTCTCATCTTTCTTCACTTATGATTCTAATACTAGTCATGGTGTCTTTGTTTGTTTCATCAACATGTTCCTCAAGGGGTACTCTTAAGAGTCTTAATAACCAATTATCAGCAGTCAAAGATGGATTTCGGATCAATATAAGACATGTTGATTCCAACAGAAATTACTCAAAACTTGAACTTCTACAACGTGGGATGGAGCGTGGTAGGCATCGGTTGGCTTGGTTGAGTTCATTGGCCACTACTTCTGATGATACAGTTCAATCTCCGGTGCATGCTGGTGAGGGTGAATTTCTTATGGAAATAGCGATTGGTACTCCACAAACTTCTTATTTGGCCATTATGGACACAGGAAGCGATTTGATATGGACACAATGCAAGCCTTGTGTTCAATGTTACATGCAACCTACACCAATTTTTGATCCTACACAATCATCATCTTTCTCTAAACTTCCATGTTCAAGTAACTTATGTAAAGCCCTTACTGACTCAAACTGTAATGATGGATGTGGATACCTGTATGGTTATGGAGACCATTCAACTACACAAGGTGTTATGGCGAGTGAAACATTCACATTTGATCAAGTCTCAGTTCCAAACATAGGGTTTGGATGTGGAAACGATAACCAAGGGATTGGCCTTGATCAAAGTGCAGGCCTAGTAGGACTCGGTCGCGGACCATTGTCCCTTGTTTCACAACTGCATACAGGGAAGTTTTCCTATTGTCTAACCTCCCTTGGTGATAGCAAAACTGGTAGTGTTTTGTTTGGGTCTCTTGCAAGTTCAGTCACTACTACAAAAATGGCCATATATCACGGTTCTTAAATTTGATATATCACTGTTGTGTATATAACCGTGATAAATGAAAAGTGCCAACTTATATATCACGGTTCCAAACAAATATCACTGTTTTGTCAGGTACGTGATAAATAAAAATAACATATATCACGGTTTCAAAACAAATATCACTGTTTAGTCTGATATGTGATAAATAAAAATATAATATATCACGATTATAAACTGGTATCACTGTTTAATTAGGTATGTGACAATGAAACAATCATATATCACGGTTATAAATTGGTATCACTGTTTAACACTTCAACTAGGTACGTGATATAGAATATTATATCATGTATAGGTATTGTGAGAATTTCCAGGACCAATACTAAAAAAATAAAAATAAATAAATAATAATATTGGAATATTACTACCAAGTACTAACTGCATATGTTTAGTGGAGCAGTTGAGCCCAACTCTACTAAACTCTCCCACAGTCCCACTTCATTAGTTCATACTTCCATTTCATCCAAAAATGGCAGAATTATTTTCTTATTTCTTCTAGCAACCATCTCTCTCAATGCTTAATGAAACATCCCCAATGGTTAGATCGATTGAAATACAGGTTATCTCTTTGCAAGGGTAAGTGTTCTCTCTTTCTCTGTATTCAACCCCAATCTTTATTTTTCCGATTAATTTTTGGTTTAGTCCCGTTAAATTGTTTCTTGTTCTGATTTAGAAATTGGGGGTTTGAGAATTAGGGCATTGAATGATTATCTTAATAACTTATTTTTTGGTGAATTGTCTTAAAAGCTTTAGCATAATTTAGAAAAAGTTAAGAAAATCTTCTTTCCCCTGATTATTTTTTGGTTATGTAACTCAACTGATTGACTTTCTTCAAGTCAAAGGTGCGAAATTTTTCATTCAATGTCTTATTAAAGGATTTCCCATCTAGTTTTGCTTCAATTGCTAGTTTTTTCAAGCTTCCAACTTGTTTGATTTATATAATGACATTAGTGCATTTATATTGTTTGCTGAAATGCCTAGATGTGATAGTATTCTAGTTGAAACTGAATGTTACGGCTAACACGCGAATACAAGTGAATGATAAAGCGTATATCTACCATTCAACCAGGTAAGAACCCTAGCTAGCTAAGTCACCTTTCATCTAAAATTATGCCTATTTGAACTTCTTCCCATATAAACTTATTTTTTATTAAAAAACTGAAGTGTTCCTAGTTATACCACAAAAATGAAGTTGTTGAATTCTTTTAAATCACTTTTCTAGTAGCATGTTTGTTTCTTGAGAATCTTTACAACCCTGATCAGCGTGCATAAGCACTATCAGGTTCAAACCAAAAGGAACCACCAAAATACAATATAAACCTAAACTTCTACTGTTGACGTAACAGTTCCTGGTAGTGTTGTTCCTGATATTGCTCAGAGTCCCTATTAATATTACTCCTGTTGCTTGCAGCCCTCCAAGAAGCCATTTAGTACCTATTCTCAGTCCCTAGATTTTGTTGCTACTCGTCTTCAATCGCTGGTCCTCCATAGACCATAGTGATCCTAGAAGCCGCTGTCAATTCTTCAAAGCTGCTGTCCCTTTCCCAGTTTTATACTTCCATCCCTTTTGGTGTGCTACTTCCCTACTGCTGCGTGCATCAACTAACATGCTCCATTTAGTACCTATTCTCAGTTTCCTAGACTATTGATGCAGTGAAATACCAGCAAAATGTGTGAGAATAAATTGCCCAGCTCTTCACTGTTGCATGCTCTTCTCTTGCCTAGATAACCTTGTTTGTTGTCGTTTTGATTCATCCGCATCGTTGTTACAAAACTTATCATCCTAAAATTAATTATTAAAACCATGGAAGCTCAGTTGAAATGAGTAGCCTTTAGTTTTCTTTATAATACTGCAGATTCATCTCATTAATTAAAATTCAACTAATGTAGGATGGCTACAGGGTGATTGCTATACCCGACCACTACTATCTCTTACTTTACTATAACACACTTAATTTTAATCGACATAACATTTAACAATTTGCCTGATTTGGTGCTAGAACCAAATCTCTCAAGGTTGGAGAAAAGCTTAGACAACTAGTGGTAAGCATCTCTTAAGGAATTTGATTATCTTGATCAAAGTTTATGAATCGAATTTCAGTTTATATGATTGTAATTTTCGGTGATTATGAAAATTTGCAGTCCTCTTTCCGTTGAGATCGGGGGAAACCAATTTCAGATCCAATGTTTCAAGAATCTTCTTGACAAACCTTTAGTGAGGTTAGAATCAGATCATATTACTCAAATCCTCTGCTTCTAAAAGATTTCTATCTATTGTTGTTTTCTTTATTATCTATGTCATCTTACTAGGAAATGGTATCTTGCCCAAAGGAGGAGAATGATGATAATTTTAAAGAACAATTGAAAGAAGAGAGCCTTTACTTGATTACTGAGGTAAGTAATGTGTGAAAATTCTTTCAATTTCGTCTACTTCTTGTTTTTCATGTTCTTCATTCTCTATTAATAGGAAAGTGAGCAAGGACTGTTACCTGTGTTGATTGTAAGCACCAATGAAAGCAACGAACAAAAGAGGCAAGCTATTGTTTTTTGCATAATACAGACAGATGCAAAGAATAGTATGCGACCGTGGCTTAATGTAATCACCATTCCAATTTTTACCAAAATCTTCTACTGATTTGTAGTGTATATTAAATTGGGTGTTTGGCATAGAGCCCAAGGAAAAACAATATGCATGCCTGATTTAGATGAAGTACTTTAGCACTGATAAATAAAATGAGATAAAATGCCCATAGATCCAATGAAGTATTTATGTATATTTTCAACCTAATAGATTCTAATTTTTTTTTGTTCTAATAAGTAGCACTATATCGATGAAGGCAGAAGTAAAAGCTCAGCACTGATTGTGAAAGATGCTTCACAATCAGGTTCGTCCCTTTATTGTGCAACCTGTCATGTAAAATAATCCATAGGAAAATTTTTACCTTAAAAGAGCCTTCCATGCAATCTTATAAGGGAAGGGGCCTGCCGTTGCTATCTGTTATTCCTTCCCAGCTAATCCTAGTTCACGTACTGTATAAAGACTTTACACTGAACTGCCATTTGTTGGATGGTTTTCACCACAATGTGTCTGTTCCCTTGTGTAATTCACAATCATTGAAGATCCGTAACAAGGTTTCTTGGATTGTAAGGGAACAAATGCGTTATTAATCATTTTGGTTTTTTACTCCCAAACTGTAAGAAATTATGAATGCTTATTCCTGGTTTGTCACCTTAACAGTAGTATTTATCATTTTGGCTTACTTGTACACAATACCAGCACCAAATCAGAATCAGATTTCAAATGTTATAAAACATCGTGTACAATAGGTATATTGTTAAACCAATTTAGTGCGATGTTTTAGTTTGGGATAGTAAAACAATTTTTATTTAGAATTTAATGAGTATGGTCTTTGTATACTTTGTATTGCAGATGAAGAGGTTGAATATAAAGATATAACTACTCAAACAATCACATGGACAAACTTCGACATGAGATTACTGATTGTTTTTTTTTTTTTATAGATTTATATAAAAACATTGATAGAGAGGATGATGGTTTTGCCATTTTCATGTAAATTGATGTATCAAAACTTTTTTGTAATTATTTTTCAATTGGAAAGTATAATTTATTTAAATAGATTTGTTCTATGGAATGGTATAATTTGTATTCGCAGCATTGTCATGAGGAGGATATAGATTAAAATTCTATTTTTTTTTTGTTAAAAAAATTATATATCACGGTTTTAAAAGTTTAGTGCTATAGTATCAAAACCGTGATATATAATGAATGTATATATCACGGTTTTGAGTTAATATATCACAGTTTTGGGTTAATATATCACAGTTTCAATTGAGATAATTACGAAAATAGGTACTTTTGTATCACTGTTTTGAATAGAAACGTGATATATCTTTGCATCAATTATCACGGTTTAGACAAGCTTTTATCACCCCAGTATTTATCACAGTTTCTGAAAAAATAAAAACCGTGATATATAGGTTTATATCACAGTTTTTAACAGTGATATATGTCATTTTGTGTAGTAGTGAGTAATCACAAATGGTGTACCAGTAACCACACCACTTATAAAAAATCCTTCTCCTTATAAACAATCATTTTATTACCTTTCTCTTGAAGGAATTACGGTTGGAACTACACGTCTACCAATTCCGAAATCTACATTTGCAATCAAAGATGATGGAAGTGGTGGAGTGATTATAGATTCTGGTGCCACCGTCACACACTTGGAAGATACCGCTTTCAAATTGGTGACAAAGGCCTTTAAGGAACAGATAAATCTTCCAGTGGCAGAGGGGAACCCCACTGGATTGGATCTCTGTTTCTCTTTGCCATCCGGTACCTCCGACATCAGTGTGCCACCCCTGCTTTTTCATTTCAATGGCGCAGATTTGGATTTGCCTGGAGAGAATTATATGATTCCTGATCCAGATAGGGGGCTCATGTGTTTGGTCATGCGAGGATCATCAAATGGAATGTCGATAATTGGTAATTTCCAACAACAGAACACATTAGTCCTGCATGATCTGGAAAAGCAGACACTATCATTTACTGCTACAAAGTGTGATCAGCTTTGAGTTCGTTTCTAAGATGTGAATCCCATGTCCATGTAGCACCAAAAAATAAATAAAGGACATTAAGTTTAAAAATCCCCTCTAATGCACTCTTATAAAAATAAACTTGTATGTGATGTGTCAGATAGTAATTAATAAATTTCTGTGACACCCAAAAAATTCATTCTAAAATAGTTAGATATTTTTAATTTTGTTACAGGGTATTTTTTTTAATTAGGGTCTATTTGATTCGAGCGGTAAATCAGTCTACTTGTGAAAATGGAGTGAGAGGGAGTTTCGTTGGAGTATTGGGATATGTTCTTACTTTATTGTGCATTTACTACTTTGTCCCTTTAGAAAATTTACCAGAAAAGAATCTTGCACAAATCAAACAAACCCTAAAAAGTTTTATTTAATTTGGAGGTTTGAATGAACTCCACCATATCATCAAGGCTATTCTTCCATTTGAGAAGGCCTTCGCTTCTTCAAAATGGTCAGTAAAAGTAGTAGTAGTTAACATGGAAAGAAGAAAACAAGAGCCATCGCTTTATTTATAAGGTATTGTTAGAGAGTGAAGTTTTGGATCCAAACATTTTAAATGCAAAGAAGACTTAGCTCCAACGAAGGAACACTTAAGGGCATCTCTAATGGTTCATCAAATCTGTCACCAAACTCAAATTTGATGAGAAAGTGAGAAAAACTCCATCTAATGGATCATCAAAAGTTCATCAAATTTGAAATTTCACCAAAATTCATCAAATTTGGTGAAAGTTTGATGAAAACATCAAATTCGATACTGGGTTGAGGCGGCCAAGAGAAGGTCGCTTCACTTAAAGCGGGTAATGAAGTGTCACTTCAAGTGGCACTCCAAAGCCCACTTCAATTAAGTGGCACTTGAGTGTCCGCCTCAACTGAATTCTTATTTAGCTTTTCCTTAAAGCGGCACTTCATTGCGCGCCTCAACTAATTGTTGGGTTAAGTGGCACTTGGATGTTCGCCTCAACTGAAATTTTTGTTTAAGTGGCTCTTCAAAGCCCGCCCAACTCAAGTGGCACTTTATTACCCGCCTCAATTGGGTGAACCATTAGAAATTGACGTTTTTTTCATCAAATGGTCCATCAAATAGGTACCAAATCTGCTGAGTGGCCCATCAAATTTGGTGAACTACTTTACTAATGAAATTAAAAAATGAAGAGCCTTGAGTACAACTAGTCCTCAAATGAAGTTGATAGTACATATAGTTGGAAAGCAAAAGTCATTGGTCAGAGGCAAAATTACCAAAACATAAATATGAAAAAGCACAATGAGAACTACTTCGAACTGTGCAGACAGTTTTGCGTGTTAGGAGAAGAAGATGTGAAGAATTAAAATTTTATTACGAGGGAGATTTCAATTATGGACATTTTTGAAGAGATTACAATTAAATATAATGTAACAAATTATGTTAGTCTTCATAGTTGAAGAAACTACGTGCAATTGCAATATAGAATTTTTGCTTTCACTTTTTTTAAATAGTTGGTACTACTTCAATATGATGAATTTTTTACAGACATTTCTAATTTTGTCTTTGTTTTATTACTCCACTTCATTAAGTTTTTGAATTAAGTACAATATACAACATTGGCCCTTGCAATATAATAATTGAATTCTACATATTACAACTTACAAACTATGTATCCAAAGTAATAGCTTGGTTTTTTGTCCTCGGATGGTATGATTCCATTTCCACTGCATTATAAAAATGAATGGACTTCTTTGTATAGTTACTAGGTAAAAACTGTTAATCTACCACATCTAACATTATTCTTAAGATGTAACCCAATGTTCCAGCAAAATTATACAACAATATTACACTACAACAAGCTTAGTAGCTTACAACACTCACTCGAGAAGTAGAACACAAAATAACACAAAGTACAGGCAAAACAATCAGATATCTTCCCTCAACAATTGTCCAACTGTTATCATGTCGAATGAATCGACAAAAGATACTCTACGACTTGATAGTTCATGAGAAACAAAATACATTGTGGGCCGAGATTCAGGACTAGTCTTTAAGCAAGCAAGGGCCAATTTTGCAACTGTAACAATTTCTTTTAGGATGTCTGCAACGGGTGGTGGGAGACGTTTGTCCAATATATCAACCAACAAAACATTGTCTCCAACTGTGGAAGATGATGTAGCAAGAGAGGTGATGAATTCACCTGGATGGCTGCCCATTATCACTTCGAGTGTTAACACACCAAAGCTATAGACATCGCATTTTTCCGTCAACTTCATCGTGTAAGCCAACTCTACAAGAGGAAAAAAATAAATATACGACCATCCACAAATGTGAGTGAATGAAAAGATCTAAAGAGACATAAAAATTAATATTTAGAGGTAGAGAGAATTACCAGGAGCCAAATAACCAAAAGTTCCGGCGGGTGTAGTCCAGTTGGAGGAATTTGAATTCAAAACTCTTGCAATACCGAAGTCAGCAACACAAGCATCATATTCCGAGTTCAGCAAAATGTTATTGCTTGAGATATCTCGATGAATTAATGGTGGTGTGCAACCATGATGCATATGTGACAAAGCACTAGCTACACTTCTAATGATATTTATCCTCTTGATCCAATCCAACCTAGCGGCTTCTTCCTCATTGTTCAATAACTTCACTATGCTCCCTCTCTCAAGATACTCATAAATTAAGAATGAGTGTCGAGCATGGGAACAAATTCCGTAAAGTTTCACAATGTTCCGATGTCTCAGTTCAGTCAAAGCATGTATCTCAGCTGAAAACGACCTTAGATCGATTTGTTCATCATCCTCTCTTGAATGAAACTTCTTCACAGCCACTACTTGCCCAGTTGACAAGACAGCCTTGTAGACACTTCCAAAACCTCCAACACCAATGCAGTGTTTGTCATTGAACCCCTCGGTTGCTACAATGATTTCTTCATACACATTATTACCATCAAAATCCCAAATGCGAAATAAATCATCATTAACGAACTCTGTTGTCTGAACCTCGTTGTCCCTCCTTTTCTTGTAAAATACATAATATATTCCGGTCATTGCAAACATAAGAGACAACCCCCCTCCAACGCAACCTAAGAAGATTTTCGGTCTTCTCTTTGTGCCACGCTTTTTTTTGTTTGAAAAATCACACTTTTGTAAAGCAGTAATGTTTCCACACAAGCCTTTGTTATGCTCAAATTGTTCTCTTAATGCATCTTTAAAAGCTTTGGTCTCAGGCACAAGACCTTCAAGGTCATTGTAAGATACATCAATAGACGTTAAAGCAGTCATACCTTCAAATGAATGAGGAATGGAACCACTGAGCATGTTATGTGACAAATTCAACTTTTCCAGAAACTTCAACATGCCTAACCCTGACGGTATCTCCCCATCAAACATATTTTGGCTGAGATCAAGCACCTCTTGGAGAGAAATCAGATTGCTTAATTCAGATGGAATGATTCCACTGAATTTGTTATTTCTCAAACTCAAGTACAACAACTTAGAATAATCGCCAATCTCTTTTGGTATCACTCCACTCAGGTTGTTCGTAGACAAGTCTAAACTGTCCAAACCATTTAACCTTCCAAGTTCTTTTGGCAGATTTCCATCAAGATTGTTACCACTCAAATTGAGTGTTAACAAAGATGTCAACTTTCCTAATTCCCTTGGGATACCACCTATGAAATTATTCATTGAGATATCAAGATTTCCAAGCCTTTTCAAGCCTCCCAACCCATTAGGAATCCTACCTGTGATGTTGTTATTTGAGATTTTGAGATTTGTAAGACTTTTGAATCCACTCCAATTATTTTGGAGCTCGCCATACAAGTTGTTGTTACTCAAATCGATGAAATTGAGTTTTGGGTATGTGCTGAAGACATCTGATATGTTTCCATGGAGTTTGTTTCCATCAAGTCTGAGTCTAAACAAGTTTTTGCAATTTTTCAAATTCTTTGGGATGGGACCACTGAAATTATTGGAATTAATTGTGAAATATTGAAGTACTCCCCCACGACATAGTAGTTTTGGCAAACGACCTGATAAGTTATTGTAACTTACGCTGAGATCAAGCAATTTAAGTTTTGTTATTTCTTGATGGAGGGGACCAGTTAGATTATTATGAAACAGTGCTAATCTGGTAAGTGATTTTAAGTTTCCTAATTCTAATGGAATGGATCCGGAAAGTTGATTTTCTTGAAGGTGAAGCGTGGTTAGGTTTTTTAAATTTCCTAAAGAAGGCGGGATTGGACCGGTGAAATGATTGGTTGACAACCGTAAATCCATCAAAGATTTCAAGTTTCCTAATTCTAATGAAATGGATCCAGAAAGTTGATTTTCATAAAGGTATAGAGTGGTTAGGTTTTGTAAATTTCCTAAAAAAGGCGGGATTAGACCGGTGAAATTATTTGTTGACAATGCTAATTTTACTAGAGATTTCAAGTTTCCTAATTCTAATGGAATGGATCCAGAAAGTTGATTTTCATTAAGATATAGAGTGGTTAGGTTTTGTAAATTTCCTAAAGAAGGCGGGATTGGACCGGTGAAATGATTCGCTGACAACTCTAAATCCATCAAAGATTTCAAGTTTCCTAATTCTAAAGGAATGGATCCAGAAAGTTGATTTGTATGAAGGTATAGAATGGTTAGGTTTTGTAAATTTCCTAAAGAAGGCGGGATTGGACCGGTGAAATGATTGGTTGACAACTCTAAATCCATCAAAGATTTCAAGTTTGCTAATTCTAATGGAATGGATCCAGAAAGTTGATTTTCATAAAGGTATAGAGTGGTTAGGTTATGTAAATTTCCTAAAGAAGACGGGATTGGACCGGTGAAATGATTGTTTGACAACACTAAATCCATCAGAGATTTCAAGTTTCCTAATTCTAATGGAATGGATCCAGAAAGTTGATTTTCATAAAGATATAGAGTGGTTAGGTTTTGTAAATTTCCTAAAGAAGGCGGGATTGGACCAGTGAAATTATTGGTTGACAACTGTAAATCCATCAGAGATTTCAAGTTTCCTAATTCTAATGGAATGGATCCAGAAAGTTGATTTTCATAAAGGTATAGAGTGGTTAGGTTTTGTAAATTTCCTAAAGAAGGCGGGATTGGACCGGTGAAATGATTGGTTGACAACTCTAAATCCATCAAAGATTTCAAGTTTCCTAATTCTAATGGAATGGATCCAGAAAGTTGATTTTCATAAAGATATAAAACTGTTAATTTTGTCAAATTACCAAAGGAAGAAGGAATTGAACCACTAAGTTGATTTCCATAGAGGATCAACTCCGTTAGTCTATTCAAATTACCTATGCTAACAGGAATTGGACCTATTAAAAGGTTTTCAAATATTTCAACTTCGCTAAGTTTGGACAAGTTTCCCAATTCCACTGAAATGCAACCTTTGAAACTATTGTGAGAAAGATAAAGGAATTGAAGATATGGTAATTGACCAATCTCCGATGGAATATGTCCAGAAAAATGATTGTCAAAAAAATTAATAAAAGTGAGTTGGGAAAGGTTAGCAATATGGACTGGGATGGTTCCATAGAAAGAATTACTTTCAAGATCTAAAATGCCTATTTTACCAAGGAATGAGAATGGAAAGTTTTGAAGTGTACCTCTCAAACCCATGCTTGATACGTTCAATTCGACAATCCTTCCCATCTCGTTGCAAGATATTCCATTCCAAGTATCACAATGAGAAGAATAATTAGAAGAAGAATGTAGAACCCATGAAGATAGGTTGGAATAAACTCCACCATCAAGACTGTTTTTCCACTTGAGCAGGGCCTTGGCTTCTTCAAAAGGGGTAGTGGTAGTAGTACTAGAAGGATAGCACAAAACACAGAAGGAAGATAGCAAAAGCAAAAGTTGTACGACAAGGAAAGAGAGAAGTTTGTTTATGTGAGATGGAGCCATGGTTTTTTTTCTCTCTCAATTATGCTGCTGTTTTAAGAATGACTTTGTTGAAGGACTTTGAGAAATATATACAGATGATAGAAAAGTTGTTTTTGGCGCAAAAGTTCTCCAATGTGTTGGGCCTAGGATGTTGTGGTTACCTACAATGTAGACTGATTTGAGAATTAGAGATCCCACCCACAATGTGATATTTTAACATAACTCAGTGGAAGAAGTCATGTATAATTAACAACCAAAGTTGGTGCCAGAATGAACAAAAATTCTTTCTCAGTTGCATGGTTTAAAACTGTTTCCTTTTTTTTGTTAGTCAGAGAGTGGAGTACTGGCTCCACACACTTTGATTTGCATTGACTTAAGTGGACTTGACTTCGACTCTTACAAATGCAAAGAAAACATGGCACCAAGATAAGATCACCAACACATTATTTAGAGAATTTAATTCACAAATGATAACATCTTTTGATTATTTTGGAAAGCAATGAATAGTTTAATTCCACTACTAGTTTTGTATTGCGGATTTCTGAGAAAGAAGAAAAACCAAAGTAAAAAGCAAGAAAATAAAACTTCATCGAAAATTCATTTTTGAGCTTTTTGGGAATTCTTTTTTTTATTTTTAACTGGTGGTTGCTGAACGAGCTTATCACTTTCCTACTTCCAGAAAGATAAGAAATGCATTTCTGGGTCTTACCGAACGGGCCCTTAGTCCTGTGTCATCACCATACAATGCAGGTTTTTAATTCCTCCTTCCTCTTCATCTCTAAGAAAGAGTCTAGGTCTGTAGATGTGGTTTTGCTTTTACCTTTGGAAGCCAATGATTGTGCTCTTCCATCCAATCTAGCTAACATTTGATTGTGCCCTTTCAGAGTGACATTTTACGTCATGCACTTCATCTAATCCAGCAACCAGCAACTATACAAATCATCTGTTGGGAAACCGGTTCTATAAGGGAATCCGTTTCATATTTGGATTTCTAAGTCCATATTAAGTATTTAGAATTTGGTATTGGAATATGACTTTCAATTTGATTAAGTTTGGTATTCCTATTAGGAATTTGTTTTGTACACCCTAAAGGCTATAAATATAAGGCCTTAGGGATTTGTTTAGTATCCTCAATCCATATTTGTTGTTTGTCTCCTTGTGAGAGTTGTGAGGATTATTGGTGAGTGAGAGATTTGTTGGGAGATTTTCTCCATTGGTTAGATACTTTGTATCTTTGTTGATTTGTTAATAAGAAGCTCTCCTCTTTGGGTGGTGGACGTAGGCAATCGCCGAACCACGTAAATCTTGTGTTTTGTGTTTGTTTT
Source organism: Aquilegia eximia (assembly GCA_023053565.1). Classification (NCBI taxonomy): domain Eukaryota; kingdom Viridiplantae; phylum Streptophyta; class Magnoliopsida; order Ranunculales; family Ranunculaceae; genus Aquilegia; species Aquilegia eximia. The sequence continues at coordinate 22,045,582 of JALIGU010000005.1, forward strand.
GTTTTTGTTTTATTTGATTCATACACTATTTCAATCTTGGGTATTGGTGCATAAGTTTCCGCTGCGCACAACAAGTGGCATCAGAGCTGCAGGCTAGATCTTGAGAGCCTTGAAGGTGTTTGAAAAAATTCTGCAGGTGAGTTTCTTATTTGTGGTTTAAGGCAAAAGTTCTATCTTGTATCCGTGGGTTGTCAAGAAGGTGTTTTGTTGAAATTCCTGTGTGAATTTCAGATTTGTTTACCTTCGTTTGGTGATTGTTTAGTGTGTGAAAGTGATTAGCAATGTCAGACCCATCTTCGAGCAAGAATGGAAGAGTGTCATCTTTGAAGTTTGACATCGAGAAATTTAATGGTAGAAACAACTTCGGTATGTGGCAGTGCGAAGTTTTGGATTTGCTTGCTCAACAAGGTTTGGAAGATGCTTTGGGTGATAAACCCGAAAAGATGAAAGAAGATGATTGGTTGAAGTTGAATAGACAAGTTTGTGGCGTGATTCGCCTTTGTTTGGAAAAGGACCAGAAATACTCGGTGATGAAAGAAACGTCTGCTAAGGAGTTGTGGAAGAAATTGGCTGATATGTATATAAAGAAAAGTTTAGAAACCAAGTTGTTTTTGAAGAAGAGGGTCTTCCGCATCGATATGAGACCTGGTATTTCTTTGTCTGAACATCTGGATGAATTCAATAGGCGTATTGCTGACCTATTGAATTTGGATGAGGTTATCAGTGATAACGACAAGTCTCTATGTCTTTTGAACTCTCTCCCTGATGAATATGACCATTTGTCCACCACTTTGTTGACGGGGAAAGAACATGTTAAGTATGCTGATGTAGCAACGGCGTTACTGAACTATGAATGCAGGCGCAAGGACAAAGAAGTCCATAGGGGTTCAGGTTCAATGTCCGAGGCTTTGATGGTAAGGGGACGATCCAATGATCGTACTACTGGTAGCGGAGGAAGATCTCGATCAAAGTCTAGAGGTAAACCTCTAGCAAAGGATGAGTGTGCCTTTTGTCATGGAAAAGGCAATTGGAAGGTTGATTGTCCCGAGTTGTCAAAGAAGGAAGATTTTGTGTCTTCCAAAGATAATAAGGTAATGTTGCACATGCTACTGATACTGATGATGATGATTCAAATTATTCTTTGCCTGTTATGGTTGATTGCTCCACTCAAGGCTGGATTATGGATTCTGCATATTTTCACCATTTGTGTCACAGTAGAGATTTGTTTGCTAGTTTTCAAAAGCTAGACTGTGATGATGTTGTGTTAGGTGATGGTCGTCACATGAAAACACTTGGTGTGGGAACTATCAAGATGAAGTTGGAGAATGGTACAGTTAAAGAATTAGTTGGTGTCCGGTATGTTCCGGAGTTGGAAGTGAATCTCATCTCTCTTGGAACTTTAGAGTCTGATGGTATGAAGATTGTTCTGCAAAATGGGGCTTTAAAGGTTGTTTCTGGTGCTTTGGTTGTTATGAGAGGGACAAGGCAACGAAATTTGTACTATCTTAATGGTAGTGTTGTTGGTTGTGGTGGAGATTCTTCTTCACATTTGGTGGATTGTTTGACTCCTCCCAGTTTGTCAGATTGTTTGGTTAATTGTGGCTTTGGTAGGCATATCGGCAAGAATGGCTTGTTGAATGGTGGTAAGGTACGTGAAGTTTGTTTTGGGCATCCTTGTTTGAATGATAGTTTGAAGTTGGAAGAGATATCTCAGCAGGTGGAGATTGATGTCGCTCCTTATAAAAGTTTGTCTGGTAACACAGCTGATGTTAGTTTGCTAGCCACAGATGTTTGTTTGAAGGCTCAAGCCCATGAGCCAATTGGAGCTGTGAAGACGTTGTTTGGAGACCTTTGTAGGTTTCGGGGTGTTGATTCATACTCATCTTCAGTCGGTTATGGTCATAAAATGGAGATAGTATTTGGTAGTTTGGACCCCATTGTTTTGAATTATGTGTGTGTTGGCCCTCTACGGGCATTGATGGGCATTTGTTCTGATTTGGCCCCTTAGGGGGATTTGGCCTTTCGGGGCATTGTGGGCATCGAAAGATGTCCGTTTGGAAGAACTACGATGGCTTGATCCCATGGAGGGTACGTAGGCAGCCACTTGATGGTCCGGCCGCTTTGGTTTGGTTGTTCGTCGGTTCTTTTTGAAGATTGGCTCAGATTTGGGAAATCTTCACCGAGGTGGAGAATTGTTGGGAAACCGGTTCTATAAGGGAATCCGTTTCATATTTGGATTTCTAAGTCCATATTAAGGATTTAGAATTTGGTATTGGAATATGACTTTGAATTTGATTAAGTTTGGTATTCCTATTAGGAATTTGTTTTGTACACCCTAAAGGCTATAAATATAAGGACTTAGGGATTGGTTTAGTATCCTCAATCCATATTTGTTGTTTGTCTCCTTGTGAGAGTTGTGAGGATTATTGGTGAGTGAGAGATTTGTTGGGAGATTTTCTCCATTGGTTAGATACTTTGTATCTTTGTTGATTTGTTAATAAGAAGCTCTCCTCTTTGGTTGGTGGACGTAGGCAATCGCCGAACCACGTAAATCTTGTGTTTTGTGTTTGTTTTGTTTTTGTTTTGTTTGATTCATACACTATTTCAATCTTGGGTATTGGTGCATAAGTTTCCGCTGCCCACAACATCATCTGCTTCCTTAAAATATACCATGTAGTATGCTTATAATATATTCTTCTCTGCATTCTTTGTTAACCCATCCCTCATTCCGGAATTTGCCATTATCTTCAAACAAATACAACTGCTTGAAAAATATGGAATTTCTTATGCAGCGAGGAAAGTTAGAAGTGGACACTGAACAAAGACTGGTAATGGCTAATGAACAATGCGTGATCACCTAGGTCTTCAATGTTGGAATTTCCACATATAAAGCCCAACCCATAATGTGGTCCATGTACCTTTAACCTTGGTTTAATATAGAAATAAGCTAATTAGTAATAGGTTATGTGGAAGTCATATCTACCGTAGATCTTAACTATGATGGACGGTCTAGATCTAATGGGCTTAGGTTTGTAGATTTAGGTCCTCTCTCCACCTTTATAAATTGGTATATGATCTCCATCCTCATATACTTACTATGACAACACATATTAGGGTTTAAGAGGCAAGGAAAGTGAAACCTAGATCTTGTACAACTTCTTGGATCATCAATGGCTATAGACAAGGTATGTGTATTTGTTAGTGATTAATTACGTGATTCATGATCCTTATTGTTTATTGATAATGTTATTATGCTTATATGTGGTATCAGTCGCCAATTTGAATCATGTTATTAGTTCTATCGTCCTCGTTTAATTTAATACTGTTTATTATGATTCCGCAATTAAGAAAACAGTAATTCTTATTTTTATGATTGATGATTCGTATGATTAAGATGATATTCCTTGTGATTAAATACGGTAGTATTTCTTTCCGTTAGAAATTATATCAAGATTAGCGTTAGTATGCTTTTGGACTCATAAATTTTTGACTGTACGTGATCACTAATTAATTGATATGGGACCTTTGGGTATTATGAACACTTAACGAATTTTTGGTTAATGGTTGGTAGTAATATATATGGTTTTATGGTGCATGAATTCTTGATGCATGATTAGTTGGTCAATAAGGACAGAACAACTTCAACAAAGTTTTGTTTACTGCAATCGTATTACTGTTCATCGCATTACTGTTCATCACGTTACTGTTCATCGTGTCCAATTTTACAAATTTAGTGTCCACAGTTTACTGTTCACGCGTACTGTTCATCTAAAAAAAAAAATCAAATCAAATTTTTTTTTTTTTTCTTTGTACTTTCTCCTTGGATTATGAATACTCGTGCTAAAACCATAGAAGAGGTTAATGAAAAAATATCAAGTCATGATGAAAGGTTTGCTACGTTGGAAAAGAAGATGGATGATGGTTTTGCTGAATTGAAAGCATTGATTTAAGAAATTCGTGGTCCTCGTAGAGACAATTATAATTGATTCAAGCATTGAAAGCATTGTACCAATTAGTGATAAAATATTGTGCAAAATTATAATGGTAATATTTATAACAAGAAACGCGTTGGTATTCACCACAATGGTTCCAACTAAAGTGTTATCAAAATTGTTTTTCTTATTCAATATTCGTGTTAAGGTTTTTTTATTGGTATTCACCACAGTGAAACTAAGTATGTTTATGAATATTGATTTTTATGAATATACCATAAAGTCAAACTGAACCAATTTTTGTTTTGGACTTAACACTTTGTCCATTAGTGTTTTTGGTATTAGTTTGGTATTTTCAATGAGTGTTTGCACACGATTTGCATAAAGATTGTGGGATCATCTTTTGGCCTAATAGTTGCAGTCCATAATTAAAGGTGTTTTGGGTCTTACAGTTAGACATTTATGTGCTAGTTTATATTGTGATCTATTTTACTTTTATGCCCTTGCCATATATATTAGTCACCTATGTACATTAGGTTAATGTTATTTACTTATATGCCTAATTCATACTTGCATGCCTTATGATTATTCTTTCATTTTAAGACCCATATTATGCATGTGCCCTAGTTGAATTTATTAAATTGTGCACTTCTTATGATTAAGATGCATTATAATATTTTGATCTTGTAGCATTTATTCAGCTGCATGTTTATTCCCTTAAGGTTCATATCATCATGATTTGGTATCACCACAGTGAACCAATTACGATTATGGACATTGTTTTCCGTTTTATATTCATATCAAGTTTTCTATTGGTATCCACCGCAGTGATTCCAATATGTTTAATGAATATTAAAACTACGTTGAACATTCGTATTATGATTTGGTTTTCACCACAGTGAACTAAATATTGTGTTGAATGTTAGACTAAGTACCTTATTGCCTATTTATTCACTTGCATTATTGAGCTACCCACAGGTAGATCAAGCATATGTTACATTGGATAAACTTAAGGGGTTGCACGTATTTGTGATTAAATGAGTGTAGGATATCCACAGATACCATGCTTATTTTGATCATATGATATGTCACCCATTTATAGTATTACTAAAAATCTTAGTCATATTGTTTAATTAATGTGTTGACTAATGTTGTGAGCATGTTTATTTTTCTCGTTCTATTATTCTTGTATTTCGTATATTTTGTATGTTTTATCCTTAATAAAACTAATGAACTAGAATGAATAAGTCTAGTTGATTTTAGTGGGAGTTTTAGATCTTGGCATATATTTTTTTATTGTTGAATCTACTGTTATTTTATAAAAGCAGTTAAAAGGAGAAAATTATGCATTATGCATGAACTAGATTGAACATGCAAATTAAACTCAATGTTTATGTGAATAATTGTTGATGAATAATATTAAGAATCATTTTCGCACTGCTAGCTGAAAAGTTAATTGTTGAACTGATTACTATTCATAGTACTCATAGTATGCATGATTGTATCCTTGAGTTTTCCAATTTAGTTGTTAAATTAAAGAATTTAGACAAGTTAGTGGATGATTACTTTGTCCTCCAATTTGTTCTAAATTTCTTGTCTACATAGTATGTTCAGTTTCACTATTACACTATTAAAGACAAGTGGAATGTGAGTTAAATGGAGAGACTACTAGTTCAAGTATAGGCAAGACTTAAACAACATTATAATCATGTTACTCAAGCTTAATTCATGTTTCAAGGAGTTGAATGAACAAATTCTCTAATTGTGTTTGGATATACATTATGTGTGTGCCAATGCCATTTATGTGAATATGGCGTTTGTTTGATATAAAAGGTAAGCTTTTGGTTTTAGTATGTTTCGATCAAACTTAATTGGTATTCCTAACCCTTAGTGAATTGATTATGATTAATGTTTAACTTTATTATGGCATAAAAGACTGGATTATACATCTAGATGAAAAGTAGACTTGTAAAAGAAGGGGTTTTCCCGAACCTTAACTTTACTAATTTTGGTGTGTGTGTGTGTGTGGAATGCATCAAGTCAAGCAAACCAAACACACTAAGAAGAGCCATAGGAAGTACGCTTCTTGAAATAATTCAAATAGACATATGTGGATTTTTGATGTTCCATCTTTTGGTGGAGAAAAGTATGTCATTACCTTTATTGATGATATTTTCTCGTTATTGTATCTATCTATAGCATAATAAGTCTCATATGTAAATGTTATTAAAATTTACATAACTGAAGTTAAGAGATAATTAAATAGAAAGGTGAAAACTATACATTTTGATAGAGGTAGTGAATTTCTTGGAAAGTATGATCTATGACACGGGACAACATCCCGGTTGCCAAACTTCTAGAACGGTTAGGAATTTGTGCCTAATACACAATGTCTGGTTTTCCATGACAGAATGGTGTAGCTCAAAGGCATAATCAAACCCTTATGAATATGGTTTGAAGTATGATGTGTAATTCTAATTTACCCATATCATTGTGGATATATACTTTATAAACCAAAGTGTATATATTGAATTGGGTTCCTATTAAGGCAGTTACAAAAAACACCTTTTGAAATGTGGAAAAGATGGAAACCTAGTTCAAGACATTTACACATTTAGGGTTTATCCAGAAAAGTCCAAAGGGTATAGATTTTACTATCCTAACCATACCACTAGAATTATTGAAACTGGAAATTATTGATTCATTATGAATGGCAAAATCAGTGGGAGTGATCATATCAAAGATGTAATCATTAAAGAAGTTAGGGTACCAATTTTGTTACCTCGATTTTTTTTGTAATGATATTATTGTTACTTCTGTTGTTTCTCATGTTGTTGCACCGCTTAACAACAATAAACAACAAGTTGATCCTCAAACCACTTAATGAAATTAATGCCATTGAACTGAATGTAAATGCACACAAAAAGTAGCATTAAAAAGATCTTAAAGGTCACGACCAACTATTTGGATGACCACGTGTTGTATTTACAAGAATTTGAATTTAATGATCTAGTTACATTTTCACAAGCCATTACTTATAGTAATTCTGATAAAAAGATTCATGCCATGAATGAAGAGATAAATTTAAGTGTGGATTTTAACTAAGTCTGGGGTTAGTAGAATTGACTCAAAAGGTTCTATTGAATGCCATAAAGCAAGACTTGTATCCAAACAATTTACTCAATATGGTGGCAATACTTTCTCGTGAAACCTTCACTTATGTGTTAAAGAAGGATTATCTTAGAATCATTATGGCATTGGTGACTCATTTCGATTTAGAGTTACACCAAATAAATGTGAAAATGATATTTTGAATGAAAGTTTGGATAAAGTCTACATGGTTTAATTAGCCACACAACTTCATAAAGGAAGGATAAGAACACATAATCTATTTGTTAAAAAAGTCAATATACAGACTTAAAACAAGCTTCTCAAAAATGGTACCTAATGATTAATCGTATCAAACCTTTGGGTTTAATGTACATACCCAAAGTTCAGTGGGAGTAAGTTTATTATTTTGATTATGTATGTTGATGATATATTGTTTCGCAGCAGTGATTTTCATTTATGTAAACATTTATTCTGTCTGAACACTTTGCAATGAAAGTTATGGTGATGCGTCATATGTGATAGAAATAAAAATATTTCGGGATTGATCACAATAATTGTTGGAACGTCTCAGAAAGATTTCATTAATAAAGTTTTGGATAGATTTAATGTGTTAAGGCATAACTGTAATGATGTTCCAATTCAGAGGGGGAATATTTGAATTAAATCAAGATCCTATGAATGAATTTGAACAAGAACGAATGAAAGAGAAACCGTATGCTCATATTTTAAGAGATCTAATCACCTTGAGGTGATTGGTTTTACAAATTCGGAATTTAATGGGTGTGTGGATAGTTGATAAAACATTATTGTTTCACCCACCATAGAAGCCGAATTTGTAGCATGTTGTAAAATAACTACATGCAATGTTGTATAGTTGCAAAACTTTATATCATGTCTTAGAGTTATTAATTTCTAAGTCGTTTGAATTTTATTGTAATAATGTTGCAACTATATGCCTTTGTAAGAATGATAGGTATTCTAATGTTTAGCACATGATATAAAATACCTATCGATCATGGCTTAAGTTTAGAACAAGTGAGTGTCAATGGAACACATTAGTACACGTGTTAGTAAATCCATTAACTTAAGAACTAGAAATAATGATATTCTAGAATCATGTTAACAAGTTGGGTTTTGAATGTAACCCATAACTTAATGATTTGTGGATTACTTAGTGCTTATTATTTGACATTATTTTGAGCTCATTATTATTGATTAAGTTCTGAATTTTCTGTTTTCCATTGTTTATGTACATGTATGTGAATGGATAATTGTTGACAGAAATAGTCTTTTATGAAGACATTACTGGACCATTATTGTTACTTCCGCTTATAGACCTAGTTAATTAAATTGTTGATATCGTAGTACATGGAAGGAACCATGTCATTTATGCGATGTGGAACTGCGATGACTCATATTAGTGGTTTAATTAATGACGGTATTATGATAACCATTTCGAAAACTAATTTAGCTCTTATTGCGCGCCTTATGTATTCTACATTAAACCGTATGTGAGATTTTACTATGGACCAAGTGGGAGACTGTTGGAATTTCCACATATAAAGCCCAACCCATAATGTGGTCCATGTACCTTTAACCTTGGTTTAATATAGAAATAAGCTAATTAGTAATAGGTTATGTGGAAGTCATATCTACCGTAGATCTTAACTATGATGGACGGTCTAGATCTAATGGGCTTAGGTTTGTAGATTTAGGTCCTCTCTCCACCTCTATAAATTGGTGTATGATCTCCATCCTCATATACTTACTATGACAACACATATTAGGGTTTAAGAGGCAAGGAAAGTGAAACCTAGATCTTGTACAGCTTCTTGGATCATCAATGGCTATAGACAAGGTATGTGTATTTGTTAGTGATTAATTACGTGATTCATGATCCTTATTGTTTATTGATAATGTTATTATGCTTATATTCAACAGCAGTCACCCAACCAGATGTATGATCTATTTTCTCAACCGTGATGTCCATAGGCCTGTCCGAAAAGAACCGGTTATCATCCTCATGAAACAATATTAGTAAGTCACCTGAAGATTCCACCAGATATTTTGGTATATCATGCGTTGAGGTGCTTGAATTTATAAGCTCAATTGTTTTAATGAATGGAGTGGCAGCTAGAAATATGATCAAGTCCATCAATTAACACAATAGCATTACTCACTAACGCATAAAATTTCCCATCATAGTAAGTAAGATCGTTGTATATAAGGTTGCTAGCTAGAGTTGTTTATAACGATCCATTTCCTGTCTTTTCTAAGTCTACAAAAGAACAATGATGTTTCTTTTGGGGATGGATTTTTTAATTTAAGTTTCTTTTTTTTCTGGTGGATATCCTCAACTCTAAGTTTTTTCATTTTTTCGTCGATATCATCATAAACTCCAAATATGCCTACTACCACAGAAAGATCAGAAGACATACAAAGGACTAATGAAAAGACAATCATATCTTTCAAACGTTTGGCTTACATTTTGCCATCTTGTCTGTAGCTCCCATAGAACTTGTCTTCTTCCCAAAGTATGAGCAACAGAGGTAGAATCCACCTTCATCCATACTTTAAGCCATCCCCTCTTGATTGACATCTCAGCACCTGCCACGACCGCTGAGCATTCTGCCATGAAGCTTGTTCAATAACCAATATTTCTCACTAGAGCTCCTAAGACCTCTCCCTTGTGATTCCTGTAGATAGCCCCAACCCCTGCAATACTTGGATTAACTTTGCAGGCACCATCCGAGTTCATTTTAAAGAAGAATGTTGTTTCGCTGTCAACTGTATAATCAATAACAGTAAACAGTGTTATTTTTGCTGGGTTTATAGACTATTTCAGAAGACTCTAATGTCCCAAGTCCCAACTCTTCCATATACTTCCCAGTGTGCTTGTCAGGTAAGTAAATATACAAGGAAAAGTGTTTAGCTTTGATTTCTAAAGACTTATCCATGTACTAATTATCAAAGGCCCCATGGACAACGACAGTACTAAAGTAAAACGACTTTCTAATTGAGATCTTGGGCGTTCCCAATTAACATGTATGACATATGGATGGGAGGTATAAGCTACATATGGAAGTAATTTTCGGTACGAAAAAAACTTCATCAACGTAGCAGACAATTTACACGAGTAAGATAAGTAGTGATGTAGGTTGAAAATTATCTCGATGAAACTGTTTTTTTATGAGAAGCAAGTAACTGAAACCGGCACTCGGTTATTTGACATTAATTTTGTGACATTAGTTGTCTCGGTTATCTCGCCTTGAGTTCATTGTTAGGAAAACCTCGTTGTACGCGTGTCGTCCCTAGTCCTTCTCTTCGCGTCAAGTTTGTCTAAGTCATGTTTGGTATAGGACGTACATACCGAGTTAGGGCGTACGTACGTCTTGTAAGGCAGCAACAAACTTTTGTGTTTTGGACGTACGTACCTAGTTAGGGCGATCGTACGTCCAAGTAGGCAGCGAACTATTTACGTCTCAGGACGTACGTACGCTGTTTCGACGTACGTACGTCCAATATGAAATCTGTCAATTTCGGCCCATTTTCTCTTGTTTCAAACCCTAACTATATATAGGGTTTTCTACCAAAGAACAAACTAGTTCTTTGGCCGTCCAATTCATCTCTAGTCTTGGAGTTTGTTTAGGTTTTGGTTTACGTTGTTTTGGTGATTGAACTCATCTTCTTCTTCCCCATTCATCTTCTTCTTCCTTCTTCCCATTCATCTTCTTCTTCCTTATTGAATAGTGATTTAGCTTCGAGTCTTCTTGTGTGTTCATCAAGAAGTCGAGTGTCTTGTGCGTACATCAAGGTACTTTGGTGAAGTCAAGGTGTTAGAGATAACCAGTAGTGTCAACTCGCAGTGATTGCAGGTAGTTGATAGGTTTGTAAATCTCTTTTCATCTAGTGGATTTATTTGTTGTCGCGAGGACAACCGTGGACGTTTCCCATATTGGGTTTTACCACGTTAAAAATATCGTGTGTTATTTATTTGTTTATTACTTTATTGTTTGCTTTACTATTGTTATATTGCACATATATTGGGTTCTCAATTGGTATCAGAGCGGGACGCTTGTTATGGAGCGTAATGGCTCACGCGTAGATCCTATGAGTGCAATAACGGTTCATGAGTCTGCTTATAATAATTTTATTGCTAAATCGTTTAAATCCACAAAACCAAAATCTGATTTTGAAAAGGATGATAATTTGTATGTTGTTAGCAATAGTGATTAGGCTCTTCTTTACAGGCTTTCTGCAAAAGAATGTGAAAGGTTACAAAAAGCTAATATTGATTTGCAGGAAAATTCAATAAAGCTAATTGTAATTTGTCTACTATTTCTGATAATTTTTGTTTTGAAGATAATGGTGTTTTGTAGACTAAGGTTGATTCTCTAGAACAACGACTCAGACATTGTGCAGAAGACTATATGCTTAAAGGGGAAGTTTATGAATCCAAATTGAAAATTTGGAAAAGGCTAATCTTTCTTTGCAGGAGAAAGTTGAGACTCTTGAAAAACAATTTTCTTATGCTGCAGATGATGCAATTTCTATTTCTCAATTATTTGAAAAAGAAAAACTTGACTTGTTATGTAAAATTGCATCTTTAGAGAAGGCCAATAAGGAGGTTGACGAAAAATACAAATATCTATTGGTGGAGTATGAGGTTACAAAGAACGATTTAACGTCTACTCAACTCCAATTGCAGGTTTTGGACAAAACTGAATTTGACTCTCCTATTGCTAGTTCGACTAAACCATCTAGTGTGATTACTTCTGTAAAATCTAGTTTGCCTACCCTTTTGCCTACCCCACCTATTGAGACTAGACTTAATATTAATACTTTTCAGCATGTTTCTCGCAAAAAGGTTAAGTCTAAAGCTAATGGTAAAGCTGTTTTTACCGATAAGCCATATTGTTCTCATAATGGAGGTATAGGTCTTGTTAAGGGACCATGTCACAAATACAATGGTGACATACATGTTTCATCTTCTACTACCACATCTTCTTATAAGAATTCTTTGAGTAAGTCTAATGTTTTTCATTGTTCTTATTGTGGTAGAGTTGGTCATTTGGATATCTTTTGTTGGGATTTTGATCAATATGTTTCATCCTATTCTCGTGTTCCTCATCGTTATAATCATGTTGATTCTAATGTTCCTTCTTGTGCATTTTCTAGACCTTGGAATTATAATGGTTCTCATCACAGGTTTAAGAAAAACAGGTATTCCAACACAAGGAAGTCTAAGACTAAGGTGGAATTAGTTAAGGACAAGTGTATTGCAAAGCTTGTTAAGGGGAAATCTCATATCTTTTCAACTCCCAAGGTGTGCACGCCTAGTGCTAAACAAGTATGGGTAAGAAAGATAAGTTGCAGGTTTTTCTGGACTTGCAAAAGTCTGGCGGTGTCCCATATTTGGGATGATGTAGTTTGTTTCTAGCCTTGTGTGTATTTGAATTGCATATTTCTCTAACCACATAGGCTATTTGTTTCGTGTTTCTATTTTTTATGCTTTGTTTGTTTAGGTTGCAGATCATGTTGCATGTCTGAATACATTGTTAATAAAAAAAAAAGGGTTGTTGGTTATTCCTTCTATGTTTTGTTTTTTATTTATTTATTCCATGTATGTGTTGTTGGATGCATCTTTTCTGAGATGTTGGTTTAATTCAATTGTCTTAAATAACTTGCAATATGTTTGGGTGTTTTCTCTTTCTGAACTCTTAAGTATGTTATGTATCATGCATTTTTCCTCGCTTGTTTGCACAGTGCACGACATTCTTGCATGATGGGAGTTCTTGGAAACGACTTACATATTCTTTGAGCTCATAAAACTTCTCTATCTCTCGAGTATTGATGTTATCTTGAGTTATCTCTCCTTTGTTTTGGTTAATGTTCATCTTGTTGTTCGTATTATTGAGCATTCTTATCTTCCTCTTACAACTCTTGTTAGTGGTCAATGACTCACCTTATCCCCAGCCATTTGATTGTCTTAAGAGCAATGTCAGTTGGCTAAGAACCCGTTGGGGTTGTGAGGGTCATGCTCTGACAGATGCACTCAAGAGATGTTAGTTCTTGTGTTGCACGTTATCATGGTGTTGCACTTCTTGAGTTTGTGTTTGTCAAAAGGATGTAGGCTACACCCTACCCTCGTGTAATTGAAAATATGGAGGCAAAAGTCCCTCCCACACGGGAATGACATTGAAAGATGTAGACTAAACTCCACCACATGCGGCAAAATGATAATCCAAGCGCATGTTCGTTGTTTTTTTTATGTAAGGCATACAAAGTTTATATTCCTTTGCCTTTTGGATATCTTGGTTTTTGTTTGAAAGTTCATATTTATATTCGTTTGTCTTCCACTCATATTGTTTGTTTCAAAGGGGATTGAAGTTTGTTTCTTCTAAGCTCACTTGCTAATCGTATGTCTCTTGTTGATGGTTCTATATTCTAGGTCTTCAAAGGGTGTGTTCTAGTGGTGAACTTTCTCTCTCTTTATGCATTGCATTGCATCTACACACACCGAGGTTTAGTTTATGATGCACTTCAATTCTCTTAATTGTTCAATATTTTGTTTAACCCAACATATTGCCTCTTATTTTTGTACGGATTCGGATTGGCTACTGTTTTTGGAAGTTCATGATGTGTTCCTCTTCACTTCTATGGTACATCAGTTCTTTTCCTTTTATCTTCTTGTTAAGGTTTGTGAAGTTGTTTTAGTTAAGGATGTTTCTCATGTTAATGGTGTTTGTGTTGTGTTGACAAGAGTTTGTTCTATATCTTCTGTTCAATATCTATTTCTTGTTAACATGTTTTATTCTTCTTTTCTTTTCTTTTCTTTGTTATGGTTTAGTTTTCTTACTTCTTTTCTTTGTCACATTGCTTCTTTTGTGAGAAAAAGGGGGAGATTGATGACTAATACTAACATTCGTTTCTTTCTTTGTTAGTGTATTTTTGGGTCATGTTTCAGGTATGCTACACGTATGGGGGAGTGAACGTGTTGATGTTTAGAGGTTGTACAGATTTGGGTCATGTTTCAAGTATGCTACATGTATGGGGGGAGTGAACGTGTTGATGTTTAGAGGTTTTACAGTTATGGGGGAGCTCGAATATTAAACTTTGGAACTCATGAAGTATGGGGGAGTCGCTCGAGGAACTTCCGTTGGCTCTTTGATTGTTTCAGAATTTCTTGTTGCTTCCGTTCGGTCTCTGATGGTTAAAGCGTCTTACTCAAGCTGGATATCATGTGTTGGTGACTCGGTATGTATTCTACTATGAGTGTTTTTGTAGGCATGTTTTATAAATGCCATGGTTTGGGTTTGTAAGCATGTTTTATAAGTGCTATTAGAGTCATAGGTTTTTGTCACAAAATCAATGTCAAAGGGGGAGATTGAAACCGGCACTCGGTTATTTGACATTAATTTTGTGACATTAGTTGTCTCGGTTATCTCGCCTTGAGTTCATTGTTAGGAAAACCTCGTTGTACGCGCGTCGTCCCTAGTCCTTCTCTTCGCGTCAAGTTTGACTAAGTCATGTTTGGTATAAGACGTACGTACCGAGTTAGGGCGTACGTACGTCTTGTAAGGCAGCAACAAACTTTTGTGTTTTGGACGTACGTACCTAGTTAGGGCGTTCGTACGTCCAAGTAGGCAGCGAACTATTTATGTCTCAGGACCTACGTACGCTGTTTCGACGTACGTACGTCCAATATGAAATCTGTCAATTTCGGCCCATTTTCTCTTGTTTCAAACCCTAACTATATATAGGGTTTTCTACCAAAGAACAAACTAGTTCTTTGGCCGTCCAATTCATCTCTAGTCTTGGAGTTTGTTTAGGTTTTGGTTTAGGTTGTTTTGGTGATTGAACTCATCTTCTTCTTCCCCATTCATCTTCTTCTTCCTTTTTCCCATTCATCTTCTTCTTCCTTATTGAATAGTGATTTAGCTTCGAGTCTTCTTGTGTGTTCATCAAGAAGTCGAGTATCCTTGTGTGTTCATCAAGGAACTCTGGTGTAAGCTTGTTACATAGATCGGCTTCGAGTCTTCTTGTGTTTTCATCAAGAAGTCGAGTGTCTTGTGCGTACATCAAGGTACTCTGGTGAAGTCAAGGTGTTAGAGATAACCAGTAGTGTCAACTCGCAGTGATTGCAGGTAGTTGATAGGTTTGTAAATCTCTTTTCATCTACTGGATTTATTGTTGTCGCGAGGACAACCGTGGACGTTTCCCATATTGGGTATTACCACGTTAAAAATATCGTGTGTTATTTATTTGTTTATTGCTTTATTGTTTGCTTTACTATTGTTATATTGCACATATATTAGGTTCTCAGTAACCATCAATGAATTTGTCTTTCTTGCATTCCAATATAAACTTAAAGTAACTGAGGAAAAAAATGAGCCGAAAATTTTCTATTAAGATTTTTCATATTTCATGAATATAATGGCCTCCCTCGAGAGCAAAACACACAACGTTTCATGTATGATACAATACAAAATGATAAATTTTAATTAACTATAAACATTTGATCATTCAAAGTTTCAGCAGTAAACAAAATGATAAACTTTAATTATCTCATTAATACTTAATGAAAATACAACAAGCTCACAGATTTGCAGATTCAACACTCACAAGTGAAACACAACATTGCTCAAAGTAGAACCAAAACAATCAGACATCTTCACTCAGCAGTTTTCCAACTGTGATCACGTCGACTGACTCACCAACAGATAGCCTGCAAGTCAATAGTTCATGAGAAATAGAGTCCATTGTCGGTCGAGATTCAGGCCGAGTATTTAAGCATGCAAAAGCCAATTTCACAACTTAGACAACTTCTTTTAGGATCTCTACATTGAGTGGATCAAGACGTTTGTCTAGTGTATCAATCAACAGAACATTGGCTGCACCTGACGTAGATAACTTGCGGCTTGTTAGAGCTAGATCATGAGACAAATTCTATTATCTGCCTTGATTCTCGACTAGCATTCAAACATGTTGATAATATTTTCGCAACTAATATATCCATCAACAACATATTCGTTTTTGTTTATCTGCGCAAACGTGGTGATGAATTCATGTGAATGGTTTCCCATTATTACTTCGAATGTCAGAACTCCAAAACTATGTACATCACATTTTTTTGTCAACCTCATTGTGTATGCAAGCTCGGTAAACCAAATATGGTTGAATTTAAATGATTTTTATTGCATCTTAATTGAGTGTGGAATAGAGACCTTAGTGTTCATTACGAAACGGAAAACCAACACGTTCAGTACTTCAGTAATGACGACAACTCAGTTAATGATCTCAAGTTTTCATGTTCTGGTGGAATAGAACCCGAAAGTTGATTCTGAAAGGGAAATTAATTTCAAGTTTCCTATTTCTATAGGAATGGAACCATAAAGAGTGTTCTGATATAGGTACAACAAGGTAAGTTTTAGTCATGTTACGGTAACTCTGATGCGTAGAAAGATCGATGAAATTACGTTGGGAAAGGTTGGGAACATGGAGAAAAATAGGTCTATAAACTACAGACATCAAAATAAAATCTTCAGAGGCAGAGTATTATCAGTGGCTAAATAACCAAATGTTCCAGCAACAAGCTTACAACACTGAACACTCACTCGGGAAGTAGAACACAAAATAGCACAAAGCACAGGCAAAACAATCAGATATCTTCCCTCAACAATTGTACAACTTGATAGTTCATGAGAAACAGAATACATTGTGGGCCGAGATTCAGGACTAGTCTTTAAGCAAGCAAGGGCCAGTTTGCAACAGTAACAACTTCTTTTAGGATGTCTGCAACGGGTGGTGGGAGACGTTTGTCCAACATATCAACCAACAAAACATTGTCTCCAACTGCGGAAGATGATGTAGCAAGAGAGGTGATGAATTCACCTGGATGGCCGCGCATTATCACTTCGAGTGTTAACACACCAAAGCTATAGACATCGCATTTTTCCGTCAACCTCATCGTTTAAGCCAACTCTACAAGAGCAAAAAATAAAATAAATGAGCATCCACAATTGTGAGTGAATGAAAAGATCTAAAGAGACATAAAAATTAATATTTAGAGGTAGAGAGAATTACCAGGAGCCAAATAACCAAAAGTTCCGGCGGGTGTAGTCCAGTTGGAGGAATTTGAATTCAGAACTCTTGCAATACCGAAGTCAGCAACACAACCATCATATTCCGAGTTCAGCAAAATGTTCTTGCTTGAGATATCTCGATGAATTAATGCTGGTGTGCAACCATGATGCATATGTGACAAAGCACTAGCTACACTTCTAATGATATTTATCCTCTTGATCCAATCCAACCTAGCGGCTTCTTCCTCATTGCTCAATAACTTCACTATGCTCCCTCTCTCGAGATACTCATAAATTAAGAATGAGTGTCGAGCATGGGAACAAATTCCGTAAAGTTTCACAATGTTCCGATGTCTCAGTTGAGTCAAAGCATGTATCTCAGCTGAAAACGACCTTAGATCGATTTGTTCATCATCCTCTCTTGAATGAAACTTCTTCACAGCCACTACTTGCCCAGTTGACAAGACAGCCTTGTAGACACTTCCAAAACCTCCAACACCAATGCAGTGTTTGTCATTGAACCCCTCGGTTGCTACAATAATTTCTTCATACACATTATTACCATCAAAATCCCAAATGCGAAATAAATCATCATTGATGAACTCTATTGTCTGAACCTCGTTGTCCCTCTTTTTCTTGTAAAATACATAATATATCCCGATCATTGCAAACATAAGAGACAATCCCCCTCCAACGCAACCTAAGAAGATTTTCGCTCTTCTCTTTGTGCCACCCTTTTTTTTGTTTGAAAAATCACACTTTTGCAAAGCAGTAATGTTTCCACACAAGCCATTGTTATGCTCAAATTGTTCTCTTAATGCATCTTTAAAAGCTTTGGTCTCGGGCACACGACCTTCAAGGTCAATGTAAGAAACATCAATAGACATTAAAGCAGTCATACCTTCAAATGAATGAGGAATGGAACCAATGAGCATGTTATGTGACAAATTCAACTTTTCCAGATACTTCAACATGCCTAACCCTGACGGTATCTGCCCATCAAACATATTTTGGCTGAGATCAAGCACCTCTTGGAGAGAAATCATATTGCTTAATTCAGATGGAATGATTCCACTGAATTTGTTTTGGTATCACTCCATTCAGGTTGTTCGTAGACAAGTATAAACTGTCCAAGATTTCCAAGCCTTTTCAAGCCTCCCAACCCATTAGGAATCCTACCTGTGATGTTGTTATTAGAGATTCTGAAATCTGTAAGATTTTTGAAACCATTCCAATTGTTTTGGAGCTCGCCATATAAGTTGTTGTTACTCAAATCGATGAAATTGAGTTTTGGGTATGTGCGAAAGACATCTGATATGTTTCCATGGAGTTTGTTTCCATTAAGTCTGAGTCTAAACAAGTTTTTGCAATTTTTCAAATTCTTTGGGATGGGACCACTGAAATTATTGGAACTAACAGTGAAAATTTGAAGTACTCCACCAGGACATAGTAGTTTTGTTATTTCTTGAGGGAGGGGACCAGTTAGATTATTACGAAGCAGTGCTAATCTGGTAAGTGATTTTAAGTTTCCTAATTCTAATGGAATGGATCCAGAAAGTTGATTTTCATAAAGGTATAGAGTGGTTAGGTTTTGTAAATTTCCTAAAGATGGCGGGATTAGACCGGTGAAATTATTTCTTAACAACTGTAAATCCATCAGAGATTTCAAGTTTCCTAATTCTAATGGAATGGATCCAGAAAGTTGATTTGTATGAAGGTATAGAGTGGTTAGGTTTTGTAAATTTCCTAAAGAAGGCAGGATTGGACCGATGAAATGATTGGCTGACAACTCTAAATCCATCAAAGATTTCAAGTTTCCTATTTCTAATGGAATGGATCCAGAAAGTTGATTTTCATAAAGGTATAGAGTGGTTAGGTTTTGTAAATTTCCTAAAGAAGGCGGGATTAAACCGGTGAAATTATTTGTTGACAATGCTAATTTTACTAGAGATTTCAAGTTTCCTGATTCTAATGGAATGGATCCAGAAAGTTGATTTTCATAAAGGTATAGAGTGGTTAGGTTTTGTAAATTTCCTAAAGAAGGCGGGATTAGACCGGTGAAATTATTTGTTGACAATGCTAATTTTACTAGAGATTTCAAGTTTCCTAATTCTAATGGAATGGATCCAGAAAGTTGATTTTCATAAAGGTATAGAGTGGTTAGGTTTTGTAAATTTCCTAAAGAAGGCGGGATTGGACCAGTGAAATTATTTCTTGACAACTCTAAATCCATCAAAGATTTCAAGTTTCCTAATTCTAATGGAATGGATCCAGAAAGTTGATTTTCATAGAGGTATAGAGTGGTTAGGTTTTTTAAATTACCAAAGGAAGAAGGAATTGAACCACTTAGTTGATTTCCAAAGAGGGTCAACCACATTATTCTAGTCAAATTACCTATGCTGTCAGGAATTGGACCTGTTAAAAGGTTTCCAAATATTGCAACTTCGCTTACTTTGGACAAATTTCCTAATTCTACTGGAATGCAACCTTTGAAACTATTGTGAGAAAGATAAAGGAATTGAAGATTTGATAATTGACCAATCTCCGATGGAATATGTCCAGAAAAATGATAGTCAAAAAAACTAATAAAAGTGAGTTGGGAAAGGTGAGCAATATGGACTGGGATGGTTCCATAGAAAGAATCACTTTCAAGATTTAAAATGCCTATATTGCCAAGGAATGAGAATGGAAAGTTTTGAAGTGTACCTCTCAAACCCATGCTTGATACGTTCAATTCGACAATCCTTCCCATCTCGTTGCAAGATATTCCATTCCAAGTATTACAATGAGAAGAATAATTAGAAGAAGAATGCAGAACCCATGAAGATAGGTTGGAATGAACTCCACCATCAAGACTGTTTTTCCATTTGAGCAGGGCCTTGGCTTCTTCAAAAGGGGTAGCGGTAGTAATACTAGAAGGATAACACTTAACACGGAAGAAATAAAGCAAGAGCCAAAGTAGTAAGACAAGGAAAGAGAGCAGTTTGTTTATGTGAGATGGAGCCATGCCTTTTTTTTTCTCTATATGTTATATATGGTTAAAAGATGCATGGTGCTCTATTTATAAGGTATTGGTTTGGGTCCAAACACTTTTAACTCGACCTAAGAAGACTTGACTTGAGTGTTTTTCAAATGCAAAGAAGACTTAACACATGATTCACTGAATATTAATTTACAAATAATATTATATTTTTATTATTTTGCATGGCCATTAATCGTTGAATTGGCAATTTGAGAATGATCCATAATATTATCTTGAGACCCACAATGCATTATGACTTTTTAGTCAAGGTCTACCCGTTTGTTACGATTCACTGACAAGTAAATAATATAGATCAAGACATCGATAGAAGTTGTTTTTAGCGCAAAAGTTCCACAATGTGTTGGGCCTGTGATGTTGTTGTTGTTACAATCCAATCCAATCCAACCTAGCGGCTTCTTCCTCATTGCTCAATAACTTCACTATGCTCCCTCTCTCAAGATACTCATAAATTAAGAATGAGTTTCGAACATGCGAACAAATTCCATAAAGTTTTACAATGTTTCGATGTCTCAATTCTGTCAAAGCATGTATCTCAATTCTGATATTCTTACCAAACCCCTCGATGCTGCCCATTTTCATTCCTTGTGAAAGTCAATTGGTGTTGTTCCTCTTACTTGATTTCTTCGTTTTCTTTATTTTTATTTTTTTTTTTTTTACTTTCTGAGTCTCTTGTGTCGGGATTTGTGGTTTTGGTTATCTTCTTTTCCTCTATTGTATTGGTTGAGCATATCTATTTTAAGTTATTGACTTCATTCTTTCCTTAAGACAAGTGATAATATGCTTGGGCATTTTTTATGTTAGCTTTCAAGTTTATTGGTTTGTTTCATGCTTCTCTTCTCCCTTTTACTACACCTTACATGTCTTGCATGCATGTTTGGAGTTATGGCGTGCTTCTTTCTCTCTTCATTGAGTTCTGCGAACATTTCCTATCTATTGAGGGTGTTTTATATCTTCAGCTATCATCGTGTGTTTTTCATTCTGTTGTTGTTGTTGTTGCTCTTATTATGGGCTTTGCGTTTTTGTTTATCACGTACGCCTCTTGTAAGTGGACAATAACTCATGTAATCCCCAGCCATTTGTCTTGAGCGCATAATCAGTTGACTAAGAACCCGTTAGGGCTGTGAGGGTCATGCTCTGACAGATGAACTCAAGGGATGTTAGTTCTTGGCTGCACGTTAACATGGTATTGTACTTCTTGTTGGTGGTTACCAAAAAGATGTAGGCTACACCCTACCCTTGTGTAATTGTGAAAAGATGGAGGTAATCAATTCCTCCCACACGGGAATGGCATGTTTATTATTTGTCTTCTTGTTTCCTTTGCATCTCATCTCCACCGCAGTACTTTATCATTAAATAATAATAATTATAAAAAAAAAAAAAAAAAAAAAAAAATTGAATTCCATTAGTTTTGGGAGGAGATTTGTTCAGTTGTGGTTTTTCCATACTTTGTTCTTGTTAGCACATAGACTTTGTTTGTGCTTCATGATATTGTTTATATGGCTACGGTTCTTGCACTCATCTTGTCTCACCTCTCTTGTTGATGGCTCTTTGTTCTAGGCTCTCAAAGTTTTGTGAATCGCGGTGCGTCCTCTTCTTCATGCATTGCATTTTTATCACACACGCGAGGATTGATGTATGATATATATATCAATTTCTTACTTGCTTCATTTTTTTTGTGTACCTTGATATATTGTCTCAGATTTTTGTTCGGTTAGAATTTTGTCAATGTCTTGGTTTTTATTGTGGTATGTTTCAATCTGTTATTTGGTCCTTCTGCATTTAACAAAAAAAAAAAAAAGGTTGTGTAAAAGTTTGAAAATTCGTTCAGACGTGACAGTTTCGTTTGAACGATTTCTTCTCAGACTTCTTTCCTTCTTTTATCTTTCTGTTATTTCGTTCGGTCGTGACTATTTCATCTAAACGAAAATATTCCAGGTCTTTATTTTGTTGTGTTGTCTGTTATTTCGTCCAGACATAACCCTTACTTCTGAACGATTTTTTGGCAGTTGGACTAATTGGTTGGTTTGACGCCCATTTGACACCAACAAATACTCCTTTGCTATAATAACTTTTTGATTTCCTTTATTTGAAATCTATATTTAGAATTTATTTTTTTTCATTTTGAAAATTCTTTTCAATTTTTGTAATTGTTTTTTTTTTTTTTTTTTTTTTTTGTATTCTCGTCCTTTCTTTTTGTTCACCCTTTGTCTAATTTGTGACAAGCGCCCACTTCCATTTTTTGATTTGGTATATTAGCCCCGCTCGAGATGAAATTACAAGAGGTTCTTTTCCCGATTTCGTCTCCAACAAAAAAATCTTTTGTGCGGGGAGTCCCCACACATCTGTATGCACATAGTTTAAGATGCCTCTGCTCCTATGCTTACAATGGGGAGTGTTATGACTCTAAAAATTCTAACATCTTTTCTTTCTCCGTTAGTGGTTTTTGGTGTTCTTGTTATCAGGTATGCATCGTTTGTGGGGGAGAAATAGAATCAATATTAAAGGTCTCACATTATGGGGGAGTTTCTTGAAAAGCTTTTGTTGTGTCTTTTGATTATAATGCTTTCGTTCCATCTCTGATTTATCAAGATTTTGTGTTAATATGCTTTCACTCTTTCAAGTGTTCGGGTTAATGCTCTTGCAGTTCGTGATCGAAGGTTCGTTGTGTAATGCAAGTGTGAGTATTCTTGTAAGCATATTTTATAAATGCTAATGAGTGTTTAGGTCGTGTAAGCACATACTATAAGTGCACTTAGAGTCACAATATTTTTGTCACGAAATGAACGTCAAAGGGCGAGATTGAAACTGGTATTTGGTTTCAAGGTTTGACATCATTTCGTGTTTGTGTCATCGACTATCTCGCTCGAACTTTATTGTTAGGTGAACCTTGGTATGTGTGTCATTCCTTATTCCTTTCTCTATCATCTTGTGTTTAATGTGTTTTAGTTTTCAATCTATCAGAATTTGGTTCGGATGTAACTCTTACGTTTGAACAAATTTGTTCCAGATCTTTTATCCTTGTGCAGAAACTGGTATTTGGTTCGGACGAAACCTTTAGGTTCGAACGAAATTCTACCAGCAAGTTCTTTCGTCCTTTGGACTTGTTTTTATTTCTAGAGTCCATATAAATAGGTTTTCTCTTATTAGAAAACCTATCTCTCTAGCCGTCATCTTCTCCATCTTCTCAAGTGTGTTTGTTAAGGGAAAAACTCCTCTCCTTCTACTTCATCTTCTTCCTCACTTCACTTATTCATTCATCAATAAAGAGAGCGACTTCGTGAGATTCTTGTGAGGTTATCAAGTAGCATATGTATGCAGTAGTACTTGATAGGCTTGTAATCTCTTGTGATTATAGTGGATTGATTTGTTACCAATCGAGGTAACCGTGGACGTTTCCCTTTCTAAGGTTTTACCACGTTAAAAATATTATGTGTGTTATTTATCCTTTTTGCAATTAATATAATTGCTTAGATTGGTAGTTTGCACTTGTTTGGGGTTTCAAATGTGCGGAAATTTATTAGTGATTGTCACCATTTTGTTTTATATTTTTTACATATATTCTATCAATTGAGATCTAAGATGACATAACCTATACCTTACATTTGACTAGTACAACACTACAACAAGATTATAGATCTAAGATGATATAACTTATATAATTTGACTAGTAACACTTTAACTCAACGTCTGGACCTAAGTAAGACTTGACTTGTGTCTTTACAAATGAAAAGTAGACTTGGATCGAGAAAAAAAACAACAAACACATTATTTACTGGGGAGACTTATTCAAAATGATAGAAAGAGATGGTTTCTTATTGAAAAGGGCTTTGAAGTTAACAAATTCTGGATTAAAATACCCACCCTAATCATAGTATGATCATAGGTCAAATTATATATAACAATTTTTTTTTTTAACAAAATACTATGACCTAGGTAGGGAGTAATTAACCCTAGTGGGACAGGGCAAAGTTGGAATTGCACAAAAACTTAACACTCTGATTCGACCTAAAATCATTAGTCTTTGTCCTTTTTAACAAGTCAACAAAAACTACATATCCTTTTCAATAAGGATTTTTCATAAGATTGTCCTTCTCACCAAGAAAATCATGATTGGTGTCCTTCTCAAAAGTAACTTCTTATTTACTGTATGTTAGAGTATCTTAAAAATGATTATTTTGCATGGTAATGAATGGTTTAAGTAGAACGACTTTGTGGTCAAAGGTCTACCATTACCTGTTTGTTATGTTTTAGGATATCGATAGAAGTTGTTGATTTCGATAGAAAGTTTTAGCGCTAAAGTTCCACAAGGTGTTGGGCTTGTGAGATGCTGTTTTTACATAGATATTTTGTTTTAGAGTGAAGGGTAGAGATTCGAATTTTCTTTCGCATTGAATTATTGTTGAATCTAGCTTTTTTTTTTCCTTTTTTTTTTTTTTTATCATAAACAAATTTTATTGATAAAAGAAGAATTACACAAAGCTAGAAGACAAGCGCGCTACAAACTGTGTTGCAAGCCATTTTTGAATCACAAAACCAATCCTACGAAATACATATTCATTGGAACCCGCCGGCTTCACATTGTTATTCATCACGTTTTGTACCCTTCTGAGAAGTTCAACTGCGTCTGGTGCTAGAAACCCAAAAGTGTCAAAAGTAAAGGAAATGAAACAATGTTGGTTCATTGCACATGCTCCCTCGTGTTTCTGTACCTTAGCTGCAGCTGCATTAATAGTTGCCTGGCCCACTTCAAAATTTCTATTACCAAACCACACCATTGGAGATGCTCATGTGTTGTTAACACATGCATGTTTCCCTTCTAACTAACTGTATATCAAAACATCAGTTGGGCGTAGTGTTGATCTGCCTTCTGATGGGCCTGTAAGAAAATTGATCGGAGCCTCTTTCTTTACCTGTATTTTTGCTCGTCATACCACATCATGCAGTATATCACGCACATGATCTTTTTTTTTTTTTGAAATGAAGGCATGAGATTCATCATTAATCAATGCAATCCCACAGATATTTGCTGGTAAAATAGTGCGTTTTTGCCTCCATGACTGAATCAAACAGATATAATTTGTGTAATTTGTATGTTATGGGCACCGCATAGTTCACAATATAGTACATTTGAGTAGTACCACACTAACATAGCCTGCAAATCGAGCGGAAAAGCCAATTTTGCATATTAGAGCGGAAAAGCCAATTTTGCAACTAAGACAACTTCTTTTAGGGACTGTAATGGGCATATCACCATGACCATTTAATCATCCGCATAAAGTTTTAGCAATAAATAAAATGAAATACGAGTTTACATGTGTTAATAGATAATAAAATTTGTTTCATTAATATTTACAACTTAATGAAAGTACAACAAGCACACAGATTTGCAAATTCAGTACTCACAAGTGAAAGACAACATTGCTCAAAGTAGAACAAAAACAATCAGACATCTTCACTCAGCAGTTTTCCAACTGTGATGTGGACTGACTCACCAATAGATAGCCTGTCAGTCAATAGTTCCTGGGAAACAGAGTCCATTGTCGGTCGAGATTCGGGACGAGTTTTTAAGCATGCAAAAGCCAATTTTGCAACTAAGACAACTTCTTTTAGGATCTCTACATTGGGTGGTTCCAGACGTTTGTCTAGTGTATCAATCAACAGAACATTGGCTGCACCTGACGAAGATGATGTGCCTAGAGTAGAGATGAACTCGCCAGGATGGTTTCCCATGATCACTTCCAGTGCTAACACACCAAAACTATACACATCACATTTTTCAGTCAACCTCATTGTGTAAGCCAACTCTGCAAGAGAGAGAAAAAATTAAATGAGCATTCACTTAATGTGAATTTTGAAGAATTCAATGTGAATGCTGGAAAAAGAAACGTTGAGATGCAGAGAGTATTACCAGGAGCCAAATAACCATATGTTCCAGCAGGGGTAGTCCAATTAGAAGAATTCGGATCTAGAACTCTTGTAATACCGAAGTCAGCAACACAAGCATTATATTCTGAATTCAACAAAATGTTCTTGCTTGAGATGTCTCGATGAATTAGCGGTGGGGAGCAACCATGATGCATGTGTGATAACGCAGTAGCTACACTTTTAATGATATTTATCCTCTTGATCCAATCCAAACTGGCAGCTTCTTCTAGATTTCTCAATAGCTTTGCTAAGCTCCCTCTCTCGAGATACTCATAAATTAAGAATGAGTATCGAGCATGGGAACAAATTCCGTAAAGTTTCACAATGTTCCGATGTCTCAGTTGAGTCAAAGCATGTATCTCAGCTGAAAACGACCTTAGATCGATTTGTTCATCATCCTCTCTTGAATGAAACTTCTTCACAGCCACTACTTGCCCAGTTGACAAGACAGCCTTGTAGACACTTCCAAAACCCCCAACACCAATGCAGTGTTTGTCATTGAACTCCTCGGTTGCTACAATGATGTCTTCATACACATTATTACCATCAAAATCCCAAATGCGAAATAAATCATCATTGATGAACTCTGTTGTTTGAACCTCGGCATCTTTTTTTTTCTTGCAACATACAAAATATATTGCAAGAATCGCAAACAAAAGAGACAAGGCACCTCCCAAAGAACCTAAGACAATCTTCACAATTTTTGGTCTTCTGTTTGTACCAATGTCATCCATATCTGAAATCTCACAATGTCGCAACGAAGTAATATTTCCACATAAGTCTTTGTTATGCTCAAAATTCTTCGATAATGCATCTTTGAAAGCATTGCTCTCAGGCACAGGACCTTCAAGCTCATTGTAAGATACATCAATAGAACTCAGACGAGTCATATCTTTAAATGAATCCGGAATGGAACCAGTGAGCATATTGCGCGACAAATTCAAGTACCACAACTTAGAACAATCAGCAATCTCTTTGGGTATCAGTCCACTCAAGTTGTTGCTGGACAAGTCTAAGGTTTCTAGACCACTTAACCTTCCAAGTTCTTTTGGAAGATCTCCATCTAGATAGTTACCACTCAAGTTGAGTTTTAACATAGATGTGAATCTTCTTAGCTCTCTGGGAATCTCTCCTATCAATTTGTTCATTGAGATATCAAGATTTCCAAGCTTTTTCAAGCCTCCCAATCCACTTGGAATTCGACCTGTGATGTTGTTATTAGAGATTCCGAAGGCTGTAAGATTTTGCAATCCACTCCAATTGTTTTGGAGTTCACCGTACAAGTTGTTGTTACTCAAATCAATGAAATAGAGTTTTGGATGTGTGCCGAAGACATTTGATATGTTTCCATGGAGTTTGTTACCGTCAAGTATGAGTCTTGACAAGTTTTTGCAGTTTTTCATGCCCTCTGTGATGGGACCATTGAAATTATTTGAAGCAGCGTCGAATATTTGAAGAAGTCCACCACCACATAAAAGTTTTGGCAAACAACCTGATAAGTTATTGTAACTTAAGCTGAGCTGAAGCAATTTTAATTTTGTTATTTTTAGAGGAAGGGGGCCAGAAAAATTATTTTCAAATAATATTAACCGGCTAAGTGATTTCAAGTGTCCCAATTCTATAGGAATAGAGCCAGAAAGTTGATTTTGAGAGAGATTTAGAATAGTTAAATTTTTTAAATTACCTAAAGTTGATGGGATAGGACCTGTAATATTATTTGCCGACATGTCTATCTGCACAAGGGAATGCATGCTTCCAAATTCTAATGGAATGGGCTCAGAAAGTTTATTTTCATAAAGGTATAGATAGGTTAAGTTTTGTAAACGACTTAACGAAGATGGGATTGAACCAATAAATTGATTAGTTGACAGATCCAACTTTATCAGAGATTTCAAATTTCCTACTTCTAAAGGAATGGAGCCAAAAAGTTGATTAGTTGACAGATCCAAATTTATCAGAGATTTCAAATTTCCTACTTCTAAAGGAATGGAGCCAGAAAGTTGATTAGTTGACAGATCCAAATTTATCAGAGATTTCAAATTTCCTACTTCTAAAGGAATGGAGCCAGAAAATCGATTGCCTCGAAGACACAGAACTGTTAATTTTGTCATATTTCTAAACAAAGAAGATATTGAACCATTAAGTTGATTTCCAGATAGGAGTAAACTGGTTATTCTAGTCAAATTACCTATGCTAACTGGAATTGGACCTGTTAAAAGGTTATCAAAAATAGCAACTTCACTAACATTGACAAGGTTTCCAATTTCCACAGGAATGCAGCCATTAAAATTATTGTTAGTGAAACGAAGGATTTGAAGACTTGTTAGCTGCCCAATCTCTGATGGAATTTGTCCAGATAAATAATTGTCAAATAAATTCAAGTAAGTGAGTTGGGATAGGTTCGCAATTTGGACTGGGATGGTTCCATGGAGTAAATTGTAGGAAAGATCCAAAACAACTAGTTTTCCAAGGAATGAGAATGGGAAGTTTTGAAGTGTACCTGTTAGACTCATGCTCGGAACGTTTAAATCCACAACCCTTCCCATCTTGTTACAAGATATTCCATACCAAGTATTGCAATGAGAAGAAGAATTAGAAGAAGAAGGTAGAACCCATGAAGATAGGTTTGAATGAGCTTCACCACCATGAAGACTGTTCTTCCATTTAAAAAGAGCTTTGGCTTCTGCAAAGGGAGTAATAGTAATAGTAGAAGCATAGCATTTAACTTGGAAGGAACAAAACAAGACTAGTAGATTTAGGAAGACAAGGAAAGAGAGCAGTTTGTTAAAGTGAGATGGAGCCATGGCTATTTTGGTTGCTATATGTTATATGACTAAAAAAAGATGCACTGTGCTCTATTTATTTATTTTTAAAGGAATAATTTTATAAATAAATAATAAAGTGAATGACTCTCATATATGTCTCATGTAGTCAAGGTCTGCAAAAATTCCACATGGTAGGCCTGTGATGTTATTTTTAGTGCAAAAATAATTCCACTAGTAGGCCTGTGACATTATTATTTTTAGTGCAAAAATTCCACATGATAGGCCTGTGATGTTGTTGTTACAGAGAGACTTTGAAATTTCAAGGTCTGTGATATTATTTTCAGTGCAAAAATTCCACATGGTAGGCATAAGGCCTGTGATATTATTTTTAGTGCAAAAATAATTCCACATGATAGGCCTGTGACATTATTTTTAGTGTAAAAATTCCACATGATAGGCCTGTGATGTTGTTGTTAGTGCAAAAATAATTCCACATGATAGGCCTGTGACATTATTTTTAGTGCAAAAATTCCACATGATAGGCCTGTGATGTTGTTGTTACAGAGAGACTTTGAAATTTCAATTCTCTTTTTAGACTGACAAAATTAAAATTAAGTAGAAATTCCCTGACATGTTTTATTTCCACACACTTTAACTTGCATTGACCTAAGTAGGGCTGTTAAACGAACCGAGCAGCTCGAGCTCGGCTCGGGCTCGACTCGTTAAAAGCTCGGCTCGAGCTCGTTCGTATAGCTAAACGAGCCGAGCTTGAACATAAAGTAAAGCTCGTATAAAATTTGGGCTCGGCTCGTTTATAAACGAACCGAGCTCGAACATACCAAAGCTCGGCTCGTTTAGATAAAATCCTACTTTTATATGTAATTTAATCGAGTAGCTCGAGCTCGGCTCGGGCTCGACTCGTTAAAAGCTCGGCTCGAGCTCGTTCGTATAGCTAAACGAGCCGAGCTTGAACATAAAATAAAGCTCGTGTAAAATTTGGGCTGGAGCTCGGCTCGTTTATAAACGAACCGAGCTTGAACATACAAAGCTCGGCTCGTTCGGCTCGTTTAACACCCCTAGACCTAAGTAGACTTGACAGAAATTGTTTTCCTGCATTTTAGCTAGACTATGTGAATATGCTTGTGCTGTGCACGTGCTTAAGATAGAAAACAGTTGTTGAATTTTTTATTGATTTATTAGAGAAATTTTTTGCTCACCATGCTCCCCACCCACCTAAGATGCTTCTGTGTGGCTAAAAATCCAGCTAAAATTAGTTTTGTAACTTCTACTATTATTTGTTCCTAATTTGCCCTTATTATTTATAGAATTTTAAAAATAGAAAACATCGTAATAAAATTAGAATTATCAAATAAGCTCATTTTTTTGCCCAACTGACATAATCTTACTCTCACGTTATTACATGTGCTACATCCATATGTTTTTAGAATTTTAGTTATATTTTTCTGATAACCAAGATTTACTTTTGATGCTCGTTGTTTTCTATAATTTTCAGCCAATTATGAAGTCCCTTTATGACTGTTATTTTTTAATTTTAGTTACAAAATTCAAAATTGTATTTCGTGCCAACACAATTACTATCAAGCCACATTGAATGTAATCTCGTTCATGATCAACATACATCTATCAATTATCATTATATGGCAATTTATAATTTTATGTTATGGACATTTGAAATCATCTATCAATTATCATTTATTTTATTTACTATTACAATTTGCTTTATTATTAGCTTTGATTATTTGACCACTGTCAAATTAAATCTTAAGGTAAAGTTATTTACTGTTGCAACATATACAATCATTTTATGATTATCTGTTTGATTTTAAATATCTCATAATTTATATAATTATTTGATAAGAGATGAGGGGTTAACTTCTATCCCCCAAATACTACTCGTTTATTCAAGTTTCGGGAAACGTTAAGCTCGAGGATGATGATTTTGAGTATTGATATTCATCCCTTATCTATTTGAACCTATTTTCCTAAAAACTTCATATCAACATTGTGTTTCTCGTGCAAACCCAATCTCAAAGTTTTCAAAGGAAATTAGAATACGGGCGCATAAAATTTTTAGATCAAATCAACTCAAGACCTCAATAACACTATCCAATGTCAATATTGTCATTGCGACACGACATTCAACATCAATTCAAAAGCAAACGCTCACAGAAGTAAACACTTAAAACTTACTATTTGGTTGCGATTTCGAATGCACATGGAACTTTTACCTCAAATTTTAAATCCTTTTCCATAACGCCAATTGTTCTAAAAATCCATTTACTACTTATCCGACTTGGTCTGACTTGCAATTCAACGACTACCAACTGACTCAAGCCTATTCCACCAACTTGGTTCGACTTACATGACAATTTTAACAACTTGGCTCGACTTTGCCCAACTCAAGCTCAATGACTCATCAAGCCAATAGTTACACAAGTTACGAAGTAATTACAAGGTTACAAAGTAAATACACTCATCACTTTCTCCATTAATACAATTGGAGTTATACTTTTTTGTAGCCTAAAAATATAAAGGCATTTCAACATAGATAAAGGAACACAAAGTGATACATTCACAATCTCCCATACAATCTCTTATGAAACCTCTCAACTACCATCTCTTCTCTATTGAATTCTCTACAATATCTAGTATCATCTTGTATCAATCATATCAATAATAAAATACTCATCTCTCCTAAGGACGTAGGCACCATTGCCTAACTATGTAAATTATGTTTCTTTACATATTTTATTTACAATTTTCATTTCGTATTTAATTAATAATTATATGTATTTATAGTGTAATCCTATTACTACTTTATGTAGATGACAAACTTATTAATAAGTTGAAGACGTTACTATGAAAGATCTTGGTTCTGCACAGAAGATCCTAGGTATGGAAATAAGGAGATACGAGAAAATACAAAAGCTAGTTTCGGTTGAGAAGTTCAGACATTGTTTGAACTTGCTCATATAACAGAAAAGCTATATGATAAAAATTGGGTGGAACACTTCCTCACTTGAGGTGCATTGAGACAAGAGGATTTTTTTCCATTGTGAAGGTGCTTGAAGAAATTCAACCAGCAATGATCTTGTTTTAGTAGATAGCTTACCAAGGTATAAACTATTGTATGTAATGGCTTGTTGAATTAGGGAGCATTGGATCATATCTTGTATTAGGTATGGTCCATAGGACCAGCTTCTCATATTTATGGGCATTTAATTCCACATTTTGTTGGTCCTGTGATGTAAACGCCATTAATTAAATGGTTTCTTCTGACAATTGTTGATCATTTCATCTATATAAGGAGATGATGCTAGTGTCGTGGTTCTTCACTTCAAGCATCCATTTTTTTCCCAGACAAGTTGGCAGTTGGGTGCCTCGTTAAGAAAGAAAGATGGTTTCAAAGAATTTCATAGTTTTAGGTCTTCTCCTAGCAGTTGTTTTTCTCAATTCTTCAGAGGTTCTTGCAAAGTCCAACTCCGGTGAGAATTTTATAAACATGAGCTCTTTGAGTCCATGTGTTTGTACTGTTTGGGTCATTGTGTGTATTTTATAATTTTTGTGTTATTACTGTATACAATGAAATAATAAAGTGATCAAGTAGCACCCCGGCCTGTATTAGTTTTGTTTCTATATTGTAGATCACGTACTTCACAGGCACATAAATTCACTTGTATATATATACTAGTGTCTTAGCCATGCTACGCACCGGTTAATTTTAATTTATAGTAAGAATTAAGTGATAAAATTTTAAAGCTCAATTTTCATTAACCGGGATTTATCCCTGAATTTTATTTATTTATAATAGTAGTATATATATAATATAGTCGGTAATAATTTTAAATTTTTGATGCAGTCGTCATTATATTTGAACTTCAATTTTGCAGACCCTGGGCTTCCGCAGGCTTATCCAACAACTCCTCCTAACAATAATGGAGGTTACAATCGAGATCACCCAAGTAAGAAAGACGTACATGTTGCTAGAGTGCAGCTAAGGCAAGGCTCAATAGGCAAGCCTTGAAAACAAATGTTAAATCTCCAATAAAAGTGTTTACAAGAATGTCCGTATTATCAAATCAAATCTGAAGGCCTATTTCGCTATTTTGTGTGTAAGGGTAGCATAATAAAAAGCATATGTAATATCTTTGATCATCAATAAAAGTGTGTTACAGTACTTATTAAGAAATAGGAGCGAAGGACAGGGTTGGTACAGACAAAGCCGCACACAATTTACACATGGAAATAGGGAAAGTGTTCTTGTTAATTTGGATAATTAGCTGACGCCAAATATTGTATTGAACCATGAATATGGTTAATATGTTTTTTTTTCATTTATTCGATAATTAAAAAAAATTCAGAACTTTTAGGTTCGAAATTTCTTCATATTGAACGAACTTAAGTAATTATTGACGAATTCTATTTTTTTTTTTTTACCAAAAAACTATTTTTTATTAATAACCTCAAAGAATTCACAAAAATAGAGGTGATTTAGGTTTTGGTCACCAAACTTTAGTATAAATTAGGGTTCACGGATGGGTTTTTTTTTTATTAGGCTTCACGGATGATTCAATTTCTTTCGATAGTTTTTGAATGTTGTTGGTTGAGAACTTAAGAGATCAATGAAGAGAAGAATGTTCTTTATTAGGGCTGATCTCTGAACCCTAATAAAGAGAAAAAAACTATCCGTGAACCCTAATTTATACTAAAGTTTAGTGACTAAAACTTAAATCACCCAAAAAAGTAGAGGACAAATGTGTTACAAACTGCGCTACAAGTCCTTTTTAAATAGCAAACCCGATTCTCCTAAAACCATATTCGTTCGAACCCACAACAGTCATCACTTTTTTTCGTGTTTTTCTTACCACTGTATCTTCAGTTGTTGTTTTAACAGAAATCGATGAAAGCAAGCATTGAGGATAGCTCCAACATAAACATGACCCTATAGGACTAAAACCCACAAACTCTCCAAATTCAAATCTACAATAAAATAAAATCAAAATCAAGATCAAGCCCCCTAACAAAATTTGTTTTCTTGCATAACTACGTAGTTGAAGGGAAGGATAGTGAAGTTCTGGCTCCATACACTACAGCTTGACCTAAATATAGACTTGACTTAACTTGGGTCTTCGTTCACAAATAGCAGCAGATGCAAACAAGACAGTCTCTCATTGACTCACTCCATTAGTCTTTTCACAAAGACTATCAGTATCAGCCATTCAGCCCCATCAAATGGAGTGCACATTCTTATTAATCAAGGTCTTTGTCAGATGGGATGGGATGAAGAGAATAAGTCAGACTACAATAATTCAATATTGCATGCATTTCATACTTCCAAAAAAAGACACTCTTAAGTATAAGATACTTTGAACCAAAACATTGTCCTAAACATAATACAGTAGAAGTAGGGGTGTTATGTGAGCAGAGTAACTCGAGCTCGGCTCGTGTTCAGCTCGATTAAAGCTTGGCTCGGGCTCGCTTATCTAGTAATATGAGCCGAGTTTGAACAGTTTTTACGCTCGTCTCGACCTTGAGCCGATCCCGAGCTCTATACAAGTCGAGCCGAGTAGCTCGAGTCTATATACAGTCAACAATAATATTACCCATCTATGTTATTTGAAACCGGCACTCGGTTATTTGACATTAATTTTGTGACATGTGGAGTCTCGGTTATCTCGCCTTGAAATCATTGTTAGGAAAGCCAAGATGTACGCACGTTCGTCTCGTATCCGTGTCCTTGTGTCTTTTGTCAAAGTCTGTTTTGGTTACTGGACGTACGTACCTAGTTAGGATGTACGTACGTCCATTGAGGTAGCAAACTTCGTTTGGTTAGGATGTACGTACGCAGTTAGGACGTTCGTACGTCCAAGCAGGCAGCGAACTTTTACCGTGTGAGGACGTACGAACGTTGTTTAGACGTACGTACGTCCAATATGGATTTCAGCAATTCCGGCCCATGTTCAGTGTATTCCAACCCTAGGTATAAATAGTTTTTCTTCTCCAATGAACTAGTGAGTTCTTTGGCCGCACAAGTAAGGTGTTTTTTGAGAGTTTGTGTGTTTGATTGGTGATTGGATTTAACCTCCTTCTTCTCAATTCATTGTTTCCCATCTTCCTCATACAGTTGTGAATTCGGCTTCGAGTCTTCTTGTGTGTTCATCAAGGAGTCGAGTGTCTTGTGCATACATCAAGGTACTCTGGTGAAGTCAAGGTGTTAGAGATAACCTGGAGTATCAGCTCGCAGTGAGTGCAGGTAGTTGATAGGTTTGTAAATCTCTTTCATCTAGTGGATTATTTGTTGTCATCAAGGCAACCGTGGACGTTTCCCAAATTGGGTTTTACCACGTTAAAAAATTCCTGCGTGTTATTTACTTTCTGTGTATCGTTTGAATTGTTTGAATATTAAACTGTGAGATTAGCACTATCTGTGTTTCTCATTTGGTATCAGTCGCTGGGGGCTGGTTAAGGAGCGTAAAGGCTCACGCTAACGATCAATAGTGCTTTATGGAACCTCACAAGTTTGCTACTTCAAGTCTTCCTCCACAATTTAATGGAAAAGACTTTGGTCATTGGAAAGTACGGATGCGAGCAAATCTCCAAGCATTAGGAGAGGAAGTCTGGCTCTCTGTGGTCACAGGATAGAAAGAACCTCTGACTACAACAGGTATTGGTGATACTGCAGTTACATCACTGACACCACATGAAAAGTGGACGCCTGAACAAAAGATATTGGCAAATTATAATAATAAGGCACTCAATGCTATTTTCATGGCCTTAAATGCAAGTGAGTTTCGTCGTGTTCAGGGCTGTGAAGAGGCTAAGGATGCATGGAACAGGCTTATCAGTACACATGAAGGTGACGAAACAGTCAAAGAAAGCAAGCTGGAACTGTTAACATCTCAGTTTGAGACCCTACGGATGGATAATTCTGAGACTTTCGATGATTTCTTCATTCATCTACAAGATATTATAAACTGCAGTGCTGCTATTGGTCATGCATATACTGACACACAGGTGGTACGTAAGATATTGCGTGCTTTGCCTCCTCGGTTTCGCTCTCGGAAGGATGCCATTACTGAGAGTAATCTGATCAAGAACATGTCCATTGAGACACTTGCTGGAAAACTACGGACGCGTGAGATGGAACAAGCCTTGGAAGAACCCTTGAAGAACAAGTCTGTGGC
Organism: Aquilegia eximia; assembly: GCA_023053565.1. Classification (NCBI taxonomy): domain Eukaryota; kingdom Viridiplantae; phylum Streptophyta; class Magnoliopsida; order Ranunculales; family Ranunculaceae; genus Aquilegia; species Aquilegia eximia. Next base: position 22,081,648 of record JALIGU010000005.1, read on the forward strand.
ATTCAAGGCTACATCTTCTAAAGAAACTTCCACAGGACTCTCTGATGATGAAGAACAGGCCGTGGATGATAACTATGTTTTTCTGTCTCGTAGCTTTCAGAAGATTCTGAAATATCAACAGAATCGAGATCCTCGAAAGCGATTTTCTGACTCCCCAAATGCTCCAAGGAGTCGTGGTTTTGAGCGATTTTCTGTGGATGGAAGAAGAGCTCGAGTTGATCGAAAAGATGTCCAGTGCTACAAGTGTCGTGAATATGGACACTTTGCTAATGAATGTGACAAGAAGGTGGATCGCAAACCTGGTGATAACTCCAAACAAACCTCACAGTGACATGGGATGATTCAGATGAAGATGAGGATGGCAATCCCTCAAATGCTGTCTCTAACTATGTGGTCTTCAGTGCATCTCTGGATAAACATCCAGGAGGTATTGTATCTTCTACTGATGATATTAATGTTTCTGACTCTGGTGTTCATACTACTACTAGTGAATTGTGTGATATGTACAAGTTTTCCATGCAACAAGTAAAGTTGCTTGAAAAGACTAACACTGTCTTGCAGGATCAGGTAGACAGTCTTGGGCAGGATATCTGTAATCTTGCAGGTGACTCCAACATGTTGAAGGAGGAATTTGAAAAAGAAAAGGAGGATTTCCAAGTGCGTATTGCTTCTCTAAAAAAACTGAATAATAACCTGGAGACACGGTATCGCTCTCTAGTATTGGAACATGAGAAAGTGAAAGCTGAGTTGTTTGCCGCTAACAAACAATTGGTTGGGTTTGGTAAACCTAGTGATAGTCTTAACTCTCTGCTGGGAATTGGTAAATCCCATTCAGACAAATCGGGTTTGGGTTATGACTCCTCTGTTCCTCTTTCTACTGCTAGCCCCTCACATACTACTTTTGTCAGACCAACAGGTGTTTTCCCTTCATCCCTCCCTGCTCCTGTGCAGGTGTCTAGTGTGGTTCCCCCACCCAAGGTTACTCGTGTAAAGCATGTCCCGAAAAGAAATCTCAGACACAAAGGCTTTAAATGTCTAACCTGTGGTCGCATGGGTCACACTTCTGCTTTTTGTTGGAATAATTTATATCCTGCTCACCACTTTTCTTTTGCAGGTAATTCATATTGGAACAAATCTTCCACCTTTTCCATGCAGGCTCCGTACGTGTGGAATGGCTATGCATTGTGGGGCTTACCTAGGACTTCCCCTTATGGGAATCGCCCTCAAGCAACACCTATGTCCACTCCACCACCACATTTCTGGGATAGGAGTATGGATGCGTCCAGGAAAATGGTATCTCACATGGCTAGGTTGGTTGAACCAACTACATCATCATGGTATCTTGACAGCGGATGTCCGCGACATATGACAGGTGATAAGACTCTAGTTGATAACCTGACTCTTGGTTATGGAGGTAAGGTTACTTTTGGAAATGGTAAAATGCTTCCGGTTGAAGGTAAAGGTAATTTTTTCTGAGGATGGCTCGCTCAATGATCATGAACTTCTTTTTGTTAAAGGTCTTAAGTCGAATTTGTTAAGTATTAGTCAGTTATGTGATGCTAAGTTGAAGGTTGTTTTTGAGGATGATAAGTGTGATATTTTTTATTCAAATCATGTCTTGCTATTAACTGGTAGTCGTTCCCATGATAACTGTTTCATTATCACTACACCCCTTCCGCATCTATATACCTAATGTGCTCTCTGGAACTGTTTGTGTATAGGATGTTTTGGTTTTTTTCTTCCTGTTTTTCTATAGTTTTAGGTATTGAAGACATACTAGTCTGGTTATTGTTTGGATTCCATTTTTTTCTCCAACATTTATAAGTTGGTATCTTCGACCGTGTTGTTCTGTCAAAGATTGTTGTAGTGCTGCATCATATTCTCTTCGCCTTTGGTGGTTTCTTGCATGATGCATTTGCATGTTGTGGGATTTTTAGAGTATTTTTATTCCTTAATTCTTATATGATTAGACAAGGATCAACTGACATTATCTCTATCTTCTGTTTTTCTTCATGGTCATCGTTTTCTTTAATATATACCTCTTGTAAGTGGTCAATGACTCACAAAATCCCCAGCCATTTGAATGTCTTGGGCGCATTATCAGTTGGCTAGGAACCCGTTGGGGCTGTGAGGGTCATGCTCTGACGGATGCACTCAAGAGATGTTAGTTCTTGTGTTGCACGTTACCATGGTATTGCACTTCTTGAGTGTGTTTTTGTCGAAAAGATGTAGGCTACGCCCTACCCTCGTGTTTTGGTAAAAGATGGAGGTATACTATACTCCCACATGAGAATGGCACTTGTCTTAAATGGATAAAACCAACAAAAATATCCATATATATTTGAACCAGTGTTTCCTTGGTTTTTGTTATAACCTAGTTCATATTTCGTGTTTGTCCTATTGTACGTGACCTTCATTGTAATCAATGATCTTAATATCGGTCTGTTCCCGGACTTTGTTTGGGAGTTTTTCCCTTTTCTAAGTTAACCGGATTTTGGTATAGGTCTACTCTACTCCTCCTGCATGCGTGCATCATTTTTTTGAGTACCGTGGTTTGGTGTATGATTCTGTCCTTCGTTCTTGCATTCTCTCACGGTTGATGCATATTCAAATTATATTTGTGCTTGAATCGGAATCCTTACAATACTTAGATATACTTCATGTGTTGTCTCTCAATATTTTTTGTGTCATTCGGTTCGTTTTGGTTGTTAAGGATAAGTCTCTTGTCTGTATTATCGTTTTTTTAAAAAAAAAAGGAATACGTACGTTGTTAAGCCGTTCATACGTTTAGGCTGGCAGCTCTCTTTCAACGTACGAACGTTTATCGAACGTACAGACGTATGTCCAGGCAGTTAAGTTTTTTGTTGGGGTCTCGATGTACGAACGTCACTAGGACGTACGTACGTTCCTGGTACAGTCTCGGCCCATATGTGATTTTTAGGCTCATATGTTTAAAAATTTTGGCCCTTCTGTTACATTCAAATCGTGTTCTTCTTCTCTCACGCACGAACATAAGGAAGTTTCCATTATCTCCCAACTGATTTTAGGTAACCTTCTTCTTAACTCTCTTCTCCCTCATTTCGATTCTATCTCATCCCTTGGTGTTGTTCCTTGCTCAAACCAAGTGTTTACTTGATTTTTTTTTGGGGTGTGTACTCGCTCGTCATTCAAGTAAGTATAGTGGTTGTCTTCTATTCTACTTCTTATCTCTCTTTATATACTTAGTGTTGTTGGATTGTTTGGTTGTTTAGTTATTCTCTAAGGCTCCTCTTCTCCAAATTAGCTATGGTTGTTATTTTTCTTTGTTTGCCGTTACATTTGATTCTTTAGACATGGTGAAAGCTCTGTTTAACATTATTCATTGTTGATTCTTCACTATGCTAGTGTAACAAGTTTCGTGGTGTGCTCATTGCTTGGTTGTTGCCGCTTGCACACTTTATGTTCATGCCCACAAACTGTTCGATGAATTGCCTAAATGAGATTTCTTGTCAGTTTTCTTAGTGCTTACCTTGTTTCTCGGTTGTGTTTCTGTTTTGCTTAAGCAGGACATGCCTCCTAAACGTGCTCGGACTACTCCCGCCAAAGAAACACCCGGTTCCAAGGGTGCTTCGTCCTCGGGCACACGTGTTTCTCGTGCTCAGAAGGGTAGAGGTCCTCCTTCAGATTCCTCGCCCCCTCCTACTTCACGTGGTGCTCATCCTCGAGCCAAGGCCATTATCCCCGAGCGCTTCTTTGACTTGCGGGACATTTCTGCTACTCCATTGGGTTCGTCTCAACTCAGGAATATTTCGTCCTTCTTTGAGGATCGAAATTGGTTAAGGGTGGCTCAACCGGTAACTAAGTACTCGGTCGAGCACACTATTGCGTTCTATGAGACCAAGACTCCTTCACCGAATCGCACAAGTTTCTCGGTCGTGATTGATGGAAGGAGATACACTATCTCTCCTAAGGTGATAAGTGAAGCATTGGGGATCGATAATCATCGTCTGCCAGAGAATACCGTGCATGTCATGTGGCCTCTTCCAGATGAGATTCGGGTAGATTTGATCGATCAAGTTACTAGGATGTTCATAGATGGTGTCACGGAGAGATACCATGCCAAGGCCTACAGCGCCACTCTCATGCACATGGTTGCTCATTCGAACATCTATCCGACAAAGGGCAACAAGATCATCATGACCGACGAAATGGTCAAGCTAGTGGTGTGTATGTCGGTGCATCATATCCACCTCTCCGAGGTCATCTACTCACGGATGCTCCAAATCGATGCAGCTAAGGGTACTCTTCCTTTCCCTAGCTTTATCATGACAATTCTCAAGCATTTAGGCTTTCAGGGACGTTATACGGAGGTGAGCCCTCCAAGGTTTGTTGGTCATGACTGGGTCAATGCCATCAAGAAGGGTTGCCAGTCTAGGAAGTCTGCATTTGAGTCTGTGGGTGTGCGCCTAACGCATCACTTGATTTGGGGAGGTCGGGCTCTTGATAGCCATGATGATTTTGATCGGGCCTTGACTCCTGGACGCCCCGCGTCGGTCTCAGTTAGGAGCAACCGGGCAGTTGCTACAGTTGAAGCTCGGGTTTCTTCTCTTCGACGTCATCAAGACCATACAGACGCTCGTTTGGATCGTTTTGGTGTCATTCTTGCTCAGCATGATGCGATGCTCCGTGATCTACATAGGATGAATGTCGCCCAGATGCATCATCTACTGATCGACTTCACTCCCGTAGAGTTGCCTCCATTCCCAGAAGAGGTACCCCCAGTAGCGGGTGATACTGATGGTGATGCCTCTCCTGAGAGAGATGGTGAGGATGATGGTCTCATGGGCACCTCGGGTGACGAGCATAGTGATGGTGACTCGGAGTCAGAGTAGTTTCTTCCTTTTGTCTTATCTTCTTATATCTTTGCTTGATGTAGTCATATTGGGATTCTATTTTTGTTTCTATTGTTAGAGATTGGTTCTGTTATTGGATATTGCTATTCTAATATTCGTACTAGTTTTCTACGGATTAGTAAAAATATCGTGCATATTAGGTAATGGACCTACCTTCTTGGGCCCATGTTGGGTTAAGGTTTGATTTTCTATATATTTATGTGTCTTCTCTTCTTATACCTATATTGTGCCTTCTTACCTCCTTGTAGTTCTGTCTTTGTTCTTCAGAATTGTTTCAATGGCAGAGCATGAACTTCATGGTGTCTTTGTTCCGCTAGTTGGCTATGTGTCGTTTATGGTGATGGAATACAAGAACCATTCGAAAGTTTGTCGGTTGTGCCATGTTCCTCATGGATATGACTATATTCATCCACCCTATCTTAATCCTTGCATGGTTCATGTCCATCATTGGGAGAGATTGCCGGGACATCTCCAAAATCACATCTTGGAGTTGGTTGGATTCCCGAAGGTTCCAGGACTTGCTGCTCCTCTCACAGACTGTGGTTTGGACAGCACAATTGAAGAGCTATTTTGTACGGGTGAATGGCTGGAGGATTATGATGATCATGTGATAGCTCGATGGAAGAACTCTTCGGCTCGTACTGAAGCTTATTTCTCAAAGCTTCCTCTAGGTCATTGGGAACGAATTTTTCGAATTCGTTAACTTAAGTACTGTTTTCTGTTTTTGCTGTTAATTCTGGTTATGGACTCCTGTTTTTGGTTGTTATTTATTTCATGCAAGTTTAAGTATTAGGGCTAGTCTATTTCTTTATTTATTCTCTTATTCCTATTCTATTCATCGTCTTGATTAGTATGTTGTTGGTCGCTCTCTTCTTGGTTATTCTCGTTTTCTGTTTGTTGTTTCTCTTGTTCTTCTTTTATGACAAAAAGGGAGAGAATCTATGACTCTAAATACTAACAATCGTCTCTTCGCTATTAGGATATTCTTGGGTCATGTTTCAGGTATTGAGAAGTTGTACAGTTATGGGGGAGCTCGAGTATCTATGATTGGAGCTCATTAAGTATGGGGGAGTTACTCTAAATTCTTAGTCGCTTCCGTTCGGTCTCTGATGATTAAAGTGTTTTGATCAAGATGGACGTCAAGATTTGGTGACTTGGTTTGTGTTCCAACTTGAATATTTTTGTAGGCATGATTTATAAATGTCGTGGTTTGGGTTTGTAAGCACGTTATATAAGTGCTACTAGAGTCATAGGTTTTTGTCACAAAATCAATGTCAAAGGGGGAGATTGAAACCGGCACTCGGTTATTTGACATTAATTTTGTGACATGTGGAGTCTCGGTTATCTCGCCTTGAAATCATTGTTAGGAAAGCCAAGATGTACGCACGTTCATCTCGTGTCCGTGTCCTTGTGTCTTCGTCAAAGTCTGTTTTGGTTACTGGACATACGTACCTAGTTAGGACGTATGTACGTCCATTGAGGTAGCAAACTTCGTTTGGTTAGGACGTACGTACGCAGTTAGGACGTTCGTACGTCCAAGCAGGCAGCGAACTTTTACCGTGTGAGGACGTACGAACGTTGTTTAGACGTACGTACGTCCAATATGGATTTCAGCAATTCTGGCCCATGTTCAGTGTATTCCAACCCTAGGTATAAATAGTTTTTCTTCTCCAATGAACTAGTGAGTTCTTTGGCCGCACAAGTAAGGTGTTTTGTTGAGAGTTTGTGTGTTTGATTGGTGATTGGATTTAACCTCCTTCTTCTCAATTCATTGTTTCCCATCTTCCTCATATAGTTGTGAATTCGGCTTCGAGTCTTCTTGTGTGTTCATCAAGGAGTCGAGTGTCTTGTGCATACATCAAGGTACTCTGGTGAAGTCAAGATGTTAGAGATAACCTAGAGTATCAGCTCGCAGTGAGTGCAGGTAGTTGATAGGTTTGTAAATCTCTTTCATCTAGTAGATTATTTGTTGTCATCAAGGCAACCGTGGACGTTTCCCAAATTGGGTTTTACCACGTTAAAAAATTCATGCGTGTTATTTACTTTTTGTGTATCGTTTGAATTGTTTGAATATTAAACTGTGAGATTAGCACTATATGTGTTTCTCATTATTCCCATCCTACCCCCACTATATATAAGCATAAGTTAGAAACCTAGCCGTCTCTATCTTCTTCTTCCTAAAGTATGTTGAATTACTTTAGGGAAATCAGAAATCCAATTCCCACCACCTTCACTCTACAGCCAAACGAGAGAGAGAAGCAGAGAAAGAAAGAGAGAGGGAAAAAAACTCATCTTCTACCTATGCTGTCAAGTCTCTCTCCCAAAATTTTCACTTACACTACTGTAACTCCTTCAACCCATTAAAGATCTCATCAAAAGCTTCAAAAGGGTATCTTTAAAATCCCCTATTTACTCTTCACTCTCTTCATCTCAAACCCTTTTTTTTTCAAATTAACAAATAGTTTTCATTGTTTGCATAAATCTCTTCTTTTACAATGTTCCCTAATACCAAGTGGCGAAAGAGAAAGAGAGAAAGCAACAATCTTGGAAACAATAGTAAAAGACCCAAACCTGAAGATGAAGATGATGAAGATGTTGAAGATGAAACAAAAATTGAAGAAGATGATTACTTATATCCAATTGAAGTAACTCCCAACACTATTGATGATGTTGAAAGTGAGGTTTTATCAGAGAAAAAACCCGACGAAATACCGAAATTATGGAAAAATGTATTTCGAGGTTGGAGGGCTCGAGCTAAACGAGCCTAACGAGCTCGAGCTTAATAAATAGCTCACGAGCCGAGCTTGAATATGATCGAAACAAATCTACTTGATTTATAATTTGGGCTCGGCTCGGGCTCGACTCGTATTAAACGAGCCGAGTATGAACATACAAAGCTCGGCTCGCTTGGCTCGAATAACACCATTAAGTAGAAGTTAGAGAATAAGAGAAGTATTGATCTTCAATTGTTTCAAGTGTAATATTCTCATAACTTGGTTCTTGTGGGGAGAAATCGATGATAAATCAATAAACCCTAAGTGCGGAATAACCCAAGATATAAAAGAAACAACCAATGATAATAAGAAAAACGAAAACCAATACACAAGATATACGTGGTAGAACCTTCACATATAAAAATTTTCGTAATAATAGGGATTTTTAGACTTAACCCCCGCTTTTATGAAAATATGTTGAATAAAACCTCCATTTGTCCAAATTTGGACTTTGCCCCCCTCCGTCTGTTTTCGTCAAATTTAACTTCAATTTTTTTTTCAACTTTCCAAAATGCCCCAAGTTAGTGCTTTAGACTTAACCCCCCCTAAAAAAATTCAGTTAACAAAAGATAACTGTTTTACTTACTGTTATTTAAATGGGGTTAGGTTTAAAGTACGAGAGGGGTATTTTCGAGAGAAAAAAATGAAAATAGGCATTAAATTTGACATAAGCAGACGGAGCGCGCAAAGTGCAAACTTGAAGAAATGGGGGATTTATTCAAAACGTGACCATAAGAGGGGATTAAGTCTAAAAAACCCTTAATAATAATATTGCATGTGCTAGTATGAACTCATACTATGGTCCAAACATTTATAATATCGAGTTAAATTAAAATCATCTCACTTAACACTTGCAAAGTCTTGGGTGATTTAGGTTTTGGTCACCACTTTTTAGTATAAATTAGGTTTTGGAGCCGGTTTTTATCTTTATTAGGGTTTAGAGCTCATTTTCGAACCAACAACTAAAAAAACCCGGTTGAACCGAAAATATTTTCAAAATACCTAATTTTACCCCTGAAACTCACGTGATCTGCACGTGATCACTAACCCTAATATAGTTTTGATCAGGGGTATTTTGGCCATTATAAACAATTACTTGGGTCAATTGTCGATTCAGCTCTAAACCCTAATAAAGATAAAAACCGGCTCCAAAACCTAATTTATACTAAAAAGTGGTGACCAAAACCTAAATCACCCCAAAGTCTTTTCAATCAATGTTATGAGAAATTGAGAGACTTGTATGGTATTGAAGCTGGCATTCAAGGGTGTATTCAATTGCAGCTTAAGAAAATTGTGGTCGAGACAGATTCCGTGAGAGCAGTTCAGATCATACTGGGCAAAGAAGATAGTCCATGGTATTGCCTCAATATAGTGATGGAAGAAAATTAGAGGGGTACTTCCTTTTTTTGACAATTTTCGAATTGTACAGAGGCAAATGCAGCAGCTGACTACTTGGATGCCTGTATTGACTCTAGTGTTTATGTTGTTAAAATTTTCTTACCTTCATTGGATGCTAAGCTTCAAAGTTTTGTTGATGATAACACCAATGGAAGGGAGTTTGTAAGGTTTTAAATGAGTTCACAGGGTGGGGCCTGTAAAACCCAAGATTTCTTCAAAAAAAAAAAAAAAAAAAATTGCCTCCAAAGCAAAGATCACAAACACATGATACACTGAATATTATCTTACAGGCGCGAATGAGCCTGTGGGTCAATGGTAGCACCCCTCTCACAAAGTGGAAAGGTTGTGGGTTCGAAGCACGTCAACAGCTGATTGTTGATATAAGTTTCCACACTTAATTTTAAGGGGTAAGGGTCCCTCAACCCTGCGTGCCAATAAAAAAAAAAAAAAAATCTTACAGATAATATTGTTATGATGAATACACAGGATCTTGATATGATTAATGAACAAACAAACACAAAAGATGTAAACTAAAGCAGAAATACGAAAACACAAATAATATACGTGGTTCGACAATATGCCTACATCCACGGGACAAAGAGATAGCTTTATTGATAATTGAGAAGTGAACTACACAATAACTAATGAAACCTTAGTTTAGGTTTCCTCACAAATCTCCCTCACTAATACTTTCTTATGTGCTCCTTAATTCTTATATGGTTACACAACACCAATATTTATAACCTCTTTGGTTAATCCAATTGGTAACTCAATTCCTAAATCAACAACAACTTAGATTTCTAATAGATTAGAAAGTCTTATTGAATCCTAATAGAATTCCACTACACTAATTGCCAAATAAGGAAACTGATTCCTAATAGGAATCCATTACATGTAACCTCCACATGTCACTTTTCTACAATTCTTCACCTCGGCGAAGATTGTAAAAAACTAAGCCGACCATAATGAACCCATACGTATTTCTCCTGCACCACACAAGTATCATCTCATCTTTGTCCCCACACGCCCATAACGGCCACTACCCGGAAGGGCCTCAAAATTTGGAGAGATTGATCAAGTTAAGGTAATGCCTAAACTTGACCCCGAAAACCACCTCAGTGAACACCTCTCCTAAAACTTTATTCTCAAACTCTTTACTTTAATTATTTCTTTAAAGAAACAATACATGACTTGCTCTTTTCCAGCTACAAGCATGTCATCCACATAGAGTAAGAGAAATATAACGGACTCATCTTGAAGCTTTATGAAATAGACACACAGATCATATTCACTTCTAGAGTACCTCTGCTTCAACATAAATGTGTCAAACCTCTTATAACACTGTCGTGGTGTTTGCCTCAATCCAGACTTCATTAGTTTGCACACATAGTCTTCTTTACCAACAACTTTATAACCGTCGGGCTGTAACATATATATGTCCTCCTCTAAATCTCTACGCAAGAAAGCAGTTTTGACATCTAGTTGCTCGAGCTCTAAATCAAACTGCGTCACCAAAGCTAACAAGACTCAGATGGAAGTGTGTGTAACAACCGGGGAGAAAACTTCATTATAATCCACACCTTCCGTTTGTACATATCCTTAGCCACTAATCTTGCCTTGTAACGTACACCACTAGTTGCACCCTTGGAGTCTAGAATACCATCTTTCACTGTGAAAACCCACTTGCAACCAATCGACTTCTGACCCTTAGGCAACTTTACAAGTTCCCAAGTATTGTTCTTGTGAAGAGATTTCATCTCTTCATCCATCGTTGACTTCCATTCATGAGAATGAGAACTCCTCATTGCCCCCTTAAAGGTAGAAGGCTCATCATCACTATCTTCAAAACCAAGTCGAACTGGTGCTTTTCTCAAACGTGGTTCACGTTGAGATGTTAAAGATGGCCACTCATGATGTTGCTCTAATTGTTGTTGTTGTAAAATATCTTCAAGAGGAACCTCCTCTTCAATCTCATCATCTACACTTTTTGTGTCTGGATATGTGTTTGTAGTTACCTGTGTAACCTCTGAACTTGTAGGTACATGTACAACAGTCACCTCTTTATCTATTGTAGATGAATATGGAACATTATGCTCCACCTGCATGGTATCGTCACCATTACTGTCATTATCATCACCCTTATGTTGAGAGTCCCAACCTATGAACTTTTTTGAATCAAGCATTGCTTTCTCATTAAAGGTCACATCACGACTGATCTGGAATTTATTCAACTCTGGGCACCATAAACGATAACCCCTAATACCTTGTGGATATCCCAAGAAAATAACTTTCTTGGCCCTGACTCCTAACTTATCTTCTCTGATATGAAAATATGCAATACAACCAAACACCTTCAAATCTGAATAATCAGGAGGTGTACCAGACCAAACTTCCATAGGTGTCTTACAATCAATGACTGTAGATGGTGATCGATTCACAAGATAGCAGGCCGTATTTACTGTTTCAGTCCACCATACTTTACCAAACCTGCATTGGATAACATGCACCGTGCTTTCTCTAGTAGTGTGTGATTCATACGCTCAGCTACCCCATTCTGTTGTGGTGTACCTTTTACTGTGAAGTGTCTAACAATACCTTGTTCTGCACAATAAACTTTCAATGGGTCTTCAGTGTATTCTCCACCATTGTCAGAACGTATCCTTTTCACACACGACCAGTCTGTTTTTCAACTATAACTTTTCACTTCTTAAACAAATCGGTGACTTCGTTTTTGTGCTTCATGGTGTACAACCAAACTCTCCGCGAGAAATCATCGATAAAGGTCACAAACCACCTTGCTCCTCCCTTAGAAACTGTTCTAGAGGAACCCCATACATCTGAATGTATATAATATAAAGTATCTGTAGTGCGGTAAACAGCGGTACTAAAATGAACTCTGCACTGCTTGCCACCAAGCAAACCTTTTTTACTCAATATAGACAAACCTTTTTCAATCATATGCCCTAACGTATATGCCATAACTGAGTAGAAGTTAATTGTTTCTCATTAACCGCTTAAGAAACCATAGCCATAGCTCTACCTGAAACTAGATCCCTAATAATAAAATATAAGTTTTCATGTCTTTCGTCCATCAAATATAACCTGTCATCATAGTAAACCTTCAAGAGACCATTCTCACCGGTAAACTTGAAACCACTATCTTCAAGTACACCTAACGAAATCAAACCTTTTCTCAAATCAGGAACATGCTTGACTTCTGTCAAGGTTCTTACAGCTCCATCATGTGCCTTGATCCGTACTGTACCAACACCAACTGTCTTACAGGCATTCGAATTGCCCATAAAGACTTTACCACCATTTACTTCTCTGTAAGTTGTGACCCTATCGGGACACATATGATATGAAGTAGCTGAATCAAGACATGCACCATCCTTCAGCTAAATAGATATTTAACGTAACTGTTAACACCTCATCCTCATTATCTCCAATAGACTTTGCTACCTCATCACTACTTTGAGGAATGTTAGCAACTTCAGTGTTTGGATTAGATTTCTTCTTCTCTTCTTTAGCCTTAACCTTAGGACAATCTTGACTATAATGACCCATATTATGACAGTAATAACATTCAACATCCTTCAAATCTCTTTTCCGAGATTTAGAGCGACTTTTAGAACTCGACGAACCTCTATGTGATGATCTACCTCTAACATATATACCCTTAGCATGAACTTCATCATCAGCTTCTTTTTTTTTCTAATGGCTTTGGATTGTAACAACGAAACAACATCATCATAGACCAACTGCTTTGTTGTCTTTTTATTTACAATAAAATAATCAACTGTTGTTTCCCACGAAGATGATAATGAACATAATAAAATTATAGTTTTCTCACCATCAGGTAGTATCACATCAATGTTTGCTAAATCAGAACAGATCTTATTAAAATCATTAATACGATCAATCACAGACTTACCAGGTGTAAATCTTCTTTAGATAGAGTTTTGACATCAAGTCCTTATTAAGATAGAGCTTCTCTAACTTCTCCCATAACTCCTTTGCCGAGGTTTCACCAGTAAAATTGTGTGTGATATCCCTCGCCAAACATAACCTAATCGTACTGCAGGCATGTTGATCAAACTCTTCCCAATCATCATTCGTCCAACCTGTTGGCAACTTTGTCGTTTTAGGTTTCCCCTTTAGGGCTTTGATCTGCTTCATACTAACAAGAATATCTTTCACATCCGTTTGCCACGATGTGAAGTTATTCTTCCCATTGAATTTGATAATATCAAATCCATGCACCTTTGTGTACTTACTGCTGGAATTCGAATCAGCCATCTTCACCTCAATAATCAATACCACTAAAAAATCCAAAATTGGATTTTCAACAAACTAAGAAAATCAGAACCTTCAACTTCAACGAAGTACTGAGAATAGAATACTTCGAACTACAAAATGTAACATATACTGTTAGAAAGACTGAAGAGTCTACTTTCCAACCCAATGTTTCAATATCCGAGCACAAAGTTTTGGCTGTTTTACTACAGGATGTCGAATCTGGACAGATTCCTAAACCCCAATAAAACCGTTCCGAAATCCCGTCTTCAACCCAAAGGAATAACCTTCGGCTCTTGATACCAATTGTTATGATGAATACACAGGATCTTGATATGATTAATGAACAAACAAACACAGAAGATGTAAACTAAAGTAGAAATACGGAAACACAATAATATACGTGGTTCGGCAATATGCCTACATCCACAAGACAAAGAGAGATAGCTTTATTTATTGATAATTGAGAAGTGAACTACACAATAACTAATGAAACCTTAGTTAAGGTTTCCTCACAAATCTCCCTCACTCATACTTTCTTATGTGCTCCTTAATTCTTATATGTTTACACAACACTAATATTTATAACCTCTTTGGTTAATCTAATTGGTAACCCAATTCCTAAATCAACAACAACTTACATTTCTAATAGATTAGAAAATCTTATTGAATCCTAATAGAATTCCACCACACTTGTTGCCAAATAAGAAAACTGATTCCTACTAGGAATTCATTACATGTAATCTCCACTTGTCACTTTTCTACAAATATGACCTCTGGATTATATTGATTTGTGCATGGGAATGAATGGTTTATTTAGCTATTTGAGAATGAATATTAATTATCTAGGCACTGTGGTTTATTTAGCTATTCGAGAATGAATATTATCTAGGCACTTACAAACTAGAACGACTTTAATTTGTCGTCAAGGTCTACAGTACCTGTAGATATGGGTAGATGTTGTTTACAGGGCGAAAATTCCACAAGGTACATGCTGGTCCTGTCATGTTGCTGTGTTATATATATATATTTTGGGTAATATCCCAAAAAAGCCCCATGTTTATGTGCCTCTTCCCCAATAGGCCCTGACATGGGGCTATTTTCTCAAACAAGCCCCCTGACCCACCACATTACCTTTTAGCAATTTTTGTGAGACCATTACACCCTTCATACTAAAAACAAAAGAAAAAAAACAGAATAAGACAAATAAGACAAATAAGAAAAGACAAAAACAAATTTTTTAATATTAATTAATATTTTTTGTTATATTATTTATAACTTGTATATCTTTTAATTAAGAAAGTAAAAATCAATATGACGTATATGGTTGGAAAGATCTCGACGAGATCTATCTAACAAGATCCCACATGGGTATGAAAAAAAAAAGAAAAAAAAATGTGTGTTTTATTTTTTCGATAATTTTCTCTCTATATACTGTAAGGGTCTTCCGCTAAAACATTGATTGTTGTTCTCTAAACAATATACCTTTATCCTCTAAACAAGCTATTGTATCAACTTAACATGCAAATTTATTAAATTACAATATTTTTTTTGATAAAAAGTATGTCTCTTCTTCTCTTTTTGAATCAAACAACATTATATTCACACCCAAAGGTAGGATATACATCGCATGATCAGCATGTACAAAGACTGTACACCGTCAGGTAAAAAACCAAAACAACTCTTTACACCTAGCTCTTGAGCATAATAGGCCACTCAAAGACAGAGTAGAGAAAAGAAAGAAACAGGGGGGCACAAACATCCCCAAATGTCCAATACAGCTGAGTTACCACTGTTCCTGGAGAGAATATGCCCACCTGGTCAACAAATCCCTAAAGCTAATGTCACCCCTTAATGCTAAAGTATATTTATTAAATTATATTATATATTGAAAAGTTTTGAAAGATGGATTAAAGCTAGTTATCAAAGTATATTGGTCACGGTTTTATATGTATTACTTGGATTTTGTTGAAAACAAGAAGACATGAGTGTTTAAATAAAGAGAGACTATTAGTTTCAATGATGGTTAGAAAGCACTCGAGTCTGTGGCTCAATGGTTGCATCCATCTCACAAAGTGGAGAGATCGTTGGTTCAAAACATGCTAGGAAACTGATTGTTTGATATAAGTTTCCTCATGTAATTTAAAGGGCTAAGGGGTGCCCTCAACCCCGTTTGCCAAAAAATAAAATAAAATAATGATTAGAGATTTGAGCTATTATATTGTTTTGGTGTGAGGGATAAGAAAGGAGAATGGAGTACAAATTTAACGAGCTTATTGACATTACACTATGCAAAAGGAGGAATTTATGTTTAGTCTGGATTATGTTCTTTTTCTTTTTTCTTATGGTTTGAGATGTAACCTAAAAAACAATATATAGACTGGGTTATGTTCTTTTGTGAAGTTTTTTGTGAAGTTAACTATACATTAAACATTTTTATGAACTTTTTTTAGTAATACAAAATTTTTTTTTTTTTTTTTTTCTGTACTATAAGGATTTTGTCCTCAGTTGAGACATCGAACTCATACATCAAATTACAGCCTATAATTCACATATATTAATAATATGGAATGGATATCATGCCTTTGTAATTTACATAACAACAAACAACAATTTAGAGGATATTGCTTTGGTGTTAGAAGACAAGAAGATATATGTTAGAGGACAAAAATAAAACCTCCTGAATTTGATAGTAATGTGTGATTTTTTTAGATTTTTAGAGTAATTTTGAAAAGCCTTTGAAATTATAAGGAGTTTTTCCTCGAAACCCAACTTCTCGGTAAAAAAAAAAATATGAAATTTTGAATTTCTTATAAATATTTGAATTTTTATAAAAAAATTAAATTTTTAAATTTAAAATTTTATAGTCATGTGGGATCTAGTTTTTGAAAGATCTCGTCGAGACCTTTCCAACCATATAAACCATGTTGATTTTGGATTTCTAAAACACAACTTATAATATTTTCAAATGTTAAAACCAAAATGTTATACACCAACTGTTTTTTTGTCCTTTTCTGTTTTTTGTTTTTTTCTGCTTTTTTGTCTTATCCTTGTTTTAGAGGATAAAAGGTTGAGATTAGAAGATAGAATACAAGGGTAATTTTGACCTATTAAAAAATATGATCTAGTCAAAGGGCTTGTTTGAGAAGATGACCCCATGTCAGGGCCTATTGGGGAAGAGGCACCTAAACATGGTGCTTTTTTGGGATATTACCCATATATTTTTAGAATTAAATTATGAGATTCGAGTTTAATTTATTCGCATTGAATGGAAATGTTCTGAATTATTGCCCAGTTCTTTTTCTTTTCTTATGTTTTTTTCTCGGGTAATATCCCAAAAAAGCCCCATGTTTAGGTGCCTCTTCCCCAATAGGCCCTGACATGGGGTCATCTTCTCAAACAAGCCCTTTGACTAGATCATATTTTTTAGTAGGTCAAAATTACCCTTGTATTCTATCTTCTAATCTCAACCTTTTATCCTCTAAAACCAGGATAAGACAAAAAAACAGAAAAAGACAAAAAACAGAAAAGGACAAAAAAACAGTTACTGTATAATTTTTTGGTTTTAACATTTGAAAATATTATAAGTTGTGTTTTAGAAATCGAAAATCAACATGGTTTATATGGTTGGAAAGGTCTCGACGAGATCTTTCAAACTAGATCCCACATGACTATAAAATTTTAAATTTAAAAATTTAATTTTTTTATAAAAATTCAAAATTTCATATTTTTTTTTACCGAGAAGTTGGGTTTCGAGAAAAAACTCCTTATGATTTCAAAGGTTTTTCAAAATTACTCTAAAAATCTAAAAAAATCACACATTACTATCAAATTCAGGAGTTTTTATTTTTGTCCTCTAACATATATCTTCTTGTCTTCTAACACCAAAGCAATATCCTCTAAATTGTTGTTTGTTGTTATGTAAATTACAAAGGCATGATATCCATTCCATATTATTAAGGGGATTTAGAGATACCCCCCAAAATAATAGGAACTCTTTGAGATACCCCCCAGATTTAAAAATCATTAGAGATACCCCCCAGATTTTCATTTCAAGCCGGTCAACCGAGCCATTGACCTATGTTTGACCCATTTTTATGTTCTTTAGACAAAAATACCCTTCTTTTATTTGAACCTTAATCCTAGTCATCTACTTGTATGCCATGTCAACAAAACCTTTAACATAAACAAATTTTACTCACATCCAACACCCATACCCCATTAAATCATAACCGTCCATCTCATGTAATTCAAACCCATTGATCCTAACCACACCCATACCCCATTAATCCAAGAACTTTAATAGTGGTGGTGGAGAAATTAGTGGACTTAGTAGTGGTGGTGGAGAAATTGGTGGTTTTTGTAGTTGTGTTGGGTGATTTACGAGTACAAAAGAAGAGAAAAAAATTGTTTGTGTGAGAAAAAAAGGAGAAAGAAGATTTAGTAGTGGTGGTGGAGGTATTGGTGGTTGTGGGGTGATTTATGAGAATAAGAGAGAGAAGATTTTTTGTGTGAGAAAAAGATTAGAGAGAATATTTAGTAGTGGGGGTGGAGAAATTGGTAGTTTATTAGTGGGGGTGGAGAAATTGGTAGTTTATTAGTGGTGGTGGTGGAGGAATTGGTGGTTGTGGTTGTATGGGGTGATTTATTAGTAGAAGAGGAAAGAGAAAATCTAGTAGTTTGGTGGAGGAATTGGTGGTTTTAATAGTGGTGGTGGAGGAATTGGTGGTTGTGGTGGTGGTGGTGGTGGTTGTGGTTGTATGGGGTGATTTATGAGTAGAAGAGGAGAGAGAAGATTTAGTAGTTTGGTGGAGGAATTGGTGGTTTTAATAGTGGTGGTGGAGGAATTGGTGGTTGAGAAGAAGGAAGAAGAGTTGGAGAAAAAAATATTGGTTTCTAACCATAGGATTAGATTTGAGGGTTTTATCTTATTGAATAGTTAGGATTAGATCTAAGTTTTTAGATCTAAGTTTACATGATATGGCATACATGGTAATTGGGTTGGATGACTAGGATATAACTTCAATTGAGAGGGTATTTTTGTCAATATAAAAGTTATATTGGTCAATGGCTTGGTTGACCGGCTTAAAATGAAAATCTGGGGGGTATCTCTAATGATTTTTAAATCTGGGGGTATCTCAAAGAGTTCCTATTATTTTGGGGGGTATCTCTAAATCCCCCTATTATTAATATATGTGAATTATAAGCTGTAATTTGATGCATGAGTTCGATGTCTCAACTGAGGACAAAATCCTTATAGTACAGGAAAAAAAAGAAAAAAAATTTGTATTGCTATGAAAAGTTCATAAAAATGTTTAATGTATAATTAACTTCACAAAAAACTTCATAAAAGAACATAACCCAGTCTATATATTGTTTTTTAGGTTACATCTCAAACCATAAGAAAAAAGAAAAAGAACATAATCCAGACTAAACATAATTTCCTCCTTTTGCATGGTGTAATGTCAATAAGCTCATTAAATTTGTACTCCATTCTCCCTTCCTATCTCTCACACCAAAACAATATAATAGCTCAAATCTCTAATCATTATTTTATTTTATTTTTTGGCAAACGGGGTTGAGGGCACCCCTTACCCCTTTAAATTACATGAGGAAACTTATATCAAACAATCAGTTTACTAGCATGTTTTGAACCAACGATCTCTCCACTTTGTGAGATGGATGCAACCATTGAGCCACAGACTCGAGTGCTCTCTAACCATCATTGAAACTAATAGTCTTTCTTTATTTAAACACTCATGTCTTCTTGTTTTCAACAAAATCCAAGTAATACATATAAAACCATGACCAATATACTTTGATAACTAGTTTTAATCCACCTTTCAAAACTTTTCAATATATAATATAATTTAATAAAGATACTTTAGTATTAAGGGGTGACATTAGCTTTAGGGATCTGTTGACCAGGTGGGCATATGCTCTACAGGAACAGTGGTAACTCAGCTGTATTGGACATTTGGGGATGTTTGTGCCCCCCTGTTTCTTTCTTTTCTCTTCTCTGTCTTTGAGTGACCTGTTATGCTCAGGAGCTAGGTGTAGAGAGTTGTTTTGGCTTTTTACCTGACGGTGTACAGTCTTTGTACATACTGATCAGGCGATGTATATCCTACCTTTGGGTGTAAATATAATGTTGTTTGATTCAGAAAGAGAAGAAGAGACATACTTTTTATCAAAAAAAATATTATAATTTAATAAATTTGCATGTTAAGTTGATACAATAGCTTGTTTAGAGGATAAAGGTATATTGTTTAGAGAACAACAATCAATGTTTTAGCGGATAAGACCCTTACAGTATATAGAGAAAAAATTATCGAAAAAATAAAAAACACATTTTTTTTTTCTTCTTTTTTCATACCCATGTGGGATCTTGTTAGATAGATCTCGTCGAGATCTTTTCAACCATATACATCATATTGATTTTTACTTTCTTAATTAAAAGATATACAAGTTATAAATAATATAACAAAAAATATTAATTAATATTAAAAAATTTATTTTTGTTTTTTCTTATTTGTCTTATTATGTTTTTTTCTTTTGTTTTTAGTATGAAGGGTATAATGGTCTCACAAAAATTGCTAAAAGGTAATATGGTGGGTCAGGGGGCTTGTTTGAGAAAATAGCCCCATGTCAGGGCCTATTGGGGAAGAGGCACCTAAACATGGGGCTTTTTTGGGATATTACCATTTTTTCTCCTTACTAACTTAAGTTTTTGCTTTAATGAGACTTATCAGCCATTCAGCCCCATCAAATAAAGTACTTTCTAGTGAAAGTTCTTTCCCATTAAGGCATTAACTACACCTTCCAATCTTTATACACCTGACCATGGATTCATTATAACTTTCTTCTCATCTTTCTTCACTTACTAGTCATGGTGTCTTTGATTGTTTCATCAACATGTTCCTCAAGGGGTACTCTTAAGAGTCTTAACAATCTGGTGTCAGTTGGGTTCAACTGGTAAAACCTTTGGGTGATGATACCAGAGGTTTGGGGTTCAAATCCCGCCAGCATTACCGAGTTACTGATCTCATTAAAAACAGGCTTACCACAACATTTTAGCGAATGAGCCTGTGGCTTAATAGTAGCACCCCTCTCACAAAGTAGAGAAGTCGTGGGTTTGAAACACGTCAACAACGGATTGTTGATATAAGTTTTCAAACGTAATTTAAAAGGGGTAGGGGTCCCCACAACCTCGCTTGCCAAACAAAAAAAACAATCAAGTATCAGCAATGAAAGATGGATTTCGGATCAATAAGAAAAGAGAAAACCCCATCAAAATCTCCAGTGCATGCTGTGAGTGTGAATTTCTTATGGAAATAGCGATTGGTACTCCACAAACTTCTTATTTTTTGGGGTGCATTTAACTACAATCAGGTTAAACCCACCCACATTTTCATTTCTTTTCTTTTTTCTTCATAAATACACCCCACTATACTCCTTAAACCCTAACACCACTCTCTTTCTCTCTCTCTATCTCTATCTCTATCTCTTCAATCACATCCATGGCGTTCTCTTCACTTGTTCTTCGAAGAACCCTAACTCTTTCTCTTCGTTCTCTCTCTTCAATTTCATCAATTACAACTTCATTACAAAACCCTAGAAATTATCAAAAACCCCATCAAATTTCAAACACTGGAATATCACAATCTATTATTTTGAGAAATTCATCATCATATTCATCATCGAATAATCGTTATAGGTATAATAATGATAATGATGATGAAAAAATAAGTCCAGATACTATTTTATTTGAAGGTTGTGATTATAAACATTGGCTTATTACTATGGATTTTCCTAAAGATCCTGCACCTTCTCCTGAAGAAATGGTTGAAGCTTATGTTAATACTCTCGCTCAAGTCGTCGGAAGGTATAAATGTTTCATCAATTTTTCATGTTTGCTTGCCAATTATAAATTTATAGTAATAAATTTATGAAAATATGTTTTATGAAATTTATATGGGGTAATTGAAAATTGCGTTTCCGACTGAGGGTAAAATTTATGAAAATATGTTTTATGTTTGCATGCCAATGATGAGAATTTCGAAAAACCATAGTTTGTGAAATGTATGTGTAATTGAGGTATAAATGTTTCTTCAATTTTTTTTCACAATTTGATTAAAATATTTTTTGTGAAGTTTGCTTTGTAATTGATTGTGAAATGTGGGTGTGATTTATATTGAATGCAATTTATTGAGGTTTTAACGGGGTATTTAAAATTGCGGTCGGACTGTGGGTAAAATTTATGAAAATATGTTTTATGTTTGCTTGCCAATGATGAGAATTTTGAAACCATAGTTTGTGGAATGTGTATGTAATTAAAGTAAAATTTTCATGAAAATATTCTATGTTTTGATTAGTGTCGTGATGGATCAGTAAATTGCAGTTACATACCTGTTTCAAAGACCTTCTTCTTTGAAATTTGGTATTACTGCCCCAATATAAGTTCGTTTTGGATCTGGGTATTTGTCTGCAAGTAGATAGTTACCTCCCATTAGACATGAATTAATTTTGACCTGGGTAGATCTAGTATGGCTAGCTTTGAATAAAAATACATAAGATGAGAGATATAGTGAGATGAAAAGGGCTTAATGAATATTGATTTGTTCCACACCAGTACAATTTGAAAATTCGAGAAACCAAAGGCAGTTGTTATGAACCTTGTGAACACGGAGCTAACTTGACGAAGACTCCAAAGTCGGAGCAAACTGAGTGCCTTAAAACCAAGGCCACCATTATGTTCTGTGAAAAGGAGGGTGAGAGGTTGAAACAGTGTTGTTGAACAGACATCGAAGTTGAACCAAGTTGATATGTACCTGTAGGTCGACTAGGATTACATACATTCCATTTGTAGCATACCTGTGAAACCAAACTGTTTGGGAAAAAAAATTCAGTTAAACTGCATTTGAATAAGATATCAACTGCTAACCTGGCTGCAATTTTCTTTGGATCATCAATCCAATGGTCTGATCTGCGGTCCAGGTATGTGACAAAGAATGTAAGGATGATATCAATCGCGAAAAAAGTATCGACAATGTTGCCAATAACAAATAGTATCTTAATCCAGGTAGATTACACAACCAGACTAATCAGAAACATCTCCCAGGCCCTGGTAAAATGAAACAGTCAAAGGTAAGCAATCTGATGGTTTATGGAAATCCTTCGCAAGCAACGACACATTAAGTACTCACCTGTAATGGTGACTGAAGGGAGATATGATGTAATATCTCAGAATGGTGGAGTGATTTATCCTGGCTCCAAGTGATGGCAAGAGATCATTTGATAGAAAAGTTACTCTTTGTCAAAAGCAAAAACTGTTCTCGTAGGCTTTCCGAAAGTTCATTTAAGCCACATGTCAGAGTTCCATGTAATTGATTTGTTTTTTAATCTTCAGTTCCAGTACTTCTTGTGGCCTGATTGACGACTATACATTCGATGACTTCAGTTTCCATGGTTTGCTTTATGTTGATCCTTGAAAATAAAACATATGAAAGAGATGCATTAGTTAAAGTTTTAATATTTATGGTTTCAGTGTTGAAGAAGCAAAGAAAAAAATGTATGCGTGCAGCACCACAACTTATCAAGGGTTTCAGGCTGAGATATCAGAAGAAGAGTCCGAGAAATTTAAGGGCAAGTTCCATTATAACTGCAATCGACAATATTTCATTCTTTATAGTTATTCTTTAAAGTAAAATTATCTGGTTGCTTATATATTCATATGTGCTTTATTCAGGTCTTCCAGGAGTTGTATTTATTTTGCCTGATTCTTACATTGATACGGTCAACAAGGAGTATGGAGGTAAGGTCATTTGAATCTCCCGTAACTCTTTTTGTACTGTTCTGTAGAGACTACTTGTGTAAAACATAATTACTAGGGGGAGTTGTTTGGTTCTAGCTGTTCACAATATTAAGGTAGTTTATTGATTTATGTATTCATTGTGATTTTCAGGAGACAAATATATAAATGGCACAATCATACCCAGGCCTCCACCAGTACAATCTCAGAGAGGAAGATATGGTGATAGGAATCGTGGTGAGCGGACAGGTTATGATAGGCCAAGAAACCCAATGCCAGAGCAACAGAGTAGACCATCAGATGATCGCCAGGGTTTTGGACAAGAAGGTGAGAGGAACTATCGGGGGCCACAGAATTACGGACCTTCGCAAAACTTTGGTCCAAGTCCACCTCCACGTGGGGATGGAAGAAACTATGTGCCACAACAAAACTACCCACCACCACAAAATTTTGGTCCAAATCCAACAAGTCAAGGCGATAGAAGGAACTTTGGGGCACAGCAGACCTATGGTCCATCTCCAACTGGACAAGGTGAACGTAGAGATTCGGTACCCATGGGTCCCTATGTCCCTGGAGGAAGAGACAACTATCAGAGAGAGCAAGAAAATCCAATGCCTTCGTATCAAACAAACATTCCACAGGAATTTAGAAGAGATTTTGCTCCTCCAGAGAACGGGGATTTCAGAGGGGATGGTAGAAACTTTGGTCCTTCAGCTGGTGGTGACTACAGGCAAGGAGCTACCCCTAGCTATGGTCAGAATTATCCAGCGCATGGTGAAGGGCAAAGGTCCCCGCAGATGGATCAGTCGGATGGCATGCGCATGCGCGGAGAGCCAAGGAATTTATTCTGACAAGTTCATTGAGGAATTCTCGAGTATGTCTTGTCTTTTTGTTCTTCTTACTTGTGGCACTTTTGCAACAATGTTTTGTTATTTTTACTTTTACTTGTTGATAAATGACATCTATGTGTGAGAGAATAGTTCATAGAATCTTACCTAAAAAGTATATGTTTATCTTCCTCTCCCCTCCCCTCCCTTCCTCCCTCCCTCTCTTTCATGTTGGTCCTCTATTTCCAGTCTGGTAAGATTCAGAGTAAATTGATCTGGTAAGATCTTTTACTTAAGATATAGATAATTATTCATTTTGTTTTATAATTTGTATTATCTAATTCTTACATGTAGAGAATGATTAATGTGGCATTTACAATGCTAATGTTGAATGGTGTACACTTTGAAATCAACTTAATTTCCTGTATAATATGACTTAAGTGTTTAGTTAGTGTCTAATTCGATGATAAACATGTGTTACTGATTGAGTAGAATTTGTAATCATGTGGCTGTGTTTACTTATATAAGGTAGGTTATGACTCATTTTCTCGTCATTCATGCAGGGGGAAGAAATCGATCATGCTGAGATCATTGTTCATTGTGCTGAAGTATATGTAGGAATCTCAGTGAAAGTAGAGAACTAGTGCTCTTCTTAGTTCAGACTAGATTTATTATCTTTGTTGGAGAAACTGTAGAAATCCTTATGTGAAGTGTTAACTGTAATTATTCTGGTCTGTGGTTGAAGATAGAATAGAACTACTTAAATTTGCATTATGTTCTTATTTTTTGTGTTTGGACGAGACTGTTGCATAAGTTTTAGTTATGAGGTGATGAAGGATATTGCAGAAGTTCTAAAATATGCATCTTGTTTTTAGACCTGAATTTTGATAAATGCTTTTTTTCCCCTCTAGCTATACGTAATTTTTGACTCGTTATCATGCTTCAGACCTTGGTTTAAGTCCTGACTGCCGAGAGATTGTATGAATGTATGATGGTACAATGTTTTTGTAGCATGATTTGTTTTACTAGTTTCTTTATGTCTTGCTTGTACATTTTTCTTTCTTCTTCTTCCTCTATCCCACATTGTCTTTTTTTCTTTTTCTTTTTTTTACAATCGGTCCCTATGCAAGCCCCTATGTAATGTGGTTCTATAAACCCTCCAAATAATGTGTTGCAGAATACTGGTTCGGGTGGACATGGGTGCAATTTGAGCTGAGCACGGCTTGTTTTTAAATGAGTCGCGCTTGAGCATACCAATGCTATGCCTCATTTTGTGCTTGGCTTGTTTTTAAATGAGCCGAGCTTGAGCATACCAAAGCTAACCTAAGTCAACGACTTAGTGCCGCATTCAACTTGCGGTACTGCATTCAACTGCTTAGATCCCAATGTTCACGCAATATAGTCAGGTACTGAAAAATCATCACCATCACACCCCACCGGAATGCGGTCTGGCATTAAAAAAACCCATCAAGCCCTAAGTGGAATGCTATGTGGCAGTGGCACTGCTAGTTTAAGCATGCCATTGGAGATGGTCTAAGATGAGAATTATGGATCATGAATCATGTTTTTTTTTTTCTTAGTCCCAAACTCCCAACCTCCCAAAGTCCTTCTCACATTGGAAAAACCTAGTAAAACACAAAACAAACACAAACATGGTAAACTAAAAACCCACAAACAAAAAACATATGCTCTCACATCACCTCTCCAAATCTTTCTCCTTTCTCTTCATTCACCATTCTTCTTCTTCACTTCTTCATTTTCATCAAACCTCTTCAATCTTTTCAACAATGATTGAACCCAAATCAAATTCCAAACAATCTTCAAAACCAAAGCCATTTTCATCTTCTTCTTCTTCTAATCTTTCTCATCTTAAAGATACAGCTTATCTTGAACTTATTACTCAAAAACGAATTGATTTTTTTCAACAAATCAAAGCTCAACAAATTGAAGAAAGAAATCTCATTGGTGGTAAAGTTATTAAGTAAGTTACCCAAAACTCATAAACCCTTTATAAATTTGTTTTGATTATTTTGATATTTATAGTGAAATTGATCAAAGTTGGTTTTTAATAAGGTTTCTAATTACATACCCAAAGCATGATATTGTATGATTTAAATTGATAAGAAAAAATTATTTTAAGTATGAATCTCGGAAATCTAAATACCCTTTAGTTTTGATTATTGAATGTTAATTGCTAAAACCCCCATTAAGTTTTTTATGTTTTTTTTTCATAGACCCAAAGTAGAATAAGCGACAAAATCAAAACCCCGATGTTCATTTACTTCATTGTGTTAATAATGGGGTTCTATGGAAATTGCTCAAAGAAAAAAATATTGAAGAATGAATCTCGGAAGTCGAAATACCCTTTAGTTTTGATTATTGAATGTTAATGCTAAAACCCCCCATTAAGGTTTTTTTTTTTCATAAATCCAAAGTAGAATAAGCTTGAAACTCAAAACCCTGTTGTTCATTTACTTCATTGTGTTAGTAATGGGGTTCTATGGAAACTGCTCAAAGTTTGTTTTTAATAAGGGTTTTAATCAAAAACCCAAAGTGGGATATTGTTTAAATTGATAGAAAGAGTGGTTAAGTATGAATCTAGGAATACCCTTAGCTTTGATTTTGAATGTTAATACTAAAACCCCGTTAATTGTTTTTGTTTTTTTCCATAAACCTTCATTTACGCCATTGTGTTAATAAAAGGGTTCCATGGAAATTGCTCAAACTTGGTTTGTAAGTGTGGTTTTCGTACTCGTAAAACATCATACAGTTAAAAGTCAAAATCACAACATTTGTTTCTTTTGTCATTTGAATCTCGGAAATCGAAATACCCTTTAGTTTTGAGTATTGAATGTTAATTGCTAAAACCCCATTTAAGGTTTTTTTTCATAAACCCAAAGTAGAATAAGCGACAAAATCGAAACCCCGATGTTCATTTACTTCATTGTGTTATTAATGGGGTTCTATGGATATTGCTCAAAGAAAAAAATATTGAAGAATGAATCTTGGAAGTCGAAATACCCTTTAGTTTTGATTAGTGAATGTTAATGCTATAACCCCCCATTAAGTTTTTTTTTTCATAGACCCAAAGTAGAATAAGCGACAAAATCAAAACCCCGATGTTCATTTACTTCATTGTGTTAATAATGGGGTTCTATGGCAATTTAAGGGTTTTAATCATAAACCCAAAGTGGGATATGGTTTAAATTGATAGAAAAAGTGGTTAAGTATGAATCTAGGAATACCCTTAGCTTTGATTTTGAATGTTAATACTAAAACCCCGTTAATTTTGTTTGTTTTTTTTTTTTTCCATAAACCTTCATTTACGTCATTGTGTTAATAAAAGGGTTCCATGGAAATTGCTCAAACTTGGTTTGTAAGTGGGGGTTTTCGTACTCGAAACCATCATACAGTTAAAAGTTAAAAGCACGACATTTGTTTGCTTTGTCATTGTTTTGCTTAAAGTTTGTTTTGAATAAGGGTTTAAATCACAAACCCAAGGTGGAATATCGTTTAAATTGATAGAATAAAATGATTAAGTATGAATCTTGGAATACCCAAATACCCTTAGCTTTGGTTTTGAATGTTAATACTAAAACCCCATTGAGTTTGTTGTTGTTGAACAATGGTTTTTTTTTCATAAACCCAAAGTAAAATAAGCTTGAAAATGAAAACCCCGTTGTCCATTTACTTTATTGGTTTACTTATCGTGTTAATAATGTTGGAAATTAGTCAAACTTTGTTTGCAAGAGGGGTTTTTGTACTCCTAAAAACAGCATACGTGTAAAAGTCAAAATCACAACATTGTTTGTTTTTGTCATTGTTTTGATATTATTAGCTTAGAATCAATTTACGAGGTGTTTTTTCACAATCCCTCGATGAGATTTGAGCGAAGGCATTTTTATTTGTGATTTTTGTTTAGAATTACATTGCCAGATGGAGCTGAAAAGGAAGGCAAACAATGGATAACTTCACCAATGGATATTGCGAAAGGTATAGCGAAAAGTTTGGCTTCAGAGGCTTTGATAGCTCAGGTTAACGGAACTCTTTGGGATTTGGATAGACCATTAGAAGCAGATTGCGATTTGAAGTTCTTTAAATTTGAAGATGATGAAGGACGTGATACTTTCTGGCATTCTAGTGCTCACATTCTTGGAGAGGTGAGAATTGATTTGGAGTTGATCTTATATTTACTTATAATCTTATGGCTTAACCAGCAATCTTCTTGGTCTTTGTTGGTAGTCTTTGGAGAGGCAGTACGGGTGCAAGCTTTGCATTGGGCCCTGCACAACTAGAGGGGAGGTAGTGATAATTAATTTTTCAAGACCTAGCATTTATAGAATGTTGTTTGAAAAGGAAGTTTATTGATTTCTTTAAGCTTATTTTGTCAGGGTTTCTACTATGATGCTTACTATGGGGAGCTGGGCTTGAACGAGGAACACTTTAAACAGATTGATTCTGCGGCATTGAAAGCTGTTGCGGTACTGTAGGGCTGTAGGCTTGCCCTTCATTATGCATTATACATTATTTTTCTATTTGTTCCTCGCAAAATGAGTCTTGTTGGTATCTGGTTCTAAATTGCCATTCTACTCTGTTTTGCAGGAGAAACAACCTTTTGAGAGGATTGAAGTATCTAGAGAGCAGGCCTTGGAATTATTTTCTGAAAATAATTTTAAGGCAAGTGTTGTTGCTTCCAATTTATCATCTAAATTGATTCATTATTGTTTTCTTTATACCCCTTCTTTCTCGATATGATACTTTCGGGGCATGTGTTCACGCGAATAAGTTGACTGTTCTCCCCAGGTTGAAATTATTAATGAGCTTCCAGAAGACAAAACCATTACAGTTTATAGATGTGGGCCATTAGTTGACCTGTGTCGTGGACCACATATACCAAACACGTCTTTTGTAAAAGCATTTGCCTGTTTAAAGGTAGTGAATGACACATCTTGATTTGAATTAGACTTGGCCAACTTTGTCTGCATTTGGCATCAGCATTTACAAATTTGTATACTTTTGCAGGCTTCGTCAGCCTACTGGCGTGGGAAAAAAGAGCGAGAAAGTTTACAGAGAGTTTACGGGATATCTTTTCCTAATTCCAAAAGTCTGAAGGTAGCATTTTATACTGTGTTTTAGTGAAGCATATTAATCGGTTAACTAAGGATGGACTTGAACATGTTGCTTTCCATCTTAGTCGTATTTGCTTATACTTTTTATCAACTTGGAATTTCTTCTGTACCTACACTTCATTATATGTGGGTACAGTCAAGCAATAAGATGGATCAAGACAAGATAAGAAAACATTGGTGAGGCAGCCAGTTAAATATAAGTGGGCACGTTGCTATGAGAAGTTTTTCAGTATATACCATATGCCTCAAGTAGGTTCTTTAACTGTAATTGTTGATGCAGGATTATCTGCACCAGTTGGAGGAAGCAAAGAAATATGACCACAGGCAGTTAGGCATAAAGCAAGAGCTTTTCTTTTTCAATCCACTTAGGTACACAACTCTCAATGTTAAATGTAATTACAAAAGTTTGATTCAAGACTATGCAATTGATTTCAGTTCTTATTGCATTTCAGTCCTGGAAGTGCTTTCTTCTTGCCGCATGGAGCCCGCATTTACAACAAACTAATGAATTTTATGAAAGAACAATATAGAGAAAGAGGTTATGAAGAGGTTGGGTCTCTGTTATCCAATTATTGATCTCTGACTTGTATTGTTGAGTAGTTGAAATCTGATTTGAACTCTCTTTGTCAGGTTTTGTCACCAAACATGTACAATATGCAACTCTGGGAAACATCTGGACATGCTGGGCACTACAAGGAGAATATGTTTACCTTTCAGGTGAGGTTTTAACAAAGTACTTGTAATGCTTAGTAGCTAGGGCTTATGGTTATGCTCTTTTGGTTTAGGTTGGGATGGGCTTAGCGTTTTGGTGGGTATATGTAAGGTGGATCATTAAAATAAGCTTGTTTATTATATACATCTAAAAAATGCCATCTACATGAACTGGGCAACCCAACCTTTTCCTCATTTGTTAAACAATTTGGTAGATGGTACGGAATGGGAAACACAATAGAAGGTCTTTGATGAACTCATGGAGTTGGAAGGCACGTAAAAGACTCAATTGAAGGAAGAACTAGTTCCCAATGTGAAACGAACTAAACCTCCAATCAACTGGGATGCAACTTCAATCTCTTCTTTCCTCTTCAATACAGTTTAAACAAAACTTCATATTTTTAAAAAGGTGGTTAAATTATTTTGGTGAAAATGGGTCATCGTGTTTCTCATGCATGGAAGGGCCAATGAAGCAACTTTGTTGAAGTGTTGATCTGGTATGTTTTCTGAAGTGAATGTACACACTTGTTTGATATATGTGCTAAAATCACCAAATAGTGGTAGAGTAAAACATAGAAGTTTTGGTTCACCAGAATCTCTGTAAAAATCCATGAATTTCCGTTCTAGACATATTACTCGAGCTTGCAGCATAATATTTATTGCAGCATAACGTAATACATTTCCTACAATACAGATAAATATTATTATTTTCTTACTTGTCTTATGTGATTTGATATCATTTCTTCTGTGAATATGTCTTGTGCAGGTTGAGAATCAGGAATTTGGACTTAAGCCAATGAATTGCCCTGGACATTGTTTGATGTTCGATTATAGAGTCCGTTCATATAGAGGTGTGCTGTTATTCATAGTCATACACTTGTTTGTATATTAACTGAATAAGAGGTTCAAAACGAGGTCCAAAGAATAAATATGTGCTTTATCAGAAACTATTTGGTTAAGGAAAATCCAGACACAAGAAATGAGACCAGTTTGCTTTAGAACTTGTGTCATTATTCTTTCCTTGCGTTATTTGTATTTCCCCTATATTAACTTTTCCCCCATTTTTCACATTTTTATTATTGGGGATGGCATCTTAGAATTACCACTTCGGCTGGCTGATTTTGGAGTCTTGCACCGGAATGAAGCTAGCGGTGCACTTACTGGATTAACACGTGTCAGGAGATTTCAACAGGTATCTTTCTAGCTATGATAAAGACCCCAGGTCCTGTTTAATTGCAGAAGTAAAAAAAAAAAAAAAAAAAAGACCTTCCATTTTGGAGTTCCCTTTAAGTTTATTTTCCCTTGGACAAGCCACGGTTGTTTCAGGCTTTTCTAGGCTGACCTTGTATTGTGCTTGGTTTTGGGATCATGGGCTCTAATCACTAGTCTCTAGGCAGTCTTCGGACATTGGGCTGTTTAAAGCAATTTCAAGCTGAATTCAGCAATTTGGCCTTGAAATCAGGTTGGACTCAGCACTTCACTAGCCATGTTTTACTCTTTAGTTTAAAAAAAAACTTGTGCACCAGGAAGCTTACAGATTTAAATTGTGGTCATGGAGTCCGTCCGTAGAATATAAGTGTAGGAAGTTTTGGCGAGGCATGGAAATTATCTCGTATCATTTGTTTTTAGTATTTCTACAGGCTGATGTGCTTTTTTCCAAAATAATAATTCAGCTTGTTGGCCGTAATAAGAGACATTTTTTAAATCTACTACAACCTGGTGTCCATAATCTTTTACAGCTTTATGTACTCATGTACAAACTTCTGACATCACATTGTTCAAATTCTTGTACAGGACGATGCTCATATCTTCTGCAGGGAATTCCAGGTAAATAAATTTATTGATGCGTGTAAAAGCACGTGAACTTCCTTTGTTTGCTGGATGTAACTTTTTATTATTCCTTTCAGGTCAAAGATGAAGTTAAACAAGTGTTGGACTTCATACAATATGCATATGATATTTTTGGTTTCACATTTGAACTCGAACTATCAACGGTATGAGGTTTCAGTCATACATTTGACTAAGAAAATGAACTTTGTACTGAATCATATATCTGTGATATAACTTACAAAATTGTTTAACAATGTAGAGACCGGAAAAGTATCTAGGAGATGTAGAAACATGGGACAAAGCTGAAACTGCTCTCAAAGAAGCGTTGAACGATTTCAAAAGACCATGGAAGGTAATTTCTATATCTATCTCTTTGCGAAGATGACAGTTTGACAATGCCATTACAGAATTCCCACGTAAACTTGTTACTTTACATATTTCGCTCCTTGACGTCGTTCGGTCGTTCCTGGTTGACATCGTCCCTACTTGAAACTTGTGACCTGAACTAGGTGGAAACATCTTTTGTCTGTACTTTATAAGTATTTTTTTAAAGCATTTTTTAGTTGAGCAACATACTTGGTGCTGTATATATAGATAAATGAAGGAGATGGTGCATTTTATGGACCAAAGATAGATATTGGTGTTTTCGACGCTTTTAAGAGGAAATATCAGTGTGCAACACTACAGGTTCATCTCAATTTGCCTCTATCTACTTTTCTTACAGACTTATTGTTTGGATGCTCATAAAATGAGAATTAATGGTTGCAGTTGGATTTTCAACTTCCTCAAAAATTCAATCTATCATACTCAGCTGAGGATGAAGCTAAGCGGGAGAGACCTGTTATGATACACAGGGCTATCTTAGGGTCTGTGGAGCGTATGCTTGCCATACTTCTGGAACACTATAAAGGAAAGTGGCCTTTCTGGCTTAGTCCTCGTCAAGCAATTGTTTGTCCTGTTTCAGACAAATCTCATGCATATGCAGTAGAGGTAAAGGATATTTTCAACTGTTGGTTTGTTGATACTTTTGAAAGTTTACTTTTAACTTTTAAGAATGACGGTGAGTGGGTCTTTCTGACTATATGCTGTATTCTCTGCATAGTCGAAAAAAGGACAATTTTTTTGGATTCATCTCTATTCTAGTAAAATCCCTCCCATTTGTCCACCAATTGTTTATGTATCTTTTCACATAGTATATCCATATTTGAATATTGAAAGTTATTCTATTGTTTGCATTTGAGTTGATTCTTTTATGTACTATGACAAGATTTGACATACTTAATGTTTGGCATGGCATTGGGGGAGTCACGGTTTATTTTTATTTGCTTTTGGCATGACATTTGTGATTAGGGTTGGTCCTTGATATATCTCAAATTTGTAACATGTAACTGTGACATAAACACCAAGCTGGCGATCAGTCTTCCTCTTTTTTCCTGATCATAAATTGAATGTTCACTTTGAAGAAATGTCTTATCCATTATATTTGCACAGGTAAAAGATCAAATTCATCAAGCTGGGTACTATGTAGATGTTGATGGCACTGATAGAAAGATCCAGAAAAAGGTATAGATTCTTTTTCTTTTCTATCTCAATGTGGTTCTTGTTGTTCCACTTCAGGTTTGGCACCTATCTAAGTGCTAAGCCAATTTGGAGTATACATAACTCGTATAAATTTTGTGTCTCATGTTTATTAGTGTGATTTTCTGTAATCATCTTAATGTCTCTACAGGTACGGGAAGCTCAGTTGGCGCAGTACAACTATATACTCGTCGTTGGTGAAGCAGAAGCGAACTCTGGACAGGTTACTTTCACCTAAGATCTATTTGTTTTCAGTATTGTGGCAGCATGACATCCTTGTCAGTCAATAGTTGAATGTTGGTATTAGTAAACCACAGTACATTTGCATATATGGCAATGTCAGGTGGCCAATCAACTGGTTCGAATGGAATAAACCTTCTATAAATCTACTCTGCTTTGGAGTCTAGTAGCTAGCCATTCTGATACATTTTGTATTATTATTTGCAGGTAAGTGTAAGGGTGAGAGATAAGGAAGAACATTCTGTTATGACAATTGAGGATTTGCTTAAGCATTTCAAGAAAGAAGTAGAAGCTTTCCATTAAGCTTCATATATCGTTGAAGCACTCGGTCTGGTCTACACGATGATCAAGTATACACGAACTGATTACCATTGATTTACCCTGATTGCTAACAAATGATTAGTTGTGTTCTTTCCATCAGTCAGACGTGTAATTTTGGTCATATATTTGATTTAATTGTAATTGAATTTCAGTATTTTGCAAACTCAACTGCAGAATCAATTTGCTAGCATCCCTTGGATATATTTGTTCGAATTTTCTGAAAATGTTATCTTTATTTAACACATTAAAACAAAAAATATTGCGTGATTCATCTTTTCTAGAGATACATACTAACAAAAAGTATTGCGTGATTCATATTTGAATATACAGTACAAGTGTTTTCATGGTCCGATATGTCAGTTATATATCCCGATATATGACTGAGATGTCCACGGTATATCAATCATATACCATGATATACTGTTTTTCAGGGAATAAAATACCGTTAAATAGTGCTGTAGTTCAAAATATCGAAAATATCCTCAAAAATCCCCACAAATTATACTGATTTTTGAAAAATCTGATACACGAAATTCTACAAATATTCATCACGAATAATCAGCCTTAAAATCTCGACAAAATCCGTTTTTTCTAGAATTAAAAAATTCACTCAAAATCGACATTTTAAAATTTGAACCATGGTTTAAAATATCGAATCCGAGCGAAATTTCGAATTCAAAAAAAAAAAAGTATATTTCGACATTTCGACCCTCGAAACAAATATATCACCTGAAATATCAAAAATATTCTCAATTATTCCCAAAATTTAAAATACCAATTCTCTTAATACCGTTATATTCTGCCAAAATTTTGCGAAATATATCGGCATTTTTAACCACGATGATTTGAACTATGCATAGGCCATAGCCCATAGTGCACCTTCAGTCTTTCATGCTCCCCAGACCAGACCCATACTCATTGTTGCAGGCCTTTTTGAATTTTGAAGTAATTCATGGTTTCTGGGAAGCACAAAATCTTTGTCTTCTTTCTCCGAAAAACACTCTCACTGTCACACTGTCACACTGTCACACCACCTTTCAATACTCTCTTTCTTAAAAGAAACCCCCCTTTGAAGGAAGCATTCTTCTATCTTTGGGGAATTTTGAAAACAATGGGAAGAGGAGGAGAAGTTGATGATGTGCAGCAGAAGAAAGAAGAAGTTGTTTTAGTTATAATAATTGTACTTGCAGCTACATCTTTAGTTTCACTCTTTCTTGCTTTTAGTTACTTTTGTTACATTAGTAACAAAGTTTCTAAACAAGCTAAGAATCAAAAAGGTTAGTACTTTTTTTAGTTTTTATAATAAAGTTTGAATTTTTATGGTTTTTTGGTATTAATTTGTTGATAATTTGAGATTAAATAGTGTATTTTGTTATAAAGATTTGAACTTTACTGTTTTTGTTAAGAATTTGAATGTGGGTAGTAGTGATTATAGTGGAAGAATGAGGTGAAATGATGAGAATTTTAGTTAAATGGGTATTTAGTGTTTGTTTGTTGAATTTGTTGTTGAAGGGAGTGATAATGCTGGAAGAAATATTCAAGTTGTTACGGAAAATGGACTTCAAATTTTCACATTTAAGCAATTACATTCTGCTACTAGTGGATTTGGAAAGCCGAATGTGATTGGGCATGGTGGATTTGGATTAGTATATAAAGGGGTTCTTTCAAATGGAAAGAAAGTTGCGGTGAAATTAATGGATCGAGCTGGGAAACAAGGAGAAGAAGAGTTCGAAATGGAGGTATGCCAATTGAGTAATTGAAACCATAGGTGAAAGAATCGCAAATATTCGACGAATATATCCGTTTTTTATAACATATAGTTTGTTTTCTACTAGTGTCGAAATTTCGGATAAAATTGACATTTTCAACTATGATTGAAACCATTCATTTTATTTGTGAGTCATATTTTGGTATGTAGGTAGAGTTGCTAAGTCGTCTTCGATCACCATATTTGCTAGCTCTGATTGGACATTGTTCTGACAATGATCGTAAATTGTTGGTATATGAGTTCATGGCAAATGGCGGACTTCAGGAACATTTGTATCCTGGTGGTGGTAAGTGTATGCAGTTTCAATGTGTTTTTGCGCGTGCAGTTGATTTTGTATTATTGGTGGACTAATACTAGATTTGCAGATTCGAGTGGTGGTGTTTCGAAGTTGGATTGGGAGACTCGTTTGAGAATAGCTTTAGAAGCTGCAAAAGGACTTGAATACCTTCATGAACAAGTTACACCTCCTGTGATTCACAGGGATTTTAAGAGTAGTAACATTCTGTTGGATAGTAATTTCCATGCGAAAGTTTCTGATTTTGGTTTGGCCAAGGTTGGATCTGACAAAGCTGGTGGTCATGTTTCTACCCGAGTTTTAGGCACCCAAGGATACGTTGCACCTGAGTAAGAACCTACAAATTTTCCGTTTCTGTCATATTTATGTTGATAACAAATAAAGTTTCCTTTCTTCCAAATTTGAGTTTGAAGGTTTTTGTTTTGTGCAGGTATGCATTAACTGGCCATCTGACAACCAAATCAGATGTTTACAGCTATGGGGTTGTGCTCTTGGAGTTGCTCACAGGCAGGGTTCCAGTTGACACAAAGAGGCCACCTGGTGAAACTGTTTTGGTTTCTTGGGTATGTCCATCGTCTTTGCTCTACAGTTATATCAACTAGATTTGCTAAGACAATAAAGCACGATTACATTTTAGATGTCTAATTTTCATTCCTTGCTTGATACACAATAGGCCTTGCCTCGACTCACAGATCGGGAGAAAGTTGTCCAGATTATGGATCCAGCGCTGGAGGGTCAGTACTCGATGAAGGATGCTGTTCAGGTGGCTGCCATTGCTGCGATGTGTGTTCAGCCAGAGGCAGATTACAGGCCCCTTATGGCTGATGTCGTGCAGTCTTTGGTTCCTCTTGTAAAGCATCACAGGTCAATATCAAAAGTTGGCAGTTGCTCTAGCTTCAGTGGATCTAAATCTCCATTAGTACAGGACTGCGGTAAATCTACTTCGTGAGAAACTAACCTAACCTAATTGTATCATGCAACTCCAAATGATGTGTTCTTGTTGTCTTTAGGTTTAGGATTGTAAAAAAGAATCTCTAATGCTTTCTGAGATTTTTAGTTTGACATGTTTAACCTACCTTAGTGTACCACTTGAAATTCCTCGAGTTGTTTGTGAACTAATCTTGTAGCTGGGTTGCAAATAAATTTGTTGCTCACGAATAATTTTCTTATGGTGGCTTGTCAGCCTTGAGTAAACTTCACAGTCTAACCAAGACTATGAAACCGATACCTCAACTGAACAGTTTACTCTCTGCCCTCTTGCCAGTATTACATTGTGTATGGTCTGTCTGCAGCTTTTTGTTCATATGTTGATAGCACGCAATGGCTATTTTCTCCCTATTTATGTAACTACACATAAATATGCTAGGAAGAACAAAAAATACATGTCATGCTCTGTGATGGCCTAAGTTAATGTTTGACGTTGCTTCAATTTGAGGCTCTGAACCTATTATTTCTGGTTCTGAGGACCTAAACGCGAGACACCCAATTCAACTATTCACCACTATGCCTGCCGAAAGCTGGTCTCTACCTTTAATTTTAATTCATGAATAAATAATAAATTAGGTGATGTGCTTGACAAACACAAGTCATTTGAAAAGGATTGGAAATGAGGTTAATTATCCTATCTTAAACTTTATTATGGTATGTTTGTTCTAATGAATGTTTATTGAAAATTGACTGTTTCAAGTCATACTATAACCAATAAAATGGAATTTTGTAGGAAAACACTGTGGGAACATATTATTTTTTAATAGATACTGAATCCTTGTATCAATATTCAATACTGTACTAGGTTAGCTCACTAATTTAAGAATTAGGTAAGATAAAATGACACAGTTTCTGCAGAACTGTCTTAAGTAGGTTAGAATGAATGGACCATGCTAAGAGGAGAAAAGAGATTAACAAGATAATCTCAATTACTTACTTCCATCTCTTTCAAGTTGTTATGACTTTCAAATGTAGCATTCTATAATCCATCTCATAACTTTAATTAATCACCTTGGTTGACATATATGTCAAAGTTTGATCAAGTCTTAAGCTTGAGTTGAGTGTGCTTGGTTCTTTCTTCCCCAAACATTCTGGAAGAAGAAAATGAAGTTCATTACATATATATTATATATGAAAAAGAGAAATACAAATTTCCAACATTATTGACTTCAATGACTTGCAATTTGCAAAGCCCCTTTAGTTTATACAATCCATATTTTTTACCAAACACCACTAACAAAAAGGAAGTTCATTGCTAACATTTCCATCTCAAAAAACTAAAAGGAATAACACCAATACCAGATTACTAATCTTCAGTATCGTCGTAAAAGCAATATTTGCGTCCAGCATTTTAATGTAGACGCGCATATTGCTTTTACGCAATATATCAAAAAACCTTTATAAAAGATACCACCCACATTTTAGTCATATATGTGACATCTAACAACTGCATTGAGCACTTACATAAAGTGCTCCAAAGAGAGCTGAAAATGATAAACATGAAAATAGTGTATTTCAATGGCTAACAAAATACCAAAATCTCTTTCATTTCAACTATAGTATAGCACTAAGAAAAAGTCAGTGGTCACATTCTTAGAAAAAACTTCAACTATTACAGAGTCCATGTCAACTTATAATATACTGTATATACTTTTTCTACTTCTGCACTGAAAGAAAAATTTATAAATTCCCAATTTAACCAAACGCTCATGAAGTCATGAACAACCAAACTCCTATAAACCTCAGTGCTTGATTTTGTTTACATTACTTTTCAAAATGAAAGTAACCCCTTAACTAATTTGGAACAAATTAAAGCAGGAAACATATAATTCTACACCTAGTGCCTAATGGAAATGCATGAACTTTAATAGATCCATCTTTTTCTTAAGTCTATCATCTTAATTTGATTGGTTCATTAATTGTCGACAAAATCTTCTGGGATATAATCAAAATATAATGATCAATATGATACCATTTGCTCACCTATTGTTACATTACAGAGGAACATTGATCATTTTCTCGAATAAGTCGCGTAGGGTGCATATATACCACATATGCTTATATACAACCTTATGATGTATTTTTTTTTTTTTTTTTGTTCTTGAACTGTATCTGCAAGTAAATATCTTGAGCTATATAGTACATTTTTGTTTGATTCTTGGAATGTATTATTGAGAGGGAGATAATTAAATCTGGCTGTGCATGCATGGACAGCATGGTAGGTGTGAAGAAGGTTCTATCAAAGAAAACAATGTGTAAGTAATCTTTGTGAAGTTGATTACATGATGCATATATTGACTTTGATAAGATGATGCCAAGAGAGCAATCACAATTCTTTGTAGACATTTTAAAAGTTGCCACCCTACATCTGACTATTGAGATGTTAATCTATGCACTATTAACCCTAAACATTGCAATCTGACTCACTAAAGGAAGTAAGACTAAACCAGCAGTAAGCTTTATTTTGTGTCCTTATCAATCATCCTTATTTGCTTAACTAAATTCTTAACTTTCTCATTAATTTTAACAGAAAATTTCTCAACAACCAGACATGCTTGATTAGACTTATGAACAGGGTTCAATGGACATGAGCCGAGTTTGGGTCGGATTTGGCTAGACCTGATCAAACCAGATTTGTATTTATATATGTTAGCCGAAACCTGCTTGACCAATACAAGGGGTGGTATTTCATATTTGAGCCGAGGAACTCGGTTTTAGCTTGGCTTGAGCTCGTTCGTTTCTCTAAATGAGCCGTTTTTCAACATATAAAATGGCTTGGTTTTATATGTTCGTTAGTTTGAACATATAAAAGTTTGGGATTTGGGTTTGGCTAGTTTTTCAATGAGCTGAGCTTAAACATACTACATAACTCAACTCGTTCACTCAAATACCACTATATATTATATGTAGTTTAGCTGAGTAGCTCGAGCTCGGCTTAGGTTATATTCGTTTATAGCTCGGCTCGAGCTTGTTCATTTTCTAAACGAGCCGAGTTTGAAAACACAAAAGAAAAAAGGTCATTTGAAATTTGGGTTCGGCTCAAGCTCAGATCTTTTTTTAACAAGCCGAGCTTAAACATACCAAAGCTCAGCTTGTTCGGTTCGAATAACAAACCTGTAATATGGATACGTGCGCGCGAGTTGGATCCTAAATCCTTACCAATACTCACTCATTCCGATTCGGGTCACCTTACCCTAGCTGTTCTCAGTTCAATTATTTGGAGAGTAGTTACAACTTACAACCAAGTGTCACAAAATTCTCAACTGGGTCAGGTTGATATGATGTTGATGATCATATCTCATTTTCATATCTATCTACTCTACCTTATTACCTAATCATCATATGGTTCTAGACTATTAAGTCAAAAAAATGTTGATCATATGTATATAAATTCCATTAACTCTATTAATTAATGAATAGAGATATTTTGATGAAATAGTGCCATATACATTCATTTCATCATTATCATCTACACAGAAAAACAAGTCTAAGATCTTTGACTTTATGAACAATGAACATGGTTTTTTGTATTTCTTGTTATGGAATTTGCTTGACTCCAAGCCTAGTAAACTCTCTATCTCTTTCCAATTTTTGTTTCGAGTTCAAAACCGTGTTTCACATATATAGACTTAATTATAGCTAGCAGCTATGTTTGAAAACACAGCTCAAAAGCATATATTGCAAGCAGCACTGATGAACATATCATGCACGTAAACTTCTATATAAAGTGAACTTTCATTCATGTTTTCTTTCATCTCAAGTTCATCATTCATATAAACTTAAGGACATAAGCTTCTTCAAGTTCATTACAATGGCTTCTTTTAATAGTTTGTTTGTTACATTCTCTATGGTTTTTCTTTTACTTGCATGTTCTAGTACTACTCATGCACAACTTTCTGCTACCTTTTATGCTACAAGTTGTCCAAATTTGCAAACTATTGTTAACACTGCCATGACTCAAGCTGTTAATAATCAACAAAGAATGGGTGCTTCGATTCTTCGTTTGTTCTTTCACGATTGTTTCGTTCAGGTTTGGCCTCACTGTGGATCTTTACTTTCACATTTATGCATTTTTTTTTACTCTTTTTAAGCAGTCTTTAATAATCTATGTTGGATGATTGCTGCAGGGTTGTGATGCATCGATCTTATTAGATGATACAGCGACATTCACTGGAGAGAAGAATGCAGGACCAAACGCAAACTCCGTTCGTGGATTTGAAGTGATTGATACCATTAAAACTCGTGTGGAAGCTGCTTGCAATGCAACAGTTTCTTGTGCAGATATCTTAGCATTGGCAGCAAGAGATGGAACTGTTGCAGTAAGCGTTTGGAGAATTATTTAGTATACATTGACATTGATATCCTATTACAGAACATAAAATGATATAAGCCCAATAATATTAGGATTTTTTGTTCAATTTATCATGTCATAGTAACGGTTGCTTGCAGCTTGGAGGACCAACATGGACCGTTGCACTTGGTCGTCGTGATTCAAGAACAGCTAGCCAGAGTGCAGCCAACAGCCAAATCCCTTCTCCAGCAGCCAGTCTTGCTACTCTTACATCTTCATTCTCTGCCAAAGGACTTAATGCACGTGACCTTACCGCACTTTCTGGTGCTCACACCATAGGTCAAGCACGGTGCACAGTATTCAGAAACCGTATATACAATGATGCTAATATTGATCCAGCCTTCGCTACATTGCGACAAAGAAACTGCCCACGGACTGGTGGAGATGGCAACTTTGCCCCACTCGACATAGGAAGCCCAGTTGTATTCAACAACAACTATTATCAGAATCTATTGATTAGACGTGGACTACTTCATTCTGACCAAGAACTCTTCAACAATGGTACTCAAGACACTTTAGTACGAACTTATAGTTCTAATGATGCTTCTTTCCGAAGTGATTTTGCTGCTGCCATGGTCAAAATGGGTGCTATTACTCCACTTACTGGAGCAAATGGTGAGATTAGAAGAAACTGCAGGAGATTGAACTGATGTTCTTATTATATTCTCAATGCTTACTAGGGTGTTGGTTGTTCAGTTTGCTTAATTAGTTACTGTTTTCATCACAAAGTTGTGTGGTTTTAACAAATAATTGTTTGTGATAGTTTTGATCAAAAGGCAGGAAAAGCATGCAAATAATAAATATGATTTGGTTTTGTGTGAATTTTTTCTCTCTGATTTGGCATAGCAAACTTTTTTATACAAATTTGATCGATACCGACAAAATAATTAACCCGAAAAAATACATATAAATTCAACAAAAATAGTATTAACTAAAAATTGCACCAAATGATAAAGATAATGTGGGAATTTAGCAAACATTCCAAGGCTATAGGCTGTACAAGACCACAAGTCTAGAGTGGAGTTTCCACCACACAAACAATGATATATTTGAACATATATAGATGTGAACCTAAAATGATAAGAATAACCCAAAAAAACGCAAATACGCCGAATGATGTAAAAATGCCAAAAAAAAAACTATTTTAAATGTGTTGTCCCAATAGATATCGAATAGTAAAGGGTTTTTGGATCAAGATCTATCTATCTAGATTTTCGCTAAAAAACCTTGACATTAGTTAGAGTATGATTAAACTCCATATACTATCAATACAACCATTTTCTAAGCGATACGGGACTATACCCAACTCTGAAAAAAATGATGTAGCACTAGTCATTCGCGTTTAAAATTACCGCAAAAATGTTGTTAGTTTACACACTACTAATTACACACATTTTACATGAGATTATATCTGGGTAGGGAAACATACCGTCGAAACCCGACCCATGGGTCCAAGCTGCAGTCCAAATTGGGCCCTTAGTGGATTGGATTTTGGGTTCGGCCAAGATCATATAAGGCCCAAATGTTAATCAAGATCTTTGTCAAAAAAAAAAGTAGTTAAGATTAAGACTAATTTGTTGTTAACAACTAAATAATTCTTATTCTGTCGTTACATGAAAATCCTCGACATACTTTTTTTCTTGTCGCTTTTGTTTATTTATTCTCAAAAATCCAAAAATCTTAATTTTCTACTTGTTAAATGTCTAAAATACCCTCATTTATCTCACATAATCACAGTCCAAACCTATATGCAATTATCATTGCAGCAAGCAATAAACCCACAAAACCACGTGATTGATTCAGGCAGCTTTGTCGGAATCACAACACTACAACAAAAATAAGGGTATTTATGTCAAAATAATTAGTAGTCATTGTCTTTGAATTTTTTTTTTTAAAAAAATTAATAAAAAATATTTTTTTTTCACTACAAAATTACCAAAATCATTTCATATATCTAACAAAATACCAAAAACTATAAACCAACCTAGAAGACCAAAACTATTAGCAAAATGAGACCACAAAAATTTTACATTTCCGAAAAAAATTGATAAGTATTTGTTATTTGATTATTGGTTATATACCTATCTAACTTTTGATCATGTTCTTCTCATTCTCAACCGCGTCTCATAGTTTGTACGACCAGAGTCGGCTCAAGAGATATGGGGGCTTTAGGCAAATCAAAATTAAGTTAAAAAATTTCTTGAACAAAAACTTAGGATAGTTGCATATTTTTGTTTTAAATATAATTTAATTTGATTTTAGTTTTATTGTAGAAGAGTTATACTAATTGTTATTAAATTTAACTTTAAAAAGTATTGGAATTTTAACAAAAATAACGTGGCCTCAAAATTCTTTGATTTCCTATTACAGTATCTAAATAAAAACAATTTTTTAAGAGTTTTTTTTTTCTAGAGAACTCTTCCATATTTAGAGTTTTATTTTTAAAAAAACACATCTACAAAATATAAAAAATTGACTAAATAGAAAATATGTTGCCCAACAACTAAGGGCCTTAGACACCTGCCTAATTTGCTATACATACAGTAGAGCCGCCCCCTGCGACTACTAGACATAATGGAAAATTTTGAACTATAGTAATATTCGACCTACGCTAAAACTCTGAAAATATTCTAATACCAATTTCTAAAAGGAAATCGAATTTGTGGAACAACACTCTCCACCCGAGATGAGTCCACACGGATCTAAATTTTTTTTAAGAAAATTGTCCCATTAGGGTTAACATCACCCAAACTATGTGTTTTATTTGTCTAATTAATCTCACTTATTATTAAAAAAAAATCAAATTAATTTTTTTTTAAACATTCACGTGGATTGATCTGGTGAAGAGTATTGGTTCACACTTTTTAAAGAGTGTGTGGAACAAATTCAGACTCCTCTAAAAGATTGGAATTAATCAACAAATTCGTAAAATTTCATAAATCTTTTGATAAAATATTCTTTAGGTTAATGTTGCTTAAGAATGTTAGAGAAGAAATATGGCAATAATGCAATATGGTCAAAAGTCCAAACCAAGACCATGGACTTTCATCAATGATGAAATAACAAAAACAGTGTAATTTCTTGGACCCCATAAGGCTATTCTCGTCTTTTTATATTTTTTTATTT
This sequence comes from Aquilegia eximia, assembly GCA_023053565.1. Classification (NCBI taxonomy): domain Eukaryota; kingdom Viridiplantae; phylum Streptophyta; class Magnoliopsida; order Ranunculales; family Ranunculaceae; genus Aquilegia; species Aquilegia eximia. The sequence continues at coordinate 22,125,982 of JALIGU010000005.1, forward strand.
TAAAATGGAATAAAAAAAGAAAAAAAGAATAGATGAGAGAGAGAGGGGGAAAGCGAAAGAAAGAGAACTAGATAGGGAGAGAGAAAGAAAGAAAGAAAGAAAGATTAGCTGTTTTCCACATGGCTTCGTTGCCGCTGGGTCCTAATCCGCCAGAAAACCAGGGAGGAGGAGGACTAGTAAAGATTTCATCAACGACATCATCGATTATAAGCACATCACAATCTCTTACTCGCCGGTCGGAAATGGCCGACGATAAGGTAAAAGATTTGTTAAAACTTTTCGTTCAATATCTTCAATATTTTTTGTTTCTGGTTAGATCTGATACATTTTCTTGTATGTTTGTTCTTGATATTCTCTTTTTTCTGAATTTTTCAACCAGTCGATCTGATCTTGTATAACAACCATTGAAAGGGAAATAGTTTTTGGTGCAATTTATGAAGATTTTATGTTGAGGAGGTTTTTGGTGTTTTTTGTTTCATATGTTTCATATTGGGAAGCAGATTCAAAGAGTTTCTGATTTTAGCTGGTTTTTAAAAGAAGATCTGATCTGTAGAATGGTTTTTTTTGGTGAAGTTTGTGAAGATTTTTGGTGTTTTGTTTGCGTTTTGAATGTTTTTCAGCTCGATCTGGTTGGATATTGGTTTTCCGGTGGTTGCAAATGTTTTTTTTTTTTTTTTTGATGTAGTATGGATTTGGATGTTTGGAACCTGATTTTAGGTTGAAATACTTGGTTAGATGAACAAATTGAGCTAGAAGAAATTTTTTCTGAAGAGATTTTGTTATGGTTTGGAGATTTTTGTAGATCTGAGTTGTTGTTTTTCTTTTGTTTTCTTTTTCTATTTTTATACATTTTTAAAATTTTCAAAATGATTTTTGAATAAATTAGCAGAAATGGTTTATGAAGATTTTTTATCTGATTTTACGAAAAAAAAAAAGATGTTTTCCAACTATGGTTGGAGAGAAATTTGTTTCGCGGAAATGGTAATTTTTTAGGTTGTGGTAAAGATGAAAAGTTTAAAAGTCGGATAGAAATAAGTTTGTAATTGGATAAATTTAGAGTTAAGTTGAAGTTACAGTTCTCTTTTTGTGATTCTTTCTTCAGACCTAGTAAGGCTAAAATGTGTATTTGCTTTGCATGTAGTCTCTCTTCCACCCTCTGCATTTGATTCTTTATGACATCTACCTTTGCTTTCATCATAACTGCATTGGTTTTGTTACTATCTGTATATCTTTTGAGTATCTTATGTCTGAACCCTTTTGAATTGATGTGTATTGCAGGAAATGCCAGCTGCTATGGTTGAGGGAAATGATCCCGTTACAGGTCACATCATTTCCACTACAATTGGAGGGAAAAATGGCGAACCCAAGCAGGTTGACTAAATTTTATCAGTTGGTTGTTCTTATTGTTTTATGTACATAGAGAGTAGAAAAGAATGTTGTACTACTTACCCAGTTTAAAATAAGATGTTACGATAAATAAACTTGTGCACTGTAACATATGCATTTCTTGTTACAAACATGTATTTTAGGGGATTGAAATGGAGACTGTTATGCCTTATAAAATTTTCTGTATATTTGGTTGATGTATTTTCTTGTGATCATCTTGCAGACCATTAGTTACATGGCAGAACGGGTTGTCGGAAACGGGTCTTTTGGAGTTGTCTTTCAGGTAGAAATTATAGAAAAACATAATGATTTAGGTAAAAAATTGCTTGCCGTTCTCCTGAATAACAAGCTTTTGTTGTTCTTTCATCTCAGGCAAAATGTTTGGAAAGCGGAGAGACTGTGGCTATAAAGAAGGTTTTACAGGACAGGCGATACAAGAATCGTGAGCTTCAGTTAATGCGTTCAATGGATCATCCAAATGTTGTTTCCTTGAAGCATTGCTTCTTTTCCACAACCAGTAGAAACGAACTCTTTCTCAACTTGGTAATGGAATATGTCCCTGAAACTATCTACCGGGTTCTTAAGAACTACACCAATGTGAATCAGAGGATGCCTCTTATCTATGTGAAACTTTATACCTATCAAGTATGTACTCTGTTTCTTCTATCCTTTCATATATTTCTCTCATGACCTTTTGAGGATATGTTCTAAGTGGGGATTGCTTTTTCAGATCTTCAGGGGGCTAGCATATATTCACACAGTTCCTGGAGTTTGTCACCGGGATGTGAAGCCACAAAATCTTCTGGTTAGTATCCCTTCGGAGTTCTACTTTTAATCAAAGAATTATGAATGGTTCTTATAAGTTTTCTGGATTTTGGCAGGTTAACTCTCATACTCACGAGGTAAAGCTGTGCGATTTCGGAAGCGCAAAGATTCTGGTAAGGACATCATGTTATATACTATAGATTCTTCTCCTCGTTCTGTAATTTTTATTTTTTTATTTTTTGCTTACAAAATGATGTTGTACATTCTTTAATACAAATGCATTCTGGTGATACTGTATTTTCGTAGTGATATATCATCTCAGGTTGTATGAATAGTATCTGCATGAGGGACCTTCTATTCTCTTGTAGTTATTTCCATTATAGTGTTTCGTTTGAGCCAAATAACTTGCTCTGTAAAGAAAGGCCTTTTGCCACTTCTCTTGCCTGGTCTGGCCCTTGTTGACTACTTTGTGTTAGGCACACACCTTGGACAAGAGCTACCTTGTGCATATCATTAGAAATTACATATATGTTCAGAATTTGAAGTTATACACTATTAGTCTCGTTTGAAATGTAAAATACTAGTCATATAACCGCTGAGTGCATAGGGAGATTATTGAGATACTGCAATCATGGTAAGCAACATAAAGGAACTGAGCGATGTTAATGAAGGAGTAAGAACTGTTTTGGGGTCCTATGCGCACACAACACTTAGATAAAAAGTGGTAGTTCCTTGTGAAGGTCAATACAAGGTGCCAGACCCACATTTCTGTGCGTTTAGGCTCTTCCGTCAGCTTAGTTGTGTACTTAGTTCTAATGTGATTCCCTTATTATTTTCTTCAGAAAAGGTTGGTCCTCCTGTAGTCGTCTTTGGCAAATCGGCTAATCCTATTGGAGATGCTTGGAGTATCTTTAATAGATAGCTGATAAGTGCAACATGAGGGCTTACCTATAAATAGTTGTGTGATTACGATGACCTAAAAGCCATTATGCTTGTTCCTGGCCAATAGTTTCATTGTAATATTCATGCCTACATCCACAATGTCCCATTCTTTTTTTTGCTCTAGCAAGGCTAAGAGAACAATGTTTTACTTGAAAAAGTATGGTAGACACGGAAACTTATGGTATTAGATGAAGAGCCTCTTATCAACTAATAGAACAATGTTTTACTTGAAAAAGTATGGTAGACACGGAAACTTATGCTATTAGATGAAGAGCCTCTTATCAACTAAGATATTGTTTAGGACCACACGCCAACCTCCTTCAATTATGTATGGAAATGTTACTTATAAAAACACAACCCCTTGTAGAGAAAATGATGAACTTTATTATTAGGAACTTTATATTCTGTTCCCTTATTTTTGTTTTTCTTAATAAGCTTCTAAATCTTAATGTTCATAATTTCACATGTTAATAGGTCAGGGGTGAAGCAAACATATCTTACATATGTTCTCGGTACTATCGTGCTCCAGAACTCATATTTGGTGCAACAGAATACACAACATCAATAGATATCTGGTCAGCTGGTTGTGTTCTTGCCGAGCTCCTTCTAGGCCAGGTTTGCCACTTGCGAATCATTTTATTTCTGCAGTTTACCTCTGATGCTTTAATTGTGTTTGCTTATTGGTTTTCATTTTACTTTTTGCTAGCCCTTGTTCCCTGGAGAGAGTGCTGTGGACCAGCTTGTTGAGATAATCAAGGTCCAGATTTGTTGTCCTTTTTTTTTTGTTCTGTTATTTGTCTGAAGTCTTACATTTCAGAAAGTGATGTGATTCTTTAATTGGTGCCTTTCTCCAGGTTCTTGGCACTCCAACTCGAGAGGAAATTCGTTGTATGAATCCAAATTACACAGAGTTTAAGTTTCCACAGATAAAAGCTCATCCTTGGCACAAGGTATGAACTATTTAGAACTCTTGACCTTTTGGACTGGATTAGATATAGTTTCTGTAAGATAGTTTTATAGCATAAGATTCTCTATATTGTAGCCGAGGAATTTTGTAAATCACAATGGATGTTTTATTTATTTATGATTTTAACCTTTCTATTTCAGGTTTTCCACAAGAGGATGCCTCCAGAAGCAATTGATCTTGCTTCACGCCTTCTTCAGTATTCCCCAAGTCTTCGTTGCACTGCGGTAAGTTTTATAATTTTGATTTTCTATACCTTGGATCCCACCTGGTTCAATAATTCACCAGTTCTGTGTAAGCTGCATGTTTATGGCCTTCCATTTCTTGCATTGCCATTTTATGAAGTCTCTGCAGTTAGAATTTTTTTTATATGCATCCAATGTGGACATTACTTTATATTGGTGGTTACTGATTCAAATTTGCTAATGCAGCTAGAAGCATGTGCCCATCCTTTCTTTGACGAGCTTCGAGAGCCCAACGCCCGCTTGCCAAATGGACGACCACTACCCCCACTTTTCAACTTTAGGCACGAAGTAAGTGGATTTTTAATCCTTTTCTTATGAATGCATCCTACTTGTGTTGTCTGCTGCATTGTGAAATTAGTTTGAAGTTCAATATTTTTTTATCTTCACAAATTGATGACAAAGCTTGTCCAAACGAAGTTACTTTTGAATACCAAACAATTTGGTTAGAAATTGAAGTCTCTCAAATATGACTACTTTGAAAGTAGTTTTATGCGAATGTGACAACCTTTAAGCTCAGTCCAGCAAGCATCATAGTAATGTGTATGGTAAAAGGAAAACCAGATTTGAAGTTCAGTCCCCATGTACAAGAACAAGTTTTTCCTGTCATTTTTGAAATTGTCTGGTTGTGTATATGATTTACCTATGTTGTACGTACCCTTTGTAGTTTACCTATTTCAAATTGTTGTAATTGTTTACCACAGTTATCTGGAGCCTCACCAGAGTTTATTCACAAGCTGATTCCAGAGCACGCGAGGCGGCAATTTGATTTGAATTTCTTGCATCCTGCGGGCACGTAATAGACACTTAATGGAATCTTGTGGATGTTATATGCAGACAAAGAGATCTCTCTCTTTGTGATAGTCACAATGCAATCACCAACCAACGGTGTTTCCAGCTCAACTAAATTATATACAGACATCGGCAGCTGAATGGCTGGGCGTTATTGGTGCTTTAGTTTAATATATTTTGCCAAAATTGTTTACCACTTTTTGTATATGTCTGATCATAAAGATAATCTCAGTCTCACCAATCAGAGCTGTGAGCAAAAGAAAGATCATGCAGAATCTGTCTAGGTTATGATGGTTGAATGGGAAAAGAATGGCCGGAGGAATGGATGGATGGTTGTTTGTTTTGTTTACTTATGTTGTATCAATTGCTGGTTGTGGATTATGAACAGCACAGGTTAGGTTTATGCTTTTTATCCCACTTTATCTATATAGGCGTTTGGAGGCTCTAGCCTCGTTGTATATGTTTCTGAAACATAATTCTCTTGAGTATCAGAAATTGAAACACTACTGTTATGGATAGTCTGTTTGTACTTCCTTTATTTGTCCTGCCTTTATGCCACTTTCTTGGAGCTATGAGGTAACCAAACCCTAATGTTAAATTTCATGTATGTATTGACCTCAGACAGAAGAAGTGCTATTCCAACTTGTGCTTACTGATGTATGTGGATGTATGTGGTAGTTTTATCTTGTTGATATTGTTGATAAGTATTTTCTCGTGCCATTCCTGTGGCAAAAATGAATGAAGAAATGCCGTAGTGTTTTAGCTATCTTTGTAAACAGCCCAGTGCACTGCCAATCTTTGTAAACAGCCCAGTGCACTGCCAAATATTTTTGTGCGAATTTGTTATACCCAATCAATTGTATGCATCAGGTTGTCACCTGTATATTATTATCAGGTACTGAGATTAGGCTTTGCATTTGTCTTTGAGACTTTGAGTTAACCATCCATAGAAGGTTTGCAGACAAGCTAAGCTAGTCGAAATCAGAGCTTCAACATAATGCAATCATCTCAGCTCTGATACCATGGACACAGCACATGCAATTTCCTAGTTGAACAGAATTTTGATGAGTTCTGAAACAATGCTCATATTAATAACTTGATAAGATTAACAATGGAGTAGATTAATTAAGAAGAAACAATCAATTAGCTTAAGACAAGGTGACAATCTCCATGCACATTATTTCCCGCCATCAGAGAAACCATCTTTTCTCTTCAATCTCATTATCTAGGAGAAGGAAAAAAAAAGAAAGTCTACTATCATCATAATCTTCAAAACTTTCTTGTTTAATCTTTAATACTATATGTTAAAATTTCGAGGCTCGAGAGATTCCCCATCGAACTACTCCCCTTTCTCTTTCTTCCTCCATTTCTTCAAACACCAATAAAACTTGCATTTATATCTTCTTCTTTTTCTTTACTTCTTTAACCATAGATTTTTCCAGAGAAAAACCCAAGATTTTCTGAAGAAAGTAGTACTACTATTAATGATGATGATGATGATGATGATGTTTCTATTGGTTATGGTGGTGTTGTTACCTTTGTCTGGTCATGCTTCTATTAGTCTTCTTTCTCCTAAAGGTGTTAACTTTGAAGGTTTGCTTTCTCATCACTTTAATACTTTTTTTTTTTTTTTTCATTTTTTTTATTATAAAAAAGTTGGTTTAATTTTCCACCTTATTTAACATTTTAGATTAATGGGGGTGTTTACATTGATCATGCTCTAGTAGGGAAATTTTGAAGTTTGAATCTTGGGTATATTTAGATTAGGGGATTTTTGTTTAATTTTTGGGATTTTTTTACTTATAATTTTTAATGAGGGAAATTATGTAGTGGCGGCATTGATGTCGATGAAAAGTAAGCTAAGAGATGATGACTTGCATGTTTTGGATGGATGGGATATTAATTCAGTAGATCCTTGTACTTGGAACATGATTGGATGTTCTGCTGAAGGTTATGTTATTTCTTTGTAAGTGATTTTGTTTAAATTTTGTTATGTTGGTAACTGGTTAGAGTGATACAGTATTTGTCGATTTTGAGATTGTTGAGTTTTGTTGAATTGTGTATTTTTGATTTGCAGAGAAATGGCTAGTAAGGGCTTATCAGGTACACTTTCATCGAGCATTGGAAATCTTACTCACCTTCAGACAATGTATGTACTATTCGTACACTTCACAAAGCTTCTCTTGGTGATTTCTTACAGTGTTAGGTCACACATTTCCGCTTGTTTTGATGGTTGAATTCATATAACATGAAACAACAATGAACATTACCATATGAAGCCTCAGCATCAAACATCCCTCCCTTAGTAAAACTGTAGAGGCCGAAGGTATTAGGGAGTTACTTGAATCTCCTTGTCTTTGTTGTACTATATGCAAAATTAAATCCTAGCAACGGCAACAAACCGTAAGAACACCCCTTTTGCATCTCTCATTATTCAATGTTGTTTCCTGCTCTTGTCTACCCTTGCATCATTCGTCCAATAACAAACTCTTATCCTGCTGATACATAAATAATTTTACTCTTGATAGGTTATTGCAGAATAACCAAATCTCTGGTCCTATTCCTCCTGAGATTGGGAAGCTTTCAGAGCTTCGGACGCTCGATCTCTCAGGTAACGAATTTGTTGGTGGAATCCCTAGCTCGTTGGGTCGTCTGACTCATCTAACTTACTTGTGAGTATAATTTTTCTCTTTAATTTTCTTTGCTCATTTACTTATGAATATGGATTGCTGTATATGTTTGCTTAATGCCCCTTCTATTTTGTTGAAACTATTAGGCGGCTTAGCAAGAACAAGTTGTCTGGTCAGATTCCAAGAGCTGTTGCTAACCTCACAGGTCTTTCATTTTTGTATGTGTTGTATCACAGCTCTGATATATGAGTTTCTCTTGAGATACTTTTCATCGATCTAATTTATAGCTTCATGATACAGGGATCTATCATACAATAACATTAGTGGTCCGGCTCCAAGAATACTTGCAAAAGACTACAGGTGAGATTCAAGTGAAAAACAAAAATATCAAAGTTATACATGTTACGAGAGGTAGCACTGAATCTGCCAATGATCAAACCTTCCTTCCGAATCTTCTAAAAAATTTATCCTCAGTGAAACGTTTGGTTGATTGTCACTTGACACAGTTGTTTAAACAACTACTTTATATTGTAGTGTTGCAGGAAATATTTACCTCTGTACTTCACCATATCAACAAATTTGCATGACTTCTCCAAAACCATTAAAAGGTAACTTCAAACATTGGTCTTTGTAGTCATTTTGTGGCGGTTGATAAATCTATATAGGTTCGCTTGCAGATGCAAATTCATCGCCAAAAACTGGTGATCGGCATAGATGGATCATAGCTGTTTCTGTAGGAGTCAGTTTTACATTTTTGATATCTGTGGCACTGATTGCTTGTTGGGTGTACTGGTTCAGATGGCGAGATCCTTTTACAACATATGGTATTTTCCAATCAGAAACCCACTATCTAAAATACGTGTAAGATGATCTCTGTTAGAGACGAAGGGGAGAGAAGTACTTAAAATTCTAATTTATCGGTAACTTGTTTCAGTGCAGCAAGAATGTGAATTTGATATGGGTCAACTTAAGAGGTTCTCATTCCGTGAACTCCAATATGCCACCAACAACTTCAGTCCCAAGAACATTTTAGGCCAAGGTGGATTTAGTGTGGTGTATAAAGGTTGCCTACGGAATAAGACACTAGTGGCAGTCAAGCGTTTGAAGGATCCCAATTTTACTGGAGAAGTTCAATTTCAAACGGAAGTTGAGATGATTGGCCTGGCTTTGCATAGAAACCTTTTACGCTTGTATGGATTCTGTATGGCATCAAATGAGAGACTGCTAGTTTATCCATACATGCCAAATGGAAGTGTTGCTGATCGTTTGAGAGGTTGGTATTTACTTTTTGTTTTTTTAAGTGACCATGTTATGACCGTTATTAATCAGTTTAGCCATTACTGCATTGTGCTGCACATTCTTATCTTTTTGTTGTTTTCATTATCTGTCCATATGTAGATCCTTGTCGAGAGAAACCCTCCTTAGATTGGAACAAACGAATGCGAATTGCCCTAGGGACTGCCCGTGGGTTGTTGTACTTGCATGAGCTTAACCCTAAACTCATTCATAGGGATGTAAAAGCTGCCAATATATTGCTTGATGAAAGCTTTGAAGCCGTGGTTGGGGATTTTGGACTTGTGAAGCTTTTAGATCAGATGGATTCACATGTCACAACTGCCGTGCGGGGTACTGTTGGACACATTGCTCCCGAGTATTTGTCTACAGGCCAGTCTTCCGAGAAAACAGATGTTTTTGGATTCGGCATTCTACTCTTGGAACTCATAACAGGCCAGAAGGCATTAGATGCTGGAAATGGTCAGATCCAGAAAGGAATGATTCTTGACTGGGTAAGTACTTCGTCCTGCCACTTTTTACTTTTCAAAGTTGAATAAGCAACTCTCATATACAAGCTAGTTTAAATGTGGTTCAAGTGTCACTGTTAAACTGTAGAACTTATTAACGGGGATATAATAGGTTAGGACATTGCATGAGGAAAAGAGGCTGGAAGTGCTGGTGGACAAGGATCTTAATGGCTGTTTTGATGTTAAGGACCTGGAGAAGATGGTAGAGGTGGCTTTGCAATGCACTCAGTCACAACCCAACCTACGGCCAAAAATGTCAGAAGTTGAAAAGGTGCTTGAAGGTATAGCTGGACATGAGGGAGATGAGGAAGAACCGACCGGAGGTAGCATAAGTGAAGGGAGGACCTGCAGCTTCTCTAGAAACTATAATGAGGTCCCTGAAGAGTCATCATTCATCATTGAAGCAATAGAGCTCTCTGGGCCTAGATGATCTGATTATTATTTTCATACTGAGACCGGAAAAGAATCTGCGTCAATCACTGTTGAGGATCTTGGGCATCTTATCCCAAAATTCTTGTGCAAAAAGATGATGCATTTTAAAATCACTTTTAGCAACACTGGAATGGCATTTGAAACTAATGCCAAGGTTCCATATTATTTGCCAGGGTATTGATGTTTATTTACATGTCACAAAACTCACTGACAAAGTATTATAGAAGTGTAATCCAATATTTTCCAACTGTTGTCGCCTTTTCCTGGATTTTTGTTTAAATTATGCATAAAATTTTGAAGTGGCTTTTTTGTTCTTAGCAGTAAAAAGAGTTCGAGGCTATCATCAACTGTAAGAGAGTAATAATAAGCAACTTTAAACACAATAATAAGACATCTCTATATATATATCATCAAAGATCCATTAATAAGATGTCCAATGTTTTCAACACTTCTGTACAAGGGAGTCTTCCTACCAGTTTCTTCTGTTTCCTACTACAAATTGGGCAAGTTAGTCAGAACATTTATGCGCCGTCAGAAAATTTATGACCCGAGAATGCCTAGACTGAAGAGAAATGGAAACTGAGCCAAAACCATAAAGAGCAGGGGATAGTGTTGATTGCTTCCATTGTAACTACGCGTGTCTGCAAACAGAATTCTTTTTGCTGTCTTCACCAAGAAAACCCCCATGCACAAGCATATAAATGGCATGAGAACGTAGTTTGAATAACTCCACATGATCCTTCCCATAACAGCCACACACATCCCTGTAAAAGCATATCCAGCATACGCAACAATATCCAACAATGGCGCTTCTCCACTCCCCAACAAATATAATGATACCTTTAGCAGCATGATCTCCAAAAACCATACAACCAGTCCCTTTGTGAACTGAGAACTCAAAGCTTCTGGGCTGAACCTGCATTACATGAAAGCCATAAGGTAGGTTTCAAGATAGTCACAAGGTAACATCACTATGAAATCATATTTAATCAAGACTCACTTTCCAATGAGGCCTAATGTGAAGCCAGCAAGAACCAGATAGGTACCAAATGACATCAAGGGGATGTACAGATCTGGAGCATTTATGTCAGAAGCTGGAGGTTTGTAGGCGAGTCTGCCACCCACTGGTTCACTTATTCTAGTCCAGTGTCCCTGGAAGAAGGGTTTAGAGAAAATGAACATCAGTCAGTTATAGTATAATAAGAGCAAAAACATTGCCAAAAGAAGTAAAGAGCACTGCAAAAAGTAGGGAGAGAGGAAAACCAAATAATATAAATGAAACAGAAGTAATTACTATTTAGGCATGACAAAGTCAAGTCGATTTGTTCTTACTCTGTGTAGAAATGGAAAAAGGATAACTTTTAATTTGTTTTTCACATAGTGTCCGTTCACTTGGAAGTAGTACTGAGGGTCAGAAAAATACTTGCTTATCTGCTCAAATGATCAAAGAATAGAGTTAGTATATTACAACAATGAGATGCACACGAGATGCATATGGCCGAAATGCTGACATTAAGATTTGGCCAGCACCTATCTAACAAATATATATTTAACTTAAACATAAGGAGCGACCAAAAACTATCGTCACATGTTAGTTTCCTGATCAACATAAAGGTGGAGACAAATTAAGATGGACTTTTCGAATAAAACATATCGATCAAGGAGGAAAAGCATATGACCTAAAACATTTATCATGTCCTTAGAAAATCATTGGTGTTTTTCATTTTCATTTCTTTGATTTTTCTAATCTAGTATTTATCAATTATCCGCATTATACATACATTGCTTTGCACATACTCCGAGCTTGAATCTAAGATTTTTTCTCCATATGCACTTAATCCACCTCGGATGATTTCTGATGGGTCAGGCTGATTAAACGGAGGTCTGGATATTTCATCAGGCTGATTAAATGGGGGTCTGGATATTCCACCAGGCTGATTAAATGGAGGTCTGGATATTCCATCAGGCTGATTAAATGGAGGTCTGGATATTCCACCAGGCTGATTAAATGGAGGTCTGGATATTCCACCAGGCTGATTAAATGGAGGTCTGGATATTCCATCAGGCTGATTAAATGGAGGTCTGGGTAATCCACCAACGCATCCCCCACGCATTGCTGTAAAAATACAATGAAAATGATAATATATCAATACGCCAATGTATATCACAAAACATCGAATAAGGATCAAATCAGGAAGTGCATCTTCTAATTTAAAATCCAATCCAAAAGACAGGAATGATAGACAAGCATTGTGTTATAGATCAACTGAAAGAAGCTCATACAAAAAGAAAGAAACTCATATCTACCTCTTATTTATTTATAACATACAAATAAAACCTGTTAAGGGACATGCAGAGACATCTATTGCAGATTTGTTTCTCATATACCCTTCGCCCCACCCCTCTAACCACCTGATCACATTCTAGAATGGTTAAACAAAACTTCTATGCAGACAAAAATTAGATATTAACTCGTCCCCTTCATTTGTTCATTTAAACTCACTAACATTCTGAACATACTATCCCATTTTGGATGTTGAGCTTTCTTATTGGCAACAAAGAAATGGATACCCTTGTTCATTTCAATGGAGCTCCAGCCAGCTCCCTTTTTAAGTCCCCTGTCGTTTATTTTTCTCCTCATCCCTTCCACCTCTTCCCATCTCTCAGAGTCGGCCAATATGTTCGATAACATCACATAATGACCTGGATTCTCACAGCTCAAATCCATCAACTTTGTTCCACAATATAATCCAACTTCGGAATTAGAGTGGATTTTGGAGGCACCAAGTAGTGCCCCCCAAACATCAACACTAGCTTCCTCTGGCATTGTCTTCACTAATTCCAGAGCTTCTTCCAACCGTCCTGATCGGCTTAATATGTCCACCATACACGCGTAGTGTCCTATTCTAGGGATAATTCCAGAATCTTTCATGCTTTTAAAAATTTCAACCCCTTCGTCAACCAGCCCTCCATGGTTACAAGCTGAGAGAGTTGCAATAAAACTGACTTGGTCGGGATCTTTCACCTTGTAAAAGACTTCAAGGGCCCTCTCCACATGTCCATGGACAGCATACCCTGTAATCATTGAGTTACAAATGACTGTTTCCTTTTCCATGACCAGATCAAACACTCTCCTAGAGTACACAATATTTCCACATTTAGCATACATATCAATCAAAGCACTTCCCACAAAGGTCTGACCATCAAAACCATTCTTATATGCCCATAGATGGACCTCTTTTCCTTGTCGTATACCAGACATCCCTGCATAAGCAGAAAGAATACTTGTTATAGCAATAGGGTTTGGCTGGATTTTATCATTAATCATCTCTCGAAATGTTTCATGGGCTTCTGGAAAGTAGTCATTCTGAACAAATCCAACAACCATTGAGCTCCAGGAAATAACATCACGGTCCATAGTATCTCCGAAGACAGAAACAGCATATTGAATCGATGTACATTTGGCGTAAACAGATATGAGAGCATTTCTAATTCTCCTGTCAGATTCCAGTCTGTGTCTATATGAGTAACCATGTACTTGTTTACAGTAACCAAGATACATTATATCCGAAATCGCTGGGAGGATACTTGCTATGGTTATGACATCAGGAACTAATCCCAAATTCAGCATCTCAGAGAAAAATCTCAGAGCATCATTAGGCATCTTATTCTGAACAAGAGAAGAGATGATACCACTGTAGGTGAATATATCTGCATCGAAGCCTTTAACCTTCATCTCTCGTAGAAGTTGTATGCTTTTCTCAAAATCACCATTTTGAGCATAGCTCGATATCAAAGCATTCCATGCAACATTATCGGCTCTAACTGTTTTATTGAATATATGATGAGCTTCTTTAACTCTACCGTACTTTCCATACATGGAGATAAGAGTATTACAGATTTCACGAGTAGATTCATATCTGTTTCTCAAAACATAACCATGAATTTCTCTAACATTTGGAACAGATGTGCATATTGAAAGGACACTCACAATTGTCACTGGATCCGGTCTCAACCCACTTTGAACTAAGTCTTGAATTTTAACCATAGCTTCCCAATGAAATCCATTCTCTATGTAATTAGATATAATTGAATTCCATGACACTATATCTCTTTCCCGCATTCTGTCAAACACTTGAACCCCATCTGTTACACTACCACATCTACCAAACATGGCAATGAGAGAATTTGAAATATATATGTCTGATTCCAACCCACATTCCACAGCTATGTTATAAATCTTTTTACCGTGTTGAAGATCAGATAGTAAACCACACACTTTTAAAACACACGAAAACGTGTAAGAATCCGGTTCAATACCTTGTTCCCTCTTTTGATAAAAAATATCCAAACCTTTTCTATACAACCCAGCTGTTGAATAACCCCTAATCATAGCATTTAACAGGAACACATTACAGTTCAATACACGATTAAAGACAGATTCTGCAAGAGATATATTCCCACAATTGGAGTAAAGATTGATGAGCTTGGTTGCAAAAAACGAATCTTGTTCCAAACCCTTGGTTACAATTTTTGAGTGAACGAGAATGCCCAAAGCTAAATTCTTGTTAGTAACACAGTTTTCGAGTAATCTTTCGTAATCTGACGGGTTTGGGATTGAAGAAAAAGAAATTTTGGACACGGAGTTGGATAGTTTACAAGGTGCAAGCGATGGACAACAGTATGAGATAAGTGTTCTGCCGGGTAGTGGTATAGATGAGATGTTTCTCATGTTGTTGTTGACTCAAAGGAAAGAAATGGATATTCCAGACTTTAAAATGAGTTTTCTGAACACTCCACCCAGGCAGTCCAAATTCTCATACATTGCTGTAACAGAGAAAAAGAAAAAGATGGTATATTAATTTTCCACGACTTACAAAGATCGGGAACTGCATTTCCTACTAAAGCAGTCAGACTGAAAGACAGAAATGCGAGAGAGAAAAAAAGGTTAAGTTTCTAAGTAAGGAAAAGAAGCTCATTCAGAAACACCTATTGCAGTTTTATTTGTAGCCTTCATATAGAAACAAGTCATACTCTCAGATACTCTTGATTTATTCATGATCGATCACCATCCATGAGCAAGTCCCTTTTGATCACTTTTCTAACTACGATGACTAAAGTGACGCCGTCCATTCTCTAATTACGACAACTATCGTTATTCACAGTTTCTATAATAACAGAAGGTTTGCTCCTAATCAGATACTCGTGACTTATCCAAGATCAGTTGATCACCCTCCATAAGCAAGCCCCTTCTGATCACTTTTCTAACTACCATGACTAGAGTGCCGCCAAGATTACCATCTGCTATTTCACTTATGTCCATTCTCTAATTACGACAACTATTGTTATTCAAAGTTACTATAACAACAAAAGGTTCACTCCTAGTCACAACTGGGATTTTACATCCGGAGATAGATATGGCAGAACAAAGTCTAAATTTCACCCAGTCCGTCCAAAGAAACCTAGTTTAAGTTGGTTCATACCATCATATTATAGACCTCACAAGTCTACTTCAGAAACCTAGCGACCAAGAATTTACAAAGTACCAGTCCTCGGCATCAATATAACAAACTAACACTAGCTGACTAAGCCGAGTGAACCTCTAAAATATCCCATAACCAAAAAAAAAAAAATCATCCAACTTATAGTCAAATAATGACAATAAGACTACTTAAATGCAAATAAAAAATCACCATCTACACAACTTATATATTATTCCCCAAACCAAACTTTCAATTTACAAACCAATCTGTAGCGAGTAATTCGATGTCAAACGATATATTCATATATTATTGTTATCCATAATCCACTCTTGTTGGGGTTTATATCATAATGTCTAGTTAGAACTTCCACTCTACTTATACATATCAAACCATTATTATTATTTTTAAATCTTTTAATCACCAAAGTTACCAAGAAAACTATCAAAAACACAATCAAAACTTCAGAAATCAAAGTAAAGATTCAACTTTCTATACAAACAACCATAAATAAAACCATCTACCTCCTACCCAAATCGTAAATTTAGCTAAAAGTAACAATGCTGATTAATTCATCAAAAACATAATTCAAAAAATTCAAAACATTGCAAAAAAAAAAAAAAAAAAAAAAAAAAATACCTTGATGAGTTGAAGTTTCAAGCAATCAACTATGTAGCTCCAAAGGGTTAAAAGGGTTTTTCGATCAGAGAGAGAGAAGTGAGAGAAGAAGAAGAAGTGTGAAAGAGAAGGCTTTGAAGAGAAAGAGAAAGTCATACTGCAATAAAGAGTTGAAGAAGAAGAAGTAATATGACGCATTTAATACGGTTTATTGCCGTTCGATTGATTTGTTTTAATTTAATCTCATCCGTTCATTTGTTTATTGGGCTTTTAAGTTGAATTGGATTTCTTGTCCAAACCCAATACCAAAGCCCAGTTAAAAAACTCCTTAGAATTCTTATTATCTATTTTATATTGACACCCGACTATTTACAAAGAGCTATCCAAAAAATTAAGTCTACTCATCCTAACCCGAATATTGTTTCCTTTGTCTTCTTATTTTTTAAATAATATCTTTTTTGAATTCGACCACTTATATGAATTCTCTCTCTTTACGAAATTCAAGGAAGAGAACTATGAAATTTTGTTCATTAAATGAATTTATATACTATGGATCAAAAGATGTTCGCTTGTTAAAATGCGAAATAAGGGTTTTGTTAACGGAGTTAACATCACTTAGTAAACTTCATTGGTTAATGATAAATTAGGGGGTTTACTCTGATACGAAGGGTCAAGGGGTAAACTGGCCAATACAAAGTCTAATTTTGGGGGGTTAGCGCCAAAAATGGACAAATGAGGGGTTTTTTTGCCAAGTGACCAAAACCTAGGGGTTTTATGCCAATTTTCCCTACAAAAATGCTAGGATTGCTAACGCTAAACGCCTTTCACCTATCTCCCTGAAAGCTTCACTATATTCTTAATGTTTTAAGTAGGGGTGGGCAAAAAAACCGAAAAACCGAAAACCGAACCGAAAAAACCGAGTCAAAACCGGTCAAAACCGAGTTGACTGAAAACCGGTCAAGACCGGACCGAAACCGAACCGAACTATATAGCTATCGGTCCGGTCTCGGTTCTGGTTTTTATAGAACCGAGAAAACCGAACCGAACCGAAATAAATAAAAAATATTTTTTTTAATAGGAAATTACTAAACTAGACATAGTAAATACTAAACCTAAAAGTCCAGAAGTACTTTTTAGATTTTCCTTGCTCAGTATGATGTAGTGGACTAAAGGCCCAAAGAAAAAGCCCAGGACCGAGTTCGGACCGAAACCGGACCGATTGTATTTGGTCCGGTTCGGTCCGGTTACATTCACCAAATTTCGGTCCATGGAACCGAAACCGAACCGATACAGTCAACTCGGTTTGGTCCCGGTCCTATTACATTACCGGACCGGACCGGACCGTGCCCACCCCTAGTTTTAAGATCTGTTCTTTATTATCATCTTCAATTTGTACTTGTTGAATATAGGCGCATAATATCAATATTAGCAGCAACAATGATGCAAGGCACTTAAAAACCATCACTTCTTTAACCATGACTAGCAACATCAGATAGCATTTTCTCAGCTCTTTAAGTCTTTTCCACATATGTTCAATGGAACTATCATATAGAGAAATACTGCTACATCACAAGCTGCCAGGGATTCTTTACTAGATAAAAGTGTTTTAACCCCTTGTTATGGATTTTCACAAGACATTCAAAATGTGGAAAAGACTAGATAGCTCCAAACTCAAAATGTTGCGGCAATTACTTTGGAAGGAAGGAAGTATAGATAGCAGGTAATTTAATCAATCTTTGCTTTCTTTCTCCGATCTCAAAAATATCCATACCAAGTTCCCAATATGGAAATACAAAATTAATAAACTTTCAACTTCACGACAGACAATAATCCAAATGTGAGCTTGAAGAAAAATGAGTCATATAATCATTCCACACAAATGGGGATGAAATGATGAAAAAAGTACACAAGTAATTCTATGATCAAAATGTCGAGGGAATTTATTCTTCAACCATCCCTCCAATATTCATATACCCCCACCAATAATAAAACAACAAGGTGCAATTTATTCATCAACCTCTTCGAAGAAAATAAACTTTTTAAAAAGTTACTCTTTGTTTTATGTCGCCTCTTCTAACTACATCTCTACCTTAAACTTCTGCTATAATCAAAGCCTCCTATGCAGATTTAGTAACTTCATTGATGGCATTTGCTAAGTATCCAACATTGCCTGTAGTAACTCCAGCCATACTGCAAAATTTTACATCATGCATGTCACGAAAATGCTAATTCCAGATTATACTGATGATAAACTAAAATATTATGAAGATTGTAGTTTACCTGATGCGACCATTACGGGTCATGTAAATGTGATATTCACTTCTTAAGCGATCCACCTGTTCGGGTGTCATGCCACTGTAGCAAAACATTCCAATCTGTTGGCAAGAAAAAGAATCGTTAATTCTGACAAGTTTAGGTCAGCAGTACTTGGACAAAATCAATGTGAGAGTTTACTGGATAATCTAAACAAAAATATGCCGAAAACATTGGTGTACCTGCTCAGTTATATGCTCCCATGATAGAGGAGAACCAAGTTTTTCAAGGTTTTCCTTCAGGGCAGTTCGCATTCCAATGATGCGATCAGCCATGACCTGATAAGAGGGAGAGAAACACATGTGAGAGCCCTTTTTGACGAACCAATATAAGGTACCCAGAACCAATATCAGGTATTCACTCATTTCAATGAAACGTCAACGACCTTAATACATGGTAATGTTTTATGTGTAATATGAGCTGTGAGCTAATTTCTTCATACAGTTCAGCTAAACTAGCACACCTCCAAGTTAATAGCTCCTAATTCATCATTTCAGATACCATATTTCTACTATTCCATTGTTTTGGCAAGGCAAACTATTTAAAACAAGTCCAATGCCATAAAAAATCCCTAAAAGCTAAAAGGTTATTAACATTTATTAGGTTCGACTCGGAGCATTTAAGACCAAATATTGTAGTTAAGACAATAATGTTAAGCGCATATAACTTAATACTGTACGATTGTTTACCTTGACTTCCTTCAGCCACAGCTCCTTCAAGTCTGGACTGCTAAGGATGGTTGAAACAATAAGTGCACCGTGAACGGGTGGATTGCTGTACATGGGTCTGGCAATCTGTTGCAACTGACTCTTCACAGCAACCGCTTGTTTTTCATCGTCACAGAGGACACTGTTATACAGAAGCAGTTCATTTCCTTGGTAAGAAGGCCATTTGTAATAATAATAAAGAAGGAAATTAAGTCTTATTTCTGATGATATATATGATCCAGACAACTTGACATCAATTTAAATTTGGAATTCTGCCAAGTCATGACGAAAAAATACTTAATCAACTTGGACATTGTTCATAGATATAAGTCTTGTGCTACTATAAACTGAACAAGTATTAAAAAGTCTAGTGTGTTGACTAAAAGCTTGTTATGTATACAGTTTAATGAGATGATAACAGTAACAAGTGACAACATATTAAAACTGACTTCATTTACTGATATCAAGGTAGAGAAAAACAAGCTGTAGGGAAATATGACAAACAACAAATGTCTGAAAGTATACCTTAGACACCCAACTCTCTGGCCATATAGCCCCATATTCTTGGCATAAGATTGGGCGCATCCAATCAGATGGCCATCCTCAAGGAAAATTCTGATGGATTTTGCATCCCTCTCAGGGTCACCACTTGCAAAACCTTGATATGCCATATCAAAGAAGGGGAAATGGCCTTTCGACTGCAATTAACATCACATATTTCAGTTTCATAGACACTAACTACTTACCGCAATGTCCTTCTGTTTAAATAAGAAACTAGAGAGCATGTCCAAATCGGATACCCTACCTTCATTTGATATGATATCTCCTTCCATTGCTCTTCCGTAGGATCCACGCCAGTAGGATTATGAGCACATGCGTGAAGCAAAAAGAATGAACCATTTGGAGCATTCTTTGTATAGAGCAAAAAGGAGCAGAATCAATAGATTGATCAAACAATGATAGAGAAAGCGTAAAAAATGTAAACATACAACAAATATGGCACTCTAGTTATGTTCTGTGTACCTTAATATCATCCATCAAGGACGCAAAATCTAGCCCCTTTGTTTCAGGATGATAGTAATGGAACGTTCTCTGAGGGACCAGGGCATCTCTCCAAATGTTGTGATGGCTGAGACAACACGTCAGTTAGAATCTTGAATGGTCACAACTAGGTATCAAATTCACATGATGTAGTATTCAGACTATTAACAGGTTGGGTGAAGGATTGTAAGTTTACATATAGATTAATTACACATGTTTGATTGTTTGGCACAGATGACAAGTCATTTACTACAAGCAATATAACTGACTTCGTGTTTGTAAGGAACTCACTTTGACCAGGTTGGCACAGGAATATAAATTTGGGACTCAGGCCGAAAACGCTTCTGAAAATCTGCAAAGAGTCGGCAAGCACCAGTCCCAGAAAGAGCTTGCACTGCTGCAATACGTTTTTCTTTTATGAAATCCGAGTTCTCTCCATAGGCTAACTTCAAAGTCTCATCAACCATTTTCACACTTCCTCCCATTGGAAGATACTCCCTGTTACAGACTTACAGTCAGTAATAAATTTGAGCATCTAAAAAAGAATCAGAATAAGAATATATGCTAACTTTACACAAGAAAATTTATTAACCGTTTGACAATGTTTAGACGCCATTTTTCTCGCCTCAGAATACCCACTAGGAGAATAATTTGGGACGTAAAATTGTTTAGATTACGCCGCATTCAACCATACTATGATACCAACTACGAGAATATATTTCCAATTTTTTCTCTGTCAATATTCCGAAAGCATCTAATACCAGTAATATAAAATAGATTCAACATTAATATGTAAATAAACTCCCAATTCTATACATTATAATCAATCAATCAAACCATCATTCATGATTACTAGATCTTAGCACATAACGAAAACAACTGCTAGCTCAGTTGGTTTGTTATCCCTCTCAAACACTTCCACGAGTGAGAGGTTGTGAGTTCAATTCCCATCAACAGTGTTTGGGGGAATTTCTCATGTAATTCTTAGGTGGGTCAGCCTTCGGGCCTGGTTCGAGATTAGGAGGCCCATGCTCTTATGATGATGATTTGTGGTAAGGTGTTCTCCCATGATGATGATGTGGCTAGGTGTTCTTCAGCGAAAGCAAGTCCCTGAGTAGCAAAATTGCTCGAGTTGCAAGGTGGCGGTGTGGACACTTAGGTAGTAGCATCAGTAGCCTTCGGGCCCTGTCCTTGTAAGCCTTTGGGCCATGATTAATATACCAATTTAAAAAAAAAAAAAAAAAAAAAAAAGATCTTAGCACATAAGAGCTACAATAATCAAAATGATCTTGAACACTAAAATCAATCATTGCGCAACAATCTAATTTTGACTTTTTGATTTCAAACTAATGAACAAAATCTCAAATTAAATCACAACTTACATGTTTTGATTTCCAGCAATTCTTCTTTCAGATTCTCTAACACATTCAAGAACAACTGGTTTTCCATTATCATCTCTATAAGCTCCCTATAATCAAAAAACAAAAACCAACAAAACCCAGATCAAAAAAATTCCCAAAAAACAAAATTTTCAACTTAAATCATCAAAAAAAAAAAAAAAAAAATCCCAAAAACTTACAACTCCAACATTAACTTTTTCTGGATTAGTATCAGCTAAAAAAGCTTCAGTAACACCTAAGATTGGATCTTTAGGAGCTGGTTCAACATGTGTCCACCATGATGACATAGATCGAGTTCCAAAATTACAACTTTTTTGAAGAATTTTATTGTAGATTGTTGTTCTTGCTGCCATTTTCAATCTTTCTCTCTCTAAAATCTCTCTGGTTTTTTTTTTCTTTTTTGAGAATTACGAGGAATGAAGAGAGAGAAAGAAACAGAGTTTTTTTTTTGTTTTTATAGTAAAAAATTAAGAAATGAGTGAAGTGAAAGAAAAGTATTATTACTTTAACGTTGTTGGTTTTTAACTTGATTCTCGTTGCAAGTTGTTTGGATAGAGAAGGATTAGATGGTCCTGAATGAAAAGTAAGATATTCTGGTCCTACAACTTATTTTATGCCACTTGTCATTTATAATTTATTAATTTTTTTTTTTTTTTTTTTTTTTTTATTGATTTTTAAATTAAACAAAACAAATTTTATTGATAAGCTCAACGAATTACACAAAAGTAGAGGACAAACGCGCTACAAACTGTGCGGCAAGTCCTTTCTGGATAGCAAACCCGATTCTCCTAAATACATATTCGTTCGAACCTGCAGTCATCACGTTGCTATCCATTATCTTCTGCACTCTCCTGAGGAGCTCAACTGCTTCTGAGCCTAGCAATCCAGAAAGGATTGCTAGGCTCAGATTTTTTTTTAATATAAATTCAAATTTTATTGATAAGCTCAACAAATTACACAAACGTAGAGGACAAACGCGCTACAAACTGCGCGGCAAGTCCTTTCTGGATAGCAAACCCGATTCTCCTAAATACATATTCGTTCGAACCCGCAGTCATCACGTTGCTATCCATTACCTTCTGCACTCTCCTGAGGAGCTCAACTGCTTCTGAGCCAAGCAATCCAAATGTGTCAAATGCAAAGGGGATAAAACTATGTTGGTTAGCCCTACAAGCTCCGTCATGTTTCTCCACTTTTGCTGCTGCTGCATTGCTAGCTGCTAGCCCCACCTCAAAAATCCCAGCACCCAGCCCAACCATCGGAGACGCCCCTGTAACATCAACACACGCATGTTTACCTTCAAACCAGTTATAAACCAGAATATCAGCAGGACGTAATGTCGATCTTCCTTCCTTAGGATCAGTAAGAAAGTTAACAGGAGTCTCCTTCTTAACCTGTACTCCAGCCCGCCAGAACACATCGCACAAGATATCTCTAACGTGGTCATGCCTGTACTTGAAGTCGGGGTAATGCTTACAATGGGCCGCATGGTCCCCAAAAGCATCAAGTCTGCTCTTCTTGCACACTGGACAAAGTTCACCATCTGAATAAAGAGGGATCATCAATCGATAACGAAGAATGGCACGATATTCTACCGGCGTCATGCGTTGTCCAAGCCCTTCCATCGGGATGGCAAGGAGAAAATCTTTGGCATGTTCTGCTTGCACACATCCAATCACGGCTTTTTATCTAGCTGACAACTCAAATTCCCTCTCAAGACCAGAACTAATCTTGCTGTAGTATGCTTCCGCCAAGACATGTTGGGGTCTGAAGGGGACGGTAGCAGTTGGAGCAAGATTACTGAGATCAAAATCAGGTATAGAAAGATGTAAACTAGCAATTGCAGTATCGAAAACATTACCCATAGGTGCAGCCGCACAACCCCGAAGAATGTGATCTTGGAGATCCTTGGTTTGCGTACGTGAAGCTACGAAAGCAAACTTCATAACATCAGTAGTACAATAAATACCAAGTCCGCCCATACGCAATGGGAGGGTTGCCATACGCCACTGTAGATCACCAAAACCAGGTCCATCAGAAACCACAATATTCTGAAGGGCTGCACGGAGCTTGTGGTCAAACCATTCGGCTGTTTCCTGAACATAATCAGGGGGGCAAGTACGGAGAGCAAAGGTGAGCTTAGATATTCCCATACAAGAACGTAAAAGTGCCAGCTCACATTGCGGATCCTTTAGTTGTGGTAATAAATCCATAAGCTGAAGTGTCTTATCCACTCGTTGACGAACATTACCCATAATAAAGGATGCATCAATACTTACAGCCCCTCCAAGCAACTTAACCCCTCGCTGAGGACATGAAATACCAGCCGGAAAGATATCTGGATAGGAGCATACAGGATTAACAGAAGGCCAAAACAACTCTGTCTTAGAAACATTAAGCACGAGCCCAAGAGGTGGTCCTCTTTCCTGAATGATACGAATAGCTCTAGCCACCTGTTCTGTACTACCAATCAAAGTACCATTATCTAAGTACCATGCCTGCAACTCCAAGTTGCATTCTGACTGAATGCGGTGTATCAATGGATGCAAGACCAAAGCAAAGAGAAGAGGCCCCAAAGGGTCCCCCTGCTGTATCCCAGCTGCTGACCAGATATGAGTAGACCCTAGATACAATCGAGCAGGTTGGCAATAGAGGTATTCGACCCATAGAGCAATAGATGGACAATGATTGCGTACCTCCCGTAGCATAGCAGACCGATCAACAAGGTTGAAGGCATTCTGAAAGTCCACAAGCAGCATAGAAAGCGATGTGTCATCCTTGTTGGCATAAACCAACCGATTAACAGCATGCAAAACTGCCTCTGCTCCACCAGGCACACCAACCCCAAACTGAAAATCCTCTAGGTATGGGACAATATCCTTAGAAACTCCTCTCATGGCAATCTTAGACACCAGACGACGCCAAACCATACCCACAGCTATTGGGCGAATGCCGTTACCTGGCTTAAGAAGTGGGGTGAGAGGCGCACTAGCTATGAACTCTGCCAAGACCCGTGGGCATCGACCTTGTAGCCATAAGTTCACAACCGGTGTCAAGGCCTCCATAAGATCTGTGGCTACAGCGGATGCAGCCCCACTCATAGCATCCAATAGGTGTTGGGCCCGAAGACCATCTCGCCCACAAGACGTCCCTTTGGGGAAGGACCTGATGCATGATAATATCCCATCCCTCTCAACTGACAAGGGAGACTCAAGTAAAGGAATGTCGGGGACAGATGGTGGTGGATGCTTCGGGTGTTTATCCTCTAAAGCCCGCTGCGTCTCTGGAGTGTTCGGAGCAACCCCTGATGATGCCAACACCTTCACGGCTGCTGCAAAGTGCCCGTCTGCAACCTTTTGCAAACACCGTCGTACATTCTTGCTTTGGGACTGTCGAGATGGTAGTTCCAACGGAGGCTCTGTGTGTGTGACCCTCTCAATCAGACGAAATATACCCCCAGGCTCGTTCCAAATAGAGAGAGCCTGCAAAATCTGATTTTGCTGGAGATATTTCCGAGCACCAGAACGACGCTCTTGGCGATTCTGCGGATGGAACACTTGCAATGTGCAATAGGGAAGCAGGAGCAATCTAACCCATGGCCCTGTTGACATGGGGTCTGCAGTAACTTCATACAAGACTGACTTCAATGCACAGGAGAATGCTAATCGACAAGGACGTGGAATACTTTTCACTGTGCGAAAAGGTCTACAGAAAATACGATCAAGTGATATCTCATCTAAAGAAGGTGCAACAATAGAAAGGTGAGTATCGATACCAGTGTCCCCTCCTGCTGTAGGTGCGGGTGGATTATCAACATGCACAAGCTGTGGTGGTTGTATACCTACGATTGCACACTCTAACTCACCGGTCTCCTTTCGCGCAGGTGGTTTGATGACTGCACCATCCGGATGTTTACATTTTATGGTCGCTGCATGGATACCAAAACAATCACCACACATCCATTTGTTCATCCTCTTCAAAGTATTGTCAAGCGACGAAAATAAACCTATATCAACTTTGATCGCTCTCAGCCTGTCGATGTCATTAACCCTCTTCAAGTGATCTTTCTTTACATGCGTTGGGATGTACGAAGATTTGTATCCATTTCCACACGGTCCATTGGTGCATCCATCAAAATTTCGAAATGGACAATGGATACTCTCCATCAAGCAGCCAATTTTTTTTTTATTTTTTTTTATTTTTTTTTTCCTTTCCTTTCCTTTTTTTTTATTTTTTTTTTGGCTTGGCTTGGCTGGCTTGAACTGCTGGTTCTGCTGGTCTGGCTACCGGTTTGGCTGGTTCGGCTGGTCTGGCTACCGGTTTGACTGGTTCAGCTGGTCTGGCTGGTTCGGCTGGTCTGGCTGCTGGTTCAGCTGGTCTGGCTGCTGGTTCAGCTGGTCTGGCTGACTGGCTTGGGATGCTGGCTCGGCTGGTTTGGCTAGATGTATCGGCTCGGCTCGTCTGGCTATTGACTCGGCTTAGGTGGCTTAGATCGGCTCGGCTTAGATCGGCTTAGATGACTCGGCTCAGATCTGAGCAGCCAAAAAAAAAAAAAAAAAAAAATCGGTAATGGATTGGAGGGAGGGGAAGAGAAGGTTGCTGGTGGGGGGAGGGGGAAGAGAAGGTAGATTGGGTGGTAGGGAAAGAAAGAAGATTGTGGTGGTGGTGGTGATGGAGAGGGAGGTTGCTGGTGGTGGTAAGGGAAAGGGAAAGGGGGAAGAAGAAATGGTGGTTGTGATGTGAAGTAGAGGTTGCTGGTGGTGGTGGGGGGAAAGGGAAAGAAGGTTGCTAGTGGTGGCGGCTGGTCACGGAGGAGGTGACCTCATGGTGGCGGCGTGGATACCGGTTCACTCATCTAAGTGATAAGCTCAACAAATTACACAAAAGTAGAGGACAAACGCGCTACAAACTGCGCGGCAAGTCTTTTCTGGATAGCAAACCCGATTCTCCTAAATACATATTCGTTCGAACCTGCAGTCATCACGTTGCTATCCATTATCTTCTGCACTCTCCTGAGGAGCTCAACTGCTTCTGAGCCTAGCAATCCAAATGTGTCAAATGCAAAGGGGATAAAACTATGTTGGTTAGCCCTACAAGCTCCGTCATGTTTCTCCACTTTTGCCGCTGCTGCATTGCTAGCTGCTAGCCCCACCTCAAAAATCCCAGCACTCAGCCCAACCATCGGAGACGCCCCTGTAACATCAACACACGCATGTTTACCTTCAGACCAGTTATAGACCAGAATATCAGCAGGACGTAATGTCGATCTTCCTTCCTTAGGATCAGTAAGAAAGTTAACAGGAGCCTCCTTCTTAACCTGTACGCCAGCCCGCCAGAACACATCACACAAGATATCTCTAACGTGGTCATGTCTGTACTTGAAGCCGGGGTAATGCTTACAATGGGCCGCATGGTCCCCGAAAGCATCAAGTCTACTCTTCTTGCACACTGGACAAAGCTCACCATCTGAATATAGAGGGATCATCAATCGATAACGAAGAATGGCACGATATTCTACAGGCGTCATGCGTTGTCCAAGCCCTTCCATCGGGATAGCAAGGAGAAAATCTTTTGCATGTTCTGACTGCACACATCCGATCACGGCTTTTTGTCTAGCTGACAACTCAAATTCCCTCTCAAGACCAGAACTAATCTTGTTGTAGTATGCTTCCGCCAAGACATGTTGGGGTCTGAAGGGGACGGTAGCAGTTGGAGCAAGATTACTGAGATCAAAATCAGGTATAGAAAGATGTAAACTAGAAAGATTTATTAATATTTATTTATTTTTTTTGTTATTTTGCTATATTTTATCGTTGCTTTCTAAAGATCAATCTCTACTTATTAATCGCGATTATTTTTTGGATAAATTCAGAACTATACCTAGACTCGAAATCCTCTTACAAGTATGTGGAGCTTCGTTTCAGCATCTGATTTTATAAACGGGTGTTGAAACGAAGAATTATATGTCCAGTTGGTAATACCTTTAGGCAGATATCAGTTGAATCCAGTTGATATATCTTTAGACGATGATACTAGAGGTTTGGAGTTCAATCTCAGGCAGTACATCTTTGAGTTACTGATCTCATTAAAATTAGATTTATTAATAAAATAAAATAATAATAATAAATAATAATAAATAATTAATAATAATAATACAAGGGACTTTGAATAGAGTGTTGGCAGAGTACATGGTGTTTTTAGTTGAAGATGATGACTTATGTAAACTACCACATTGTCCTTTTGCTTTTCCTAGTTCTTCTAGAAGTAACTGTGTGTTAATTGGCTGGGCTTGATCTAAGCTAAATTTGTAAATGAGTTTGAAGTATAGTGTATTAGATCCAAATTCTTGTCTGTTGAATGACTCAGATGTTAGATGAATGATGAGTTCATTGATTATGAATTTTAAAGTGAGAAATTCATGACACAATTTTAACTGATTGTTCAATCTTATTACATGCATTTTCTGGTTATACTAAGGTTATTTTTATAGCATCTCTATTTTGAATGTCTATAGTGTATTAATTGGTAACCAGTACAAATTGCGATGTTGGAGAAAACTAAAAAGGGTAACTAATTAAATGTTAAGGTAGGGTAACTAAAAAGGGTAAACACATGACAAATATGCAATGGTGAAACTAGTTGTAAGATGTAGGGGTACTATATACAACATACATGTGGCACCATCTCTACCGTCCATCATGGTGCCACATGTCAACATCTAATGGGCTCTCTCTTGATGGCAAAGTTACAAAGTTAAGCCTTATTATTACAAAGATATTTTCCCCATTTGGTCAAGTCTCCCAGCGACCTGACCTAGTAGTGCATTAATCTAGAAATAGGTTAATACATTTGGCGTCGACTACAGGGACTTGGGATTTTCTCAAGCGAATTCCACCCACCAACCCCACCGAACACCATTGTTCTAAGGTTCTCAGATGGTGATTTTCAAGAAATTCATTGAATTTGAAAAGATAGAATTGCAACTCACAGTTGGGGGCTTGGAGCAAATTGTTTACACAATTACTGGACTCGACAGAAGCAAGATAAGTATCACTTTAATATTTTTGTAATAATAAGGCTTGACTTTGTAACTTGTGCCATCAAGAGAGAGCCCATTAGATGTTGACATGTGGTACCATGATGGACGGTAGAGATAGTGCCACATGTATGTTGTATATAGTACCCCTACATAAGATATTGCACATCGTCGCAGTTTCTTTTGGGGTCTGTCTTATGTATTAGTGTATTCCTCTGTTCCATAAGTAGTCTGTTATCTATGTGCAGTTAAAACCTGACAGTACAATTTGTACGTTTATAATGAAACTACTATTTTATCAAAAAAAAAAGGAAAAGAAAAAGAAAGTTGTTTGTTCCAGATTGTGTTAAGTAGACGATAAGCTTCAAAAAAGTTTGTTGTCCTTTGATGTAGGCTTCATCAATATTACTCATGTATGGGAGAATATTGACTGTGTGAAAGATGGTTTCCTGTGTCTTAAGTTTTTTGATAAATCCTGTGTCTTAAGTTACTCAAATAAATCAATTACATCCAACAAATAAAGTTAAAATAAGAAATCATGAATGCTTAATTTAATTTTGTATAAGTTATGATACCTTATTCACCCAAAATTTATTTTACCACATCTACATTTTTTTTAATAGATTACAGGGAAGGCTAGCACAACTATCCACCGCCGTGACCTCCCATTTAAGGAAGAATTGGATGCTAAAAGATGATTCATTCCATTTGATCTGCTTATTTGCGACACAGGAAGCCAACAACTGGTCAGAATGTTCAGAGGAAATAAATCTATCAGGACTGTCAGAACTTCAGAGGCAATTTCTAAGAAAACTACTGCGAACCATAAGGCCTGTCATATACCATTGGAAACTGCTTATACAAACAAGGTTAATCAAACTGCTTTGTGTGGCTTATACAAACAAGTGGTCTTGTTACCAGACATCTTCGAAATGTCAATGCGCCTATGAGATGGGCTTTAACAAATCATAAATGTGCCTTGGGCACCATAATAAAATTTGCTAATGGACATGTTTATGAGATCCTATGAATGGGCAATGGCTAGACATCCCTACTCCTGGTCCTACGATTGGCTCTATCATGCTCCAACAGTCCAACACCCAGCATTGTGCATAAGATGGTTGGCATAGGAATGACCAAGAACAGATAAGTTTATAGGGATACTAATTGTCGCGCAATTGGTGCATGTGTAACGCTCATATTGGATGAGCTTATGTACCAAAATTTATTTAGGTATAATGTGAGCCATTAAAAGTACTGCAAGCAGCATGAACCAATAATATTGATTAGTTGCATCGAACTGTTTTGACAAATCAGTACCGACTTGTTCACACGCTTGGGATGAATTTTCTGGTTATAAAGATAGAACTTATTCACCTTAAAATCTTTTGTTACTTATCATCCCAACTTCGATATCAAATTAAGAGCATTGTCTTGTTCAGATACTGTATTTGCTTAATTAGGATAGCACGTATTATGATGTTGGAGAAAATTGATTTAGTTATACCCCAATGTGGACTGTGAAGTACAAAAATATATTCATTTAAGGAATCTGTCGACACTACAAATCCGTAGTCACTACAAGTCTTGTGACTGGTAACTGGTAAGTAAAAGGTTCAAGCCAACAAGTAGAATGAGGAATGTCACCCTGCAGGGTCTCTCTAGGCTCTAACTACTACCTCACTCTGTAACTCCTCAGCACCAACCAATATCCAATCAAAACCCGAAGATTTGTTCTTGTAAAGTTCTATTTTATACTAAACAAACAAGCCGTTCATTTATGTTGGCTTTGTCACTAACATACTTGATACAATTGTATCGCAAATATACCATGCGCTTTACCAAAACTCACTTTCCTATGTTATGGCGGGTGTGAAGTTATGCTCCGGGGCCAAAAAAATACAACAATTTTAAATAGAGTGTTGGCAGTACCATTTTAAATAGGGGTTTTTAGACTTAGTCGCCTAAATAATACCTATTTAGAAAATGGGACGCTTTTAATTGGTATTTAGAGTTTGGGGCACTTTCCGTGAGTTGACTATGTTGACTGTTGTTTGCTTGTTAATTTTTTTGAAAATGACAATATTATCCCTCTATGTGTTTAGCACGAGATTGAATTTTAATAACAAAACCGTTACACATGTCATTATATTATCCATTGTTTCCATCTTATGGTTGATAAATTGACACGTGTCGTTATACCATCGCTTGCAAACCTTTCAGGATTTTAGTTATTAGAGAAGAAGACACCCTGTGTTAAATAAAATTAGGGAATAGGACACCTGTGCAGGGTATTATGGGTATTTATAAAATATGAGTTCTTTGACTTGAGTCAACAGTTAGTCATAGCAGTCAACTGACGGGAAGGTGCCCCATACTCTATGATGACTTATGTAATTAAACTACCATATTCTCCTGTTGCTTTTATTAGTTCTTCTAAAGTACTGTATCAGATCTATTGAATGGGTAGAAATCCAAAGTCTTGCCTGTTGAATGACTTAGATGAATAATAAGTTCATGATTATGAATTTTAGTGACAAATTCACGAGCCATTTATTCAATACATTTTAACTCAGTACATTACGATGCGAGCAACATTTTCGTCCACACAATATGACTAGGACAACTTGGTAACCGCTATACAATTTTTATTGTTTCTTTTAGTTTTTCAGTCAAACATACAGGTGGCAGCTGTATGGATGACAAAATTGCTATATGGATGACAAAATTACTATATGGATGACAAAATTCAAGAAACAATAAGAGCAAATTTTTGTTGACTTTAGACTAACCGGTAGCAAGTTTCTACTTGAGTCCACGTGGAAGATTGTGTGGTGTACAAGCAAATGTACCGTGATACACCATACCGAAAATGTACCGAATAACAGCTAAAATTCACGACACAACTGTAACTGATTGATCAATATTATTACATGCATTTGTGGTATATAAAGGTTTTCTGTAGCATTTATAGTTTGGGTTTTAACCAATTTAAATGTCAAAGAGTTGTTTTTTTCCAGATATTTGCATGACTAGTATTGGTAACTACTAACAACTGTGATGTTGGAGAAAACTCGTAAGGTTAAAAAAGCAACAAACTTAGTTACTTTGGACTCATCTAGACAAGGATTACAAACAAGCGGTTGGTGTCTTTTCGTCAAGATTAAAATTAGATGATAAGCTTTAACATCCTTGATGTCATTAGAGGGTTATCTTTTCCTGTTTACCTTCTACGGCTCAAATAAATTGAAGGATTTCGAGTTTGGGTAAGAAAGATAGCTTAATGTGTCTTACATTTCTCAGACGAAAATGAATTCGAATTAGAAACCATGCCGGCCTGAAGGGGGCATATATGTGATTTACAATAAGAAACCGGGAAAATTTGGACTTAACCCCCCCACATTATGGACACACTATAAATAAACCCCCTCATAGTTGAAAACTTGGACTTAACACCCTGCCGTTTGGCTCCGTTAAATTTTCCATCCAAAGTCTATTTTCTCTTACCTAAATACCCCTTCTCAACCTATTAGAACAAACCTCCCAAAATATGTCTTCACTACTTGATAATGATTTAAAATGCTCTATTAATATCCCTTGATATAATTTCAATTGAATTGATGCAATTTGATTTGAGAACCCAAATTGAAGCAAGAGAGAAAAAAAAAATTGAAAAAGCTTTGTTTTCTTCTTGATAATTTCAAAGTTGGATATGAAATAAATAATAATAAGAAGAAAATAAAGCTAGTTCAATCAAAATAGCTAAATAAAGCTTGAAGATTGAAGAAATGGAAAGGGAGATGTTGATGTTGTTGTTGCTAAAGTGAAGAAGATGGTTTGAAAATGAGATGTAAAGAAGATGATAGTGAAGAAGAAGAAGAAGATGATGAAGGGTATTTAGGTCAAAATAATTAGTCGTTGGATGGTAAATTGGATGGAACCTAACAGCGGGGTGTTAAGTCAAAGTTTTCAACTATCGGGGGGTTTATTTATATAACGTCCATAATGTGGGGGGTTAAGTCCAATTTTCCCTAAGAAACCATGTATTAATTTGTAGTTTTGTACCACTTGCACAAAAAATAAAATAACATAGGTGTTTATTTTTAGAGAAAATTTGTGTTTCGTCACCTTTTTTTTGGGTAAATTTGCCCAGCGTCACCATTTTATTTGTTGTTTGTATTTCGTCACCATTCTGTCTCAGCTTCGTCAATTCTAACGGTCAACTCAACTTTGACCTGGTCAAACTGTTATGACAACAACAAAGACTTACATTTTTTTTTTCTCTTCTCTACGTTGTTGTTCTTCGTTTCGTTGTTCTTTGATTTCTTATTTCATTGAAACTCAATATCAGTCAACGTATATTTGAACCAGCCAACTAATGGTTGACTTGGTCAACTAACGAGGTTGGGACGGAATGGTGATATCCTAACCGCGTAATATTTCAATCTTACATGCATTTCCTGGTTATATAAAGGTTTAGTTCCTCATGATTTTGATACTTGTAGTTTTTACGCGGTTAGGATATACATGAGTACATCAAAACATTTTTTTTAGATATTAATTCCATCGTCATTTTTCGAGCTAGTACAAATTGCGATGTTGGAGAAAACTAAATGTTTAAGGTCGAAACTGTAAGCATCATTTAGCGGATCGGAGTTTCTAAATAGTTGGAAATTAAGATTGTAGTAGATGATAAACTTCCAAAGAATGACTGAATCTATAACTTCTGGAGTCATTTGAAGCTTCCTGGCTTTTTGTTAGTTTCAACATAATATGGTCGAAACCGATTGATTTAGGAGGATGATAACATTACGCAAGAAATATATGTTAAATTATTAGGAAACCATGACAAATGTTATCATGAATGCATGTATTCTAATAGTTATAAAACTTTTTTTACTCAATATATTTTGGGAAACCTCACTTACATGCCAATGTGCAAAATCTTCATCTCCTACAATTAGGACATTGGATGCTGGAGTCTGGAGATCCCATTCTTTGATCTGCTCATAAGCTTATTTCTGGCAAGTTGTTGGTTTCATAACCTCATTTACAAAAAAAATTATCTGTGTTTCCTCTAGTATGTGGTTCGTATGGTCCCAATCACAACATGCTACGTGTCTATAAATTAGTTGGATAACAGATTCAAACCCACTAGGGTTAACTACACCCATACTAGGTTATATTTTTGTTAACACGTGGCGTGATGTGATTGGGACCACACGAACCACATAATAGAGGAAACACAGATAAAATTTGTTGCCTCATTTAAGTTGCAACAGAGCATAAAAAGAGTTTATATGTAATGGTTCCTGTTTAGATTAATACTTTATTAGTCGTTTAATTTGATTCCACATCCACTAAATTTAGCATTAATAAAAGACTGATACAAATATTTAAGACAAACACTTTGAAACCCATGTTAGAGCATCTTAAGGGCATGATATGCTGGTAGTAGGTAAACAGAGAAGCAGATGAATTCATATCTATTTGTTATAGGATTTGATGCTGTCACAAACTAGATCTTATTTAACTTCAAAATGATTTCTATCAATTCATACTCTTACATGAACTACTTATGAATAAAGAATCCATGGTATGAGCTTGGAATGAGGAATTAATGATATGTATACAAATTAGATAACTTTCACAAATTTGGGGTGTATCATCTTGTTATAAAAGGGGTACAAATCCACCAAATATGAGACGTTTCTAGTTGGTTAGATTTTCAGTAAACTTTTCCATGTGGTATCAAAAAAATATATATGTTTATTATCAAAGTGGTGGTATGAAATGTGATGATGGAGAAAATTGATTTTATTTAAGTTTAGTGTTTACAATTACTTAGCACTATAACAAAGAATTAATTACTAATTCTAAATCAATGTCTCCGAACATTAGGTATTACAATTATTCGGAGGGCTGAGCCATTAGTGATCTTATGTAAGCAATTCTTTTTGTTAATGAAAATGTCCATCTGAGAAACTCAAGTGATTGAACACATTAAAGTTTATAAAAGTTTATTATACTCTATGATTTAATCACTAATAAATTAATTTTTATGTTGAGAAAATCGGTAATAAATCAATAACCCAAAGTGCCGAATAATCCAAGATTTAGAAGAAATAAGTAATGATACTAAGAAAAACGAAACCAATACACAAGATATAAGATATAAGTGGTGGAACCCTCAAGGAGAATAAACTATCACAAGCAAGACAAAATTTTTTATTATCTTCTACCAAAAAGAATACAAGATGAGATCTCACACAACTCATTCTCTCACCATTTACAAGAAGAACACAAACCTAGAAATCCCCCATAGAGATCGCTCATAAGTTTCACCAAACCTATAATCTTCAAATCTCTAAGTTTTGAATCTCTCAAAATTCCCTTAGACTATTGTTTCATGTGGCTTCCAAAACCTTTTAAGGTTTCCTACACTCTCAGGCTTTATATAGTAGCCATGTATGGGTTTTTAAGTTTACCACGTTATGGGCCTATATTCGGCCCATAAGCACTTCACCATATACAAGTGTATCGAAAACTCCAACAACAATGGACATGACAAAATGTGTGTCCAGTGGCAATTGACATGACAATTCCATACTCAGCCAAATTTTCCAAAATCTCCAGCGGCAATGCATCTTGCAAAAATCTGTCAGAATTTTGGAGCCTTTTTCCCGACAAAATACTTATCTCCAACGATGTTCCATATATCATTGGAAAGCTAAGAGAGTCCTCTTTTCAACACAAAATACAGATTACAATTCGAAGTACCAAACACAAAATTATGACTGTTTTTCTACATGGTATCAAAACTGAAAATAACGAAAACTGAACAACATTTTACTTTTAGGATTTGATAACACCATGAATATAATTTACCTAAATAATAAATAAACATACTTTCTCACTCACACATTAACTTCTAACATTTACATGACATGAACTCAAAAACTGTTCACACATGACTAAATGAGATGCATTTTCTGGTTATAAAAAGCTATACCCTCATTATTATATTTTTAGATTATTTGATTTTATTCCAACTTAGACATATCAAAGAGCTTTTGTCTTCTTCAGATATTTGTTTGTGATGTTGGAGAAGATTGATCTAGTTGTTAGATTTTTCCGTAATCATTGGCCCAATCCATGAAGTATTAATCCTGTTGGGGATTCAAGTTTCTGTGTTATAAAGGAAACAAAAAAGATTACAACTCGATGTCACACCATCTATATAACTTGTATTTTTGTGGTAAATATAATATTAAACTATACATTTCAATTCCCTCGTTATATCTTATAGGTTTGGTTACATTATTCACACATCTAGGGTCTACTCATATCTGGTCGGCAGCTGGGATACAGCAGGGGGACCTTTTGGGGCCTCTTCTCTTTGCTTTGGTCTTGCATCCATTGATACACCGCATTCAGTCAGAATGCTACTTGGAGTTGCAGACATGGTACTTAGATGATGGTATTCTGATTGGTAGTACAGAACAGGTGGCTAGAGCTATTCGTATCATTCAGGAAAGAGGACCACCTCTTGGGCTTGTGCTTAATGTTTCTAAGACAGAG
Organism: Aquilegia eximia; assembly: GCA_023053565.1. Classification (NCBI taxonomy): domain Eukaryota; kingdom Viridiplantae; phylum Streptophyta; class Magnoliopsida; order Ranunculales; family Ranunculaceae; genus Aquilegia; species Aquilegia eximia. The sequence continues at coordinate 22,162,113 of JALIGU010000005.1, forward strand.
TTGTTCTGGCCTTCTGTTAATCCTGTATGCTCCTATCCAGATATCTTTCGGGCTGGTATATCATGTCCTCAGCGAGGGGTTAAGTTGTTTGGAGGGGCTGTAAGTATTGATGCATCCTTTATTATGGGTAATGTTCATCAACGAGTGGATAAGACACTTCAGCTTATAGATTTATTACCACAACTAAAGGATCCGCAATGTGAGCTGGCACTTTTACGTTCTTGTATGGGAATATCTAAGCTCACCTTTGCTCTCCGTACTTACCCCCCTGATTATGTTCAGGAAACAGCCGAATGGTTTGACCACAAGCTCCGTGCAGCCCTTCAGAATATTGTGGTTTCTGATGGACCTGGTTTTGGTGATCTACAGTGGCGTATGGCAACCCTCCTATTGCGTATGGGCGGACTTGGTATTTATTGTACTACTGATGTTATGAAGTTTGCTTTCGTAGCTTCACGTACGCAAACCAAGGATCTCCAAGTTCACATTCTTCGGGGTTGTGCGGCTGCACCTATGGGTAATGTTTTCGATACTGCCATTGCTAGTTTACAGCTTTCTATACCTGATTTTGATCTCAGTAATCTTGCTCCAACTGCTACCGTCCCCTTCAGACCCCAACATGTCTTGGCGGAAGCATACTACAGCAAGATTAGTTCTGGTCTTGAGAGGGAATTTGAGTTGTCAGCTAGACAAAAAGCCGTGATTGGATGTGTGCAAGCAGAACATGCCAAAGATTTTCTCCTTGCCATCCCGATGGAAGGGCTTGGACAACGCATGACGCCGGTAGAATATCGTGCCATTCTTCGTTATCGATTGATGATCCCTCTTTATTCAGATGGTGAACTTTGTCCAGTGTGCAAGAAGAGCAGACTTGATGCTTTTGGGGACCATGCGGCCCATTGTAAGCATTACCCCGGCTTCAAGTACAGGCATGACCACGTTAGAGATATCTTGTGTGATGTGTTCTGGCGGGCTGGAGTACAGGTTAAGAAGGAAGCTCCTGTTAACTTTCTTACTGATCCTAAGGAAGGAAGATCGACATTACGTCCTGCTGATATTCTGGTCTATAACTGGTCTGAAGGTAAACATGCGTGTGTTGATGTTACAGGGGCGTCTCCGATGGTTGGGCTGGGTGCTGGGATTTTTGAGGTGGGGCTAGCAGCTAGCAATGCAGCAGCAGCAAAAGTGGAGAAACATGACGGAGCTTGTAGGGCTAACCAACATAGTTTCATCCCCTTTGCATTTGACACATTTGGATTGCTAGGCTCAGAAGCAGTTGAGCTCCTCAGGAGAGTGCAGAAGGTAATGGATAGCAACGTGATGACTGCGGGTTCGAACGAATATGTATTTAGGAGAATCGGGTTTGCTATCCAGAAAGGACTTGCCGCGCAGTTTGTAGCGCGTTTGTCCTCTACTTTTGTGTAATTGGTTGAGCTTATCAATAAAATTTGATTTATATTTAAAAAAAGAAAAAAAAAAAATCAAAATGGTGCTAATTCATTAGTAACAACACATGGTAAAAATTTAGAAAAATCTGAAGTTCATTCTTTCCAATAGCATTTGTTGTATTATTTAGATGATTTTCGCCTTGATTCTTGACGCACCACTTAGAAACCCGGATGGCCATGCTTGCATTTGTTGTGAGACCAAAGCTGCAGACTGCAGTGTACATGTTTTCAGCACCACACGCCAATTAGAGACGCGACTGACACTAAGAGGTCGGACATGAACTTACCATGAAGTTTATCCCACTGTCATGGGCGATGGCTTTGGTGTTGAACTTCATTGTAGTGGTGCCACTGTCATGGGTGATGGCTTTTGCAGTCACTTTAACTTTTCTACACTAAACCAAATCAGTTAAGATTTGCTCTATAATAAAGCTTCTTCTTTATGCCTTTATACCAAACAAACAAATGCTGGTGGGTTTTTAATTAGTACCTGGTGTTTTTTTTTTATTCTGAGCTCAAAGCAGACCTTAGAGAGAACTGTCCATGGCCTTGGCTTTTAACCAATCCAAAATGTTACTTGGGCTAATAGTGGACTGATATCAACTTATCTACATGTCAATGACTCTTGCGAGAAATCCATATTTCTGTGCATGTGTTTCAGATGAAATTATAGATCAAGACGAATTGAAAATGAGGAACTCATGAGTCATGACAATATTATTAAGGAAAATCGCAATGACACCCGGAATTTTACAAACAGATCTCCAAAAAATTAAGTTATAAATGCTAATTAAACTTTAGTAAAATATTTCTTCAGATGTGAAAGGGCATTTTCTTATATATATACACACATTTGCTTTGGATATTATGAAAATTAATTGAGAAGTTGGAGAAAACTGATTCGACCTTGTATCTCCTACTGGCATGGTTTTAAGAAAAGGTTCTTTGAAATGAATCGGATATATATTTCCAGTTTCATCCATTTGGTAGATTTAATTTAGACTTGGCCAGTTCTTAGCTGAAATAAATTTAAAATATATTGAATATTTTTGATAAAAATTTAGTGTTCTCTCATCAATTCAGTACTCATGAACACTGAAGACTAAACACTTATTCCAATTCCCTTCATCCCTTGCAACCCACCTCTCATGGCAATGTTTCTTATTCAAATTAAAATGTTTGATTTAAGTTTTGATTTTTATCAATTAGATGTGGAAGTCCAAAAATCTCAAGATTTCAGTGAATTAAGCTTAGATATTAAAAAAAATTTATCTGATTTTGTAAAGCTTTATTACCAATTCATATTTTTCGAAGGTTCGAAGAAAAGTTGATTTTGGTTTTACATTGATGCGTTTGTCGATAATCAAACAGAAATTTAGTTGAATTGGTCTAAATCAATTGATTTTTGACCGAGTTATCAATTCAATCACCGATTCTAGCAATTCCAACTAATAAATCGGCCGATTCAACCTGTATTTAAATCGGTTCTGTGCTGATCTAAGTTAACATTAGTTTATTGAGTTGGGTGCTATTGTGCTAAACGATCTCGAGTCAAAGCGGCCGATTCAAACAGGAACCGACCTAGTCTTAAGACCATGCTTACGGGTGATTTAGGTTTTAGTGACTATAAGTTTATACTAATTAGGTTTTAGAGCTTTTTTCTTGGAAATTAGGCTTTGGTAATCATTTTTTAATCATAGTCTGAAAAAACCCGGTTGAACCATATTTTCTTTCTAAATACCTGAAATTGCCCCTAAAAACCTTATATGACCGGTCCATGAATACTTAAAACACGAGAAAAAAGTATAGTATAGATAAAATACAAGAGAGAGGAGAGAGGTTGAAATCTTTATTTGAGCCAAAGCCTAATTTCCAAAGAAAAAGGCTCCAAAGCCTAATTAGTATAAACTTACAGTGGCCAAGATCTAAATCACCCATCTGCTATATGTGTTGCTTTCGACCTCTTTCTTGAAAACTCTAGCTTTGTAAAAACCTGACATTAAAATGCAAAAATGCAAATTTTGCTTCTCATGGAGTAGCTCATGGTTTACAATAATTATCAATTTATCTCATTTTCAGAATACATTCATGCATGTAACTAAAATTTTCCTATTTTTAGAGTTTAGGTTTTGGAGACGTTATAAAAAACAAAAAAGAATGTAATATATAATATGGTATGTTCTCCATGTGTTGCTTAGAAAAAATTCTAACAGAAGTTTTGATTTGTTACTTTCTATTTTTGGGCTTTCTACTTTCTTAGAGCATCTCCAATGCAACCGTGTATCCTAGGTGGTTGTCTTCGTGAGACATTGTGGTTCCTATCATCCTATGTGGTGTAAAAAAACTAGTTAAATAGAAAATCCATCTCCAATGCAATCTTATATTTTTGAATTATGGATCTTAGGTGGCATTTTTCTATTTGAGAAGAGATGTTTAAATTCTAAAATATTTCCATAATTTTTTTTATTTTAGAAGGAAACTAATGATGTGGCAAACTAGAGATTGTCTGAGAGAACCTCTACATAGGATTTACAATATCTATTCATAATTGCATTAGTGAAACATTTCCTCCTTCACTAGCTGTGGACTCCGTGTTACGCACCGGGATTAGAGATTTTGCAAGAGAAATTTTCTATAAATTTTAAATTTATCTGTCTTTATTTTATCCACCACCTGACTTTCACGCTTTTCTCTTATAACTTTTCAGCAAAGATTCGTTTCACGTGTCTGACATGCATTCATCCTTACCCACATGCTACATCGCGTTTGCCCTTATTCTAGCGCCAAATGTAATCTCTTTCTGTAGCTTGGTCACAGATCAGGGTAGATGAACTTCTTCTCTTCAATATCCTCGTGATACCTGCAAAGACCATCGGTTTTAGTCCGGTGGGTAAAGCTCCAACGATCAAGTCAGTAATGGAGGCTAAGCTTGCTATTAGATTAATCAAAGAGTGAATAGTTACCTTCGTTTACCCTACAGTTTTCCTTATATATCGGTTTCCAGTGCTTCCTCTTACCCCTTGGATCCTTAGGAGATCTTAGGGTCTTCCCTCCTCCTACGTGGTTCATTCTCTCCTTCACACACTATATATAGGGCAAGTGCTTCACAACTAATTCTCACGTGCCTCGCCCGACTGTGATATATACTCCAGAATGTTCCTAACCTTTATCTCCTACTTCTTAGTCCTTCTTTATTTACCTACTCCCCATATCTCCGTACCGCTACATCATTCTACAGCATATGGTACTTACAATTAATTTGTATTAATTTTTTTTATTTATATGTACATATAATAAATTATTATGTTTGGTTATATTTGAATATCAATTTGTGTTTTGAATATATTTATTGTTTTGATTTTAATTTTATTGAAATGTATGTTTGTGTTTATACTTTGTAGGTGAGTAGAGAAAGTGGGTAGGACTTTTTAGATTTAGTAGAAAATGGGGAAAAGTGTACAGAAATATAAAATTTAGTTATAAAACCAATTAGTATAAATATATATATATTTTTTAATTTGTTTTATCGAAGAAAATTTGTGAGAGCTTGATGATCATATAGAGTGCCACATAGGAGAGAGTGTGGGACCCACTGGGTCTAGCTATAGATATATAGATTGTCTATATATAAACCTCCATGGTAGTTAATCATCTTCATGTACGGTTGCATTTTGGTCACAAACTCAGGGGTTGTTCGCTAAACAAGTGTGGCGACTTATGTAGCAATTTTTATAAATGCAATAGTTACAAGATCAAGATAAAAAATCTCTCTTTTATTATTTGTCCGTTACAAAGCTAATACAATTTATCATATATTATAAACCTATAATATATAAACCTATATTATCACAGGCTTCATCACCGTCAGCATCTTGGGGGCCAGCATCATCTATCTCTTCAGCTCCTCCTCCTCCTCTTGCATCTCCTGCACCAGTTTGGCCATCATCTGCGCCATTTTCATCTTCAGACTCACCATGTTCTTCTTCAGACATCTCACCAAGGGTTATGGAGGCGAGGTGACAATCCACACAGCCACCGAGATGTTGGTACGCATACCTGCACCAAGGAAGACAGAGTCCCCTGAATCTTTCCCCCGCTGGGGTCCCCAACCACCCCTCAAACCCAGTCCAACACCCAAGAGTCACCTTGTCAGGAGGGGGAGGAAAGTAGTTGTGAAGGGCATCAGTTACAGGGTTGTTGTTACCGGCAACATTCCTAGACCTCACGGCCTGCTCGCAAAGACCTCTCAACCCGGTTTTAAAAGGCTCAAAGGCATCGAAGTGGGATTCACACATCGAGCTTTCTACAGCCATCCAGGTCTGATCAAACACCAGAGATGCAATATAGCTATTTTCATCGGAGGAGCTGGACTGACCGGAGGAAGAAGAGGAAGAAGAAGGGAACACCATTTTGGAAACTGGATTGGACAGACCTCTCTTCAACTCTGAGGCTGTGGCTCTCCTTTTCGCGCTTATATTTCCTAGGAGCTGACTTCGGGCTTTATTCCTCTGTATATTGTAAGGCCTAAAAGGCCTGTGTATTCTAGACTAGATTTTAAGATAAGGCCTAGTCCCCCTTAAAAGCTATAATTTTTCCTATCTAATGGACAGGTAGGGGTCCAGCCAAACCCCGCCCCACACAAGGGTTTTTTTTTTTTTTAAAAAAAAAAAAAAAAAAAAAATATATAAACCTATATTATAAACCTATCTATCATATATATATAAACCTAAACCCTAAACCCTAAACCCTAAAAGAGGATTCACAGGCTCTCTCTCCTCTGATCTCCTCTACTCATCTCATATATTTAAAAACACAATCATCTCTCCCGTGAACGTAAATATCATTGTCGAACCACTAAAATCACGTGTTCATAAATAATTTTTAGCTCGTTCTTATTTTTTTATTTTATGTAATGTATTTACAGTTCACAAGCAAGGCCCATATATTTTTTTTGTAATCCATGCAAGGCCCATATTCGATGCATGCTCTTAGGTACCAAAACTTGTTTAATTAGGTAAACTAATGGGATAGGAGGCGGACTTGGCTATGGCTGGGGACATTTTGTGAAAACATTTTCTCACCTGAATGAGGAATGCATAAGAAAGCTCAAGCTAACCATTCACAATCTTGAAATGCATTTCTTGGCTATAATGTTCATATATTTTCTCCATACTTTCACTAACTATGAGCATTTTATTTTCAAAAATGTCCTATACATGTAGTTGTATATCATCAATACATGTGATATAATTTGGGACGTTGGAGAAAACTGATTCAAGAGAGTAATACAGTGCAGGAACTCATTCTTTTTCAATATTAAGATCATACATGTCTTTGAGCTTGTATGCATGATGAAAATGTTCAAATTTTAAACTAGGATTGTGAAAATAATACGAATAAAAACAAAAGTTTTTTTCTATTTTTTGTTCCAAACTCTTCTTTTATTCAACGGCCGATGTGTGTTAAATGACTTAAAGTTGCATAGAGCCACATTGGTATTTTACTAATCAGTCCTAAATGTGCATATAGAGCGCGCGCTATTGTGTCAATTATCTCTATGTAGATCAGGGTAATGATTATGATTTTTCGATCCATAATAATTAGCTGCATGGAGACTACGGACTAGAAGAGCTGGGATAAGGTTATACAAATGAACTTATTTTCTCATCACATGAACTTATGGGAAATGAAGAATTTATGGTAAATTATAAATTTGTGAACAAATCAATACAACATTGTCACACTCTTGAGATGAATTTTGTTGGTTATAAAAGCTTCTTTCTCCCTAATGATTTCTTTTGTTATTTTTCATCAAATTCCAAACTTGGATATCAAAGAGCATGAATATTGACTTATATTTGAACGTATTGTGATGTTGGAGAAAATTGATTAATTTATGTTGGGAAAATTGGCGATAAGCCCCCACATTATGGTCACTCCTGGCAAGAACCCCCTCTTTTGTCCTTTTTTGGCGTTAACCCCCCAACCCCCAAAATTAAACCTTGTGTTGCCCAGTTTACCCCTGACCCCTCATATTTGAGTAAACCCCCTAATTTATCATCAATAGAAGTTAAATAACATATGTTAACTCCGTTAACAAAACTCTTATTTGCCTAAACCCCCCGAAAAGTAAAAATTCTTAAAACCAAAATCAAAATTTTTACTTCACCTACTAGTCCACGTGTCGCTCATCCAACGGCGCGCAAAAGACCACGTGTCTTTCATCTACACAATCCATTTAAAACATCTTAAACCCCTAATTCATAGGGGTTTTTGCTTAAACCCCCTATTTATCATAGTGTTTGCCTAAACCCCCCATTTGTCATAGTATTAGACTTTACCCCCACTGCAGAAATAAAACAAGAGTTGAAGAGGAAGGAAGATGGAGAAGAAAGCTCAGATCTAATGAGAGAATAGAAGAAAAAGAAGAAGAAGAAGAAGATATGTTAATAGAAAATTACCTTTTAACTTGTAGATCATTCACCACGTTTCATGATATATTCAAATTCAAAGGTAGATGAAGAATAGAAGAAGAAGAAGAAGAAGAAGAAGATAGAGATAGAATGGGGAATGAGAGAAGAGAAGAAACTGTTGCTTTTAAGGAGGAAGATGACCTCACAACAGATACTTTGCGCGCCGTTGGATGGGCGACACGTGGACTGGTAGGTAAAGTAAATTTTTCGATTTTGGCTTTAAGAATTTTTACTTTTCGAGGGGGGGGGGGGGGTTTAGGCAAATAAGAGTTCTGTTAACGGAGTTAACATCTGTTAGTTAACTTCTGTTGATGATAAATTAGGGGGTTTACTCAAATATGAAGGGTTAGGGGTAAACTGGGCAACATAAGGTCTAATTTTGGGGGTTGGGGGGTTAACGCCAAAAAAGGACAAAAGAGAGGGTTCTTGCCAAGAGTGACCATAATGTGGGGGGTTATCGCCAATTTTCCCATTTATGTTTTGTTTATTAGGATTTTCACATTCCATACATTCCATACGACCCAATAGAAGTAAACAAAGTTGGTGTCCTGGGAAGAAAATTCAACCCATTGGTCTTTCCAGAGAATTCACATAGAACAAGTTGATCAAATAAAGATTACTTTGGGCAGGTTAGTGGGTATAAAATGAGAGCTGGAGTTTTACTGGTCGATATACATTGTGGTTTGGTGTATTAGTCTATGACCAAAACCGATACCGATTGCTTATGTTCTACTGGAGAGTACTCAACTGATCGTCAATTTTGAATGGGTACAGTTTTGGTGTAGTTACAAATCCGCCGATATAGATGGATGTCAATCATATTTATGTGGGTGTACCAGCTTGTTATCCATGGCAGTAAAACAGTTTTGGTGTGGATTTGTGCGTGCAATGCCCCACTCAACAACTCCTGAGCATTTTGTAAACTTTTGGCTTTATTTATAGACTGACTATGTGAATGTGCACCCTAATGTGTACATTAAAGAAAGAAGTATTTAGATATGGGCCTGGATGTTTAGTAAATATAACAGATCCACTAACCCATGAAATTTGATAGGAAAGAATTTAGCATGATAATATTTGGTCGTTGGCTTAGAAAAAACTCACATTTAACACTGTATATTAATTAAAGAGACTTTTGGATATACCCCATTTGAAAGTCGAAATTTGAGATACCCCCATTTAAAAAAAAATTTGAGATGCCCCCATTTCAAGACAGAAGAGCTTTTCACCTGTAAGTGAGTTTTATGATGGACGGCTAATATAACACCACATCTTGAATTCGGGGGTATCTTAATTTTTTTTTTAAATGGGGTTATCTCAAATTTCGACTTTCAAATATGGGGTATGTCCAAAATCTCTTAGTTAAAATATAGCGTACTATATTTTGTTAGAACTTAGAAGACATATGTTATATAAATATACTGCCAGGGAAGGCTTCGCAAACAACAGTGGTATGGGGGCACCTTATAAAGTACTTTAGATATTGGTCACCCTCACAGAATATATACATTAAATGGTGTTTTTTTGTATCAAAAAGAATCTATACATGTTGTATGGCCTATGCTCTACGGCTGTTGGATGAGGTTCTCCTCCAAATAATTAGATGGTTTTTGCCTCAATCTATTCCTTGCACTACACAACGTTAAATTTGTCTCTTTTTACGTTTGTTTGTTAGTAAGTAGGATCGGTTTAATTGCTTTATTATTTATGCTGATTTATTTGCATCACTTTCATACACATTGGTTGGTTAGACGCTTCCGTTGTTTGTTGGGAGGTACGTTGTGTCTCAACATGCCCTACGGCCTCTTGGACGAGGTTCTCCTCCGAATAATTTATGATTTTTGCCTAGACCTATTCTGTGACCAAAGCTTGCTTGCATACTTGCACTGTACATGTTTTCATCAGTAACAACAACTTATCTCACCACAATTACTTAACACTGATGGCGTTCCATAACAGCTCAGGCTTAGACTTGCTCTTGTAAATTTCTGCATTATACCAAACAAACAAGTCATACATGTTAGCTCTTCCATTAACATCACCCAACATCACGTACACTGTACATACTGTGCACAACTGCACATCATGAATGGTCGTCAAAATTAAAAGTTGTTAGAAAATAAAAGTAAAACAATATTACCTCAGGTAGCTGTAATCACAATAAACAAATAATATTAAATCAGTGGCTGAGTGACGGGCTGAGTGATGGACTAGGTTGCTTCTTTAAGACGTTTCGTGGCTCCGCCTCTATTGTGCAAGCAGTAGTAGTCACGCCGTCCCCAGGATAAAACAACCCAAAATTTTCGAATTCCTTTTGCACGAGGAAGAAATTCGATCTCACTTTTTAATACTCTCCTGTTCAAGAAAACTAAGAGAAAATGTTATTTTCTCTCTTCTCCACCACTCCTTTTATAACAAAAAAAAAACTTGCTAATGGTAGAAGAAATCTCTCCCTAAATCAAGCCATAACAGTAAAAAACGGCTAGGGTTGAAATAAACACGTTTTAATCAATTTAAATGTTAGGGCACAAAATTCGAAATTTGAAAAAAAAAAAGAAAGTTTTTTTTTTCCAAGAGCACGACAAATAATCTATTATACTATATTAAAGCAGAAAATACCCCTAAGAAAATATCTCTTCAATTAGGCTATCAATTAGATAGAAAATATCTCTTCAATTAGGCTATCAATTAGATTGAAATTGATAGCCTAATTGAAGAGAATTTTGATTAAGTTTGAGTATATTTGTAATTACACAAAAGTGAACCACCATCACAGATATAATTAAGCCCAATTGGACCAAATTATGTGCATAATTAAGCCCAATCCCTAATAAGTCTAACCTGTACCCAGTTGGACCAAATCACAAGCATAATTAAGCCCAGTAAATTTATGTTAAAAATATACTCAATTCCAATAATCAAGTCCAACCTGTACCCCTAAGAAAATATCTTTTCAATTAGGCTCAGTATAATCATTAATCAAATCCAGCCCATACCCTTAAGAAAATATCTCTTCAATTAGGCTGAAATTGATAACCTAATTGAAGAGATATTCAATCAATTGGGGATTTTTGTAACTACACAAAATAAATAAAAATGAGCCAATATGTAATTTTACATCATAAATACAAGTATACAACCACTTTTATAAGTAACCCTAACTTAAATTTTTTATAGGCAGTAAACCAAATTATCACTACTAGACTAGATGTAATACCAGTTATTGACCACCATTGATAAAATGCCCTAACTTAAATTCTTCATTCAATTTTGGGTATTTTTGTAACTACACAAAATAAATAAAAATGGGCCAATATGTAATTTCACATCTTAAATACAAACTACTTTCATGAGTAACCCTAACTCGAATTCTTTATAGACGGTAAACCAAATTATCACCACTAGATCTAATACCAGTAATTGATCACCATTGATAAAATGCCCTAACTCGAATTCTTTTCAATTCAGCAATTTTAACTTCAATAAGTTTACCAATAATTTTTTTTTTTTTGAATAAATAACTAAATAATTATATGGTGGAAATAGTAATTTACAAGTATCTCCAAGATTTACACTGAAATCACGAGATGATTTACTACGTCTGTACTACATCTTCATCTTCTCTTTACTCAAAGTCTATGTTTGCTTATATGTGTTATATTTAACATGTATATTTGATGTTTGCTGAAGATCTCTCGACAAAACAGAAATAAAAACTCACCAATATTCTAAGTCGATCAAATGGGCAGGTATGTAAGTTTATTAGTAAAATCATTAATAATATTAATATGATATTATTGTGGACACACATCAACCATGTTTGTGATGACCATTTTCATATTTTCAAGTACATTCTCAACTAGACAAAAAATATATTTTGTAGGAATATGGAGTACCAGTAGATTATTTCCATCCTTGCACTTAGTAGACATTGACAAAAAGTAAATTAAAAATATAAAATAAACTCCAATAAAGATTAATATGTGTTATATTTGATCCATGTATATTTGACATGTATATTTTGATGCTTGCTGAAAATCTCTCGACAACACAAAAATCAAAACTCAACAATATTCTAAGTCAAATGAGAAGGTGTGCGAGTTTATTAGTAAAATCATTAATAATATTAGAGATTTTTGGATATACCCCCATTTGAAAGTCGAAATTTGAGATACCCCCGTTAGAAAAATAAAATTGAGATTCCCCCCAATTCAAGATGTAGTGTTATCTTAGCCGTCCATCATAAAACGCATCTACGACTGTAAAGCTCTTCTCTCTTGAAATGGGGGTATCACAATTTTTTTTTTCAAATGGGAGTATCTCAAATTTCGACTTTCAAATGGGGGTATGTCCAAAAATCTCATAATATTATTGTGGACACACATCAACCATGTTTGTGATGATCATTTTCATATTTTCAAGTACATTCTCAACTTGACAAAAAATATATTTTGCAGGAATATGGAGTACCAGTAAATTATTTCCTTTCCTTGCACTTAGTAGACATGGACAAAGAGTAAATAAAAATATAAAATAAACTCTAATAAAGATGATGATATAATCTTCAATACATTTCAATGGTAGGGATATGAAAAGGGACCCAAGTAGCAATAAAACCTACTTACTGCAATATCATGAAGTTTGAGTTTCCCTTAATTTGTGATCTAATGTATGTAAAATGTGTTACAGATGAGACTATATCAAAGAAGGTCGCAAGATTCACACAGACATGGATCATATGGTTGTCTTCCGGAAAAGCTTAACTACATGGGCTAGAGGATCTCTTTGTCACATTACAAGTAAGTCATCTTTATCATCATAATAATTTGCTAAATATTTTGAATTTTCAAGATGTCAACTGTTACAAGTCAATTAAGATACACTCGATTGCTAATGGACAACTGTGCAAAGTTTGTTTCCCAAAATGATGAAGCCTCAACAACCAAGCCAAAACCAAATTCAAATTGAGATTTTGAGAGTGCTACAGAATCCCATTCTCCTGGATATATTCAACTGCTTTGGGTTTAATTTCCATGTACATATAACAATCATTTAATTTCATTAATCAAAGATTTATAGTAATTCTAAATGAAATCATACCATATCATAGACTTTTGAAATTGGCCAAACAAAGTATAAACAAGGTACAAACTAAAGTACAATCATTTAATTTCATTAATCAAAGATTTATAGTAATTCTAAATAAAATCATACCATATCATAGACTTTTGAAATGGGCCAAACAAAGTATAAACAAGGTACAAATTAAAAGTCACACAAAACCCCCAGAAACAACCCTAAAGCAATCAGATCTGCCCGTGCATTGCATGGGCGCTAAGGACTAGTATATATTAAATACGTATTGGCATGGGTTTGAACTCCACACTTCATGTGGGGAACCCAAATTCACAGCCACCAGCCAAACTCCAAACCATATCAGTATTCAGGAATTTTTAGATATAACCTTAAAAAACTAACAAAAGTGCACAAGACTGTTGTGATAGGAATGAACAGAAACATCAAATTAAGCTAATAAAGATACCGATTGTCGCCAAACATAACACATGATATGAAGGCGACGCATTGGTGCACGTGCTTATGTAAGCCAACCTGTGCATCCCTGGATTTTTCATGTGCTTATGTACCAAAACTAGTTTAGGTATATATAAGAGTCAATTCCTACCCAACTTGGATATGAGGACATGAAATGGGGACGTCTTGTTCAAGCTTTTTTTCATGCGAAGTTTCAGAATGACGAATGCATGAAATAAAGCTCATAGCTAAAACATTCACAATCTTGAAATGCATTCATAGTTTTAATAGCTTATTAATTAGATTTAATCTATACTCTCTATTAAAGATGGACTTACTCTTAAGAAAAAATTCTCTTTCCAAATTAGATCAAATTTGATGCTTCAATTGAAGAGAATTTAACAAAGATTGAAATTTAAAGGGTTATTATTGTAAATTTATATCTAATATGGCTTAAATAGCCAAATGGCTACTTTTAATGGTACTATGGGCATATCTGTCTTTTTCCACAAATATATTAATGGCTAACCAATGAATTTAATGGTACTATTGCTATATATTTATCTTATTAGCCAAAAAAATAAAAATAAAATAAAAAAATAAAATATAATTTTGTACTTATCTTCTTCTTTTCTCAATATTTACCCACATTCCTCATACATCAAATTCAATCGATCTTCTATTCCTTCTCCAAATATTGGTTGGAAAAAAACACACACACACAACTTTCATTACAATAGACTATGTGAATATATGCACACAATAGTACTAATTACAATAAAATTATATAGGCTTTATAACTACATATAACATGATTATATTGCGTAATTATAGTGTGATTTTCGGGATTAGTTTAATCTTATTTATTAATTATACTCAAAAATTATTTGAAAAGCTGGCCCTAGGGCTGGAAACGGGTTGGATTCGGATCGGATGTATATAAATCTGAATTTGGATACGAATTTGATTAGGGTTTAAATAATTAATCTAAATTCGAGATTTATCTGAAAACCCGATTAAATCCGATAATTTTTTTATATAAAATCTTTAAAAAACAGATTAAAACCCGAATCCGATCTAAATAGGTCTTATTATAAATCTGAATCCGAATTTTAATTCGGGTGTATTCTTATATCTGAATCTGACATATTCAGATTCGGTTAATTCAGATAAATCTGCATCTACTTCCAGCCTTACATTCGGCCAAAGGTTACCCCAGGATATAGATTCAATAGTGTTTTCTGAAATGATGTATAGTTTAGATATAACCAAATAAGCTCAACCCAATAACTTGACAATGAAGTGATTTTTTTTCCCAAACAAATTTTATTGATATTTTTTTTGTTTTTTTGGTTAAAGAAAAACTATTTTATTGATAAGCTCAAAGAATTAAACAAAAGTAAAGGACAAATGCGCTACAAACTGCGCTGCAAGTCCTTTCTTTGGAGATTACGAAATAAAAGGGATACACCTTAATATAATTTTTGAGGTTTTTTCCTGATTTTTTTTCTTGAAAGTAGAGACTAGAAGAATCAGAAGATGTAATTTATATATAGGTCCCACCATTTTTTTTTTTTTACTAAAACTAAAAACCAAAGTCTAATAATATTTTTGATTAGCCAGTAGGTGGGCTTTCATTGTAGCTTACTACATGCCTCTTTGTACCAAGTATAGATTTGTGTAGATGAAATACTTATTATAGCAAATCTATACATAGATTTGTCGATAAGCATGTGGCTCAAAGGTAGCATCCCTCTCACAAAGTGGAGATGTTGTGGGTTCGAAACACGTCAGCAACTGATTGTTTGATTAAAAGTTTTTTCACATAAATTTAAAAGAGGTAGGGTTCCCCCCAACCTCGCTTACCAATAATAATAATAAGAAGAAAAAAAATGTATGTTACCTATTATAATAAGCTTCAATAAGCACATATATTTTTCAATCCAAAATTTTATCCTATGTTTCAACTTGATCTTTCAGTAGTTTTGTTGGGTACATTAGTTGTGAAAGGTTACTTTACTACTGCAAGTTACTATATACTATATTCTTGCTAAACCCCTTTTTATATTCAAAACATAAGCCTAACTCCAAACAAAAAATGAATAAAATCATATGATTAGTTTAATTCAAGGTTTGAACATTCATAAGATTAATCATACTATGGCTTATTGTCACAATGAAGTAAAAATATAATGAAAAATTCAAATTCAATAATTGTTAGACATTATATTTAGCTTAAAATCTCAGTAAAACATTCAAAAAACAAGTATTTGACGAGAAACAATTTCAAAAATTGTAATCAACTGTATTTACAAAAATTAAAATAAAAATTAGTGGTGTAATAAATTTATAAAAATGACAATTAAACCAAGGATATACACCTAATTTATACTAGTCATTCCTACTTTGAGGGTATTACCCCCCTTGACTTGAATTCAGTTCATTTCAAAACTCATGTCAGTGTCATTGAAAAAGTTTGAAACATCCATATGGGGTGAGTCAATGTTCAAGTTGGCCAATTGATCAGTGTAATTTGTCTCAACTTGTTTGCCCTTTCCTTTTGAGTGATGCTTGGTTGAGGTCAACCAAATGTTTTGAGGTACATGTACTAGACCAATGTCCTGCCATTCCACATTGGCAACAATTACCCTCACGCTTGGTGCGACGGTTGCCTTTACAGCACTTTGCTTTTTCATTTCTTTTTTTCCCAAAACGCTTATTGTTTGGGTGAAATGAGTGTTTGCCTTTACCAGTGTTGTGGTAGTTACCACGATCGTGCCCAGATGGATGGTTGCTTCCTTTTCCACTGCCACGATCATTATCGTGGTATGACAGAGTATTTGCTTCAGGCAAAGGCTTCACACCTGAAGCTCGAGTACTGTATTTGTCAGCAATATCTCATTATTTTGCTCTGCGACCAGTAGGCAAGAGATAAGCTCCGAGTACTTTTTGAAACCGCGTTCACGGTATTGCTGCTGCAGGAGCACATTAGAAGCATGGAGAGTGGTAAAGGTCTTTTTCCAGCATATCTGCATCAGTAACCCGGTCTCCACACAATTTCAACTGGGTGGTGATGATATACATTGCAGAATTATATTCTCCAATGGATTTGTAATCCTGCAGACGTAGGTGCATCCATTCATAACGGGCTTTTGGCAGGAAAACTGTCATCTGATGATCATATCGCTCTTTCAGGCTGTTTTACAATTCTAGTGGATCCTTCACAGTTAGATACTCAGTCTTCAGGCTGTCGTGAAGGTGGTGGCGGATGAAGATAAGTGCTTTTGCACGGTCCTACAGAGACTATATTATCTTCCGTAATTGTCGGCCTAAGATCTTTGGCATCAAGGTGGACATCAACATCAAACACCCATGAGAGATAGTTGTCTCCGGTGATGTTCAAGGCAACAAATTCAAGTTTGACAATATTAGCCATTGTGTCTCTATTTAACAAATTAAGCAAAATTAAGTAAATCAAAGAAAATCAAAAAAATAAACTAGATTAGTTTAATGCATGTGAACAGTGGCTATACGGTTATATTTCCCAACGGTACAAAAATTAGCTAAAAGTCAACACTTACCGAAACGGCTATGTGTGTGGACAACGAGATCTATATATATGTTATGTGTACTATAAAGAAGTACAATCTTATAGTTTTTATTTTTAGAAAAACATGGATGAGGAAATCCAAAACGCGCTTGTGGTTTTAGCTATTACTATTTTTATTTGTATTTACCTTCTGTTGTTTCAAGTAGCTCTGGGTTTGTAGAGCAGGGCAATTATGTATTAAATATGTGCCTACTATAATGAATAAAAGTAGAATACTTACTACTGTGTAATAATCTTTATCTTAGTTTTTAATTTCATAAAGTTCAAGATCTTATTTTTGATAGTTGTAACAAAATTTTCCAAAGCTTGCCCAAGAGAAGAAATTAGTACAAGAAAAATATCAACAACAGTATGAAATAGTGGTTAGTAATTTCAATGTCTAGCTATCAAGCAATGAATATGATAGCAAATAAAGTTAGCTAGTGAAATCAAACAAATATAGGTATTGACAAACTTGAAAAATGACAAAGTTGTAGTAAGTATAAAGCTATCAGCTAGTAATAGGTAGCAACTATAATATATAGGACATATGAAAGTATAACGTCAATATGAAATAAATCTCAACATGTCAAACTAGTGTCAATAATATACATCAAAAAATGTATAACAAATAAGGGTGATTTAGGTTTTGGCCACCGAAAGTTAGTACTAATTAGGTTTCGAAGCTCTTTTCTTTTGAAATTAGGCTTTGGCCATCAACCGCCACCTGAACCAAACAACATTTTAAAAAGGCTTAAATACCCCTACTAAAAAAATCATGTGCAACACACGAGACCTAGTTTCTGTACATGGACCAGACACGTTGCACGATTAACCGCCCGATCTATTTGATTGCAATCTAGTCATACAACGCACCATCAGTGCAGATCTCGAGTCATAAGTAGCGGGAAACCCCCAACCTCTAGCAACCCAACCCATTTCTTTCTATCTTCTTCTCTGCAACAAAACTTAGGTTTTCCTCAAAACAACAGCTAAGGTTTTTTGCTGATGATTACTCAAAATGGTGTGAGGGAGTGAGTTTGTTGGTGATTTTTAATAAATAATTGTTTGTTGAAGAAAGAGGGTTTGTCGAAGAAAGAGGGTTTTAACAGAAAATTGTGTCTTCTAAGTCTTCGATCAAGATTAGGTATTTAAAACTTCATCTTTCTCAACTGTTTATCTCTCTCATCATCTTGTATTTGGTTAAATTCTAGACTTCTACTTTTGCGATTTGTTTATTTTTATTTTGTTGTTGATTAAACTTTTTTATGTTCGAAAAAGTTCAAATTTTTTTGGGGTTTATGGTTGATTCAGGGGTGCCATGTGTGCATGCAGTTGCTGTGGTGAGGGAAAGAAGAGAAGGATGGATGAAGTAAGTAGTATTTTGTGTTTATTTTTGACTTGTTTATTTGGTTGATTTGTTGTGGTAGTCATTAATGGAATAACTAATATGTTTTTTTTTTGTTTTTTTTTTTAATTTTGAAGATGGTGTAGTCCTTGGTTCAGTGTTGCTGCTTATAGAGAAACCTATAAAGAATATATTACTCCTATTATTGATGTTGAAGATTTGGGTCATGTAAGTATAGTCTCTATTATATTGTCAATCTTTATTATAGTATGGTACTATTTGTTGAGGTTGTAATACTGTGAAATTTTGTATAGCCTGACAGGTTGGTACTTCCCCCACCAAAAGAAAAGGCTCCAGGTAGGCCCAAGACTCAAAGAATCAGGGGTGAAGATGAACCAGTGAAAGAAGGTAAGAAAAAAATGATTTGCAGCAAGTGCAAAAAAAAAGGCCACAATAGGAGGACCTGTGATGCAAGAAGTGATCCAACAAAAGTCTACAAAAGGAAGGGTAAGTAAATTGTTTATATTTTGGTTGTTATTGTAGTTATGTTTGTAATGATACTGTTTGCTAACTGTTTATATGTGGGTCACATTTGTAGTTAAGAAGCATAAAAGGAATGAGATTATTGGCATAGTTGAAGACCCACCTGTTGCTGCAGCAAGTTCAAGAGGGAGAGGAAAAGGAAAGAGGGTAAGTAGAGGTGGTACATCAAGAAAAGATGGTGGAGATGATGGCTCTGCTAGAGGTACATGTGGAGTAGTAATGAGAGGAGGTAAAAGCAATTGGAGGTAAGTATTCAAAAAAAAAAAAAAAAAAAAATTAAGATTTTGAGACTGCAGAAAAATTAAAATTTTTGGGACTGCAGTATGGTACTTGAACTTGACCATGTATTTTTGGGGATGAATTGCAATGTTTTACGTATTGGGGATGGGAAATGTTATGTATTGTAGACATGGATAATTCTGGTGTATTACATTCATGGGTAATGTTGATGAACTATTTTGGATATGTGGTGTATTGCAGTGATGAATATATAGCAGTGTTTTGTGTGGAAATGTTTTATGTATGCTTGGTGTTTTATTTAGCAGTGTTTTGTGCTCACATAAAGCAGTGTTATGTATGCTTGGTTTGATTTTGTAAAGATGGTTTTATATAGCAGTGTTTTGTATCATGTCATTGAGTTATGCGCACACCCATTGCAGAGACACTTTAGAACCATACATTGCTTAGGAAATATCACACATTAGCTAGGATACACACATTAGCTAGGGAAAGCAGAGGTCATTTTGTTACACATTAGCTAGGATACACACATTTCACTTTTCTGTTTTAGCTTGCTTCTCATCTTCTTCATACTTCTATGAATCCCACTTTGTAGTTGTTATTGGTGGAAGGTAGCTAGACTTGCCTAGGACACAAGTCATATTGGCACATTAGGTACTTAACTTCGGTCTTGTCATCATCGTAGGTTGTATACAACTTCATCATCCTTTGGCAGCCTGGGGTAATACATGGAGCATATAGGAGTGGGCACACATCAGCTGTGTGCCCTTCACACCTACAGAGTTGACATTCATCTGGTGAGAGAGAAAAAAAAAAAGCTTTAGAAGCCATTAAAGAGCCATTGCATAGCTTTAGAAAAATTACTTACCCATAGATTACATCCACCCATTAATTATAATTCTCTCTTGCTTGCTTGCTTTAAATTTATATGTAGGGATTTGTATTTTTTGTTGCAGGAACAAAGATTTATGTAAAGAAGGTGAAATCTGTTTGTTTATATACAGTTGAAGTAGTGGGGAAGATGACCAACGACTAGTTTAACAACTCTTTTGTTATAGCCGTTGGATCATCTTAGTTGTTTAAGATTATAACACCTGTCCATACAATTTAGTATATATCACGTGCAGGTTATGTGCATTTTAAGTCATGTTTGAATTTTTTTGCTTTAAGTTCTCATGTGCAAGTCACGTGCTTCTTCAGGGGCAACTTATGGTATTTAGAAAATATTTCTGGTTCAACCGGGTTTTTTCGGACTTTGGTTCAAAAAAGATGGCCAAAGCCTAATTTCAAAAGAAAAGATTCGAAACCTAATTAGTACTAACTTTCGGTGGCCAAAACCTAAATCACCCAACAAATAATAAATGAAGTAGATATATCACTATGTTAGTACAAACAGATGATAATATACTAGACATATAACGAAATGTTAGTATAAAAAAAAATTGTCCAGGTCCTGTAAGGTGGTTATCATGTCAAATAATGATAATAAGATTAATAATGTTTTTAATAATGTTTTCTTCTTCGAACAACTTACTGTCTTGAAATTTTGAGTATTCCTACGAAATGTTTATTGCGAAGAAAACCTTTTAGTAATAAAAGATGAAAAATGGTAGAAAGATGGTAGAGACTTTCGTGCTGATAACGTGTTACGTATCAAGCACTGGTGGAGTATATGATAGAACAGAAGAGAAGAGAGAAAGAGCTTCTGCTCTGGTGTGTTTTTTTATTCACTTAAATATGCCCTTTTATAGGCAAAAGAGGTACTAATAAGTAGGGGTGGGCACGGTCCGGTTCGGTTTCAGAAACCAGTGGAACCGGAACCAAACCGATTTTAAAACTTCGGGTCGGTTTTGGTCTTAGGACCGACATAAATAAATTGAAACCGGACCAATCCGAACCGAGTATAGTCGGTTCGGTTTCGGTCTTATTTCGGTTTTGGGCTTTTCTAAAGGGCTTTTATCTGAAATATGTTTACAAAGTCTAAATTTAATATCTTTTTGATAACAACAGAGTTAAGATTATACTTGTTGGTTTAGTTGTGATTTAGATCACAGTTGCAATTAATGTGAAACGACATGTGCGGAAGAACATAATGGATCAGAATCAAGATTAAAAAAAAAAAAAAATTCAATTTCAAGATTAAGAACATGTAGCAAAATTCAATTTCAATTTCTAATTAACCACTTCTAATTCTTCTTCTTACAAATCCACAACATTCAACTCAACCACAAGCTTAGAAATTTTTGAAAAAGTTACAAAAGAACAAGTAACCCATAGAAGTTCTTTTTTGCCTCTTCAAGATCTTCAAAGTTCCTTGATTAATCAAACAATTGATTCGTTTCACACCGCCACGTCTCTAATCGTTGGATTGGTGGCTTAGTAATACTCTCAATTACAATTATCAAAAAACAGATCAAGAGATCAAGAGATGAGAGGAAGAGAACTTTTGATGATTAATAATGATTTGGAGTGAAGATATCAAGAAAAAATGAGAGAGGAAGAAGTAACAAAATGAGAGTGAAGATATAAGATGAGAATAAAGGAGGCAGAACTATTTATTTATATACTAGATAGTAATGTAACCCTAAGTGTATTTCAGTAATTTACTTTAATAAAAAATTAAGTTTATTATTATTCGGTTCGGTTCGGTTTTGACGGTCCAACAAAAAGAAAGACCGGGACCGAACCAATATATATTCAGTTCGGTTCGGTTTCGGTTCGAACTTTGACCGGTTCTGGTCAACTCGGTTTTGACCGGTTTCGGATCGGTTATTTCGGTTCGGTTTTTCGGTTTTCGGTTTTTTTGCCCACCCCTACTAATAAGTCTTCGAGATTACAGTAAGATGCCATTAAGTCTTTGGAATATCAGTGAAAAGTACCATAGAGAAAAAGGTCTTACATACTTATTCATTCAGGCCCTATCATTCACCTTATAGACTATTGGAAAATTATTGAAAGAATTATTGGAAAATTATTGGAAGAATTATTGGAAGATCTCACCGTCCAATAAAAATATAAAAAAACTACACATTTTGCACACTTATTTAAAGCACTATGGTACTCTGCTTTTTTTCACTACATAACTTTTCAATATTAAAGTTCAACTTTTTTCTTTCTAGATCACAAATCTTGAATCTGATTTTATTTTCTTGCATCAATGGCTTCTAAGATCATTTCTTCTTCTTCTTCTTCTACTTCTCTTATTAGAGTTCCCACTTCTTCTCAACAATCCCAAAAGGCTTTAAGCTTCAGTTTCTCAAATTCTCAAAATTTCAAACTTGCAACTCATCATCAAAGGGTTTTATCTACTCAAACAACCAAAAGCTTCACTACCAAATCTTTCTTTTGGAATTCGAACAAGAAGAAAGAACATGTCAGAGCTGTTTCTACATATGCTAAAAGACCAGCTAAGTATAATGGTATCTAGCTGATCTAGCTTGTTTGTGTTGTTCAGTTAATGAGTTTTGTTTCTTTCTTACTTACTTTGTTTGTTTGTTTGTTTTGTTCAGTTGATGTTCAAGATGTTGAAGGTGTTAAAGATGTTCAAGAACTGAATGTGTATGAAATCAATGAAAGAGACAGAGGAAGTCCTGCTTATCTTAGATTGAGCCAGAAATCAGTTAATTCTCTTGGTGATCTTGTTCCTTTCAGCAACAAGGTTAGTTCTTCTTCTTCTTCTTCTTCTAATCTCACTCTTTAGAGTGATTTACTTCAAATACTCAACAATCTTTAATAGTCAAAATCACCTAAAAAATGTACTCCGAATTGAGTGAATTTGATTGAATTGCACACCAAAAAAGTCAACCAACTAGTTTAAATTTTAGTTCATTGTGTTTACTTAATGATCTACACTACAAACACAGAAACTTCAAGAGATTTAAAGAACACCCTTTGTCGAAAAATATGTATTTGTATCTATACTGAATGCCCATGTTTGACAGGTCTATAGTGGGGATTTAGAAAAGAGGCTAGGAATCACATCAGGACTATGCGTTTTGATTAAAAACGAACCCGAAAAGAAAGGAGACCGATACGAAGCGATATATAGTTTTTATTTTGGAGATTATGGACACATTTCAGTTCAAGGACAGTATTTAACATATCAAGAAACATATCTAGCAGTAACTGGTGGATCAGGAATTTTTGAAGGTGTTTATGGACAAGTTAAGCTTCAACAGATTGTTTTTCCATTTAAGTTGTTCTACACATTTTATCTTAAAGGCATTGCTGATCTTCCATCTGAGCTTCTTGGTACACCTGTTCCACCTTCTCCTACTGTTGAACCTTCAGCCGCTGCTAAGGCTACTGAACCACAAGCTACTATTCCAAACTTCACCAACTGAGACAGCAAGTCAGCAAACAGAGAAGTCAACTATTTTGACTATAATCAAAGGAGTGATTTCTAATTTCTATATTTATATTAGATGTTTTGACTTTGTTCAGGTGCTCTCTTTGTTTAAGTTGTGTACCACACTACCTCTTTGTTTAAGTTGTGTACTACTTTTTTTGTGGGAATCTAGAGCTATGTTTGTATTTTAGCTTATGTTATTGATGGCTTTATTTGTTTTTTTTTAAAACCACCAAGTGTAATCTGGTTGGTAGATTGGTAGAATGTGGAGTCAGATTAGAGAGAATGAAAATGCTCTTATTGCTAAAAATTACTAGTTATTTAACCCGCCAACTTTTATTCAATGCGAAAAAACTTGGTACTTATGGTGCGAAATCCATTCTCAGCCACACACCTGTTTATGCATTACTTGGTAACCGGTTACAAAGGTTTATGTGATAGCCTTTTCCTTCTCTAGTCAATGCTGACTGTATTGCATAATACAGGTAACAGGTTGTTAAGCTTCTACACTTGAAAAAATACTTGGTCCATATTTGTCCGCACCGTAATGTACCAAACCATTTCGCACGAAATAACGGCTAGTGTTATGCACAGTTATTAGTTTACATGTTGTAAAAAGTTAGGACCAGTGAGAATTGGGCTTATTAATTAGATTTAATGCTTTTGGTATTGATACATTTCTTCATCTGTATTTTGGCTATGAGAAGTTTTTCAAAAATTTCGTTAAAGTAGGATGTGATTTGTGATATTGGAGAAAACTGATTCAACAAGATTTTATGTACTCTGATCTCAACTGCTGTACCTTTCCAGCTAGCACCCATATCAATTCAAGATGAGATAGCATGTGTACTGTGTAAACTTGTGCTTTATAACAAAGAAACAACAGCTATATATACATACATATGTTTCCGTCAATGTTAACGGACTCTTACACTCAGCACCAGACTACCAGAGTAAGCATGTGTGATGTCTCACCATAGTTAGTAAGATCTAAACGTAATAAGTGTGGTGGTAGTTGTAATAATGAACAATAACATATAAGCTAAAATGGAAACTAATGCACAAATATGATGATTGAACTAGTGTATGAAAGTAAAACGAAAACGACAAAATAAACAAACAACCACACACAAGACACAAGATATACGTGGTTCGGCAATATGCCTACGTCCACGGGGAGAAAGGATGATGCTTTTCTTCTCAAGACAATTGTACAAGCCCTCACGAAGAAACCAAAGTCTTCTTCCTCACAAAAGTTCTCCAACTCTCTAATGGCTTCTCACAATCTCTCTCTTAGAAAACATAATTAGGTTTTTCCACTTCTATTTGGCTTTATACCATAGCCTTACAATAGACCACGAATTGGGCTTAAACGGCCCATATTGTACAAAATCAGATGAGGACGTACGTACGTCGAAATCACGTACGTACGTTGAGCCACAGAACCAAGATCTGGCGTACGGGACGTACGAACGCCCTAACTGCGTACGTACGTTCCTTCTCCACAAAGTTGTCTGTCACACTGAACGTACGAACGCCCTAACTGCGTACGTACGTTCCTGTACAAAAAACTTCCCTCCGTCTGATTTTCACATAAAACCCAACAATTCTCCACATCGGCGAAGATTCAATAAATCTAAGCCGACACCAAGAATCACAAGTCACAAACTCCCACACATGTCCCGAAAGACCACCTCATGGTTGCCTACGTACCCTTCTTCTAAGGGATCAAGCCATCGTAGTTCACTCCATGATATACTATCAACACAAAGGAATGATATGGACCAATTCTAACCAATAGAACTTAGTCCCATACACCACTTTAGTCACGGTAATATTCCAAGCTTCTGTCGGAGACAAAGCAACCATAGAATGTAATGTGGACAATCTGCTGATAGATCTCACTGCCAATGTAAACACATATCCAAGAGTAGACCAACGTCTATCAAAGTGACAATCATACTCAACATCCACATAACCACCATACCGCAGACTCAAA
Organism: Aquilegia eximia; assembly: GCA_023053565.1. Taxonomy (NCBI): domain Eukaryota; kingdom Viridiplantae; phylum Streptophyta; class Magnoliopsida; order Ranunculales; family Ranunculaceae; genus Aquilegia; species Aquilegia eximia. Next base: position 22,187,633 of record JALIGU010000005.1, read on the forward strand.
GTCCTTCCATGTTGAACTAACAAACCAACCTCCACACTACCTTGAATGTAGTGGAACATCCATTTCACAGCTTCCCAATGTCTCACATCAGGATCATGCATGTATCTACCTACAATGCCCACTGCTCGTGAAATATATGGTTTGAAACACACCAACTCATCATACTTTGCAACTCCAAAACCACTAGGCTGAGACATATATATCTCCTCATCTAGCTCACCATGTAAAACAACCGTTTTCACATCAAACAGAGCTAATACACAATCAGATCGCACTACCAAGGCCATAAGGATGCAAACGTTTACCTTCAAGTCCACATCTTTACCTGGAGATTCTTCTTCCTTCTTAGGTAATCTAGTTGCAATTGGACCCTCATCAATAGGATCACCATTTTCTGCATCTCCAATCGTCTCATCATCTGTCATGTCATCAGAATTTGAAACACCCAAAACCCTTACAAGAGTTTCCACATTAGATACAGAACCCACTGGAACATATGGAGATATGCAAATCTCCACCCACTGCAAAACCTCTTTGGTCTTGTTCTCCACCTGCTGAGAACTCTCAGGCTTCAACATAGAAACCTCCATAAGAGTTTTACCACTTATCACAATCAAATGCAACCTGTTAATAAGATGACATGTCTCAACCCGAAACACTTTGCCTAATCCAGCCATAGACAACATGTGTTCTGCCACCCTATTCTGTTGCAGTGTCTTTCTCACAGTGAAGTGACGCTCAATACCCTCAGTCTGACATACTTGCAAGACCGGATCATCTTTGTACTCTATGTTATTATCTAAGCACAATACCATGATCTTTCTGTCAATTCGGGCCTCAACTAGCTTCTTCCACTTCAATATTTCTAGGACTTCATCCTTATGCTTCATGATGTACATCCACGCACGCCTAGAAAACTCATCAACTAAAGACACAAAATAAGACTTACCTCTCCAAGCTGTGTACTTGGTAGGTCTCCAGACATTCATGTGAACATAATCAAGAACTCCACTCATACAATGGATAGTTGTGCCAAACTTTGCTCTTGTCTGCTTGCCCAGATCACAATGCTCACCGAACTCTAACTTGCAGGCGATAGCACCCATAAAAAACCTTTGCTCCGTCATTGTCTGCAAAGATTTTTCACATTTATGCGTCAACCACATATGCCACAATTTGGTAGTCTCTCTAGCAAACTTCGTTGTAGCCTCTGACATGGCCACATCACATGTAACTGTACTACCCTGCAAGAAGTACAGGTTACTTCGTCGAGTACCCTTTAGTAATACCATTGCACCAACCATAACCTTTAGAACACCATTCTGAGCTACTACCTTGTAACCTTTGGCTTCTAAAGTACCAAGTGAAATAAGGTTCTTCTTCAAATCAGGAACATATCTTACATTCCTCAACTCTCTTATCTTTCCATCAAACATCTTCAATCGAATAGTACCTATCCCCAATACATGACAAGGTTGATCATTCCCCATCACTACTGCACCATTATCTAGCCTTTTAAAGCTAGAAAACCATTCCCTTATGGGACACACATGATAAGTACCAGCCGAATCTAATATCCACTCTTTAGCATTAGTGGAACAATCGATGGATGAAACAAATAAAGAGTAATCAGAACCATCATCTTCATCTCTATTATTGCGTGCAATATTTACCTCAGAGTTCTTCTTCTTGTCCTTTGCCTTGGCTTGAAGACAATCTTTCTTCCAATGCCCTTTCTCATGACAAAAGGAACATTCATCTTTTGCTAGAAACCCCCTCTTCGGCTCCCTACGAGACTCACCCCTACTATTGTAGCTTCCCCTTGCCACTAAGACCTCTGGTGTTGAGCTTTTGGACTCTTCTTTGTCCTTCTTCATACACGCATGATTTAACAATGCTGCAGAAATCTCACTATACACCAACTTGTCTTTTCCATATGTAAGTGTGATAGCCAAGTGTTCATATTCGTCCGGTAACGAATTGAGGAGACACACTGCCTTGCTTTCATCACTTACATCTGCTCCAAGATTCACCAAGTCGGCAATTACCTTGGTAAAATCATTAAGATGCTCCGCCATGGAAATACCTCTTCTCATATCTATTCGATAAAACTTTCGAAGTAGATAGTTTTTATTGTGGATAGTCTTTGTCATGTACTTCTCCTCCAATTTTCGCCACATCTCCTTTGCAGAAACATCATTCATCACAAGATATTTAACGTCTTGTGCCAAACACGATCTTATGATTCCACAAGCTCGTTTGTTCATCTTTTTCCAATCCTTCTCTTCCACACCTTCTGGCTTATCCTCCAGAACATCTTCTAGGTCTTGTTGACATAGAGCATCCATTACCTCACACCTCCACATGCCAAAGTTATTGGTGCCGGTAAACTTCTCTACATCAATCTTTGCTTGATGGTAAACCACTGTCTTGGTTTCCCCCTTCGAATCCTTCAAATTCAATTCTTTTGTCATCTTACCACCAACTTTTATGCACTAAACAATCACCAACCGAACGTAAACAAATCTGAAATTCACACCGGAATTTCAACAAACACCTTCTATGCAACCCACGAACAAAAGGTAGAACCTTGGACTTGAAACACAATTAAGAAACTCACTGCGGAATTTCTTCAAACACCTTCAAGACGCTCAAGATCTAACCGAAGCTCTGATACCACTTGTAGTGCACAGCGGAAACTAATGCACAAATATGATGATTGAACTAGTGTATGAAAGTAAAACGAAAACGACAAAATAAACAAGCAACCACACACAAGACACAAGATATACGTGGTTCGGCAATATGCCTACGTCCACGGGGAGAAAGGATGATGCTTTTCTTCTCAAGACAATTGTACAAGCCCTCACGAAGAAACCGAAGTCTTCTTCCTCACAAAAGTTCTCCAACTCTCTAATGGCTTCTCACAATCTCTCTCTTAGAAAACATAATTAGGTTTTTCCACTTCTATTTGGCTTTATACCATAGCCTTACAATAGACCACGAATTGGGCTTAAACGGCCCATATTGTACAAAATCAGATGAGGACGTACGTACGTCGAAATCACGTACGTACGTTGAGCCACGGAACCAAGATCTGGCGTACGGGACGTACGAACGCCCTAACTGCGTACGTACGTTCCTGTACAAAAAACTTCCCTCCGTCTGATTTTCACATAAAACCCAACATGTACTACGTGCGATGGATTCTACACTGTATGTACATGCAAATCTATGTAGTATATAATAGTGGAGCCTAATAAGTATCATGTGGCGTGTTCTGAACAACTTGAAAATAAAACTTAAGCTCAACTCTAAGTCCAATTGAAGCCCAATTGTAGTTGAAAAGAAATCCACCTCCTCTGTCAACAGAGATTTATAGAAACCTTAAAACCCTTTAAAACTTGATTCTAAATCTCTTTTTCCTACTAAATTCTTCTTCTATTTAAAATCCTTAATTCATATATAAAAACCATACTAAATCCAAAAAATATTAATTATAAATCCCTACAAATTTAGGTTAAGAAGAGCATTAAGAAAAACTCGGTTCAACAAATTACTTATAAAATAATTATAAAATCTCTATAAATTTAGGTTGAGATAAGCATTAAAAAAAGTTTGGTGATTTTCCATTTTATTGAATAACATAAATCCCGGTGCGTAGCACGGGTTCAACAACTTGTGTATACAAATTTTTAGAAATTTTTTTTTTTTTTTTGTGTGCATTTCCAGAAAAAAAAAATTGTTAACAAGCAAATTTCATAAGCGTAAACATCAACAACGGTCAAGCCTAAACATCGACAAAATTGTCTCCTTAAATTTAGCAAAAAATATATATATATTTGCTTAGCCTAGAAGAAAATTTTCTCTCAGCCCTTTATTTTGGTCATATATATCAAATGCAAGAAGGGCCAAAAATTAGGCCATAGTTTACAACTTTATGCACACTATTAATGTATTGTCTTAGGGAAGAAGGAATCTCATCAAGTTGGGGACTTGAATCACAAGCATTGCTTTTGATTTCATAGCACAAATCTAATAGCTAATAGCTTTATATCTTTAAAGTTGGTAGCTATATATACAGCTTTTTGCAAATACAACCAAGAAACATTCAACACATCTATATCTATATAATATTATAAGGCGGTCTCATAAACACAGTCGTTAGATATCTATTGAGACAACTATAATCATTAGATGTACATTAATTGATAAAATCGATGTATTAATAGCCTTTAGATGTTAAAAATCGATCCTAACCTTTAGTTATCTATTGAGACATTCATAGCCGTAAGATTAAGACAACTAAAACCCTTATATTAATCTCACTCTAGATATAGTATCTTCATTTATTTTACAAAATAATTAATAAGAAAAATTAATTATCGCATTGATAAAGATAATTACACCTCATTTTAATTCATCATATTGTAACCCTTTTTTTAATTCATCATGCATTCATGCCCATTATATTAGTAACCCCTATGTGTAATAAAAAGTATCTAATAAATTAATTAATATTAATATTAATATTTCAAACCAAATTTTTTATTTGTAACCCATGTATCCATGTATTTCTCTATAGCTAAATTAAGAAAAAATATTTGAAAGAGAAATATAAGGAAATTGAAATGACATTAATTAAAATTAATAAGAAAATTGATTAAGAAAATTAAATTAATAATTCTTCATTGTTACTAATATATATTTCTCAATCTTCTCCCCTCACCTTATTTGCTACTTCCTCTTCAAGCACAAGGTGATATTTTTTGTTTTGTATTCTTCCAAAGATGTTTTTCTATATGTTCTTTTGGAACATAGAGAATTTTTTAATTTTTTAGCTGTTAGTGTGTTCGGCTATTTGTGTGGACTAAATTTGTTTCTAAAACAAAATTTTGTTTTGTTAATTCATTAGTTATGTATTGCCTATGTGTTTTGGACATTAGATTGCTTCCATTGCCAATTGTAATCCAACATAAATTTGTTCATGATCAATTGAAAATGATCATTTTTTTTCCTAACATCTCCTTTTCCTTTTATATGTTTAACAGATTCTTCAGATTTAACAGGTGAGCAATCTAAATCTTGACATTAAGCTACCACTTTTCCAAAATTTAAATGTTTTAGGTCAATATCTAATTTTGCTACAATTTCAAAAATTCTATATTTTGTTTATCTTTAATTAATTGTGTCTAGCTCATGTTCAACAGGTTGTTGAGCTTAATAGGATGAGCTTCCATTCCCGAGAGATAAATATACAACTTTTCTGATTGATTTCAATGGAGATATATTTATGTCTTCAATTTTAACCATTCTATACTTTTATTTATCTTTTTTATTCATTATGTGTAGCTCATGTGTGCTTTTAATGATATATGCTTTCATATCTCCTAGTCTATCACTGAATTTAGAATTGTTGATGGTTTTTATATGTTAGGCTAATGAGATCCATTTGATTTTAGCTCAATTTATGCTTAGTCATGATCTTCTCCACTAATAAAAATGTTTAATCATGATATGTAAGAAGACAAAGAAGTCATCCATTTTTTATACACAACCTAACTTATGGAGCTTATGGAGCCATTTCAGGATATTCCAAATAAAAGAGGAATGAACGGATACAAATGAAGAATGAAAAATAATTAATCAAAAGCAAATAAAAAGTTTGTAATTATGTTTTTCAATTCTCATGTATATATATTTTTATTTTTGGCAAAGTAAATATATATATATATGTAATAATTGTCCTTCATAATTCTTTTTTTTTTTTTTGGTAAACCTTCGCAATTCTCATGTTTATAGTTTTGTAAGTTTTTTTTTTAATAAATAAAAAAGTGGAGAAACATGACGGAGCTTGTAGGGCTAACCAACATAGTTTCATCCCCTTTGCATTTGACACATTTGGATTGCTAGGCTCAGAAGCAGTTGAGCTCCTCAGAAGAGTGCATAAGATAATGGATAGCAACGTGATGACTGCAGGTTCGAACGAATATGTATTTAGGAGAATCGGGTTTGCTATCCAGAAAGGACTTGTCGCGCAGTTTGTAGCGCGTTTGTCCTCTACTTTTGTGTAATTCGTTGAGCTTATCAATAAAATTTGAATAAAATTTTATTAAAAAAAAAAATAATAAAAAAAAAATAAAAAACAAAAAATATAGTTTTACGGTGTGTATAAATGGAAGGTCCATTCACTCAAATATATTCTTGTAATTATTATGTCTTTTTATTTTTGGTAAAATAAATATATATATATATATATATATGTAATTGCCCTTTACAATTTTTTTTTTTTTTTTGGTAAACCTTCACAATTCTCATGTTTATAGTTTTGTAAGTATTGTTTTTTTTTTTTTTTTTTGATAAATTAAAAACAAAAAATATAGTTTTACGGTGTGTAGGTCCCTTTTCACCCAAATATATTGCATTATGACACAAGGTAAGCATTTGATATTATTATTTGAAAATACGATAGTTAAAATATATAAACACAAAAAATATCTAATATTTTTTAGGTCAATCTCGCCCAAATTAAAAGACTATTAAAAAGTACAACCTTTCTTAAAATTCAAGAGCAACCACATGCTCTCATTCCTATAAATAATATACTATATTTACAATATACTTATGCTATTATTACAATCTCGCCCAAAAGGTACTATTAAAAATTATATTATATCATTTTTTCCAAAAATTACGACAATATATAATTCTAATATTAAGCACTTATACACCTATAAGTCATAGGAAAAAAAATACAATTATTTTTCAACTTATTTATTTTATCCTCTTATATTTTAAAGAACACATTAAATCAAATCAGAGTCTATGCAATCCAAATTTATCATAAATCAATGTTATTAATTATAAAAAATTAAAACAAAATCTCTTAAAATAATCGTGCGGTAGGCACGGGTTATAACTAGTATTAATATAGTTTAAAACTTTGTTGCTTTTCGTTTTAACAAGATAAAGTTCTTGTCTTCTTGATTATATCACTATCTATCCACTATGCTGGCATGCTATGCGCACTTGAATGAGAGATAAAAAAAGGCCATGTAGGTGCAGGACAGATTGATACAATAACACCTGATTATGCATTTTTGAGGAGAGATTGTGGGATCGAAACTTCACAATAGCTCATTGTTGCATATGGGCCTTTGGCTCAACGGTAATGCGTCTACACATGACCTTTAAAAATTCGTAGGTTTTTCAGTGTCAGGCGGGAGTGAAAACAATGTTTGTCTGTCTTCTGTCAGTCTTCACCTTGATCACGGATGACCTTCAAAAATTAGGTTGTCTTCTGTCAGTCTTCACCTCCACAATTATTGCGAAGTTGTTCGGGATTTCTCTACTCCTTGGTACTAGAGAGAGTCAGCTGGTGACTATGTTCTCAATACTGAAAGTTTCCTGTACAGCTCAGAGCTAGTTTTGATTAGTCGACGAATTTTTCTTTGCCATATATATGGGTTCCATGTGGAGTCTACTGCGTTCCTGGTCTTGGTATGCATCAGAGTTTCTTCTAAGAAGAGGTTATGGAGCATTGGGTTGGAGCTGCATTTGCCAGGATGCCCCATTAATTGTTGCGCAAAGTTTCTTATGAGTTAGAACGGTCTGCAAAGTTGCAAGATGTAAAGTGCATATGGTTGGCACAGGAATGAATGCAGAAACAAAATAATTTCTTATGTACTAAAACTTATTTAGACACTAATTTCCTTCCACAACCTGGATACATGTCAGGACATGGAAATGAAGATTTTCTTGTTAAATCATTTTTTCATGTTAAGTTTCAGAGTGAGGAATGCATGATAAAGCTTATAGCTAACCATGTCACAATCTTGAAATGAATTCCTAGCTAGTTATAAAAGCTTATAAATTAGATATACGTTCTAGTATTGATCCTCATCCGTATTTTGTCTTAACTGTATAGATCAATCTATGAGCAGTTTTTCAGAAATTTTATGAGTAGTATGTGGTTTGTGATGTTGGAGAAAACTGATTCAACAGGATATGATGAACTCTAATCTTAACTTTTGTACCCCTCAGTGCTCATATCCAATCAGATTCAGCTATAATGTATCACCATGTATGTAAATGTAGTTAAGTTAGAAATGTTGTCGGAAAATGAGGAAGAATGAATATGATTGGAGAAGAAGGAGAAGGTGTTAAGTGAGGAAGAGAAGTGGCTGAGCTATCACAAGGTGATAGGTGCCTACGTATCTGAGAGTAAGCAGGTCCCAGAATCAAGCCAACGTAGTTCCTTTTTATAGGTGATTTGGGACAACGGCTAGTAATTAATAACCCAACGGTCAGATCATTAATGGTGCAAATATCAGGGGGTTTAATGAGAAAGATATGTAACTGATAAGAGATTTGCTATGAAGCACCGAGCCCAAGAATAGCTAAGAAAGCCCCAAGTCGGATGAGGTCGGATGATTTTATGTTCAAGTCAGTATGATGGGCGTTCAACATGGGAGTAAGTAAGATATGAACTCGATTGAGGTCGGATGAAATAAGTGCTAAATCGGTATATGGCATTCCGAGTAAGAGAGATGAAATACGTACAAAGTCGGTTATTGGAGTTCGAGCTCGGGTGATGCAACTCGATTGAAGTCGGATGAAATAAGTGCAGAGTCGGTATATGGCATTCCGAGTAAGAGAGATGAAATACGTGCAGAGTCGGTTATTGGAGTTCCGAGTAAGAGAGAGCTCGGTAATGGGTATATACAATGTAGATGATGTGTCACTTGATAGTAGATGTAAATTATAAACTGGCCGTGTATGTCATGTCGCAAAAATTAGGCCATTATTTCTACACGCAAATGTACTAAAATTTCCAGAAATTGAAAAAACGTTTCTACAAAGAGTGATCCCAGAAGCTCTATATTATTAAGAATCCCATGAATATGAACACTCATTAACAAGTTTAAAAGCTTTAAAACCTTCATGAAGTAATTTCTGGGCAACTCAAGGCACAAGTATTCTGAGCTCAAAGAATACCTATAAAGAACTGACCACCCCTTAATTGGTTAGCAACTTCTAGCATTTTGATATTCTCACAAATGATTATCCATGGACTGGGCTTTAACCAATCCTAAATGTAACTTGGGCTAATAGTTGACTAAAACATAGTACAAAATGCCGAATTCGAGCGAAATTTCGAATCCTGGAAAAACGAATTTTGCCAAGATTTCGACACTAAAAATAAATTTAGAAACTGAGTTTTCGTGGATATTCATAGATATTTACGAAGTTTTATATATTCGATTGCTCAAATATCGGCATAATTCGTGGGATATCCGTGGATGTCACCAAATTCCAACAAGGTATCTGATTTTGGGTTGGCTAGGTTCATTGAGAAGGATTAAAGCCAAGTATTGGCTATGATGAGAATGAGGGGAACACGAGGTTATTTGGCCCCTGAATGGTTATTGAATAGAAGAATATCAGAGAAAGTAGATGTCTATAGCTTTGGTGTGGTCGTGTATTGCTACCACAAATCAATTGCGGTTTACACCTTCTTATTTTACAAGCTCAAATAGAGCCCAACGGTGGCGTGTATTGCTACTGCAAATCAATTGCGATTTTAAAAAGCCCAAGACAAAACCACAAATCAGTTGTGGTCCGGTTAAAATGTAAAAGTAAAACCGCAAAAGAGTAGCGGTCTGCAAGAGAGTTGGGTCTGGTAAATTGGGCTTGGGCTTACATCGTACCGTAAGAGAGTTGTGGTCCAGTGAAAATTAATTTGAAACCGCAATCGAATTGCGGTCTGGTGCAATATTTAGTGATACCACAAACAAGTTACAGTACGCTGTGAAACTTTACCTTAACCTCATTATGCTAGTTCAAAGCATAGGTGAAAAAATCGAATTTGTCGGGCGGATATTCACGAAATATTCTGGTTTTTGGGAATTCATATCGGTACGGCATACGAAATATAAACTTCCTATGTCGTTCGAAATTTTACAAATATTTGTGAAATATTCGGCAAGAACCGAAATTTACGAAATTTTCGATTACGAAATTAACACATTTATTTTTAATTCCCACCGAACTAGAATTTCTGATGAGGTTATCAAAAAAAGGTCCAAAAGGCACTGGACGGAAGCACCACGACACACAATGTTTGACGTCCGTGATTCTCCTGATGACCTCGTTGGGGATCATCCCAATATTCGTGGTGATGGTAGTGACCTGTTCAGAAGTAAATCAATTCCACGTTCACGTTCACCTTCCGATGATGATGATGATGGAGGCGGTGACCAAAACATAGATGTTGGTCGTCAAAGGGGAAGATCAGAAGCTAGTGATTCACTAAGAGAGCGCACCCCATAAGCGATTCGTTTCACGGGGGAGTCTCAATTTCTTTTTGCCACCCAAGATGAAGACCATGCTGGATGGCAACAACCAAGAGAAGAAAAACGACCTCAACAGAAAAGACCGCATCCTAAAACAGAAACAGAATCATCATAGGGTATCTTCCCAAGGTTCGTGGAACATTCCTGACCAGTTTTCTTCCCAAGGTTCTGGAACCTCCTTATTCTCAAGGCAACATCCAACCTACCTATGTTTACCCTTTTTTCTTATGGTAACATGGGAACCTCCCAAAGTGATGATTCCAGTGTACCATCCTACCAAACCCAACCAGATTATATTCCAGTGGTTCTTGGTTTTCTAATATAGGAAGTTGGTTGGCACCAATGACAAGTGGGTCGGACGTGCAGTCAGCCGATACATTAATGTCGATTCAACAATACTCGGGATTTCCTATCTTTGAATCATTTGCTCCGTATTGTATGGATCAAGATGCATATGATATACATATTGACCAATTCAGGTCGTACGAGCAAACAATGTCATGGGAATATTATTGTACTGAGTTCGTCCCCACACGTATGCGACTCGAAGCTCATCGATTTGACTTGAGGCGTCTATCATTATGGGGTTAGCATGTCTTTTGTTTTGATTATTAAAATAAAACTATGGGTTGAGTTATTATGAGGTTGTTTGTGTTTAGTTCTTATATTACGATTCTTTCACCTATGAGTAAAATTATCTTGTATAATAGTTCCGTCTTAGCTTCCTTGTATGATTTGTTGCGTGTTTAATTTGCAATGTATGTTTTTCTTTTAATTATAAGTTTATATATTGAAACCAGAAGAAAAACACGACAAAAACAGAAAACCTCCCAATTTTTCGAATTTTCCGCGAATATTCGCGGAATATTCCGGTTTTTCCAATGTTAAACAACTAACTAACTTAGTAGAATGAGGCCAATGTTAAAAATTTGTTATTATAGTTGGGGAGCAAAAAGTGTAAAACAAATGTTGTTTTACATATAGCCCAACCAACCATTGGAGATGTCATTCTATTCGCATCATTTACTAAAGTCTGAGAGGGACCAATTCTCGAAAGTGGGCTTTAACCGTCTTAGAGAGTGATATTAAGAGGTTGGGCTTCAACTTAGCATGAATTTTAAATAGGCTTTGGTGTTGAATGAACTTCATCAACTGTTAGTGTTATGTGCCATGGTTTATGTGTTTATCTTGCTAATATGTACAAGCAAATAAGAGAATTTTATGTGTAGTCCATAGTACAAAATATCGATATCGACTAATGTATCGATCTCCAAAAAATAGATATATCAGGATATATTGGAATATATCGGTGGATATTTTACATCGAATGTATCGATTAATATATCAACTTGTTATACAAAATATATATAAAATCAAATTTGGAAGTATATTATCATAGTATTTACCTAAAAAAATCATATCTATTACAAATGGAATAAACAAATTTTTTCCAAAAAAAAAAATTGCAAAAGATAATATTTTCAGAAAATATCGGAAAATATTAGCAAATATCGGAAAATATCGAAATATATTGGCCGATATTTTACAGACACATCAAAGGATAAATATCGGAAATGTATCGTATCGTTTCTTTTAAAAACCGATATATATCGGCATATATCGCAATATTTTGTACTATGGTGTAGCCTACTTGTATGTGGGTGTGTACACCCACTCTGGTGCCTTTATCTTAGGTATTGCTGATCCTATTCTTGTTTGCTCCTCATTTGTGGCTGAATGTTATATTGGGTTTCGCAAAGACTATGGATTGGAAGCAGGTGATATTTGAGACTGATTCTAAATATCTTTTTGAGCTCCTCAAACGAGACAAGGACAGTTTTCCTATCGAGGCATTTGATTTGATCTGGGATGTCAAGGGTATGCTTGCTGAATTTAATCTGAGTCGTTTTCAGTGGGAGTTTAAAGAAGCTAATTTTGTAGCTGATGCTTGTCCTAAACATGCTTCTTCACTAGCTGCAGAACCTGAATGGTGTAATCATCCAATCTTTGAGAGAGCTCAAGCCCCTACACAACTTGATTCTGTAAATATAGGTTTTGCTTAAAAAAAAAAAAAAAAAACTCTGTTATCTCATCACTTCAACTCCTCTGTTCTAAGACTGTTCTTATCAACACCTGTTATTACACCGTGCTAGGAATGTCTGCAAAATTCTAAGATGTAAATTGTATAGTACATATGGTTGGGACAGGAATGTACAGAAATAAAATAATTAATTATAGGAATCATCGAAAGATTCATATTGGACTATTGGACGCGCGCGTTTATGTGTACCGAAACTTATTTAGGTATAATAGTAACTCATTTCCCTCCATATGCAAAATGGAATCTTGGATAGGAGGGGGGGCGTTCAGCATTTTCTCATGTGAAGTTTCAGAATGAGGAATGCATGATGAAGCACATCATATATAGCTATTCACAATCTTGAAATACTTTTTCCTACTTATTTGTGCTAATATTTGTATCAATCCTTCAAAATGTGCTTATATATGTGGCAGTAGTATATATGATATGATTTGTGTTATGTGATATGATATTGAAGAAAATTGATTCAACAACATCAGAAATGATGTTTTTTAGAAGCACTTTTAAATGGCTCATCATTTGCACAAAGCGTGATGCTAACTTTGCAGCTGATTACTGTGCAGCAAAAGGAGCTAGCGCGCTTGGTAGAAGATAGTAGAATGTGGTATCAGTGTAGTACTGAAACTATGACCAGAATACCATTAGACAATCAATACACACTGTACTATCATATTGTTTCAGATGATGTACCTGGTGCTTGCACCCCCTTTTTATTTATAAAAAAAAAAAAGAAAATTACCCTCAAAGGAAAAAAAAAAATGAATCTATTGTGATAAATCCATAAAGAAATTATCCTTCACAATAATTATCACTTTCAAAATACGTAAATCTACATAACTAATTAACTTTCTCTATTCTATGAATGTTATGTTATATATAATCTTCATGAAAAAATGGTATGTTCTTCGTTTGGTAATGTATATATGTTGTATGGCCTACGCCCTGCGACCTCTTGGGTATGCTCTGTACATCTATTGGAGGAGGTTATCCTCCAACCTCCGTCAATATCAAATAAAAAGCTGTCTTATAGCTTTACCAGGTCAGTCTTTGGTGTTGAACTTCATGTCATGGAACTGGACTACTATGGGCCATGTTGTTGTTGTTGTATACCAGAAAACTATACCTCATCAATCTATCACTCCTCAGCACCTATATCTCAAAAATCAGTTAAGATATTGCTCTTGTAACCTTTTGCATTATACAAAACAAACAAGTCATACATGTTGTGTCTTTCATTAACATACTCCAACACCCATTGCATACTATGTGTGAATGTAAACATCGTGAATGGTCTCCGAAGTTGATGTAAACCCCACATGGCAGTTGTGGCAGGAATGAACAGAAACTTACAGCAAATTAAGCTCATAGATATAGCAATTGTCACCAAATATGAAGGGAGCTGAGGTTATGTACCAAAACTTTGTGTTAGGTATAATAGTGAGTCATTTCCTTCCACGACTTGGATAGGAGGACATGGAAATGGGGACTGTCTTGTTAAAGCACTTTTTCATGTGGAGTTTCAGAATGAGGAATGCATGATAAAGCTCATAGCTAAACCATTCACAATCTTGAAGTTCATTCCTAGTTATAAAAGATCTAGTGTTGATGTTTCTTCATCTGTATTTTCGTTTACCATGATATCAATATTCTATGAGTATTTTTTTCAGAAATTTTGTTAGTGTAGTTTATGATTTGTGATGGTGGAGAAAACTGATTCAACAAGAGTTGATGTACTCTAATCTTAATTACTGTACCTCTTCAACAACCATAATACTCAAATCTAATAGAAACTATAATGGTTTGTGTATTTTTTTGATAAATATAGTTTGGTTTTGGTTTAGATATGTTTATTCAGTTTTTTCAATCACAGATTGTGTTTCTACTAAAAAAAATCATAGTTTATGGGTTGATACTGGTGATTTGGTCCGAAAGAGGGGTACAATGCTCTCGGAGAGCAAGAAAGTACAAATTTTCATCAAATAAAAGTAAGGTGGGGGCAATCGGGCCGGTTTGGGTTTTATATCGTGTCTTCCAGGTAGAAAACCTTTTAGAGACAAACGTGAACCTGATCTGTGAATGTATATCATGCAAATACAGTAGAACCTCTTTAAGTTAATACTCGATTCGTTAATATCTCTCTAAGTTAATGAAATTATTTGGTCCCGATGTACACTCGGTAAGTTAATAATCTCTCTAAGTTAATAAATTTTAATAAAATTGCATAGGTCCTGACACTATTAATTTAAAGAGGTTCTATTGTACTAATACTTGGACCTGATCTGTAATTAAACAGGTAGACCTGAACCTTGGTGATGTTAACAAGGGAAGCGTACATACATGATAACATAAGAGACCAAACCAACATAAATCCTAAACCTAATCATATAATTACTATAAGGCCTATATACTTAACATCCCCATGATAGTCTCACATCAAGAGTTTGCCAATTACAGAAACGACAATTTCAAATGTTAAATTCATATAAGGTTGAGGCATCCAACTGAACCAGACACCGAAAACTGATCAAATACATCATGTTAAGTCACACAGAGTCCACGTACTCAATTGACCCCTAACAAAGAAATTTTGAACAGAACCATCGAACAGCTAACCAGCAACAGAATCGATCGCTGAATTGATTCCAAGCAACACAAAATAAAGGAACCATTTTCCCTTTGCTACGTAGATTTAAAACAAAACAATTTGGATAATTCATCAAACACTTCAAATACCAAAAACACAACCACCAAAATTACACCAAGAACGCAACCATTAGATTATCACTTTTATTTCTTCCACTTATACCAAAACATCGAGCAAACAAATCAGAAGAACACAAAGAACTATCTTTCATGTAACATCTTCCCTAAGATATTCACTTCGACATGATACCATGATAATGTTAACAAGGAAGCATAGAGATATGATAACATAAGAGACTACATTGTATAATACCGAGTTCATTAATTCCATAAACCAAATTATATATATATACTATATGAACATGCAGGCACAGGGTCTGTATGTGAACCCATAATCCTTGCTTTTATAAAATTTATCAAGCCCAACCCATAATATCATATCTATATCCAGTTTGGTTTTTATATTTAATGCAGATTAAAGATAACATGTCAAAATTTGATTGGTTGTACCACAGTTGAACCAAACAATTTATTTTATTTTATTTTTTTAGCCAATCAGATACTGCCACATACTGTGTTTAGTATTCCTTAGCATACTCCCTTCTATAGAGATCAAATATATAAAGACCAAACCAACATAAACCCTAAACCTAATCATGTAATTACCATAAGGACCATATACTTAACAAACCTGACATGTCAAAACCTGCTTTCTAAACAGATCAGGTTCAGGTCAGATTACAACCTGTACCTGCAACTTATTAACCTGTTAAATACTTTTTTTTCAGTAAACTTAAACAAACATAATCTAATCAGGGAATTGGGCTCCAGGAAAAAATTCCAAAACAACTAAGTGATAAGGAAAAACCTGATTTTGCATTAGTTTGCAGGACATGGGTTGCCCAACTAATCTGCCCAAAATAATTTACCAAACTATCCATTGTTTTCGTCATATATGTTAACCACATGTTGCGATCAACTTAAAAATAAAATAAAAACCGTCTCTCTCTTCTTTTTTTTTTTTTCTATTCGTGCTTGATTTTCTTTAAACTATGAAACTCCACAAACACAGTACTACTACCACAATCACAAGTAGAACAATAACCAGAAAGTAGATGAACACGCGATGTTTTTAACATAGTAAAAACCAATATGGAAAACGTCCACGGTTGTCCTCACAACAACAAATAAATCCACTTGATGAAAAAAGATGTACAAACCTATCAGCTACCTGCAATCACTGTGAGTTAACACTACTGGTTATCTCTAATACCTTGACTTCAATAGAGTACTTTGATGTACGCACAAGACACTCGACTTCTTGATGAACATACAAGAAAACTCGAAGCCGATATCAATAATCAATAAGGAAGAAGATGATGAATGAGGAGAGAATGGGTTCAATCACCAAAACACAAGCCTAAACAAACTCAAGAAGAAAAAGGAATTGGACAGCCAAAGAACTCCTTAGTTCTTTTATTGAAAAACCATATACTTAGGGTTTTGGAAGAGAGAGAAAATAGGCCAAAAATAAGAAAACCATACGACGACGTATGTACGCCCTAACTAGGTATGTAGGTCCCTGAACCAAAAAGTGATCTGTTGAACTCAATGAACGTATGTCCTAACTAGGTACGTACGTCCTAACACAAAGGAAAACTTCTGCCCAACTCTACGTACGAACGTCCTAACTAGGTACGTACGTACTGTACCAAACATCATACCGATAGACTTGAGATGAAAGAAAGAATACACGGGACGACGTTCACACATCAAGATACTTCCTAATAATGAGATCAAGGCGAGATAACCTCGGACACACCTAATCACAAAATAATGTCAAATAACCGAATGCCGGTTTCAAACTACTCTCTCTCTCTCTCTCTCTCTCTCTCTCTCTCTCTCTCTCTCTCTCTCTCTCTCTCTCTCTCTCTCTCTCTCTACCATCGCAATAATCAAATTAACTTATTTTCTCATCACATGAACTTATGGGAAATGAAGAATTTATGGTAAATTATAAATTTGTGAACAAATCAATTCAATATTGTTCACACTCTTGAGATGAATTTTGTTGGTTATAAAAGCTTCTTTCTCCCTAATGATTTCTTTTGTTATTTTTCATCAAATCCCAAACTTGGATATCAAAGAGCATGAATATTGACTTACATTTGTACGTATTGTACTGTGATGTTGGAGAAAATTGATTAAATGTTTATTAGGATTTTCACATTCCATACGAGCCAATAGAAGTAAACAAAGGGTATGTTTGATTGGTCGTGGGAAAAATTTCCACATCAAACATTACCCCCAAAATTCCCAGATGCTTGTTTGATTGGTAAAGTTGGCTCGTGTAAAAATTCCATGATAAAAATATTTCTCACCAATCTTTGCTTGATCCACCCCTAAAAAAAATTTCCCTGAGTTGTTGGGGAATATTTTTTTGCCTAATCAAACAACCAAAATTTTTTCCACATAAAATTTTCCCCCATTTTTTATGTCCAATCAAACAACCTATTAGTGGGAATTATTTTATCTGGAAATATTTTTAACTATAAAAATTCCCACGAGTAATTATTCCCACCAATCAAACACACCCAAAGTTGGTGGCATGCGATGAAAAATTCAACCCATTGGTCTTTCAAGAGGATTCACATAGGACAAGTTGATCAAATAAAGATTACTGTACTGTGACTTTGGGCAGGTTAGTGAGTATAAATGAGAGTTGGAGGTTTTACTGGTCGATATCATGGTTTGGTGTATAAGTCTATAAACAGAACCTATACATTGTGCTTTCAGAACTAGTTTATCTGACATCAATACATCCCATTGCTTATGTTCTACTGGAGAATGGTACTCAACTGATCGTCAATTTTGAATGGGTTTTGGTGTAGTTACAAATCCGCCAATATAGATGGATGTCGATCATATTCATGGGGGTGTACTAGCTTGTTATCCATGGTAGTAAAACAGTTTTGGTGTGCATTTGTCCAATACCACCACTCTACAACTCCTGAGCATCTTGTAAACCTTTTGCTTTATCTGTAGACTGATATTGGTCACCCTCACAAATATTTACATCAGATGGGTATTTTTTTGACAGGAAAAAAAATGTAAACATGTTGTATGGCTTACGTACACCCCACGGCCTGTTGGACGAGGTTCTCCTCCAAATAATTAGATGATTTTTTCCTAGATCTTATTCTGTGACCAAAGTGTTGTGCGCAGCGGAAACTTATGCACCATTCCCCAAGATTGAAATAGTGTATGAATTAAACAAAACAAAATAGAGAAGATGAAACTCCTACTACTATCAAACAAACCCACACAAAACACAAGATTTACGTGGTTCGGCTAATATTGCCTACGTCCACGGACAAACAAATAATCTTTCTTATAGAGACGATTATACAAGCCCTCACGAAGAAACCAAAGTGTTCTTCCTCACAAAAGTTCTCTCAAACTCTCTAATGGCTTCTCACAATCTCTCTCTCATCAATATTAGGTTTTTTCTTCTTCTAATTAGCTTTATATCATAGCCTTACAATAGAAACAGAATTGGGCTTAAACAGGGCCCATATGCAGCAAACACAATGAGGACGTACGTACGCCCTAACTACGTACGTACGTTCTATCTCCTGAAAGTTATCTGTGATACGTACGTTCCTGAAAGAAAAACTTCCCTCTGTCCTCTTTTTCTACAAAAAAACCCAACACAAAAAAACCAACACAAAGCTTGATTGCAGACTTGCAGTGTACATGTTTTCATCAGTAACAACAGCTTATCTCACCTCAATTACTTCACACTGCTGGCTTAGGTGTTGAACTTCATGGTACTGGACTACTAGGGGCCATGTCATTGTTGTGAACAGGTACATGAAAACTACCTATGATCTATCACTCCTCAGCACCTATATCTAATCAAAATCAGTTATGCTCTTGTAAATTTCTGCATTATATCAAACACACAAGTCATACATGTGCATCAGACTGTACATACTATGTGCACAACTGCACATCATTAATGGTCGCCAAATAGCCGTTATTTCGTGCGAAATGGTTTGGTACATTACGGTGCAGACAAATATGGACCCAGCATTTTTTCACGTGTAGAAACTTAACAACCTGTTACCTGTATTATGTAATACAGTCAGCATTGACTAGAGAAGGAAAAGTTTATTACATAAACCTTTCTAACCGGTTACCAAGTAATGCATAAACAGGTGTGTGGCTGAGAATGGATTTCGCACCATAAGTACTAAGTTATTTCGCAATGAATAAAAAGTTAATCGCCAAAATTGATGTAAAGTGCACAAGGCGGTTGTGATAGGAATGAATAGAAACAGCAAATTAAGCTAATAAAGATACCAATCGTCGCCAAACATAACACACGATATGAAGGCGCATTGGTGCACGTGCTTGGGTAAGCCAACCTGTGAAGTGTGAATCCCTGGATTCCATGTGCTTATGTACCAAAACTAGTTTAGGTATATATAAGAGGATCAATTCCTCCACAACTTGGATATGAGGACATGAAATGGGACGTCTTGTTAAAGTTTTTTTTTCATGCGAAGTTTCAGAATGAGGAATGCATGAAATAAAGCTCATAATCTTGAAATGCATTCATAGTTATAATAGCTTATTAATTAATTAGATTTAGTCTAGTATTGATACCTTTCTTCATCTGTATTTTGGCTATGAGCAGTTTTTCAGAAATTTCGTTTAAGTAGGATGTGATTTGTGATATTGGAGAAAACTAATTCAACAAGATTTTATGTACTCTAATCTCAACTATTGTACCTTTCCCGCTTGCGTCCATATCAAATCAAAATGAGATAGCATTTGGATTGTGTAAACTTGTGCGTTATACCAAAGAAACAACTCAGCTATATAGAATTCTGTCAATCTTAACTCACTCTTACACTCAGCACCACAGTAGACATGTGTGATGTGTCACCATAGTTACTAAGATGTAAATGTAATATATGTGGTGGTCGTCGTAAGAATGAACAATAACATATAAGCTTACATTTGTATTACGTGCGATGAATTCTACACTGTATCTACACGCAAATGTATAAAAATTTCCAAAAAGTTTTTTTTTTTTTTTGGTGGGCAATTTCTAGAAAAAAATTGTTAACAAGCAAATGTCATAAGCGTAAACATCAACAAAATTGTCTCCTTAAATTTAGCAAAAAAATATATATTTGCTTAGCTTAGAAGAAAAATTTCTCTCAGCCCTCTATTTTGGTCATATATATCAAATGCAAGAAGGCCCAGAAATTAGGCCATAGTTTACAACTTTATGCACACTATTAATGTATTATCTCAGGGAATAAGGAATCTCATCAAGTTGGGGACTTGAATCACAAACAATGCTTTTGATCTTCTATAGCACAAATTTAATAGCTTTGCATGACATAGCTTTATGTCTTTAAAGTTGATAGCTATACAGCTTTTGCAAATACAACCAAGAAACATTCAACACAACTATATAGTTTAACACTTTGTTGCTTTTCCTTTTTAACATAAAGTTCTCGTCTTCTTGACACACATGCATCCCCTGACTCTCTCTAGTACCAAAGAGTAAAGAAATCCAGAACAACTTTGCAATAATTGTGGAGGTGAAGACTGACAGAAGACAACCTAATTTTTGAAGGTCATCCGTGATCAAGGTGAAGACTGACAGAAGACAGACAAACACTGTTTTCACTCCCGCCTGACACTGAAAAACCTACGGATTTTTAAAGGTCGTGTGTAGATGTTGTGCGCAGCGGAAGCTTATGCACCAATATCCAAGATTGAAATAGTGTATGAATCAAACAAAACAAAAACAAAACAAACACAAAACACAAGATTTACGTGGTTCGGCTAATAGTCTACGTCCACGACCAAAACAACAATCTTCCAAATAGAGACGATTATACAAGCCCTCTCGAAGAAACCAAAGTGTTCTTCCTCACAAGAGTTCTCTCAAACTCACCAATGGCTTCTCACAATCTCTCTCTCACATGAAGATTAGGTTTTCCAACCTTCTCAATTGGCTTTATAACATAGCCATACAAACACACACAAAATGGGCTTAAACAGGCCCATATACACAAAACCAAGATAGGACGTACGTACGTCGAATTGACGTACGTACGTTCAGCTTCAAAACCAACATCTGTGATACGGGACGTACGTACGTTCCCAGACAAAAAAAACTTCTCACCGTCTAAAAATCCAACAATTCTCCACCTCGGCGAAAATTCAATAAATCTAAGCCGATACCAAGTCCCAAACTCCCACACTTGTCCCGAAGGACCAAAACGGTTG
Organism: Aquilegia eximia; assembly: GCA_023053565.1. Lineage (NCBI taxonomy): Eukaryota > Viridiplantae > Streptophyta > Magnoliopsida > Ranunculales > Ranunculaceae > Aquilegia > Aquilegia eximia. Next base: position 22,209,047 of record JALIGU010000005.1, read on the forward strand.
CACCACCTCATGGTTGCCTACATACCCTTCTTCTAAGGGATCAAACCACCGTAATTCACTCCAATGACATCTATACGATGCCCACCATACCCCGAAGGGACAAATTCCCACAAGGGGCCAAATCAAAACCAAATGCCCACCAATACCGGGGCCAAATCAAAACCAAATGCCCACCAATGCCCGGGCCAAATCAAAACCAAATGCCCACCAATGCCGGGGCCAAATCAAAGACAAATGCCCACCAATGCCCGTAGAGGGCCAACAAACAACTTCAACACAATGGGGTCCAAGCTACCAAATACCATCTCCACCTCAACAAAGTTCTCCATCGAAGATCATCCAATGCCCCGAAAAACTAACCTCTCAAGAGTTTTTCCTATGAAGTTCAACCAAGTGGGGTACAAATTCAAATCACTATGCATAGATTTACCAAATACGTCTTCCTTACTAAGCGCCAAACAAACATCACATGAGAGATTACCAACAATAGGAAGTACGTACACAAAACCCCCAAACAAAAGTTTCACGGCTTCAATAAGGTTCTTGGGCGATAACCTTGCTACTAACAATGGTGGCTTCAACTTTCTTCTTTGCCGTGTCACCTAACAAACCAATCAAATGTGGAGCGACATCAATCTCCACCCGAACAAATGACGCTTCAACAAAATGCCTACCAACTATGCATGTCTTGCCACCCGCAAACAAATCTGTCTTCACTTGCATAGTACCATCAACGGCATGCCCCAAATTTCTATGCAATTCCTTGGTGGAATCGACAGACAAATCAACAACTGAACTATGCAAACCACATGTAATTGCACTTCCTTTCAAGTAGTACAACTTACCCTTTCTAATGCCTTTCATAACAACTCGTGCACCTACAACAACTTTTAGAGCTCCACCAATACATGTAATTTTCATACCATCGGACTCTAAAACACCCAATGAGATTTGATTCGTAGTCAACTCTGGTACATACCAAACATTTTCTAACTTTCGAGTGCATCCATCTTCCAACTTCAATCGAACTGTACCTATCCCAAAAGTTTTGCAAGTATGATCATTACCAAGCAAAACACAAGCATCTAGCTCCTGAAAGCTATCAAACAACTCCTTATTGGGACACATATGATAGGAACAACCCGAATCCAAAATCCACTCATTAGTAGAATGACTAACTGAAGATGAAGCCAACAACGAAACACCAACACATGAATCCTCATCTCTTCGATGTACACGAACAATTTTCTTCTGCAACTTTGGACAATTAATTTTCCAATGTCCCCAACAATGACAATAGGCACATTCATTCTTTGCAAGAGTTCTTCGACTTCTCAATTTACATTGAGAACCAACCAATCTACCAATACTATCATCAACCACATAGAGCCGGTCCTCTGTATTTTTCAAAGCGTACTTGTCTTCCAACTTGGACAACATAACCATTAAATTGGTTTCCAATTTGACAATGTACCACAAATCTTCTACCAAACAATACCGGACAAATTCACAAGCCTTTAAATTTAGAGTTAACCATTCATCATCATTCATAATTCTCGATGTATCATCAAGAACATCCACATAGCCATTAATGGCTAACCAATCTTGTACCTCCGTCTTCCACATAGCAAAGTCGAGGTTACCATCAAATTTATGAATGTCATCATCTAACAACAAGGTTTGATCAAACAAACTATCAACCTCCTTTCCAAATTCACTCGAATCCGAAATATGATCCGACATGATACCAATCAATTTCATACACCAAACAATCACCAATTGAAGGTAAACAAATATGAAATTCACACAGGAATTTCAACAAACACCTTCTTGACAACCTACGAATACAAGATAGAACTTTTGCCTTGACACACAAATAAGAAACTCACCTGCAGAAATTTCTTCAAACACCTTCAAGACGCTCAAGATCTAGCCTGCAGCTCTGATACCACTTCTTGTGCGCAGCGGAAGCTTATGCACCAATATCCAAGATTGAAATAGTGTATGAATCAAACAAAACAAAAACAAAACAAACACAAAACACAAGATTCACGTGGTTCGGCTAATATTGCCTACGTCCACGACCAAAGCAACAATCTTCCAAATAGAGACGATTATACAAGCCCTCTCGAAGAAACCAAAGTGTTCTTCCTCACAAGAGTTCTCTCAAACTCACCAATGGCTTCTCACAATCTCTCTCTCACATGAAGATTAGGTTTTCCAACCTTCTCAATTGGCTTTATAACATAGCCATACAAACACACACGAAATAGGCTTAAACAGGCCCATATACACAAAACCAAGATAGGACGTACGTACGTCGAATTGACGTACGTACGTTCAGCTTCAAAACCAACATCTGTGATACGGGACGTACGTATGCCCTAACTACGTACGTACGTTCCCAGACAAAAAAAACTTCTCACCGTCCAAAAATCCAACAGTAGATGCATTACCGTTGAGCCAAAGGCCCATATGCAACAATGAGCTATTGTGAAGTTTTGATTCCACAATCTCTCCTCAAAAATGCATAAGCAGGTGTTATTGTATCAATCTGTCCTGCACGTACATGGCCTTTTTTTATCTCTCATTCAAGTGTGTGCGCATAGCATGCCAGCATGGTGCATAGATAGTGATATATATATATCAGGGTAGCTGTTATTCGGTACATTTTTGGTATGGTGTATTACGGTACATTTGCTTGTACACCACACAATCTTCCACGTGGACTCAAGTGGAAACTTGCTACTGGTTAGTCTAAAGTCAACAAAAATTTGCTCTTATTGTTTCTTGAATTTTGTCATCCATATAGCAATTTTGTCATCCATACAGCTGCTTGTCATCCATATAGCAATTTTGTCATCCATACAACTGTCACCTGTATGTTTGACTGAAAAACTAAAAGAAACAATAAAAATTGCATAACCGGTTACCAAGTTGTCCTAGTCACATTGTGTGGACGAAAATGTTGCTCGCACCGTAATATACTGAGTTAAAATGTATTGAATAAATGGCTATTCTCAATGCTGAAATTTCCCCGCACAGTGCTAGGTCAGAGCTAGTTTTGATTAGTTGACGAATTTTTATTTGCCATATATATAGGTTCCATGTGGAGTCTACTGTGTTTGTGGTCTTGTTGCAGTTGCCAGCATGCCCATATTAGTCGACGAATTTTTATTTGCCATATGTAACCTCAGCACAAACATAACCTGTAAACTTCTTCTCTCTAGTAGTTACCGAAAATGCATTTGTTGTGCAGGTTGCTTTCATGCATTTGAGAGCGCATATGAACGGTCTGCCAATGGTTGGGATGGGAATGAATACAGAAACAAAAGCTTACTAAAACTTGGATACATGTCAGGAAATGGAAATGAAGATTTTCATGTTAAATCATTTTTTCATGTTAAGTTTCAGAATGAGGAATGCATGATAAAGCTTATGGCTAACCATGATCACAATCTTGAAATGAATTCCTAGCTAGTTATAAAAGCTTATTATAAATTAGATTTACGTTCTAGTAGTGATCAATATTTCCTCATCCGTATTTTAGCTTAACTGTAAAGATCAATCTATGAGCAGTTTTTCAGAAATTTTATAAGTAGTACGTGGTTTGGGATGTTGAAGAAACTGATTCAACAGGATTTGATGAACCCTAATCTTAACTTTTGTACCTCCTCAGTACTCATATCCAATCAGATTCAGCTATATATAATGTGTCACCGAATAGATCACTGAATAGTAGATGTAAATTATAAACTGGTCGGGCATGTCGTACGTGTGTGTCACGTGAGAATGATAAATAACTAATAAGCTTAGAGCATTCCCAATGGTAAAACACTTTTAGTGGTGCCACATAGGATAAGGAATTTTGGGGTTTTCAATGGTTTTAGCGAAAAAAGGGTTTTAGTGTTTCCAATGGTGGATTATTGAAACCGCAATCTATGTGGGGTATGGATCCATACCGCACTCATTGTGGCGAATGGATCTTCTTTTAGATGAGTCCATACCGCACTTATTGTGGGGTATGGATCCATACCGCACTAATTGTGGCGGATGGATTCCTACGTGGCACTTTTAACTCCTTGACAAATTTGCGAAGGAGTTAAAAGTGTTTTGCTTGAAAAGTGTGTTAAAAGCTACCATTGATAAGTGTTTTCACTAAAAGTTAACTAAAAATGTGCTTAAACCTACCATTGGGAATGCTCTTAGGGATTACAATTGTATAAAGCTTTTCTACAGAGTGTATGGTCCCAGAAGCTCTATATTAACTAGTTTAAAAGGTTTTTGAATAATTTCTAGGCTACTCAAGACACAAGTATTCTGAGCTCAAAGAATACCTAGAAAGAACTGACCACCCCTTAATAGGTTAGCAACTTCTAGCATTTTAATATTCTCACAAATGATTATCCATTGCCTGGGCTTTAACCAATCTTAAATGTAACTTGGGCAAATAGTGGACCAGCTAAAACATAGTTCAAAATGCCGAATTTGAGCGAAATTTCGAATTCTGGAAAAACGAATTTTGCCAAGATTTCGACAGTAAAAATAAATTTAGAAGCCGAGTTTTTATGGATATTCATAGATAAACGAAGTTTTCTATATCCGATTTCTCAAATATATCGGTATAATTTGTGGGATATCCACCGAAATTTTAAACTATGGACTAAAATACAATTTGCTAATTACGTCGGTGAATCTACTGTATTGTGAGAAATCCATATTTCTGTGAGATGAAAGAAATGGTAGTTGTTCAAGATGAATTGAAAATGAGGAACTCATGAGTCATCATGACAATATTATCAATCTTGAAGCTATATTTTTTTTATAAAACCTAATTAACCTTTAATATATTTTCAGATGGTAAAGGGCATTTTATTCATTTATATTATGCAGATTTGCTTAGATTATCCAAAAATTAATTGAGATGTAAACATATTGGAGAAAACTACTGATTCGACCTTTCATCTCTTACATGTTGTTGTTTTCAACCTCGTTCGTTCTCTTGACCTTGAACTTCTATGAGATATGACAGGATTTGGACATCAATCTGTTATGTAACAAAGTTATGGTTGAGTGGGTATAAAAAGTGGTTTAGTGTTTGTAGTTAGTGGGTAGTTTTATTTAACATTATGTAAGTTATATAAAGGCATTGTAATTAACATTTGAATTATGGAATGAAATTATTGTTTGAAGTTAGGCTTTCTAGTCTGATTTAGAGCTGATTCTCTCAGTAGAATCAAATTAGAGGTCACGGGTCCCTCAATAAACCCTTTTCTATTATACAATTTTATTTGATTGTAACAAGTGGTATCAGAGCGATTCAATTCTTGGATTGGGCAACACCATTTGTTCGAAGAAAATGATGAAGTTGAGTCAAGAGAATGTGGTGGAGATTCAAAATATGTTGGCAGATTTGAAGAAAATCGTCGAAAGTTATGGTGTGCAATTGAAGAAGACATTAAACGACTTTCGTGTTCAAAGATGTTGGTATTTAACCGACTTCTTTGATATTTTTGAAGAGAATCTAGATGTTGTGGAGTTGAATTTTGTTCGAATTCGAGTCACTATTTATTTCTATCACAATCTTATTTTGATTCAATTTGGGTCGACTTCATGGAAAGATATGACAAAATGTTGTTACTTGGTTTTTGTAATCTATAAAAGTTAATGTGCATGGGAAAAACTTGCAATGTGATACTCAGAAGACATTTAGCACTACCAAATGCGTTGATTATCAATTGTCATCATCCATGGGATCCAAGAAAAGAAAGCTAAAAACTGGTTTATGTCAAACCTTGTCCTCAAGGGGATGGAATGTTATGTAACAAAGTTATGGGTTAGTGGGTATAAAAAGTGGTCTAGTGTTTGTAGTTAGTGGGTGAGTTAGTGGGTAATTTTATTTAACATTATGTAAGCTATATAAAGGCATTGTATGTAATTAACATTTGGATTATGGAATGAAATTATTGTTTGAAGTTAGGCTTTCTAGTCTGATTTAGAGGTGATTCCCTAGTAGAATCAAATCAGAGGTCACGGGTTCCTCAATAAACCCTTTCTATATCATACAATCTTAGTTGATTGTAACACAATCTCTTCGAAAAAACTTGCTTTGTAACAAATTTTGAGGTTAAAATGAAGATTGTGCTTCTCGCTTCAAAATACATGTGATCAATATTTTCTATTTTTTGAGTTTAGGAGTTCAAATGTAATATATAATCTTTATGAAAAAAAAATGAAATATATATACTAATATATAACAATGTTCTAAAAATCGCTAGGCGGTGGGATAATGCCTAGCGACTAAGGTGTTTAGACGGAGATTAAGAGGCTAAACGTTAAGCGGTTTTATTTAATAAAATAATATTTTTGAATAAATATATAATAAAATTATTAATTACAAGTTAGTTATATTAATAAAGAATAATTAATAAAATAAAAACTAACACAAAAAGGAGGTATTTTCATCACCCAAAACCTAAAAATAAGTTTAATTTCTTAAAATAGGGCATTGGTCTTCTCTACTCATTTTAGATTTATTTTTTTGTCTTTCTAGCTACCTTATTAAAAAAATCCAAATTTTTATGCCTATGCAATTAGTCGGCACTTAGGCCAATTAATCACCGTCTAGCACGACTAATTTCCGCTTAGACGTCTAACACGATTAGTGTAATTAACTAGAGCTAGTCGAGTTGTCTATGCTCTTTATATTAATACTCAATTCGTTATGTATACATTATAACCTCTTTAAATTAATACTCGATTTGTTAATATCTCTCTAAGTTAATAGAATTCTTTGGTCTTGATGTACATTGTAAGTAGTTAAATCAACACTCGGTAAATTAATAATCTCTTTAAATTAATAAAATTCAATAAAATTATGTAGGTTCTGAAACTAATAATTTAAAGAGATTCTACTGTACATTGAATAGGTTGTCTGCCCTGCGCTCTACGGCCTCTCAGGTATGCTCCATCTGTACATCTACTGGAGGAGGATTTCCCAACCACTGTCAATATCAAATAAAAAGCTGACTTTACGAGGTCAGGCTTTGGTGTTGATAGAACTTCATGGTATTGGACTACTAGGGGCCATGTCTTTGTTGTGAATAGGTACAAGATCGAAAACTACCCCACTCTATCACTCACCTATATCTAATAAAAATCAGTTTCGATTTGCTCTAGTTAACTTCTGCATCATACCAAACAAACAAGTCATACATGTTGGCTCTTTCATTAACATAATCCAACACCCAGCATCACACACTGCATACTCTCATGAATGGTCTCCGAAGTTAATGTAAGCTCAGAGATACCAATCCTCACCAAATAAATATGACAAACGATGAAGGCGCATTGCATTCGTGCACGTGTAAGGCTCATATTTGATGTACTTAATTATGTACCAAAATTTGTTTAGGTATGCTAGTGAGTCATTTCCTTCACAACTTGGATATGAAGTTTCAAAATGGCCATAGTTTTACAACTTTAAGTACACTAATGTAATATCTTAAGGAAGAAGGAATCTCATCAAGTTGATGGACTTGAATCACACAAACAATGCTTAATGCTTTTGATTTTCATGCTAGCTTTGCATGACATAGCTTTATGTCTTTAAAGTTGATGGCTATACACAGCTTTTGCAAATACAAACAAGAAACATTCAACACAACTATATAGTTTAACACTTTGTTGCTTTTCCTTTTTAACCTAAAGTTCTTGACACAACACATGCATATGATATAGTATATCACTATCCATGCACCATGCTATGCGCACTTGAATGAAGGAGCTTAAAAAGGCAATGTACGTGCAGGACAGATTGATCACCAACTCTAGAATTTTCCAGAAATATTGAAAAAGAAACTTAAAGAAAGTAAAAGGGTTTAAGATGGTAAAGATGCATGGTTTCATTTCATTATTCTTAAAGAACTGTGGAGTTGGTCTCAAGAAAAGAACAATCAGTTCAACAGATCCCAAATCATCTAAAATCATTTTTTTATTGTTATGGAATTTTGTTAAGATCAACATGAAGGTAGAATAAGATACAATAACACCTAATTATGTATGCGACAAATTGTGTTCTGGTGTAAAATATTACGGCCTCATTTGTGTTGAAAATCTGCCTGTTATATTGAATTTTTACTTAAATTTAGATCGCTAAATAGGTTGTTCAATCATTTTTTTGTTAACAAAATTGAAGACCCTTATCAACCGATTTTGAGAGGTCTAGCGTACAGTGAAACTTGTCTAAATGCACACCTTATAAACACACACAAATTATTAGTCGAATATATAATAGGAATATGTTTATTTTTACTTTGTAAACGCACACCCTCTGAAAATGCACATTATTTCTTAATCCCAAAGTTGTTCATTTAAACAGATTTCATTGCATATGTCTTTGGCTCAACAATAATGCATCCCTCTCACTTTGAGGAGAAGTTGTGGGATCTTCTTCGTGTACATAAAAAGGGTAGGGGTCACTTCAACCTCCTTTTCCAAAAAAAAAAAAAAAAGACACACATCTACAAACGACCTTAAAAAATCCGTAGGTTTTTCAGAGTCGGCGGGAGTGAAAACAATGTTTGTTCTGTTTTTTGTCAGTCTTCACCTTGATCACGGATATCCATAGGTAGTCTATGTGGCATCTACGTGGAGGTGGATTTGTGTTGACATGGAAATGGATTTAACATGATTTTAATTTAATATTGGTTTTAGTAGGTTTGAAAATGTGATACTAGCACCATATGATCATGGTCATCATAAAATAATTATAGTTAACTTTCCCTCTTAAATAACCTTTTTAGATTTTTTTTTTTTTTTTTTTTTTCTCTTCAGCTTTGCATTCTGTTTCAAAGTACTCTCCACCACCCTACTCATCTCCTTCATCATTCCAACATCAGAAGCTAAAAAAGCATAAAAGCAAAAGCAAAAGCTCTTCCCCACTCTTCTTTCCACTTGGAGAAAACCCAAAAAGTTTCAAAAATGAACTCTACTTATACTTCTAACTCTCTTTCATTCTCCTTCTTCTTCTTCTTCCCATTACTCTGTTTTTCTTCATTTATAGTTAACCATGCAAGAAATAGTAGTTGTTTCAGATATTCATGCAAAAACCCAAGCAAGTTCAAGTTCAAAATCATTAAAGAAATCAATTATAAGGTCTAGAACTGTTGGATATGTTCCAGAACCTTTTGATAGTGAGAAATTGCCTCCTACTTTGATTTCAGATATTCGACCTTTTCTTCGTGTCGCAAATCAGATTGAACTTGAATGGCCTCGTGTTGCTTATCTTTGTAAGAAGTTTTTTACTTGTTTTATTTGTTTGTTATGTTGAATTTTTATTGCATATTACATGTATGATGAAATTTGTCTATGAAATTGCTGCGAGGGGAGTGGGATATGTCGATGTCAAGGGGATTAACCTTTAGGGTCATTAGTTCTTCTACATGTCTTGTCTCAGGTGTCATAGGAGGTATTTGAAGTTCATACAAGAGATGTTAATTGTGCTATCCTCAAACTGCATGACAATGGGCTGATCATCATTTGGTCTTACTAATCAATTCTCTCCTTTCTACATTACCACTTTGTGTTCTGCCTATTGGAAATAAGTCAAATAACTTTGGAAGATCTAGTCTGAATCTTAACGTTTTATTAGTTTGCACTACTTGACAACCTCCAGAATTATTGTGAAGTTGTTATGGATTTCTCTAATCTTTGGTACTCGTCTACTTGAGAGAGTCAGGTGACTATGTTGTCAATGCTGAAATTTTCCTGCACAGTTCAGAGCTAGTTTTGATAAGTCGACGAACTTTTCTTAGCCATACATAGGTTCCATGTGGAGTCTACTGTGTTCCTGGTCTTGTTATGCAACAGAGTTTCTGATTGGCCATTGTGCATATATGCGAGCGTGCGGTTTCTTTTTCCTTTTCATAATAGCTTAACCTGTGAACTTCTCTCTAGTTGTTAACTAAAATGCATTTGTTGGGCAGGTCGCTTTCATGCATTTGAAAGAGCGCATATGATGGACCCTAGTTCAAGTGGACGTGGTGTTCGACAATTCAAAACCTCTCTTCTTCAAAGGCTTGAACAGGTTTCCTTTTTCTCAAACAAACAAAATTAGGAGATACTTCTATAACATATATATATATATATAGAACACAGATACACACCTGTTATATAAGTCTCTGAGTTTTAACAGGGAATGACTGGTTATCCCCAATTGCACACAAATCGTTTTAATCAATAGTTTATAACTGGTAAACAAAATATATACAGGTTTGTTATAGGTGTATCTACTTCAATAGGACAATGGCTTTACAATGTGAACCCAACTGAATAGACTGTTCTCCAAGTGCAGTCTATTCAAGAAAGGATCTCTGGAATCCCAGTACAAGTTCAAAACTTTGATTGTAGAATCTAACATTGAATGTCCTCCTCTTCGGTTCCTGTCAAATATTCTTATAGGGATAAGCAACAAGACCTTTCAGATTTCATTCGATGTGGAATCTTAGAATTCTTTCTTCTATCACATTTTTAATGCCTTCCATCTCTTACAGGATGAAGAAGACACCATTTTGAAGCGGAAGGAAAAGAGTGATTTACGTGAACTTAAAAGGACATACTTAAAGTATGAAGAATACATTCGTAAACACAGTGGAGACTCAGACAAAGGGTATTACTTGGTTATTCATTAGTAGTTTGAAGTGTGAACAATACCAATAGCTTACTACACTTTTGCAATATTCGAAATGTATATATGCTGGTTTTAATATTTATTCTCTTCAGTACACAGATGATGAGTGCACGAGGAATCGCTTCTGTCCTCTATGAGGTTTTAAAAACAGTTACATCAGGAACTGGACTTGAGGTTACCCTTCTCACTCTCAATCTTCCTCCCCATTTATACAGATTATTAGTGTCTTCTTTTGTTTTTTGTTTTGTCAGTGTTTTTAATCTTTCCCGTTTTTCATCTTCATAGACCATTGCTGAAGCTGAAGAAGATGATGCAAAATCTGAGTTCTATCGACCTTACAACATTCTTCCACTGGATCCTGGAGGTGAACACCAAGCTATTATGCAACTCCCTGAGGTGTGATGCTTTAGAAATATATTATAATAGATTTTGTTTTAGGATTCCCATTGAAATAAAATATAATGAAAAGCAAACAGGAAAAACTTCACCAATGTAGATGAACACCCACAGAAAAGATACTCCCAAAAATGGTAAATTTCCACTTTTCATTCATGAAATGATCAGTGATTTCCATAAAGTAGCTTTTTTGCTGTAGTTGAAAGACTTGTCTCTTCTGTCAGGTGACAATCTTGAATTAGTTTAGTTCACTATATAGCATCAAGAATATCATCTGTAAGACTGTAACTGCTGATATGTTGCATTGATGGAATTATTTTTTTCGACATTTCAAAACTACAGATCAATGCTGCAGTTATGGCTGTCAGAAATATTCGTGGTTTACCTTTAGTAGAGAATTTTCAGAAACCTGGGCCTTTTTCTGATATACTTGATTGGCTGCAGTGTTGTTTTGGATTTCAGGTAATTATTATTGGAAAAAATTTATTTTCCATTTCAACTGTGTACCTAGCAGTTCGACCTGCATATCTGTTCAAATTGAAGTATTGAATGTTGACTTTGTCCATATGTGGTTCTTCAGAAAGGAAATGCTTCCAACCAGCGTGAGCATCTGATTTTACTGCTTGCTAACATCCATATTCGCCAGGATCATGAGACACAATCCATGTCAAAGGTGTCTTTCTTTGACCATTTTATTTTTCGTTATAGATACAATTTCTGTACATATACCAACTTTTGATTTAAGAAATATATTATCAGCTAGGGGAAAGAACTGTGAATTATCTGATGAAAAACTTGTTTCGAAACTACAAACGCTGGTGCAATTTTTTGGGAAGAAAAAGCAACATCTGGTACGTTCTCACTCAGTATATTTCTTCCTTCCACACTAAAATTTGATCATTCTTAAAGAAAGAATTTTTATATGTTAATTGAAATATATTTTTTAATTTGAAACTTTCTCTGCCTTCTACCCAAAATGTTGTTGATGCAAACTCCGAGTTCTACAAACCCCCTTCCCATAAATCATTTTCCCAAGATCATGGAGATACTCCCATCAAAAGCCCAACTCATTCAATATCTACCCTTATCAATAATATTATAGAATTTAAAGATTGCATCCTGTCCTAAATGAAACATAACCCTTGAGCAATTTGTCTATAAGCCACACTGCTTGCGAATAGGGATGTAACAACAAGCAAATAATACACTGCCTCCTTTTCCTTATATATTCCTTTGTGCTTAATTTTTATTACCATATTAACAGGTTACCATCTGTGAAACTGGAAGAACAACAGTACAAAATTTTGTATATAGGTCTGTATCTTCTTATATGGGGTGAGGCTTCAAATTTGCGGTTCATGCCAGAGTGTCTTTGTTATCTGTTTCACCATGTAAGTTGAAATCCAGTTCATTTGTCATCTGATTCATGCTTAAGGTCTCTTGCTCTTAGAAAGCTTATATTGGGAGCACGGTACACATGAAAGGGTTTTTGGCATCAGTTTGCACAGAAGCCTACTAAATAATACAATCAGGACTAAATAGAAGACTGTAGTATCTATTGGACTTGATACTTTTGTGATGAAGACATGCACGTGTTGCGTCCAACACGGATACTAGTGGAAGACACATTGACCCTGAAACACCTAATACTAATACCCAAGTACTCTCAACTTTCTTACAGAAGTTATATATGAGGGCTACAGACTTATATGACTGTTATTAAAGTGGAATGTCACTGACATCTCACCCTTTTGGACCAATATTTAATGTCTGAGCACTGTTCAGTATCTATTGTCTTCTTCTTGCATGCTATGGCATAAAGCTTAGTGTTTGTTTTTGGTTGCAACTCCATGGAATCTATCATGTCTTTCATTGATACCAGATAGTAGTAGTGTATTAATATGAAATTTATTCTGATCATCATATCCATGAACATATCAATCACTATTGTTCGTACAGTGCTCTTGTGGGATCCTCTGATGTTCAGTAACCTTGATCACATGGTTCTATTCACCAACTCATATCTAGTTTAAACATAATAGTGTCATAGCTGCTTTAAAAATTTTGTAGATAGATTGTGCTTTCAGGTAGTTAATGACTCAGATGAATGGCAATATTTTTCTAAGGCAATGTGCTTGAGGTCTATGGTTTTTTTTTTTTTACAGTACAAAGACAAAAATGTAAAGTAATCATTGAACAATTTCCTCATCCTTGTTTTGGGCATACAAGGGATTTTTCTGTCCTTTCCTATGTATAATGTATGAGTAATTATATATTTTTTTACTAGTTTAATCCATCTTTCAGATGGCATATGAATTGCATGGTGTGTTGTCGGGTGCTGTCAGCCAAGCTACAGGGGATCTAGTCAGACCAGCATATGGAGGGGAACCTGAGTCTTTTCTGAACAAAGTAGTGACCCCGATATACAAGGTTATATATAAGGTAACTTTTTGCAATTTATGTTGCATGCTTACACTTATTCTTTACATAGCTCTCTAAGCTTCTCGTTGATCTTTAAAGGAAGCCGAGAAAAACAAAAGTGGGACTGCTGACCATTCAGAATGGAGAAACTATGATGATTTAAATGAATATTTCTGGTAATTGTTTTCTTTTTGACAGTGTTCCTTCTCATTATTCTAGTACTCATTGTATTGTTGTTGTTGATCCTACCTTCAGTTTCTATCAGAAGTATGGAGATAATGATTGCTGGTTTGTATTCTTAGGTCTCCTGAATGTTTCCAACTAGGTTGGCCTCTTCGTCTTGACCATGACTTCTTCTTTGTACAGTCAGATGATTGCCATTCATCTGAGTCATTAAATGCTAAGGTTTCATTTACAAATCTTAAAACTATCTGCCATTTTTAGACTCCTGATAACTAAGCACATTATCTCTGTCTGTAATAGGGGTCCAAGAAGAAGAAATTGCCAATAGTTGAACCCCAGCCAACAATGGAACAGTCTGAAATCGCAACTACGCCTCCACTAAAGGAAAGTTCTCCTCTGATATGGAAAGATAAAGTTGAAGATAATGTAAGTACTACAAGACTGTATCAAGTGAGATAGTGCATCATACTACATCGCAATCATGAAATATGAAGTTGACGACTTTCTCGAATGATTTAAATGGAAGTATGATACCCAATATCACAACTTAATATTTTTTCTTTTTTCTTTTAAACTTTTTTGTTGCTTTTTTATTTCTGTTTCTGGTTTATATGTAGGGCATGGAATAATGATGTGCATAATATGGCTTTTGTTTCACAAATTGTCTCATGTTCCTTTTTATTTTAGTCTCAGGTTATTGATGATAAAGATTGTGAACAAAAATGGTTGGGGAAGAAAAATTTTGTGGAAATTCGTTCATTTTGGCAACTTTTTAGAAGCTTTGATAGGATGTGGATATTTTTCATACTTGCTCTTCAGGTATAGCTAAAGCTGCATGACCAACAGGAGTAATTACCATTCTAATAGCTCTCTTGGATTTCTCACATTAACTTGTTGTTGTCAGGCAATGATTATTATGGCATGGCATGATCTTGAATCTCCATTTCACATATTTGAGAAAGCAGTCTTTGAGGATGTTATGAGTATTTTTATAACGTCTGCTGTGCTCAAACTCATACAAGGTTTGTTGCTATCACTTTAATTAATAGTAGCAGTCTTCTTTTGGCAAGCATTTTTGTTCGAGTCATTTGATATTTTAGAAAAAGAATAATGCTTGGTTTTGTTTGATCACTAAGACCAATTTTAGTAGAAGTAGAGAAAGAGTACATAACACTGAACATTTCATATTCACTGTCTTTTAACATCTACGGTAAGTAAGATGTTCCGTCCACCCACCATTATTACTCCATTTTTCCCCATCCATTGTAACTTACTTGATGTAGATAGTACGACCCAGGATCAGGTTCTTAACAATGAAATTCAAGAATATGATCTTCAGAGGACAAATTTGTAGGTTGCAATTAGTTCCTCTTCCAAATTATTTTGTTTTTGCTTTATGAAAACTTTCCAATACGTTGTACGCCTAAAATGGCCTACACTGTTGCAGCATTGCTCGACCTTGCCTTTATATGGAAAGTTAGGGACACTATGGACTCCTCTCAAAGTGTAAGATACATGCTGAAGCCTGTAGCTGCAGCAATATGGACTATTATTCTTCCAGTTTTTTATGCAGACTCCAGAAGAAATTCTAGGTGTTCTCTTAAACAATATCAGAGCTGGTGTATGTCATCTTATATGGTTACAGTCGCATTTTACTTGGGTTCCAATGCCATTGGGATGGTGTTATTTCTCGTTCCTGCCATTAACAAATACATTGAAACCTCAAATTGGAGGGTTTGCACTGCATTTTCCTGGTGGGCACAGGTAAGAATAGCAGTTGGTTCTTATCGGAGATGTATATTATACAGTTTAAATTGGTAAATTATAGTTCTTGAGTATCTTAAATTTTGGCGAAAAATATGTATGAATTGTAGTTGGGAAAATTAGGTTTGATACTTGTTTCAATTTATCATCTTGGCTACAAGTTACCCACTGATAATATAAGATTAATTTAGTTCACGCTATGTTCATTCCCTTATATGAGGAAGGGGCCAGATAACAGTGTATTACTTCTTCAGTAGTCAAATAACTATAAGACAAAAGTAGATAATCAGACAGCTATAACTCACACGTAAGCATTAAACATATGAAAGAAGCCAACTTGGTTCCTTATTCCAGCATGTTAAGAATGGATTCCTTTTTTTTTGCTAACGTTCATATGGATTTTATCTGAGAAAACAACGAAGACTATGCAGTAATAGGTGTGACATAGGTGTTTATTTTTCTATTTTTTTTTTTTTTTTTTTTGGCATAAATTATATCCTCCCAAATGAGTTATAATATGAGTTTCTGCCCCTTTCTGTCGTTTCAGTTACTTAAGATTTCTTTCATGATCAGTCTATAAGTTTTCACTATGTGCTGAAAGTTCATGCCCCCAAGCATCCACATACCTTGACAATGTTCATTTTTATGCAGCCACGGTTATATGTTGGACGAGGAATGCAAGAAAATCTTCTTTCCCTTTTGAAGTATCTTCCTCACTTTTTCTTCTATTTCTATTTTTATTGTTTTACTTTTTAGCCTCTCATTATGTCTCACTGTCTTGCTCTCCAGATATACTCTTTTCTGGGTGGCACTACTGTTCTGCAAACTCTATTTTAGCTACCAATTTGAGGTGAGTAGATCTATGTCCAAAAAATAGTCAATTCTATTAATTGAAAATATTATATAATCAAACTAGATCAATTATAACCCATAACTCTTATAATGGAGAGAATTGAGAGTACAGTGTTAGCAATAGCTTCTTTCTTTTCTTGTTTGTTGCCCGCTATTCAGATTATAATCCATTGTGTTATGTAATTCCCAAAGTACATATATGTTTTTAAATATGAATAATATATTCCATCAACCATGAAGTCCCCATTCATTTTCCTCATGCGGCCCTACTACCTCTATCTGTCACAGCGATCAATGCCTTATGCAATCTTTGTAATTGTCAATCTAAATTGCAGATAAAACTACTTGTAAAACCAACAAAAAGAATAATGAAAATCGGTCTGAGTGCATACGACTGGCATGAGCTTTTTCCCAAAGGTAAACGTCAGTTCCGCAGAGAACGGATCTAAACTTTTGAATACTTTGTTTTATGGCAATTCTTTTAATAAATTCAACAATTTTATTCTTCAGTCAAAAGCAATGCTGGTGCCATTGTGGCTGTTTGGTCGCCGATTATACTTGTAAGTACTCTTGGATTTAAGGGCTCAGTAAAGCTCAGACAAGCTTCTTATTTCTTGTTTTGTGACTGGTGCTGCAAGCCTAATGCTCAGACTAGAGAATTCATTAGTTCTTTCGAAATTAATTAATTGTATATTTTTTACATGCTCAACATAAATATAAACAATAATTGTTACATTGTCATGGTATGGTTGTGCAGATATATTTCATGGACACTCAGATTTGGTATTCTATATTTTGTGCTGTCTTTGGTGGAATTTATGGAATTTTTCGGCATCTTGGTGAGGTATGAGGGCACTTGCTAGTTTGTCATTATGGACATCTAGACATGAACATTTGTAACAGTCTTAGACTCTTATTCCCTCAATTTAGATACGTACAATGGGGATGCTGAGAAGTAAGTTCCAGTCCTTGGCTTTCGCTTTCAATGCTTCCCTTGTTCCACCTTCAGCCAAATACAACCACAGTAAAAAACGGGGGTTCTTCGAACAAAAACATCACAAGGTACTGAAGTCTTTCTCTTTACAAGTTTATGATAAAAGTGTGTCTTTTACGATTTTAAATGCTAAGAGTTCTCTTGATTTCACAATTATCAAGATTTATCTGTTTCAGGTGCTAGAAACTGAGAAAAATATAGTCGCTAAGTTTGCTCAAGTCTGGAACCAAATTATTACTAGTTTTCGATCTGAGGATTTGATAAGCAACAGGTAAACTTTTATTTTTTGCTGATATATTTTCCACGGCAATACATTTTCTATTAGTAAAACTCTCAGTAGAAGTATGTTTCCTTGCCAACAGAGAGGTGGCTTTGATGACTATACCTATGTCATTGGAATTGGGTTCTGGTCTGGTTCGGTGGCCTGTTTTCCTCTTAGCAACTAAGGTATGATCTTACTTCTTGTCCAGTATTGAACTTATAACTCGTTATTCGACTTTATCTACATAGTCCTTCTTTACTTTCAGTTCTCAACAGCATTGAGCACGGCTAAACATTTTGTTGGTAAGGATGAGAAACTGTTGAAAAAGATAAAAAAGGATAACTTTACGTACTTGGCTGTTAAGGAGTGCTATGAATCACTGAAGTATATACTTGAAGTTCTAGTTGTGGGGGAT
The DNA here is from genome assembly GCA_023053565.1 of Aquilegia eximia. Classification (NCBI taxonomy): domain Eukaryota; kingdom Viridiplantae; phylum Streptophyta; class Magnoliopsida; order Ranunculales; family Ranunculaceae; genus Aquilegia; species Aquilegia eximia. Next base: position 22,227,024 of record JALIGU010000005.1, read on the forward strand.
TTAGAAAAAAGGTACAGAAGCCATGAATTAATCAAACTTTTGTTGTTTACTCAATTAATACTCTACTGTTTTGATTTTTTTTTCTATGGCATAAAAGTTCTTTTGAAATCATAGAACTAGTCCTCTTTGTTTTTACTTATTCCTTTTATATTTTGCATGCTGCTTCCACAGGATAGTTTCTGCAATATTTAATGAAGTTGAAGCAAGCATAAGCAAATCCAGTCTTCTTATGGATTTCAGGATGAGTCAGCTTCCAGATTTACTGACTAAATGTATTCATCTAGTTGAGCTTTTGGTAATATCCTATTATATTTTAGATTGCAGCTTCTGTATAGCTCTCTTTTTGCATAATTTCTTTTCAAGGATATTCTCTTTGAAGGAGCAACAAATTTTTTTCTCTGTAAATGGGAATGTTCTTATAGGTGGAGAACAAGGAATCAGACCAAGAGAAGGTGGTGATAATATTACAAGATATGTTTGAGGTTGTAATGCAAGATATTATGGCCGACGGATCCAGGTCTGTTCTGTCAATACTCTGTGATTTAGTTGTAATATTGATTCTGCAGCAGTGCAGCTTATAATTTTTTGGGGGGGATACAGACTCTTTGATTTGCTCTACTGTCCCCAACCATTGGAAGAGGCTACTGGTTTCTTTAAAGAGGTTGAACCACAGTTATTTTCACCATTCAATGGAAATACTACAATTCTTTTCCCATTGCCAGATAGTGAGCCTTTACAGGAACAGGTGGCTATTACTCTTCCGTATTGCATTTTAATTATAATATATAGAACTCAGTGATCCTAATTGTTTATGCAGATCAAACGTTTTCTTTTGTTACTTACTGTTAAAGAAACAGCTATGGAGATACCTGTGAACTTGGATGCTAGGAGGCGCCTTTCATTTTTCGCGACATCCCTTTTTATGGATATGCCATGTGCTCCAAAAGTTAGAAATATGCTTTCATTCAGGTTAAAGTTTAGATAAACCAATACATTCCTTCTTCCTGCGTATAATTTAATGATCACTAGTCCCGTCGTATACTCTACTCTATTTCTTTTTCCCTTGTCATGCATGTGTGTAGATCATAACCATTAACCCCATGGTTGAATGCTTTATCTATGTATTTGTTGATTTTCTACCCAACTCAACAGTAAAAACATCAGGGTCACATTAATGATGATACACTAGACTATCATCTTCCTGCAGTTTAATTAATCTTCAGCACACTTGTCTATATTTTGAATTTGATATTTTTCATAGAATGTCCTTGGAATTTTTTTTTGTTGATTTGTTGGAAAGATACTTGATGTTGAGTGCTTATGGAGTCTTTCCTGATCTTAACTATTCTCTGCTTATACAGTGTTATGACTCCACATTACAAGGAAGAAGTTAACTTTTCAATGAACGAGCTTCACTGGAGCCAAGAAGGAGTCTCCATTATTTTTTATATGCAAAAGATGTATCCAGGTCACTTTGGTTATCTTGTTTCATAGAGTTAGAGAAATGGAACCATTTTAGATATCCATTTCGTTGAATTATGACCAAATCTGAACCTATTATTTTATTTAGATGAGTGGAAAAACTTTTTGGAGCGGATGGAATGTGAAAATTTGGAAGACATAAACCTTAAGGGAAAGGATGAAGAATTGAGAAAGTGGGCTTCATTCCGCGGACAGACACTAAGCAGGACAGGTAATATTGTACCAGGTTTTATTCTATCTAAAACTATGAATTATTTTTATTTAAGTTTGATTGAACCTTGAGGATCATGTTACAGTTAGAGGAATGATGTACTATCGGAAGGCAATAAAGTTGCAAGCTTTTCTTGATATGGCCGAAGATGAAGGTGAGTTTGCTGATTCTACGTGAATAAATGGATTAGATGTAGCATGTGACTAAATATTCCTCATATATGGTCTCACAATGTTTCATTCTGGGGTGTGACTCATTTTGGTGAAATAGATATCTTTGAAGATTATAAGTTCAGCGAGAAAAGACATGATAGAAAAAATGGTCCCCACTCTTTATCTGCACAACTTGATGCACTGGCAGACATGAAATTCACATATGTACTTGCCTGTCAAATGTTTGGTGTGCAAAAATCTTCAGGAGATTCTCAGGCACAAGATATAATTGACTTGATGATGAGGTAATCCTTTTACGAATTATGCTAGATACATTGTCAGTACAAGCTCATTAGATAGCTTGATTCAGAGTTGCAATTGTTGCTTTGAAGGTATCCATCCTTGCGTGTTTCTTACGTAGAAGAGAAAGAAGTGATTGGAACAAAAAAGGCTCCAAAAGTTTATTCTTCTATATTGGTTAAGGCGGTCAACAATTTAGACCAGGTAATGTATCCATACAAACTTAATTTCCTTCAATTTCGAAGAGGCTTTGTGAACTTTCGATTTTCAGTCAAAAACTAAAAGATAATTTTCTTGTATAACTTTTGTAGGAGATATATCGCATAAAGCTTCCTGGTGTACCCTTTATTGGAGAAGGAAAAGCTGAGAATCAAAATCATGCCATAATTTTCACACGTGGTGATGCGTTACAAACAATTGATATGAACCAAGTATATATTTTATTCTTTTTCTTTCCTTCGTTCCTTTTTGTCGTATATCAACTCTCTGGAAATTTTCTTACCCGCTCTGTGACTTTACAGGACAATTATATTGAAGAAGCATACAAGATGAGAAATGTTCTGGAAGAATTTCTGCGACACAAAGAGCGACAACCTCCAACAATAATTGGTTTACGGGAACACATATTTACTGGAAGGCGAGATTCCTTTAACTGATGGCTACCTTGTTGTCAATCCATCATTCACATTTTGGTTCACAATTTTCAGTTTGGCAACAAAAGAACATTACTTATCATGCAAGAAACAGAGACATGTCAAGCACAGAATTTAATAATAATATCCCAAAAAGTTGCATATTCTCACCCCTACCTCAAGATTTTCGAATCTATGCCTCTTAATAATGATATTAAAGTATTGATTATGTAAGATACGACACAGATACAGAAAGGAAGTAAATAAAAATATTTGAGTCAATGAGAATGTCTCTTGGTATTCATACCTGTGTAAGACAGTCATTCTCAAGCACTATAATCCTGTTCTTAATCTTTTTTGTGCCAATGAGTTAAGCTTATAACATTGTAGGTTCTTGAAATGAGTAACAATGAAACAGTTTTCAGATTTGGTTGTCAAACATGATTAAGAATTTAAGATCCATATATGCAAAATTTGATGTCTTGAAGTCTGTTAGTTAACTCGTTAATGATAAGAGAGTACATATGCATCTATTAGAAACTTGAGTTCAGGGTTTTTACTTAGATGTCTTCCTGATTGCAGTGTTTCTTCTTTGGCTTGGTTTATGTCTTACCAAGAGACCAGCCTTGTCACCATCGGCCAGAGGCTTCTTGCAAATCCGCTTAGGTATGTTACGTAGTGCATTCCAAGTTCAAGAAATTGTCATGATATGAAGTGTCATATTACGTGCTTCTAATATGTATATTGTATACCCTTACTTGAAATTACAACATTGTAACCAGTGCTGCTCTTCTGCCATGTTCATTCTGATGATTTTCAGAGGTAAATTATTATGAGAATTAGTTTAACTGTTATATTGTTATGCAGGGTGCGTTTCCACTATGGCCACCCCGATCTATTTGATAGAGTATTTCACTTGACGAGAGGGGGAATAAGCAAAGCATCAAAAACCATCAACTTAAGCGAAGATGTTTTTGCTGGTACAGTGTTTTCACATTCTCCCAAATAACTATAAAGTGATTGTATATACTGACATGCTTTTTATTGTATGTAGGGTTCAATTCAATATTGCGACAGGGGTGTGTTAGGTACCATGAGTACATACAAGTCGGAAAAGGTCGTGATGTAGGTCTGAATCAGATCTCACAATTTGAAGCCAAAGTAGCCAATGGAAACAGTGAACAAACACTAAGTCGTGACATATACCGCCTTGGACGTCAGTTTGACTTTTTCCGGATGTTATCCTGTTACTTCACTACTGTTGGATTTTACTTCAGCAGTCTGGTATCTCTTTGACCCGTGCTAACCTCTTTTTCACATAATGGAGACAGTTTAAGAGATTGCGTTCTTTGTTTTATAAGTCTAGAATTTCTCTACAAATGTGTAATTGCATTTTCTTGTATAAGTAATAATAATTTCCTTTCATCTGAAAATTCGCAGTTATCGGTACTTGGAATTTATGTGTTTCTCTACGGACAGCTATACTTGGTTCTTAGTGGATTGGAAAAGGCAATTCTTCTTGAGTCTAAAATGCAGAAAATTGAATCATTGGAAACAGCTCTTGCATCCCAGTCATATATACAGTTTGGGCTCTTAACAGGCTTACCAATGGTGATGGAAATTGGATTAGAGAAAGGGTTCCTTACAGCTCTAAAAGACTTTGTCCTCATGCAGTTGCAGCTGGCTGCTGTGTTCTTCACTTTCTCTCTAGGAACAAAATCCCACTATTATGGTCGAACAATACTTTATGGAGGTGCTAAGTACAGACCAACGGGTCGTAAAGTTGTGGTTTTCCATGCCAACTTCACTGAGAACTACAGATTATATTCACGCAGCCACTTTGTAAAAGGTTTTGAGCTGATCCTCTTGTTGATTGTTTATGATCTGTTTAGACGATCTTACCAGACCAGCATGACATATGTGTTGATCACATATTCCATCTGGTTCATGTCAGCAACATGGCTGTTTGCGCCATTTCTTTTTAATCCTTCTGGATTCGATTGGGGAAAGATTTTAGATGATTGGGCAGACTGGAATAAGTGGATTAAGAATCAGGGTGGTATAGGAGTACAACAGGATAAAAGCTGGGAGTCTTGGTGGAAGGATGAGCAGGCCCATCTTAGACATTGTGGTTTACATGCCAGGATAATTGAGATACTTCTTTCTCTGCGATTTTTCATTTATCAGTATGGAATGGTTTATCACCTCGACATTTCAAAAGAGAATAAAAACTTTCTGGTGTACGTTCTCTCGTGGCTTGTCCTTGCGGTTATCTTCGTATTAACTAAGGTGCAATTTCCAACCTTGTACTTTCTGCTTTTCTTGTCTTGCATTCATTTATAAAGATACATCTTTCATGAACTCTACTTGGAATCTTTCATGTATCTTATAAATTTGGTGACTCTCAAATCTCAATTTACCCTGCCACTTCCTATATCATTTGGTATCTTGTTTACGGGCTTGACAAGAAATATGTTATACAGGCAATGAACATGGGGCGTCTGCTACTTGCTTCGAACTATCAACTTCCATTCAGATTTCTTAAAGCAGTTTTGTTCTTGGGAGCACTAGCTATCATAATTGCACTTTACATTGTATGTGACTTATCTCTGAAGGACCTTATAGTCGGCTCATTGGCGTTTGTGCCTACAGGATGGGGTCTGATTTTGGTAAGTTCAAAAAGAGTAAATTCAAGATGTTTATAGTTCTTACATAGTACTAAGTTACTAACCCTCTACTATATTTTCGGCGTTTATTTAGATTGCTCAAGCAGTGAGACCCAAGATAGAAGATTGTGGACTGTGGGACTTTGTGCAGGTTCTTGCTCAAGCTTATGATTATGGCATGGGTGTTGCATTGTTTGCACCAATGGCTGCATTGGCATGGCTTCCAATTATTTCAGCATTTCAGACTCGTTTTCTTTTCAATGAAGCATTCAATAGGCGATTGCAAATTCAAATTATTCTTGCAGGAAAAAAGAAGCACAAGTAAATCATATCACATTCCTTTATGTAATTTTCTATTTTGTACATAAAATCGCGCAAAGTTCTAAATATATGTAAATAACAAATTTCTTTTTATATTAATGATAAGAATTGCTCTCACCTATAACTGTCCTTCCTTTTCTAGTACTAGTAGATGTCTTAGTCTACAATATAATGGTATTGAATGGTTCAGGACTTCAGGTGTTGGACATTTCTGCTGTGCATATCTTCATAATCTCATTACTACACTTTCATCATTCCAACCATTTTTAGTTAAAAAAGGTACATATAATGATTACCTAGTCGGCTAGTCCTGTCCCTTCTATTATGAATATAGCACAGGACAAAATCATTTATGGTATTCATTTTCGCAACATTCTTACCAACATTTCAAGTCTGATAACAGATGTTGATGATAGTAACTAAAGCTAACCTCACATTCTCACTATGTACTACAAGTATGAAGTATTATTCCGATTCTAGTTATTATATCTTTGTGTTCTGATGCATTTTGGGGTGATTTCGCTGAAGGGTAACCACTGCCTGGTTTGTTGAATGGTGCTAGTTCTGAACAAACATGTTGGCAGAGCTGGTATTCAAGTAAAGACTCAACCTAGCTCGAGTACCCACACAGTCTGGCTTATATTTTCGTATCCCCGTCGAGTTAACTGATCTTACAACATATGGGTCCTGCTCAAAAACCAAACCTGTTCACATCCAAAATGAACTCAAGTAAGCCTAATCGGGAGAGCATGTAGCTTGGCTTGCTTACCAGCTCCATATTAAATGTCACTTATGAAGAAGCGTCCACAACCACTAGCAGCCTTGTCAAATAGTGCTAGTTCTGAACAAAAAAGTCAAGCCTCAACCAAGCTCGTACCCAAATAGTTTGGTTTAGTTTTTTCATATTCCAGTCGAGCCGAGCTCCAAAAACAGAGCTCTGAGTAGCTCAGCTTGTTTACCAGCAACATAGCTTTCGAGCACATACAATGTATTTACTAGTAAAAGTCATTTTCATAGAAGAAGAATCGAAGAAGCTTTGGACAAATGTTTATTCGTCAAGTAAATATTCATTATTACACTTGAATATAAATACAAACGCACATCAATACGTCACACAACAACAACCAGAATAATAATTAAAACAAAACAAAAACAAAGTACATTTTTATTAAAATTATTCGCAAAATATCATTATTTCAAAGCTTAGCAACAATAACTTCTCTATCAACCAATCCAAGAACAGGCAAAAGACCCTTCAAAGAATTTTTCCTAATTTCGCTATAAACTTCACCATTCCATTTCCTTAACCCTAATTTTTCGGCAATTTTCAAACAAGCTTCCATACATTCTTCACCACTATCATAAGCTTCATCAACTATCCCCATTTTAATACCATCTTCAGCTTTAATTTTCATACCTTGTAAACAAACATTTCTTAAATTTTTCGAAGAATTTAATTTTTCTCTCATTAAATCCATAAAATAATCAGGAAATGTCATACCTAAATCAATTTCACTCATATATAAAACACCACGGCTTTTTTTCATAACTATATAATCATGAGAAATAGCAAGCATAAAACCTGCCGCAGCGGCATGGCCAGTTATACAAGCAATAGTTGGTAATGCAAGTGATACCAAATCAGCTACCAATAACTTGAAATCATTTACCATTTCATGTAATCTTGATCTGAAATTTGATGAACCATTAGAACTTGCCCAAGCTAAATCAAATCCATTAGAAAAAAACTTACCTTCTCCGGTAGTAATTAGGATAGATCCAGGTTGAGATTCAGATTTAGATTTGATTTCAAATAGTAAAGAACGGATTTGAGCTATTAATGGTGGATTTAAACGATGTTCAGTATCACCGGTTAAGGTTAAGATGAAAATATTGCCTTGAGTTTCTAACGTGCACATGATGGTGTTAACGTTAAGAGGAATAGTGTTGAAAGAAAGAAAGAGAAGGGGAAAGGGTTGTTTGGGTTTTGGTAAAGTGTTTGTGTGTGGGTATTTATAGAGAAAAGGATTGTGTGTGGATAAGTTTTGGTGGTCAGATTTTCAAGAAAAAAAAGTGTAAGTGGAATTAATAATTAATTAATCTTTAGATAAATAAATAAATAAAAAGTCTTTGGTAGATTATCTATCTTTTGAATTTTGAGTTTTTTGACTGGAAATTTAATTAATTGGAAGTAATGATAATAAATTGGAATTATGGTAAAATAGATATGAAAGTATGAAACTATTTTTTTTTTTTTTTGTATTAATATTATATATTAATCGTGGTTTGAAGACTTACAAGGACAGACCCCAAAGAACTTATAAAGACAAGACCCGAGACTACTGATGTTATCACCTAAGTTTTCATACTGCCATCTTGCAACTCGAACAATTCTGCTATTTAGAGACTTACTTTCGCTAAAGAACACTTAAATACATTATCATCGTAAAAAATTCTCCCAAATATTATTGATGGGAATCAAACTCACAACCTCCCACTCTCGTGGGAGTGTTTAAGAAGAATAACAAAACAATAGTTCTGAAACTATTTTTTAAGAAGTAGTTATTGTATTTAAGTCTAAATATTTTTTAAAAAAAAAAATTGAATATATTTGAACCATATAAAATTTATAATAAACCTAGTTATTCTTGGTGGATTATCTTTATTTTGAGTTTTGACTACATTCATTCTATTAGCCATATGTGTAGAAAGATAGGGCACTAGTACAGTATTTGGACTATGATAGGAAACCATTTCAACTTTTATTTTTAAGGGTAGTACTATTTTGAAAAGAGTATAGTTATGATGATCCAAACATGTAGCTACAGTAATTTAAGAAAAATAAGTTGAATATATTTTAAAGGTTACTCAAAACAAATATATTTAAGATAGTGGTTTTTTATAAATATTAATAAACCAATCTAGAAACAATTTGGCTTGATTTAGTTGTCATTTGTGAAGTAATCATGTTAATTATTCATTGCCTCTCTGATTGTTGACTAGTTTTATAAGGAATTGTTCAAAGAGTGGTTTGTCAAACAACATACTTTTATGTCAAATTTGGCTAGCATGATCTATAACAAAATTGTATCATAGTTCATGAATCTTAAATCGGCTAGCATGGTCTATAACAAAATTGTATCGTTGTTTATGAATCTCAAGATTACTAGTTCCGGCTAACCATGGGATCTGTCTGATGATGGCTACAGTTTATTTTGTTTTTTAATTGGCAAGCGGGGTTGGGGAGACCCTTTTAAATTACGTGAGAAAACTTAGATGAAACAATCAGCTGCTTACATATTTCGAACTCACAACTTCTCTACTTTATGAGAGGGATGCAACCGTTGAGCCACAGGCTCATCTGCAATGGCTACAGCTATTGCAGCTACGTACATTATTTATGCAATGGCTACAGCTATTGCAGCTACGTACATTGTTTATTTTGCACGATTGTGACTTGCACAAAATAAACAATATGTATGCGGTGGACAGTGACATGTACTTTGTGCAACAAGGGTACTACTGCCACTGGAAAGTACCTATTTGGTATAATAAACAATAATATGTGGTTTAATTGGAATCTAAGATTAATGTCTAAGAGGAACCCTAGATATAGCATATATTACAATGGAATTGCCTGACAGGTTAAGAGTCACCAACAAACTGAACACACTATCACACACAAGCATAAGCATCCTGGTCTATATTGGATGAACTTTTCATTAGACAGCATAGTGAATTTTGGATCAATTACTCATCCAGATTGCTTAATTTAAGTGTCAACATGATGAACATCAGCTGCGAGTCAATTTGCAAAGAGTTAATTACCACCACTTAACAATGGAAACACGCACATGCGAATTTTAATACTCTTAACAACATCTCCAGACAATAGGCCACATAAAGCATGGCAACTCTGATTTGATAAGTAGAAACCAAAATTATTTGATTACATATCTCACAAATGCTTATCTAAATGCGCATATATATATATAAATTACAAGACACCAACAATGACTTTTTATCACATAGTATACAGTTCCATTGGATGGGGTGCATTTTTGGTATCGAAGCCACGTCGGCTTTCATCCACTAGAGCCACTGTCAACATATCTGTGCAGAACTGATCACCTGGTTTCAGCCATAAAGCCTGATTGAAAATAATAAAGATAGATTAAATTAATCAGAAATAAAGTTAGGAAGTGGTTTTCAATCCAAAGTGAAGAACCCTATCTTGAAACAAGATAGTAATGATGCACAATGCAGTGCCACGCAAAAAAGTTACCTTGTGGTAATATGTGATTGCAGCATTATAATTATCCTGCAAAACATCAAAAAGAATATTCATAATGAGAAACCATCAAGAGCAAGGCCCTTCATCCTTTATGAATTTGCGTACACACCGTAGGGTGGAAAACTTGGAAGTATTGTTTGGTCAAGTTTTATTCTTAAACAAGTGTTGCTTGTCGCATTGATGGCTTCAAAATAAATATCAAAACTTGGAAGACTAACACGATGTAAACTCAATGAGCCATGTGAAAGTCCAATATCTTTCATGCCTAAGGAAATGGTATTGAGCATAAGTCTACCTATAGTCATCTCACTTCGCTCTAGCATACTGTAAATGAGGCCGTTCTACCTAGTAAAATACAGGTGCCGACTTACAGAAGCAGGATACTCAGCACTAGCCTTTGACATAATATATATTGTTATTAATCTCTTATGTAAATTAATTCCAGTACCCTGAGACAATAAGAGGTCCACTGCAAATACATCATGCAAGACCATTTCACATTACTTCCTGTTTTTGCCAATGACATTCATTTTGGAAATGAGTTTCTTCAATAACTAAAAGAAATTTCAAAAAGGAATCATCTGCTTATCTAGAAAACACGTTTCCAAGTAACTAAGTTTTCAAAGTGATGTTGCATTGCAACTACTATATTGCATAAGGCAAAACAGAGTCCAATTGTACATTTTATGCATACAATAGTTCACCGTTCTTTTGAGCTTCTAAGTCCTAGCTCTATATGGAACTATTTGGGAATGAAAAATTCACCTGTAGATGATAAGTATATGCAAGACCTGCATAAGCGCTCAAGTTTCCGGTTGATATGGTCAGTGCCTTCTCATAATATGGTACTGCCTCACTGTACATCCTGAAACGTAGAAGACTTATAATATGAGGTCTATGATAAGCCGGGGAAAATCAGATATTCATCCCATTCAATTATAAGAAGATAGACTTTCCATGCTTTGCTAAAACAAGCATAAATTGAATGGATATAAAAATCATGAAGGCACAAACATTAACATTAGGAGGAAAAGAAAATGGAACATGGAAAACGTAATACTAGAACCATGAAAGCCATAAATATGGTGTATGGAAATAGTGAAATACAGAAAACAAATGCTACATTCCATAAATGACAATAATAGAAATAAAAATTTGAAAAGAATCCTCAGCAATGGACTAATATATTGCATGCATGCAACTAACCAATTGAGTCATATGCAAGTATGCAATATTAGTTTTCCGAAGCTGGCAGATATATCGGTTATACTTTAATGGCAGATATATCGGTTATACTTTAATGAGCATTTGATATTCCCCAATATCATGAATCCCTAAGCAAGAAATTTCCTTAAGATAATGCGTCAGACAAGACTTCATGAAAAATACTAATGGATACATTCATATCACCAAACTATTTAGTGTTTGGTGATTATGTCTACCATGTTATGACAGCATATCTAAAGTCAATAACGGGGAAAAAAGAGTAGTAAGGATTAAGTAGTCCAAGCTGCATAATTGCAACTTTTTAGTAAAATGTACAGATACTCACTTAAGCTTCCTCAAAGCATGTGCAAGATTCACCACAGTTGGCTCCCACATTTCACTTAAAGATGATGGAACATGAGATAAAGTCTTCTCAAACCACCAGACAGCATGTCTATACCTAATAGGTTCAGCAAACAAAAGAGTTTAAAGCACGATTTCACCAAATAACAACATTTGAAAATGCAAATTCTAAATATCATACAGTGTATGAATCTATAAAAAATTGGAGTAAATCCTAAATTATTGACACACAATAAACAAAACAACATGTATATAATGTTAAGAGTGTTTTATAATCTCAATTTATTGTCAGTGAGCCTTTAAAGAGATCCAATGCGCTAGAAATTTAAGGCAAATCAACAAGATTCATTCATCATTTCATGCCAATTCGTTTTAAGTTGAAACAATAGTTTTACTATTGAATCCTTATAGGTGGTACTAAGGGTATTGCTGCAATGCCTTTTGACAGTGTCAAAGCTTGCAGAGCAGCCGAGCAGCTTATTTCACAATCCCATTTAAACATACTTTTGGGATATATTTTCATTATTTGTGAGCCTGACAAGGTTAACTATTTAGATGGTTATTCTCTTTCCTTATTGAGAATTGAGATTGCTGCTTCTTTTTGAAATGCATCTAGACATTCGCAAAGACATATGACAGATGTGAAAAAATCACGAACTTTTGCGGAGCAACACTTAGATTGTGAACTATTCATCAATATCCATCAATTGCTTAAAAAGAAAAGATAGGAAACACAATATAGTAGCATTCTTCAAGGGTTCAAATTTTCTTACTCCTTCATATGATAAGCAACAACCCCTAGTTCGTTGAACACAAGTGGATCTGAAGGACAAATAGCTTTTGCCTGCATGAAAAACTGCAGGAAAAGAAGGATATAAAGTTTCAGGTGTTTTGAAAAGTAAAGGAAAAGGAAAAAAGAGATGAAGTACAAGAACTCAAGTAATGTCACATGATGCTTAGAGGAGTCAGCAATCTCGGCAGTACGCATATTACCTTGAGTACAAGATCCACAACAAGAACTTTTAAGAATTCAGACATCTAACTAAACGTCACTGCAAGACACATTTTTACTTATTTGATGCTCTTTCTTAATTCAAAAATCAGGAGCTATTAGCCACTATGCCTGAAAAGGCCATCTTCCCTTTTTAATAGGCATTTTCAAACCGAAAGTTAATTGCTCATCAGCATATATGCTTATTGTAACATCACCCCTAGATTTCTAGCTCCACTTCATATCATCAATTATAATTTGATGTGCCATCTAACTTTGCCACTTTTCAGAAGACAAATGAATCTAAAATAGCTAGCATATTTTAATGTCTTTTGTTCTGATGGTTAGCTATAACTATTGAGTGACAGTTACTTACAATACTAAGAGGCTAACAGCATTTTTCCAGTTATACAAGGATATGTGTTCATTAGGTAGTACATGAATCAAAAAAACCTGTGCATCAAAAAATTATGTACCTGCTCAGCATGTTTATAGTTATGTGTACGCATGTATTCCATTCCAATATAAAGAGTAGGCAAATGGCACCTGAAATACGAGAACATCAAATTGCAACCAATTAAACATACATTTCAAATATGACACGTCATCAATTATGATTGGTTACATTTATTTCAACTAACAGTTAGTTAATGGACAAAGCAAGTCTGCAATATCGTAAAACACAAAACACGATTTACGTCAGTATGTCACATAATTAAAAATAAGGATACACATTAAGTCTTACCCTGGAAACAAACGAGCTGCGGTGCGGAAAGAAGACATAGCTTGATCACCCTCTTCTTTAGCAGCAGAAGCATTGCCATGGCCTATCCAAGCAGGGAGGAATGTTTTATCCAGACTTGTAGCTTTACTATATAGAAAAAGGTTAGCCTCATTAGCAATTTATAGACTTGCTTAGAAGGACTGAAGAAATGTTACTCCATGCAGGTTTTTCTATGATTCCAGTAGGTGCCAGGATACTTTGGTGAAATTTCACAAGCAGAAGGCAAATACATACTGTGATATGGTTTTTTGTAAATTTGAAAATGAAAAAACCACTCTACTGGAATAATCACAATAACGAGAGGGTAGTTTGAGTCATTGATAGGCTTACACACAAGTAGTAAACAAAATGTAGTAATAAATATGAGCTGGCTTATGCCGAGAGAGATTTTCACCTGAAAAAACGCCGTGACTGGTCGTACTTCTTGATACAATAATAGTAGCAACCAACAGCAAACCATGATAATGCTCTAAGAGATAAGTCTTTGTTAGTGGCATATTGATGTAAAGAACAGGCTATACCAGCTCAGCATATGAGGCAAATAAATAAATGGAAGACCAAAAGAATATTGAAAAGATTTGTATGGACGAGAACAACAATACCTACTTTTGAGGATAATCCTTCACCAAATTACATGCCATTAGATAGAGTTCGTTTGATTGGCCAAGCTCCATAGCTGCAGCTAGATGAACCAATGTGCATTTTGAATGGAAAGGGTCTCTTTCAAGCACACTGAAACAATCATGGTTTTATATAAGAGCTCAATCAATCTCTGAGAACTCGTTAATTGAAGAAAGCTCTCTGTGACTGTTTTAATAACTTACACAGATGAAAGCTCAAAACATTTTTGATATTCTCCACATTGATGGTAGTATTCAACTTTGCAGGCCAGCAGATCACTGTTGTTTTTCAAGGTGCAGGTAACAGATGAACCAGCAGGGTTATTATCACAATTTTCTTTTTCTAGATTTCTGAAATTTTCTTCTATAATGCTTTCTTTGTCATACTGAAAAAGCACAAAAGAAACAAGTTGATCAGAAACTACATTCAAAGAGCATAAAGAAGTATGAAACCATCTGACAGAAAAATACACGAAGGATTTTAGATTGGATGAAATATGGTTAAGTTCTCAATTTGGAAAAATCATACTCTAGAATATCTATTCAAAGTAGTTACCTTCTTTATTAAACACGAATAAAATGAAGAGAGCCATCCATCTTCAGGGGCAAATTGCAATGAGGATAACAGACTTGATTCTGGAAGTCAAACCATATAGGATAGAGTTATCATCTGGATTTATCTAAGAGGTCATTTTAAAGTATATCTCAAAGAAAAATAGATTTTCAATCTGGCATGAGGACAACGACAAGAGTAAAAATGGAACTTTAAACTTAGATTAAGAACATAAGCATCCTTGAGAAATATTTGCTTTTACACTGGCCACAAGTCAAAAGTCAAACAAATTCACATTTTACCTTCCTCGCATGTAAGCATATGATTTTCAATGAGACATTCCAAAGCCTGAAACATGAATGATTCAGGGTGAGACTCCCACTTGCAGTTAGACATGGACAAGAATGACTTAAACACGAAAAGTGAAAAAAGAGTAATAATATTGTGAGCAAATTTAATAAGTGTCGTATTTTCAGTCTTGATTTGAAGAAAAAGAAAAAACATTCCTGCTAGTTCTAAATATGTCGACATACCGACATACCTCATAGCACAAAGGATCAGCCTTGATAGCAGCTTTGTACCTGAATAGTACCACCAGGTGAAATGTGTTAATTCTTTTCCCAATAAAAGGGTTAATACAAGAGTAAAATAGCAGATACTGTACGCCTTACAACAGAAAGTGAAGCATTAATTTACCAGAAAAAAAAAATACTATCTTCTATCAAAACCAAATATATATATATATATATACTCACGTGATTCAAATGATTATCAAACACTTTTAATGGCATGTATCAGCCAGATCAAGGATTTTCGAATAGTTTTATTATATATGTTAGTTTTTATTTTTATTGGACTAGTTACATCATTTGAGAGCCAAAACAAAACATGCTTGCTTCTTTTGTATCTGATAGCATATTTAGTAAAATATATGTTTGTCTACTTAACTCAGATGCCTGCATTATAGACTGCAGACACCCACAGGTGTTAATGTCACTCATTTCAGTTGAATTTCAGACTACAATCCATCACAAAACACATTCATCACAAAGCACATTCATGCTACCAGGATGTCCTATTTAATTTCAAAATCTAGCAAGGGATACTAGGGTATGAGATAATAGATCTAGAAATGGTACTACCAATTACCAAACACTCATTGACCCTAACTACTTCCATATGCATGCAAGGTGAAAGATGAAAGAACTCACCATTGCCGAGCCTGGGCGCGATTTTCCAGAGCATCAAATGCCTTGCCTCGTAAAAAGCATATTGCTGAAGAAATCTGTCACAATTACAGTGTCAAACTAACTCAATATGCTAATTATTGCTATGAGTCAGATTGTCAGAATACACTTCATGTTTATGCCCCAAGAAAAAAAATCCTTAAAATGTTTCAATCTCTTTGAAAATCCTTCACAAACTAGGCATTTGTAGCATTTTTTTTTTCCAGAAAATTCCATCTATTCAACGCTTTCCCACTCCAACCTGCAAGACCTAAACCTAGATGCCACAACTTTATATAATATTAACAAACCGCATATGAGGTGACAGAACAGAAATTACCTTCCCCTTCAGTAGGCATGGTTCATATACTAGTGATGTGTAATAACATCTATACCACCCTAAAGAAACAAAAAAGATAAAGATACACCTATATCCATAAGTAGGAACCTCACTCGAGGCTATAGCCATAGGTCAACTACTCATTACACAAACCTTTCAGCTGTTTGTTATGAACAAAAAAGGGGTGAACCAACTCACGTACTTTGTAGGTTTTGCAACATCTTACAAAGTTTATCTTTAGCTCCTTGCTAAGTAACATACTACATAACCAACCGGGTTGGGGGATAATCTTGTTGGTCTAGATTAGAATGAAACATATCTTTAATCAGTCAACGTAAATTGGTAAATTATGAGATAAATTAAAAAAGTAAACTGAGCAATAGATAATAGTGGCGGTAGTGGACTAGTGGCTTCGAGAAAATATTGGAATTATGAAACATGTTCCATCAACAAGTTTGAGACTGTGATTACATCTACTGCTTGATTACGCATAAAAAAAAACAGAAACCTCCACGTTAAAGAGAACTTACATTGATTTCACGATCTTCACCATCCTTGTCCAAGTACATCGCATTACAATCTTTTAGCTCAAGAGCATTTCCATGTTCATCAACTTTAGGATCACCAAGCATTAGTAAACATTGCTCCCACTCCTTCAGTTCTTCCTAATAATAAAAGACAAACAAAGTCAAAAATAAAGGGAAGCTTCTCGCAAAACATACACAATTACACAGTGTCCTTTGATATACACATACGACCTCTTTCCACATTTGTGCTTTTGGATATAGAGAACATCTTGCTCAAAATTCTTAACATTTGAAACATTTACACACAAAAATAACATCAAAGTTTGCAATAAACTCAATGTGGAGTTGTGAAAAAACAGCTTATAAACCAAGTTTAATCGAAAATTAACAATTCAAGAATCAATTTTCACAATCCCCAAACAGTCCCTAAGTCACAATAATGCTTATTCTAGCTAAAAATGCAAACTTTATACTAAATTCAAACAAAAATGAACAGAAATGATCATTTACAAACAATTTCGCAAAAAAACTCAAAAACAGCTTAAAAACCAATTTCAATCCAAAATTTACAATCCAACAACCAATTTTCGCAATCCCCAATTCACAAAAATGCATATTCTAGCTAAAAATGCAAACTTTATACTAAATTCCAACAGAAATGAACATTTAGGCACAATTTCGCAAAAAAATCAATTTGGGGTTGTGAGAAAACAGTTCAAAAACCAATTTCAATCCAAAATTTACAAATCAACAACCAATTTCGCAATCCCCAATTCAAAAAAATGTTAAAAATGCAAACTTTATACTAAATTCCAACAAAAAAATAAAGAGAAATTCAATTTTTACCAAGCATTTAGCAGCAAGATAACGAAAGCGAAGATCATGAAGAACAATTTGAGAAGAATTAAGAAGATGAAAAGCACGACGATAATGATGACCAAGAAAAAGAGCTTGAGCTTGCATATAAATGTCAGCAGGATCAGATGTAAAGGTAGCAACTTTATCAGCAAAAAAAATTGCAGAAGAATATAGATGTTTACTAACACAATCTCTAATTATTCCTCTTAGTTTTTCAATTACTTCTTCTCTCATTTTTTTTTTCAATTTTTAAGGTTTTTGCAGAGAGAGTTGATTTGGGGAAGAAAAGGGCGGGGTTTTTTTAGATGAAATTTGGTTATTTGCAACCATAATATTTACTTTATGCAACCGTTAAAAGTCGATGGCATGTTTTTCGGCTTTTTCGTGTTGTTGTATTTTTTGTTAGAATTTGGTCTTGGGATGGATGGCATGTTTTTTTCGTGTTGGTCCATTTTTTTGGTTTCGAGATGAAATTTGGGGTTATTTGCAACCATATTATTTACTTTATACAACCACTAAAAGTCGCGATTTTTTTTGTGTTATTATATTTTTATTTTATTGGAATTTGGTCTTGGGAAAATGAGTTGTAGTTTTTTTTTTTATGGATGGCATATTTCTGCGTTGGTCGACTTTTTTAGTTTTGAGATGAAATTTGGGTGTATTTCAAGTTTGTACGTATTATTTATTTTATGTTATCGTTAAAAGTTCGATGATATGTTTTCAAACTCTGTATCTCATTTTTGAGATAAATGATGATAACGAGATATGGAGTTTGATTTCATTTGATTGTAACGCCCCTGAAATCCGATCCTAGCTGGCCAGGCCAAAATCGGGCAACAGAGTCATAATGATCTCCATATGTCCTCCATGGACCGTAGGGTCACACTACTGTCACGTGATATCACACCTCTAGACCACAGAAGAACATAGTAAAATAAACAACAAATACTAAATTAACAACGGAAGACTAAACAAAATACAAACTATATAAATATACATCAGAGTCATGCCCGAAGGTTACAACTCATCAAACTCCAACTAGACATATGAGCAACTCAAGACAACCTCCACCAAGCTCTTATCGAATACTTCATCTCTAAAACACTTGTATCCTGAAAAGGGAAAAGGGAAGACGTTAAACGCCAGCAAGTTACAGAACTTGAGGTTCGATCTTAATTCCCAGAAAAGGAATCCGCGCATCTTAAAGATGAACAATTATAAATAATAATTAATTTATTTTAACATTTAACACAGTGATCAATAAATCAACAAGATCATTCTCTGGTAATCCACAATGTCAATCATATTTCCAGTTCCAATAATTAAATAATCAAAATCTATTTCAATCAATCAATCAATCAATTAATCAGTCTGCAATATCAGATCAAGTCCTTATCCAGTAATTCCAATCCATCATATTATATCAATCCAAATCCATCAATTTCAATCCATGAAATTCATATATAAAGTTGTGCAGTAGCACCGAGTCGTACGCATCATCGCCATACACTCACATGAAATTCATATATAAAGTTGTGCAGTAGCACCGAGTCGTACGCTTCACGCCATACACTCACATGAAATTCAAATATAAAGTTGTGCAGTAGCACCGAGTCGTACGCTTCACGCCATACACTCACATGAAATTCAAATATAAAGTTGTGCAGTAGCACCGAGTCGTACGCATCACGCCATACACTCATTGAGTTATGTTATGTGACAACACTCCGGGACGTCTCCCCATCATACGGGTCCGGTGTTAATTTGTTTAACACGCCCAAATCTAATCCAACACATGGTTCAATCCAACCATTCTATTCCAATCATTATCCATATAAATATATATGACGAACAACATAAACGTGTATGATGTCAAGTTCAGGAATTTCTAAAGTAAGAAAGTCCATAACCAATGGGTTCAATCAAACATTACAATACCAAGTCAAATATTCAAATCCAATAATAACATATTTTAAAATATAAATTTCAGCAATATTAATAACTAAATATTAACAAGTTTGCATATTTATCAAATTCTAATTATTAAAACATGTATTTTTATGGGAATCAATTATAATTCTATTTTCTAAACATGCTAACCAAACTAACACTTCAACCTAATCTGAAAATTAAGAGAAAACATCAAGTAATATAACTTGCCTCATAAGAAGACCACCAAACATCAAATATACGAAGAACACAACTCAAAACCACCATACTGCAATCCAGTCACAGATTTTCTGACCTCCAAAGAATCAGTTGTACAGGTCACGTCCGGAAGATTTACATACTCTACTTTATATGCTCAGATGCGTATTTTCAATAGGGTTCTAATGACGTAAGATTCATGTCATTCCGAGTTCTGTAGAGAGAGTTATGGCCAAAATACTAACAGGGTGTTATCAAAAACGGGAATCCATATATTTCTCTTCAAGTTTGAGATCTAGGGTTTTTTTTTTTTATTTAATAACTAAGAATATTATATATACTAATATTTATTTATGTGGACTTAAAGATGAGTTTAAAATAAAGCCCAAAGGCATGATACTAATCCCATTTATAAAACCTATTTATATAGTCAAAGAAGTCCAAATTGAAATCCAATTTCTATTAAGCACAAGCCTATCAAAATACCGGGTATTACATTGATATTATTAAATGATGGTGATACAAATTACAATCATTAAAGAGTTTTGGAATATATTTTTGATTGTATCAACTCGAAGATGGACATAGGCTTGTATTCCCAATTATTTTTTATTTTTAGGAGATTTAGAGATACCCCCGGAAAAGTTTGCACTCTTTGAGATACCCCCAGATTTGAAAATCATTAGAGATACCCCCCATTTTCTCATTTGAAGCCGGTCAACTAAGTTGTTGACCATGGTCTGACCAGTTTTTAAATGTTTATGACTGAAATACCCCTCCACCTAGATTTAATCTAATTAATTAATAAGTATTAAACATCCACCATCTCTAACCCAAATCCCACAATCCCTAACACACAACCCACCACCACCACCACCACCCATTCACCTTCACCATTAACATACTAAACCACCACCATTTGTGTGATTAATGATGGTAGACTTTCTCTTTGAAAATAATTAAAGTATGTTGAAAATATGATGAAGAAAATGGTTGATATGAGATTGGGTTTAGAAGAGATGTTGATGGGGTGTAAAGATTAAGGTAATGATGATGGAATGTGAAGAATGTGAGATGGTGTTAATGATATAGTGTAAAAATTAATGGTGATGGGGTGTCATTGTGTGAAGATGGTGGTGGTGAGATTTTAGAGATGGTGGTAATAGATGGTTGGTAGTAGTGGTGGTGGTGGTAATGGAGTGTTAAGGGTTAATATGGTGGCGGTGGTTGTGTTATGGAAGTAGTGGAGTTAAAGAATTGGAAATGATGGTAGTGGGTGGTGGTAGTTAAAGATGGAGGTGGTAGTTGTTTAGAGAAAAAAAATGGAAGAAAGTTATGATCTCGACCATTGATTTTGGATGGTTAAAGATAGATTTAACTTTTGAATGGTATAAATTAATTCAATTAATAATGGGTGACATATTATTTTTATGATGAAGGGTATTCTCGTCAATATGAAAAAAAACATTGGTCAATGGCTTGGTTGATCGGCTTTAAATAAGAAAATGGGGGGTATCTCTAATGATTTTCAAATCTGAGGGTATCTCAAAGAGTGTAAAGTTTTTCGGGGTATCTCTAAATCCCCCTTTATTTTTTTAAAATATTCTTAAAAAATAATTGATAGCGATGTCATGACAGCTTGATCGAATGAATATGTTTTCAGAAGGATTGGTTTTGCCATTTAGAAAGTACTTACGACACGCAGCTTGTAGCGCGCTTGTCTTCCACTTCTATATAATTCTTTGGTTTTGCTATTCAAACAAGATTTCTTCGGGAGGCTAATCCAACGCCTTTTCGTCTTCACTGCTAACAAACTAGTCCCTTGCCTTTTCATTGTCTCTACCAAACCCAAGGTTTGGGATATTAACAATTTACCAGAGAGGGGAGTTTTATAGCAAGAAGGATTTTGTTTTCTTAACTGGAGAAGGATTATGTTTTCTTTCCTATTCACCTACCTACGTCAGTATATATTCATGCAAACTCAATAAATAGTTGTATGGCTGCAGCCATATGCGAGGGTGTTTCTGCCATTTCAATTTACGAACACCAATTACACCACCACCATCTAAAAATTTTAATGATCAAAACTTCATATACTGCTTTAAAAAGAATGCTTCTAGTTTACTTTCATATCCATAAACCATGTATCAATTAACAACTGTTGGGGAGACTGCAATTACTTGGTGTTAAATTGGTAATATCAGCGTATTGTGTATCAGTTTGGCTGATCATCTATTGGAAAGTCGCATTTTGGAAATATGGATCCAGGCCTAATGTTACATTAGCAAACCAAACTGTTTATTGGAAGGGACATTATGCCGTATTGCAGACAGAGCATGTTTTGGTTCGACTCTTATTTCAGTAGCACAATCCTTATGCGAGGGGTGCCTTCACTAGAAAAAATTGAATGTTACGCTAGGCATTTGAAAAACCACAGCATTAGTACGACATTGTAAGCATCATAATCCTAGCTATAGGCACTTGTTCACCTGGACTTCATCATATAGTGATATATACAGTAGTTGGCCCTTCAAAGTTGCGCAACCAACTAAAGTTTCGCTCCCAACTATAAAGTTACTGTATTAACCTATTTCTAGATTAATGCATCAACAAGGTCAGGTCGTTATGGAGACTTGACCGAATGGGGATATTGGAGATTGGGGTGGCTGCACCTCGTTGAGATCGAGATTGCCTACGTACTCTAGCTCGGGGGAATTGAACTTAGAGATCAAGCCATCGTAGTTCTGTTTATATAGAAGATTGAAGGGCGTGGATCGTGGATCTTGCAGATTCTCCGCCATCATAATGAGGATTAAATGTGTAACGCGCGAGGATCATCCCTGTGAATTAATTATGTAACTGATGAGAATATTCTGTGCATTGAAGAGGAGCACGTGTGAATAGCAGGTCGCTGGTCGTTGTGTAATCTGGTCGCTTTAGTCGAGCTGTGAGCGGGTAGAGATCGTGGCGACCTGACGGATGGATGACTGTGCCACGTGGCTGCTTTTGATTGGTCGGAGTATGTAGTACCCCTACATAAGCCCCCTCTTTTTAGGTCGACTATGGGAGTCGGGCTGAAAAGACTAATTACTCTTATCGATGCTGATTTGTAGTTTGCTTTTTTGAAGTTGCTGACGTGGCAGTCATGCAGCGCTGTCTGTGGTAATCATGGCGCTGTTACGGGGAAGTGGAGGAGTTTCCTCGAGCAGTTAGATGTGTGGTTATGGCAACTGACGCACGTATTGCCTGATTTGCTATCTGTCTTGCACGTGGATCAATCCAACGGTGGATGCGAACCGTTTTGTGAGTGGAGAATGACTGTACTGCATATGGATCCTTTGGTCGATCTCAGCCGTTTGTTTATTTTGAATCGATGGCTGGAAATTCTCGAGCTACAGTATATAAACTGTAGTTACGTTGATAAGGGTTTACTTATCTTGCCTTTATTTGAATTGCTGCCGCTTTTGCCTTGCGATCTGAAGAACTTTGAGAGCTCGTGAGGTTTGTTCTCTTTCCTTTTCTCTGATTGTTTATTTTCTTTCTTTTTCATCTTCTGTTGTCTTCTGTATTGTTTGAGAGTAATGTCTGAGGGTAGTGATTCGCAAAATGATCACTTGAGTGATGGTGGACTTGAGGAGTATGAGTCTGAGAGTACTCATTCTGACCCTCCATCTCCCGTTCCCGATGATAATGTAGATAGCCCCCAGAGTAGTGGTTCTCATGGTCCAGATTCTTCTGATGATGAGATGGTTGAGGATGACAATGGTAGAATGTGTAGAATTGTGAATATGAATTATGTACATAGGCATTTTGCTGTTAGGAGGCATTATCAGTTTAGGTCGATTAGGCATTTAGAGATAAGGTTTCTTGGGGACCGCTTACTTTCTCCTGACTATCGACCTAATAATCCTTCATCTACTGTATTGACTTTGAACCAATTCCGTGCTGGGTTGAGGTTGCCGTTGTCTGAATTGGTGGTCGACCTGTTGAATGCCATTAGGCGAGCTCCCTATCAGATGAATGGTAATTTCTGGCGGAACATGAGGGTAATTGACGACCTCAACAAGTTGCATAGGTGGCACATTACAGTGGAAGATGTATTGAACCACTTTTGCTTCAAAAGCTCTTCGAAGGTTGAACTCTCTGGCTATAACATGCAGGTTAGGCCAGAACGTTTGCCTTTGATTTATCCAGTGAGTAGCGAGCCATGGTGGAAAGATCCCATGCTGTTCACTGGGCCGATTGTTGAAGGGGATATCCAGTTGCGTCATACGATTAGGAATGACGCTCGTAAGTTAGTTGTCTGTAGTTCTAGGATTTTTGGTTCGTCCTCCAGTTTTTGAACTTGATGTGTTTGTATTTTTTGCTGCAGCGATCCGGGACGATCATCTGATCAGAAAAAACGATCTGCAGTCTGCTCTGAACTGCTTTGGTAAGTTGACTGACGAGCGGAAGATCTCGTTTCTGCCTCACCTAAAGGAGCATTTCATTCCTAAAGGTGGTCCAAAAACTGTGTGGGACGAGCTCAAGAGAAGGAAAGCTTTGAAGAAAGCATTCATGTCTTCTGTGCACAAAGCGAGTGGTGGGCGAACTGGTGGTAGTTCGCGAGCTAGTGAAGGTGAACGAGCAAGTGGTAGCTCGATGCAAGTTGAAAGAGAGCGTTCTGTTGGTGCTCCTAGAAGGTCGGAGAAGGAACGACCTGTTGACAAGGATCGACCTGTGGGGCAGGAACGATCTGTGGAGAGGGAGCTGCCTGCGGAGAGGGAGCGGGCTGTAGGTAGCTCTCGCCAGGCAGGAGCCGTGGCGAGCCCTCCAGTCTCAGGTCCACTCCCCCCACTTCCTAAGGTGGGTGCACTGGCTGGGAAGAAGAGGTCCTTCTCAGGGAACCTTAAGCTGATGGAGTTCCCAGCTATGCCAACTCCTGTTTCTTCAATGGTTGTGACGTCTTCTGGAATGTCTGTGCTGTCCAGGAAGACTGCTGTTCGGCCTTCGCAGAAAGGCAAAGGTATTTTGTCTGAATTCCTCCCTGGGCCGTTCGATTATTTGGACAGGCAAAAGGAGAGAAGCATGTCGTGTACGAGAACGACAGTGCTATTGATGACCCTTGTGTTGCCCGGGCTGTGAATGAGGGTATCGTCCTTGATGCTGATGCCCGAATGGTGAAGTCGCAGCCTTTGTTGGTGACCTGCTCAAAGATAAACGGGGCACTTTCTTTGGTGAGTTTGATCGTAAGTCGCATTTGTTCTGATTATGCTTTGGTATTTGGGCTAAATTTCGTTTGTTGGTTGTAGCTCAATGCCAGCTTCCAGGAGGTGCGTCTGGTTGCTGAGATTGGTGCTCAAGCTGAAATTGAGTTGAAGGCTCTCAATGAGAAGCTCGAGCAAGCGAGGAACATTGCCGCCGTTGCTGAGTGTAAGGTTAAGGACAGGGATGCCCAGGTCGCAGCTTTGAAGGAGTAGTTAAGGGAACGTGAAGCTGCTTCCCAATCTTCTGTTGAGTACTGGCAGAGAATTTGTCAGGAGAATGAAGCAGCGTGGAAGGCCTACTGCGAGCAACTGGTCAAAGCTATGACGGGGTCGCCCGAAGGAGAGGAGACGCGAGGTGGTGTTGAAGAGACTTCGGCGCCAGCTCAGGACACCTCGATGGGCCCTAGTGACCAGGTCGCTGGAGCCCTTATTGAAGTTGATGCTTCAGGCGACCAGTCTGTGCAGCAGTGAGCTGGCCTTTGTTTCCCTTCTTTGTATTGGGTAACCTTGGTTTCCCTTTCTTGTATTGGGTAACCTTGGTTTCCCTTTCTTATATTGGGTAACCTTGTGCAAAGTTTGCTTCTTGCACTCCTTGTTCTTGCAGTATGTCTTCTAGAGCTTATTGTTGAGAGCCCCCTTGTAATTTTGAGAGCTTGAGTAGTGAACTCCTTGTCTTTTGTACTTACCATTAGTAATCAGTTTTTACTTTGATGACTTTTGTATGGATTCCTTTTGACCATCTAGTTTCCAGGAAGTCCTGGTAGCTCGTTCAGAAGGCAGGTAGACGAGATGAATGGCTGCAAGCAGGACGTACTGAAACAGTTCCTCTTGTATGCCTTGATTCTATTTTGGTTGTACCTGTGATTGTTAAAATCTCATAAAGTAAAAAGTTAATTCAACGATTTACCTTGCATTGTTGCTCATGTCGTTTTGTCTGCCTGAATGGACTTGCAAACAATATGTGACATTTGTTCGACCTGATTGTGGGTTGAGGTCGCATTTTAAATAATTGTGCTTGGGTCGTGTGAAGAGAAAGACCAATGCACCAAGTTAAGTTGCTAGTGATTTAACTTAACAAACTTTTAAATTATCAAAGGGACTAGAGTATTGATAATTTGTAGGTCGAGGGATTGGACCTTTAGTAGCCATTCATGTTTGAGCAGAGATGAAGGCAAAATTGAATTTATAGATTGAAATGCAATGAATGGATGCTTACATTTCACTGATAAAATTTCTTTAAATGAAAAGCGTTTCATGGGTTCTTAACGATCTCCCCTTCTGGTGTCTGAAGACGATAAGAACCGTTGCTCTGGACTTTTGTGATAATGTAAGGACCTTCCCAATTGGCGTTGAGCTTGCCGATAGTGTCCTTTCTTTTGTTACTGAACATTCTTCTCAAGACTAGTTCCCCTGGCTGGAAAGTTCTTGGTCGCACGCCTTTGTTATAAGCTCGCTTGAGTCTCTGTTGGTATTGCTCGAGCTTTATAGTGGCGTGGTTACGTCGCTCTTCTAGGAGGTCGACTCCAAACGACCAGATCTGATTGTTGAGCTCCGTGTCGACCAAAAGAGACTTGGTCGTTCCAAATGTTAATTCAGTGGGAATAACGGCCTCAACTCCATAGCAAAGACTGAAAGGTGACATCCCTGTGGATGTGCGAGGAG
The DNA here is from genome assembly GCA_023053565.1 of Aquilegia eximia. Lineage (NCBI taxonomy): Eukaryota > Viridiplantae > Streptophyta > Magnoliopsida > Ranunculales > Ranunculaceae > Aquilegia > Aquilegia eximia. Next base: position 22,253,606 of record JALIGU010000005.1, read on the forward strand.
TTGTCCTATAAGCCCATAGGATGTTCTCCAACTGTTGTGGCCACTGATCATGCTGGTCTTCGAGCTTCTTCTTCAAATTGGTTAGAATCTGTCGATTTGCAGCTTCGACCTGGCCGTTGGCTTGTGGGTACCTAGGAGTTGACCTTGAATGCTTGATTTTCCACAGGTCGTAGAATTTCTTGATATTCTTGCCAACGAACTGAGTGCCATTGTCTGTGACTACCCGTTTAGGTAGCCCGAACCTTGTGATGATATTTTCCCACATAAATCTTTGGACATCTGCCTGTGTGACATTGGTTAAGGCAACATCTTCCACCCATTTAGTGAAATAGTCGACAGCTACTAGAACGAACCTCTTCTCAGACTTCTTTTCTTTGATGAGGGGGCCCATGATATCAAGCCCCCACATGTGGAATGGCCATGGTGCAGTGATGTTGATGAGATCATTTGGATGCTGGTGTTGCTTATCAGCAAATCGCTGGCATTCTTTGCACTTCAAAACAAATTTCTTTGCATCTTCCTTCATTCTTGGCCAGAAGTATCCCTGAGAGATTGCTTTATGGGCTAAGGTACGCCCACCAGAGTGGTTTCCACATTCACCTTCATGGATTTCTTGAAATATCATCTGGCCTTGCTTTGGGATCAAGCATCGTAATAACAATCCGGTTGCTGATTTCCTGAAGAGTTTGCCCTCATGGATTTTGTACATTGTGACTTTATGCAGCAGTCGACTGGCTTCCTTCTTGTCGGATGGTAGGACGCCAGTTTGCAGATAAACCATGAAAGGCTCCATCCAAGTCCCCTGGATGTCTGCTGGAGTTGTTTCAAGTAGATCGGAGATTTGATGAATATCTTCTTCCTTGAAGAGATATGCGGGCTGTGAGTTGATTGCTATAGTTAGGGCCCGCGGTCTGTCTGACTCGATCTTAGATGCTAGAAATGCCAGTGAATCAGCATGCCTGTTGTCATCTCTGGGTATGTGTTCAATTGTGAAATAGCTGAGCTTGCTGATGAGCTCCTTTGCTTTGCTAGCATACCTGATGAGGTTGACCCCATTGATTTGGTAATTGCTGGTAATCTGATTGACTACCAGCTGTGAATCGCTGTACACCTTGAGACGAACTGCTTGTAAGTCGATGGCCATTTTTAGGCCCTGTATGAGTGCTTCGTATTCGGCCTCGTTGTTTGAGGTCGAGAAGTCCAGACGAGTTGCTCTTTCGAGCTGTGATCCTTCAGGAGAGATTAGCACACTACCTATTCCACTTCCATTGGAGTTGTGGGAACCATCTACATACAGCTGCCAAGTATCTGGGGGGTTGTCTTGGATTTGCCTTGTTTCAGGTTCTGGTTCCCAATTGACATCCTCTGCTGGATAGTCTACTAAAAAATCTGCGACGACCTGGCCTTTGACGGCCTGTCGTGGAACGAACTCGAAAGTGTAATCACCCAGCTCGGCTTCCCATCGAGCCATACGACCTGTTTTGTTTTTCTTTTCCAGTATGTGGCGTAATGGCTGATCGGTGATTACTTTTACAGTGTGTGCTTGGAAATAAGGCTTGAATTTGCATGCAGCGTAAAGTAATGCTAATGCTAACTTCTCCAGGGGGGTGTACCTTATTTCAGCCTGCTGTAAGACTTTGCTTGTGAAGTAGATAGGTCGTTCCACTTGATTGTCTTCTTTGAAAAGTACTGCGCTTATCGCAAAATCTGATGTTGCGAGGTAAACGCCAAGTACGTCACCATCTATTGGTCTTGTAAGAACTGGTGGAGTAGACAGATATGCCTTGAGATCGTCGAAGGCTTTCTTGCACTCTTCCGTCCACTCATATGTAGCCCCCTTCTTCAAAATATGAAGCATTGGTCTACATTTATCTGATGCTCTGGAGATGAATCTGTTCAGGGCTGAAACCATGCCGTTGAGTTTCTGAATTTGTTTCTTTGTTTTTGGACTTGGCATGTCGATCAGGGCTCTGATCTGATCGGGATTTGCTTCGATGCCTCGTCTGGTGACTAGGTAGCCTAGGAATTTTCCTGATGCGACCCCGAACAGACACTTTTCTGGATTAAGACGCATTCTGTATTGCCTTAATCTTTGGAATGCCTGGTCGAGGTTGTACAAATGATCTTGTTCTTTGTCGCTCTTCACTAGCATATCATCAATGTAGACCTCCATTGTTCGACCTAGGAGGTCGTCGAACATTCTGGTGACCAGTCTTTGGTAGGTCGCCCCTGCATTCCTTAGGCCGAATGGCATGACTTTGTAACAGAAAATACCTTGCTCAGTTGTAAAAGAGGTCTTTTCTTGATCAGGCTCGTACATCGGTATCTGGTTATACCCTGAGTATGCGTCCATGAATGATAGTAACTCAAAACCGCATGTCTGATCGACTAGCCTATCGATTCGTGGCAGTGGGAATGAATCTTTAGGACAAGCTTTATTCAAGCTTGTGAAGTCGATACAGACCCTTGTTTTTCCATTCTTCTTTAGGACTGGGACTATGTTGGCTAGCCAGTCTGGAGTATCGACTTCTCTGATGAAGCCGACCTGCTTGAGTCTATTGATCTCTTCATTGACGGCCTCGTGGAATTTGGGAGCAAGTCTCCTTGGTTTCTGCTTGACAGGTCGATAATTGGGATTGACCCGTAGCCTATGGCATGCAATTGATGGATCTATTCCGGGCATATCGATATACGACCAAGCAAAAACATCTTTATTCATTGAAAGAAAATTTACAAAATTAGCGAACTTATCTTCTTCCATTTCTGAACCTACATAGACATACCTTGGGTCCTCATCTGACCCAATGTTAACTCGGACGCCTGGATCGGTGCTTCCGAGACTCAGCTTGGGGGAGCTCGCTTGCTCCTTCTGTAATTGCTATTTAGCAGGTTCAGCCTTTTCTTTGGACGGGCTCTTTGACTTGTTGTTCCCCTCCTGAGCCTCTGTTGTGACTAGGCTCTTTCCTTTGACATCACCATCCTTGACTCCAGAGGTGGATGGCTTTGATGATGGGACAACTTCAATAACACCGTGGCATTCTTGTGCGGTGTTCTGATTGCCGCGGAGTTCCATTATCCCATAAGGGCCGGGATAGCGGAATACCTGATGGTAAGTTGACGGCACACCTCTCATAGCATGGATCCACTTTCGACCCAGAATCGCATTGTATTTGCTTGCGATATTTAGGACGCTGAACTTGCTGGTTACAACGACCTTGTCTTCCCTTCTGCCTACAGTGACGGGCAGAAGGATCTCCCCTTTAGGGTCTTCCCTTGAACTATTGAAGCCAAGGATCGGTGTGAAGTCTGGGATGAGCACTGAGTCGGGCAGCCTCATGTCCTTGAAGGTTCGGTACATGAGAATGTTGCATGATGCTCCAGGGTCAATGAATACCCTCTTGATAGTATAATCTGCTATTCTGAGTTCAACGACTAGAGCGTCGTTGTGTGGAGTAACGACCTTGTTGAGATCGTCTTCAGTGAAAGTGATGTCAGTCTCTTGGCGGGCAGGGACGTTGAAACGGGCTGCTCTGCCACTGATAGAGTAGACATGGTGGAGATGTTACACTCGTCTCTTTTTGTCCCGAGAGACAGGGGTGTGTTGAGATTCGTCAATCATGTAGACCACATGACTGTCCGAGTCGCTGTCGCTGTCAACTTTGTTTGCGACCTTCTTGTTGATATGATCGCGTAGGTCGCCTGTTGGACCTAAGCGCTGGGAGAGGCTACGCCCTCTGCTGCGTGCTGGGCTTGCGGAGGCCGTTCTGGCCTTGCTTTGACCCCGCTTTGGTGAACGAGGAGGTGTTCTGGATTCCTTCCTCATCCGCTTGCCTGTGGACTCCTCATTCCTTCCGAGGATCCAATTATTGAGCCTTTTCTCATCGGCCCAGGTTTGAAGTGCGCGCTTCAAGACGCGACAATCATCAGTCTGATGACACCGTACTTTGTGGACTTTGCAGTATGGGCGACCAGATGTATCCTCCAACTGTGTGAAGGCAGGAATCTTGCACCAATGGTTGTGCTTGATCCTTTCGTAGATATAACCGGCTGGTCGCGTAAACCGGTGATATTCTCGCTGCTCGGTAGGCAGCGACTTAGCTTTGAACCTCTTTCCATCTGATCGAGGTCGTTTGCTTGAGCCAGCCTCAATGTTGCTGACTACATGGTTCTTCTCCCTCCCAGTGAGGGCTTCTTCCAGCTTTATATAACGATCTACCTTTAGGTAGAGCTCGTCGAGTGATGAAGGTCTATTCATTGCCAGAGACTTGTGAAGGTCGGACCCTTGGATCAGTCCGTGAGAGAAAGCAATAGTTGTAAAGGTTTCATGCTCCTTTGCGAAGTCCTGAATAGAATGTAATTCAGATTTAAATCGTGCAAAGAAAACACTAAGTGACTCACCATCCTTCTGCTTGACTTTGAAGATGGAGTCAATGGTAACAGGGCGCTTCTTATTGTGGATGTAGAAAATGACGAATTGTTTCTCAAGCTCTGCAAACGAGCTGATGGATCCTGGCTTCAATCGATGAAACCAGTCGAGAGCTGGTCCGGTGAGACTAGACTGGAACAGCAAACACAAAAGATGATCCTCCTTGATCAGAGGAAGGGACTTCCGGAATCCTTTGACATGGTCGGTTGGATCTCCGACTCCTGCATACTGGTCGAACTTGGGTGCATTCAGCTTGTTCGGCAGATCGTGTTCCAGGATCTCGTTGGAGAAAGGAGACTCCTGGAATTGTTGAAGGGACTGCACAGCAAGTTGCTCCGCAGTGTGGCTCTTGGACCGGTGAAGGAGAGCCTGAGATGCTTTGAACTCCGCTAGCTGCTGGCTGAGTTGCTCGAACTTTTGGTTGGAATCATCAGCAGGGATGACTCCAAGTCCGCTATTTTCCCCTTGCTGGGGGTTGGTTTGTGCGGCTTTTAGACGCTCATTTTCTTCCTGCAGACGTGTAATCTGTGCCTGCAGATCTTGGATAGTGACTTCCTGATTGGTCATTTGGAATGGGTGATTTTGATTTTGTGGGTGGGAGGGTTTGGGTTTTCGATTATATCGAATTCCTTGCAGTCGGCGCCAAACGTATTAACCTATTTCTAGATTAATGCATCAACAGGGTCAGGTCGTTATGGAGACTTGACCGAATGGGGATATTGGAGATTGGGGTGGCTGCACCTCGTTGAGATCGAGATTGCCTACGTACTCTAGCTCGGGGGAATTGAACTTAGAGATCAAGCCATCGTAGTTCTGTTTATATAGAAGATTGAAGGGCGTGGATCGTGGATCTTGCAGATTCTCCGCCATCATAATGAGGATTAAATGTGTAACGCGCGAGGATCATCCCTGTGAATTAATTATGTAACTGATGAGAATATTCTGTGGATTGAAGAGGAGCACGTGTGAATAGCAGGTCGCTGGTCGTTGTGTAATCTGGTCGCTTTAGTCGAGCTGTGAGCGGGTAGAGATCGTTGCGACCTGACGGATGGATGACTGTGCCACGTGGCTGCTTTTGATTGGTCGGAGTATGTAGTACCCCTACAGTTACGCTCCCAACTATAAAGTTACGCTATTTCCATGGAAGTCGATCCTTTATCTATCTGTGTTATATGCAACTATGATTTGAAGCTGCCTTCAAAAAGTGCTAATACAATCCTAACTGAGGCAGTTTTGTCGATATCGAAGATAGTACTAGATTTTTAGACGACCAAATCAAATATTTCACATTCGAATATTTTGATGATATTTTGTAATTTGCATTGAATTACAAGACAGGATGCTGGCCGAGTACGAATTTCTACCATTGCACTGGACAATCACTCACTACTGTGAGTCCAGTTCTGTAATCGACATAGCAAACAACGACAGCAGTCCTGACTTCTGACTGCAACAACATACTAATTGGGCGAGGTGATTAATATATGGGGCAAGCTTCAAAGGACAGACACTCAACATGTATCGAGAGACCAACACGATCGCATATTACCTTGCTTATCTATCAGAAGCTTCACACCACCACTGGACCCGCTAGGCAAATTCTATCTAAGATGGATACGAAGTACTTGGAAGGGAGAAATCATATAAAAGAAGTTGATAAGTTTTTAGTCACCATTGGAGATAGTTTAACAAAGTGACGATGAAATTGATCAGTTACAAATTTAGTCATATCAATACAAGATTCACCCCCACCCAATTCATGCAATAAAAATAGAAGTAACAATAGTGCATATAAACAAGCGCAATCCAATAAGAAAGTCTTAGAGCATCTCTAATGGGTCTCCTAAAACCTAAATTATAGGAATTCCGAAAAAAACAGCACCCTAACGCGTCGTCTATAATTTTAGCAGCCGGCTATCCACGTAGGATGTGGTGGGCCGGTCTGCTAAAACTTCGTCCAAAATCGAACCAAAGATAGGATTATAGGAATGGGTAAAATAAAAGTAGGTCAAACCGGCGTGGAACATTTTTTTTTTTATTATTTTTTATTCCACGCTGGTTGAACAGCGTGGAACATTTTTTTTTTTTTTATTCCACGCAGGTCAAACCGGCGTGGAACCTTTTTTTTAACTTTTTTTTTAACTTTTTTTTTTTAAAATAAAATTTTATTAATAAGCTCAACAAATTACACAAAAGTAGAGGACAAACGCGCTACAAACTGCGCGGCAAGTCCTTTCTGGATAGCAAACCCGATTCTCCTAAATACATATTCGTTCGAACCTGTAGTCATCACGTTGCTATCCATTATCTTCTGCACTCTCCTGAGGAGCTCAACTGCTTCTGAGCCTAGCAATCCAAATGTGTCAAATGCAAAAGGGATGAAACTATGTTGGTTAGCCCTATAAGCTTCGTCATGTTTCTCCACTTTTGCCGCTGCTGCATTGCTAGCTGCTAGCCCCACCTCAAAAATCCCAGCACTCAGCCCAACCATCGGAGACGCCCCTGTAACATCAACACACGCATGTTTACCTTCCGACCAGTTGTAGACCAGAATATCAGCAGGACGTAGTGTCGATCTTCCTTCCTTAGGATCAGTAAGAAAGTTAACAGGAGCCTCCTTCTTAACCTGTACGCCAGCCCGCCAGAACACATCACACAAGATATCTCTAACGTGGTCATGCCTGCACTTGAAGCCGGGGTAATGCTTACAATGGGCCGCATGGTCCCCGAAAGCATCAAGTCTACTCTTCTTACACACTGGACAAAGCTCACCATCTGAATATAGGGGGATCATCAATCGATAACGAAGAATGACACTATACTCTACAGGCGTCATGCGTTGTCCAAGCCCTTCCATCGGGATAGCAAGAAGAAAATTTTTGGCATGTTCTGACTGTACACATCCAATCACGGCTTTTTGTCTAGCTGACAACTCAAATTCCCTCTCAAGACCAGAACTAATCTTGTTGTAGTATGCTTCCGCCAAGACATGTTGGGGTCTGAAGGGGACGGTAGCAGTTGGAGCAAGATTACTGAGATCAAAATCAGGTATAGAAAGATGTAAACTAGCAATGGCAGTATCTTAACTTTTTTTTACTGCCCACAAGCCCAGCCCCAAGCCCAACCACGCGAAGCCCAAGTCTTCCACGCTGGTTGGACCAACGTGGAACAAAAAAACATTTCCACAGATAAAAATTTGGCAAAAAAAATAGGAAACGCATTAGGGATACCCCTGATATAGGTATGGAAGACCTGCTAAAAAAAGTGATGGGAAAGGAGGTGGCACCTACGTGGAGGCTAAATCGTCCCATGTGTAGGCTAAATATGGGAGACCCATTAGAGATGCTCTTACAGATGGAAAAAAAAAAAAAAAACTTTTTGAGAACCTCATTCAGATGGATGTTGTATTCCTCTAACCACTGTTTTGTCACCACAGAGTCTAAATGGTTGCTGCAGAAATCAATAAACCCAATCAGAAGTTTGTCGTTTGGAATAAAGACTATTTTCTTTATTGGTAAAAATTCATACAAATAAATAGAAACAAATACGATACCTTTCGTCCATGATGATGGAAGGAATGTGTTAGATAGTTTGCAAATCTTCTCCTCTTTCTCTTCAGTTATTTCTTCGTGTGTGATTACAACCATATATAATGGTTATTGAAATTACTAGATAATATCATATCGATAAAATGTTCATTCTGGTCATTATATACTTTGCACATTTTTGTCAGTTTGGTCACAACACATTTTTTTCTGTCACTTTGGTCATGAAAGTTACATTCTTTTATCAGTTCAATCAATTTGGTCAAAAAAGTTGCTCTTAACGACGACTTAATTTGTGACTGAACTGATAACAAAATGTAAGTTTTATGACCAAACTAACAAAAAATAACTTTTATGACCAAACTGCAAAAATGTGCAAAACAATGACCAAAATGAACATTTTATCATATAATATATAAATGAAGAATAAGGAAGAAATCATATAACTAAATAGAAGGAAGCAAACTTACTTTCACTGTAAATGATGATAGAAGGAATGTGTTGGACAGTTTGCCAATCTTCACCTCCTTCTTTAACCCTCTGTTCAAATGATTTTGGCATATAGAAGATCTTCAACTCTTGCAGCATAATGAGAAACCTAAATCTTTGAGGAACCATCTTCAACTCTTTGCAATCCTCGAATCAAACATTTAGTAAGACATGGCATGGCTCCTTCCTCTACTGTCCACTCCTCCAATTGATTGGAATAACCAATTTGTAAATTCTGAAGTTTGGGAAAACCTTTGGCAGAGCATACCATTTCTTTACCTAAGTATGAATCGTATAACTTAAGAAACAACAAGTGTTGTAGTTTCTCCAGAGTTGGCATCGGATCTTCAGAAAAAATAGGTGTAATCAAGGGTTAATTTGATGAGATTTGATGGAAACTGGGAAGGAAGTTTCCCTTTTTTAAACTTACCACTCAAAATCAATTTCAGTAAATGAAGATTTTCTGATAAAACTTCCAACAAATCCGAATGAAATTCAATTTCTGTTTGAAGAAACAACGACCTTGTCCAATCCACCACCACCAACAATACCAACAACTACGTTTGTTAACAATCGTATTGTTTTCTTATCTAATTCCTCAATACCCAATTTCTCAAGATTTCTTAATTTCACAAAATCTATAATCCATGGCCCTGCACGTACATCACATAAAGTTTGGAGCTTCCTCATTTTGTTTATTTCTGATAGTTAAATTCTCCAACCGTAAAAGTGTCGTAATTGGGGCATGAAGTTAGATATCACTTTACACATACTCTCATCAATGTGAAAATATCTAAGATCTAAGGTTTCTAAGCAAACAAAATTCCCAATAAAATTTCCAAACTCAATAAAATGTGGCATCTTATTATATCCATCTCCTGTTACAGATAAATACCTCAAATTACTCAACTTCCTTACTACGCCACAAAACTCTTTTTTAGGTTTTAATTCACATTGAAACTCTAAGACTTTCAGAGATTTGAAATCTTTATGCATAATGTTGGGACAATATTTAGTAGACAAGTCTTTTGGAATAAAAATAGCAGTACGTAAGCATGGAGTAAGATGTTTTGGGAAAACATACTGCTTACCTTTTTCTTCAACATGGATTGCACATCTCCGCAATTTTAAGAAAACTGAAGAAGAAGAAGAAGAAGAAAGGTCGCTATTTTGATGACTCATCACCTTAAAGAAATTTTCCTTGTTTCCGATTTCAATGCAAAGGTCTCGCATCTTATCATGAAGCCGACATGTTTTAGCTCTTTCTTCTCCCAAGCGTTTCTCACCAATTTGAACCATGCATCTATGAATTAATTCATCCAAGCATTGTCTTCCCAATTCTTCTATCGTTTCTCCTTCTTGCTCTTTTATCAACCTTTCAGCCATCCACATACGTACCAACTTCGTCACTCGAATATTGGAGTCTTCTGGGAAAAGCCCCAAATATAAAAACAAAGGTTTCAAGTGATAAGGCAATTCTTCATAGCTCAAAGAAAGAATGGAAAGAACTCTACTTTCATGGCCACTTATTCCAATCTTTTTAGAGACGTTTTCCCATTCTCCCAATGATCTCTTCGATTGTAATATCCCTCCGAGAATGATTATTGCGAGAGGAAGACCACCACACTTTTTCACCATCCTTCTTCCACATTCTTCAAGATCACCACTTGATAAAAGAATTAATGCTTTGCGACAAAGCAATTCCCAACCTTCATCATCTGTCAAAAATCGTGGTTTAAGGTGGAAACTCATTGGATCGGCATGGATAGCAATTTCTTGATTGCGGGTGCTGAGCATGACCTTGCTTCCTCTGCTATTCGGAAAGGCTGGTTTTAAAATATCCCAGTCTGTGGTGTTCCAAATATCATCAAGAACTATTAAATACCGCTTTCCGCCCAAGAATCGGAAGAGATTTCCCACTAATTCAACTTCATTCATTTCACCCATGTCTTTGCTGTTTAGAGTGCTAACTTTCCTTAGGATCTCTTTCAAAACCTCTTTAGTGCTCATTTGTTGAGAAATTGATGTCCAAGCATAGCAATCAAAATGATTTTTGATAATGTGATGATTGTAAACTTCTTTCGCAATGGTAGTTTTTCCTAAACCACCCATGCCATAAATAGAGACTACACAAAGTGGATCCTCTTCTTTCAACAACTCATACACCAAAGTTTTTGTATGATCCTCCAAGCCAACAGTAGCATCATCCTTGGTGTGAGAGTATACTGGTCTCAGCAACATATAATTTGTATTTGAAGAAATACAAGGAATTGTTTGTTGGATTGTGATACCATCATATCTTTTTCGCCTTTTCGATATGTCGTCAAGCTTTGAAAAGATTGTCTCCATCTTCTTCCTTAGTTTGTTAATATTCAAAATCTTTTTGGGCTTATGAACATATCGCATAAAAGAGCTTTCCCCTTCTTCCTTGTATGCAACTTTACGAAGAAAGACATCAATGACATCATCTACATCATAAGCAATTTCTCTCACATCACTCACCCAAATGCCAATATCTAAAACTCTCACTATATGCTTCTGGGCTTTCCTAGTTGGCTTCCTACAGTAATTATTCTCTTACACTCTTTTAATGTATCTAATATAATTAAATGCTGAAATGTTCAGTTTCTCACATGATATATATTGACATCAGACAGCAAATAACTAAAAGAGTCATTGTGTTGTACATAAAAATTGTTTCCAGACACAAAAGGTGGACAAGGGATGTTTGTTCTTCTTGTCACTGTTAAAATTGATAATCTATGCTGTCCATAGTAGCATTTAGAATTCTACTATATACATGGTAGAGTTCCTGGAGATCATTTCTATGTACTGTATTACATGGTGTTGCCGATCCTTCTTGAATCTATTATACTATATTAAAGTAGAAAATATTCCTAAAAAAATATCTCTTCAATTAGGCTATCAATAAGACTGAAATTGATAGCCTAATTGAAGAGAATTTTGATTAAGTTTGGGTATATTTGTAATTAGGCAAAAGTGGACCACCATCACAGATATAATTAAGCCCAATTAGACCATGGGAATAATTAAGCCCAATAAAAAAAATTAAAAGAATACCCAATCTCAAGTATAATCAAGTCCAGCCCGTACCCAGTTGGACCAAATCACAAACATAATTAAAATACAGTAAAACTTCGATAAATTAATAGCCTTGAGACTAGAGAAAATTATTAATTAAACGAGATATTAATTCATCGATTAATTAATAAACTATTAATTTACATAAACAATATATTTTCATGTATGTCTTTCTTTTTAGGGGGCTAACATGATGAAGCTGGATAATCATTTTATTCTAGAACCGGTTCCACGAAAAGAAACACTAAAATCGATAGTGATATTGGAATAATTTCTTCTTGCAATACAAAATACAACATCAGATCAACTCATCACACTACAAAAATTTAGAGACGAGGTTCAAACCAAAATCAATTTTGAGAAAAAAAAAACAATAATTGACTTTCATTATAAAAAAATATAAAATATATTTATATATCAAAAAAATATTAATTTATATATTAGTTGGGCCTTCAAGGATTTTTCTAAAATGTATTAATTATCTAATAAATTTAGCGAAATATTAATTTATCAACATATGCCCAAGTTTGGACCAGCCAAAAATATTATTTAAAGGAGATAATTAATTTATCGGGTATTATCTTATCGAGGTTTTACTATATCTTTTCAATTATGCTGAAATTGATAAATTAATTGAAGAGAAATTCACTCAATTTTGGGTATTTTTGTAACTACACAAATAAATAAAAATGGGTCAATATGTAATTTCACATATTAAATACAACAACCTTCATAAATAACCCTAACTCGAATTCTTTATAAGCAGTAAACCACATTATCACCACTAAATCTAATACCAGTAATTGACTACCATTGATAAAATGTCCTAACTCGAATTTCTTTCGATTCAACAATTTTAACTTCAATAAGTTTACCAGTAATCTTTTTTGAATAAGTAGCTAAATATATATCTGGTGGAAGTAGTGATTTACATTGAAATCACCAGATAATTTACTACGTTTGTACAACTTTTCCATCTATTATACTCTATTAAAGCTGAAAATACCCTTAAAAAAATATCTCTTCAATTAGATTGAAATTAATAGTCTAATTGAAGAGAATTTTGATTGAGTTTGGGTATATTTGTAATTACGCAAAAGTGGACCACCATCACAAATATAATCAAGCACAATAAAAAAATTAAAAGTATACCCAATCCCAAGTATAATCAAGCCCAGCCCGTAGACAGTTGGACCAAATCACAAGCATAATTAAACCCAGTAAAAAAAATTAAAAGTATACTCAATCCCAAGTGTAATCAAGTCCAGCCAGTACAAAAAATACAGTAAAACCTCGATAAATTAATAGCCTTGGAACTAGAGAAAATTATTAATTAAATGAGATATCAATTCATCTATTAATTAATAAATTATTAATTTACATAATTAACAGTATATTTTTATGTATATCTTTCTTTTTTTTTAAAGAGGGGGGGGGGGGGGGGGGGGGGCTAACATGATGAAACTGGACAATCGTTTTATTCTAAAACCCATTCCACAAAAAGAAGCACTAAAATCGATAATGATATTGGAATAATTTATTCTTGCAATACAAACTACAACACCAGATCAACTTATCACACTACAAAAATTCAGAGACGAGGATCAAACCAAAATCAATTTTGAAAAAAAAAGCAACAATTAACTTTTATTATAAAAAAAAATATAAAATATATTTGTATATCGAAAAAATATTAATTTATATATTAGTTGGGTATTCAAGGATTTTTCTAAAATGTATTATCTAATAAATTTAGCGAAATATTAATTTATTAACATATGCCCAAGTTGGGACCAGCCAAAAATATTATTTAAAGGAGATAATTAATTTATCGGGTATTATCTTATCGAGGTTTTACTGTATCTCTTCAATTAGGCTGAAATTGATAACTTAATCGAAAAGAAATTCAAAACTCACCAAGATTTACATTGAAATCACCAGATGATTTATTACGTTTATACAACTTCTCTATCTTCCTCTTCACTCAAAGTCTATGTCTGCTTATATGCTTATATTTGATCCATGTATATTTGATATTTGTTGAAGATCTCTCGACGACACAGAAATCAAAACTCACCAGTATTCTAAGTCAAATGGGCAGCTATGCAAGTTTATTAATAAGATCATTAACAATATTAATATGATATTATTGTGGACACACGTCAAACATGTTTGTGATGGTCATTTTCAAGTACATTATCAATTTCACAAAAAGTATATTTTGCAGGAATATGGAGAACCAGTAATCTATTTCTTTTCCTTGCACTTAGTAGGCATTGACAAAAAGTAAATGAAAATAGAAAATAAACTCCAATAAAGATGATGATATAATCTTCAATACATTTCAATGGTAGGGATACGAAAAGTGACCCAAGTAGCAGTAAGACTTATTTACTGCAATTTCATGAAATTTGAGTTTCCCTTAATTTGTGATCTAATGTACGTAAATGTGTTGCAGATGGGACTATATCAAAAAATGTCGCAAGATTCACACAGACATGGATTGTATGGTTGCCTTTCGGAAATGCTTACCTACATAGGCCTAACGGGATCTCTCCGTCACATTACAAGTAAGTCATCTTTATCATCATAATAGTTTGTTAAATATTTCGAATTTTCATGATGTTAACTGTTACAAGCCAATTAAGAGACGCTCGACTGCTAATGGACTACTGTGAAAAGATTGTTTCCAAAGTGATGAAGCCTCAACAACCGAGCCAGACTAAATTCTAATTGAGACTTTGAGAATTGAGAGTACTGCAAAATCCCATTCTCCTGGATATCTTCAAATGTTTTGGGTATAATTTCCATCTATATATAATAATCATTTAATTTCAATACTCAAAGATTTATAATAATTCTAAATGAAATCATACCAGATCATAGACTTTTGAAACGGGCTAAGCAAAATATTACAAGTTGCAAACCAAAAGCAACATAAAACCCAAAAAAAAAACTCTAAAACAATCAGATATGCCCGTGCATTACACGGGCCTAAGGACTAGTACTATATTAAAGCAGAAAATACTCCTAAAAAAATATCTCTTCAATTAGGCTATCAATAAGACTGAAATTGATTGCCTAATTGAAGAGAATTTTGATTAAGTTTGGGTATATTTGTAATTAGGCAAAAGTGGACCACCATCACAGATATAATTAAGCCCAATTAGACCATGGGAATAATTAAGCCCAATAAAAAAAATTAAAAGAATACCCAATCTCAAGTATAATCAAGTCCAGCCCGTACCCAGTTGGACCAAATCACAAACATAATTAAAATACAGTAAAAATTCGATAAATTAATAGCCTTGAGACTAGAGAAAATTATTAATTAAACGAGATATTAATTCATCGATTAATTAATAAACTATTAATTTACATAAACAATATATTTTCATGTGTCTTTCTTTTTAGGGGGCTAACATGATGAAGCTGGATAATCATTTTATTCTAGAACCGGTTACACGAAAAGAAACACTAAAATCGATAATGATATTGGAATAATTTCTTCTTGCAATACAAAATACAACACCATATCAACTCATCACACTACAAAAATTTAGAGACGAGGTTCAAACCAAAATCAATTTTGAGAAAAAAAAACAATAATTGACTTTCATTATAAAAAAATATAAAATATATTTGTATATCAAAAAAATATTAATTTATATATTAGTTGGGCCTTCAAGGATTTTTCTAAAATGTATTAATTATCTAATAAATTTACCGAAATATTAATTTATCAACATATGCCCAAGTTGGGACCAGCCAAAAATATTATTTAAAGGAGATAATTAATTTATCGGGTATTATCTTATCGAGGTTTTACTATATCTTTTCAATTATGCTGAAATTGATAATTAATTGAAGAGAAATTCATTCAATTTTGGGTATTTTTGTAACTACACAAAATAAATAAAAATGGGTCAATATGTAATTTCACATATTAAATACAACAACCTTCATAAGTAACCCTAACTCGAATTCTTTATAAGCAGTAAACCACATTATCACCACTAAATCTAATACCAGTAATTGACTACCATTGATAAAATGCTCTAACTCGAATTTCTTTCAATTCAGCAATTTTAACTTCAATAAGTTTACCAGTAATCTTTTTTGAATAAGTAGCTAAATAATTATCTGGTGGAAGTAGTGATTTACATTGAAATCACCAGATGATTTACTATATTTGTACCATTTTTCCATCTATTATACTCTATTAAAGCTGAAAATACCCTTTAAAAAACATCTCTTCAATTAGATTGAAATTAATAGCTTAATTGAAGAGATTTTTGATTGAGTTTGGGAATCAAGTCCAGCCCGTACAAAAAATACAGTAAAACCTCAATAAATTAATAGCCTTGGAAGTAGAGAAAATTATTAATTAAATGAGATATCAATTCATCTATTAATTAATAAATTATTAATTTACATAATTAACAGTATATTTTTATGTATATCTTTTCTTTTTTTTTAGGGGGGGGGGGGCTAACATGATGAAACTGAACAATCGTTTTATTCAAAAACCCGTTCCATAAAAAGAAATACTAAAATCGATAATGATATTGGAATAATTTCTTCTTGCAATACAAACTACAACACCAGATCAACTTATCACACTACAAAAATTCAGAGACGAGGTTCAAACCAAAATCAATCTTGAGAAAAAACAAGCAAAAATTGACTTTTATTATAAAAAAAATATAAAATATATTTGTATATCGAAAACATATTAATTTATATATTAGTTGGGCATTCAAGGATTTTTCTAAAATGTATTATCTAATAAATTTAGCGAAATATTAATTTATTAACATATGCTCAAGTTGGGACCAGCTAAAAATATTATTTAAAGGAGATAATTAATTTATCGGGTATTATCTTATCGAGGTTTTACTGTATCTCTTCAATTAAGCTGAAATTGATAACTTAATCGAAAAGAAATTCAAAACTCACCAAGATTTACATTGAAATCACCAGATGATTTATTACGTTTATACAACTTCTCTATCTTCCTCTTCACTCAAAGTCTATGTCTGCTTATATGCTTATATTTGATCCATGTATATATGATGTTTGTTGAAGATCTCTCGACGACACAGAAATCAAAACTCACCAGTATTCTAAGTCAAATGGGCAGCTATGCAAGTTTATTAATAAGATCATTAATAATATTAATATGATATTATTGTGGACACACGTCAAACATGTTTGTGATGGTCATTTTCAATTACATTCTAGATTTGACAAAAAGTATATTTTGCAGGAATATGGAGAACCAGTAATCTATTTCTTTTCCTTGCACTTATTAGGCATTGACAAAAAGTAAATGGAAATAGAAAATAAACTCCAATAAAGATGATGATATAATCTTCAATATATTTCAATGGTGGGGATACGAAAAGGGACCCAAGTAGCAGTAAGACTTATTTACTGCAATTTCATGAAATTTGAGTTTCCCTTAATTTGTGATCTAATGTACGTAAATGTGTTGCAGATGGGACTATATCAAAAAATGTCGCAAGATTCACACAGACATGGATTGTATGGTTGCCTTCCGGAAATGCTTAACTACAGGCCTAACGGGATCTCTCTGTCACATTACAAGTAAGTCATCTTTATCATCATAATAGTTTGTTAAAGATTTCGAATTTTCATTATGATAACTGTTACAAGCCAATTAAGAGACGCTCGACTGCTAATGGACTACTGTGAAAAGATTGTTTCCCAAAGTGATGAAGCCTCAACAACCGAGCCAGACTAAATTCTAATTGAGACTTTGAGAATTGAGAGTACTGCAAAATCCCATTCTCCTGGATATCTTCAAATGTTTTGGGTTTAATTTTCATGTATATATAATAATCATTACCAGATCATAGACTTTTGAAACGGGTTAAACAGAATATTACAAGTTACAAACCAAAAGCAATATAAAACCCCCCCAAAAAAAACTTTAAAACAATCAGATATACCCGTGCATTGCACGGGCCTAAGGACTAGTTAGTAAAGTATGCTCATATATAGTAATATAGAATGGTGAAGTTAAATTGAGACTGCAGCTCAATCAT
Source organism: Aquilegia eximia (assembly GCA_023053565.1). Classification (NCBI taxonomy): domain Eukaryota; kingdom Viridiplantae; phylum Streptophyta; class Magnoliopsida; order Ranunculales; family Ranunculaceae; genus Aquilegia; species Aquilegia eximia. Next base: position 22,271,239 of record JALIGU010000005.1, read on the forward strand.
AACTTAATTATGGTTGATAATTCGTTGAAAAATATACAGACACCCAAAAGAAAAACTCTGTTTCTCGATCTCTGGAAACATGTCTGTCCACATTTTCTTCTCTCAACTCCCTCTTTTTATTTCTCCCACAACTTTTGATAATTGAAATATAGTCTATAACCGCATTTTGCAGTAATAATTTTTTGAATATATGGACACAAAATCATATGCAGTATAATACATACTAATATGCTATATTTTATTTCTTTGAATGCGTGAAGGATACCGTTATATCAGTTGCTATTAACATCGAGCCTTAATTATGTATCGGCAACTTTTCAAAGCACTGTTATGAACGCTGGAAATGCTATTACATTCCTCATGGCTGTTGTGATAGGACGAGAAGCATTCCATTTTTGCACTATTAATGGTCAAGCCAAACTATGGCTATGGGGCATTATTTTATCCTTCACTGGTGCCACAATCATGGTGCTATGGTCTGGACCAAGGCTCTATATACTTTCTTCAATGCATGAAGTTTCAGATATTGGTGACCGAGTACTTGGGTGCCTCATGGTCGTAGTTTCAGTCCTCAGCACATCAACATCGTATATATTAATGGTATGTCTAATAAAATGTTTAATGATGAGACGGCAAGGGTTTTATTGTTTAGACGAAAGCCAAGAGAAGCTCAATGAAGCAAAATGTGCAGGGGTGTCTTGACTCTTGAAAATTAACTTCTAAAAGTTTTGTGCAGGAAGATGTCACAACTAAGTATCCTGCAGAGATGTCTTTGACAGCAATTATATGCTTTTGTGGAACCCTCCAAACTGCAATAATCGCAGGAGTAACCGAAAGAAGTGCTTCTGCATGGAAAATAAACTTCAGTGGTAGTTATGAACTCCCAGTGATTCTCTATGGGGTAATGACTCTTATTTTCAAATATTAATCAGAAGATAATTCAAATTCGACTATGAAAATTGTATCAAAATGTAGGACTAATTATGTTATATGACAGTATTTGAAGTAAACTTTGCTTAAATGCTTTTAAGATATGGTCTTGAATGGTATTTACTTATAATCCTAGCTAACTTGGTTGGTTTGGGAATGGACAGGGCATTGTTGTATGTGGGTTGATATCCTATGTGCAAACATACAGAAAAAGGGTCCTGTCTTCACGTCTGCGTTTTCCCCCCTTCTCATTGTATTCACATTCCTTCTCGAGACTATCGTCTTAAAGAAAGATGTTCATTTAGGAAGGTAAATGATAGTGAAGTCAATTAAGATGAAAGGCCTTTATGTGCTTTTGTGGGCTAAAGCCGATTTTAATGAAAAGAAGCTGAACACAAGTTCTTCTCTAGGCATTTATGAGCCATTAAGATGAAATATGGTCTGGAGATGCAAGGAATTTTTTTTTTTTTTATTTTTTTACAATTTGTCATGTAGAAACATGTTTTTTAATAACTCGTATATTTGTATTTGTCTACTGCGAGAAAGCCTTTAGCAAAAAAATTAAATAAAATAAAAAAACTAATGCAAGAAAGCAATACCCAATTCAAACTTGTATTACAGGGAAAAATGACTACCTACTATTAGTGATTCTTATCCTATAACACTCTTTTCTCCTTTTATGAATGTAGATGCTCAAATGTCTATGGTGTTTGGAAATGCATGATTGAAGGTACATACCTACAAATTGTGCATATATTATTGTTTCAATGACATCCAAAAATATTGTCTGGCTGCAGTTTTGGCACCTCCCATATCTATGCGTAGTTTTCATCACCAAGTCTCGAAGAAGCAGCAACATCAGTGGCAAATTTGCTTTTCTGCATGTGTGAAAGAAGCAAAGGTCGCTCCATATCGTCCATTTTTTTTTTTTTTTTTTGAATGTTCAGCCCTGCACCTATATATCAGCTCCACGAATCTGCCCTTATCCAAAAGCTTTAGAGGCATCCTGGCAGGGCCTATGGCACCCATGGAATCTGACTCCACCCAGGCTTTTTTCCGTTCTTTCTCTACCAGCAGCTCTACTCCAGTGAGAATAGCTACACAGTTAACTCTCAGCCATATACTGTAGTTAGATAGACTCTACCCCTATCCCTTTGCAGAAAGCTAACAGGAAGTTACAACAGCGATATCCCACTATTATATGCATTAATCCTCCTGTCCCAGGATTACCTCATGAAGCACTGTCTGATTTTGAACCTCCATTGTGTGAGGAGCTCTGTCAGACTATCGTCCCACCCCTGGATATCTTCCTCATAATCAAGAACTCAAGTTGGTATTATACATACGTGCTAGGTACAATTGTGTGCATGTTGCAGTACTTCTGCCCAGATCTGATTTTGAAGATCCCTCCTTCGGTTCAATCACGAGATTTCAATCTTTTCAAAGAGATAGTAATCATACAAACAAGGATAGCAGCCTGCTACATGTATTCAACCAACAAACATACTCTTGCTTTGTAACTTCTTGACAACATCACTGATGCTTGGAAAATCATATCTGCATGACTGCATTAAAACCTGTCAGCCACCCACTTCCATAGGTCTATGTATAGAAGCAGCTAGGGGCAGCGCACATTTCCATAGCAAGTGTTTCAAATCTTCATTGTTCATTTCATAAACAGGGTCTTATCTACGTGGCATTATGTTTCTACTGATCATTTGGTACATATCACAGCATATTTTTTTTCTCTGCAACATATATTGTCAAAGATCCATCCTAGCTATACAGCATATTTTTTTTCTCTGATCAAATGGTTGCTACCAGCCACCATTTGAAGATGTTAAATTAACCTTTTGACTAGAATATCTTGTTATTAGTATATGTATAAGGGTATATCGGTAAGTGTCGTAGGTTTTGTGTATGTATATAAGTAAGATGTACGTAGATGTTAAGGTTAAGATTTTATCAATGGAATATCATTTCTCTGTCTCTCTTTGCATCATTACCTACTAGAATATCACAGTAGTTATCGTGGTATCAAAGCCGCGAAGATCCTCTGATTACACAATGTGTTATGGAAGCAGAAGCAGAAGCAGCTGGTGATCTTAATATGATATCATATTTTACATACTCATAATTTTTCCTTTTGCTTGAAAATAATATTGGTGTACGCGCATGTTTATCCTTTAATCGTGGTCTCATCGTTAATATGTTTAGTGGTAATATTGTGGATTGACGTGGTATAAAGAGTGTAAACCACGGTTGAATCTAATGAAAAAAATAAAATAAAACCAAGACTGAAAAACCAGTACAGTGTGAATGAATGGGAACTGGGAAGGACAAAGCAAAGAGACAGAGGAGTGCCTGTTCCATTCAAACGCGGTTTTGGTTGGATGTCATGGTCATGGAGTCTAGCTATAGGATTTATTTATTAAAGAGTGTAAGCCACGGTTGAATAATCAAGACTAAAAAAAGACTAAAAAAGACTAAAAAAAGACTAAAAATGTCATGGAGTCTACTCTTGTTTGACTACAAGTCTTCCATAATAATGATATGTTTCTACCAGTGAAACTCTATATATAGCTTATGTAGAAGGCACTTTGAATATATCTCATAAATATATCAGCCATGGAGTTGCTTTCACATGCAATTTCTACTCAGTTTTATTTCAAACAAATGATATGGATATGGTTGTTCTTCATGTTTTTGCTAAGTTCATTCAACTCAGGCTCAACAACACTAGTCACAGCTTCTTCCAGAAACGAATCTGACCGTTCTGCATTGCTGGCGATCAAATCCCAAATTCGTGATGACCCATTAGGGGCACTAAATTCATGGAATCACTCGCTCCACCACTGTGACTGGCAAGGAATCATATGTAGTGGAAGACATCGTGAGAGAGTCATCCAATTGAATCTTCAATATAAAAAGCTTGAAGGAACGCTCTCTCCCTACATAGGGAACCTCAGTTTCCTTAAAGCCATCTATCTCAGCGAGAACAACTTCCATGGTGAAATACCACAAGAAATAGGTCGCTTGTTTCGTCTACGAGACCTAGATCTCAATAACAATTCCTTTCAAGGAGAAATCCCAAGAAATATCACATATTGTTCCAATTTAAGAGAAATCGATCTTATCGATAATAAGCTCTCTGGAAGCATTTTTGCTGGATTTTCTTCCCTATCAAAGTTGATCATGTTGGGTCTTGGCAAAAACAACTTCAATGGAAAAATCCCACCATCTCTTGGGAACCTAACATCTCTTACTGATCTTTATCTTGGATATAACCGTTTGGAGGGAAATATTCCAGACGATTTATGCAACATGCGGAGCTTAGGTTACTTTTACGGAAGCAGTAATAATCTGACAGGTAAAATTCCTTCTTGCCTTTTCAACCACTCAAGCATATATAGTTTCGCAGTTGCTGAAAATCAATTACAAGGAACCCTTCCACCAAATATAGGCCTTACTCTTCCTAACCTCCAAGATATTTCTTTGGCAACCAATAAGTTTAGTGGCCCAATCCCAGTTTCCTTGTCCAATCTTACAAAACTTGAAAAATTTGAAATTTCGGAGAATGCTTTCACTGGTTCAGTGCCAAGAGATTTAGGAAAGTTACAAAATCTTGAATGGTTATTATTTGGTGAAAATCAAATAGGAACCAAACAAGGTGGAGATGATCTCAACTTCATAAACTCTCTAACCAATTGTACCAAATTAGAACTACTTAATTTCAACAAGAACTTCCTTAATGGTCCCTTGCCAGATTCTATATCTAATCTTTCTTCCACCACATTAAGGTTCTTAAATATGCAAGACAATAGTATCTATGGTAGTATTCCAGTAGGAATTGGCAATCTAATTAACATTGGCTTAATGAGTTTTTCTTATAATAAACTCAATGGCGCCATCCCTACATCTATAGGAAATCTTAACCAACTAAAACGGTTATATCTAGCATTTAACTTACTATCAGGACAAATTCCATCTTCCATGGGTAATTTAACTCAACTGGACAGACTCAGTTTACTACGTAACAATTTAAATGGAAGGATACCACCTACTCTTGGAAATTGCAAAAACTTAGCATACCTTAGTCTTTCTCAAAACAACCTCGTTGGTGCAATACCTATCCAAGTTATTAGCATTTCCTCACTGACTCTTGGTCTTATCTTGTCCCAGAATTCCCTTACTGGTTCACTACCATTAGAAGTAGGTAACTTAACTAATATTGTGACATTGTCTATTTCTGATAATAAATTATCAGGACACATTCCAGAATCACTTAGCAAATGTTTGAACTTAGTTGTACTTTCAATGGAAGGTAACTTTTTTCAAGGAGAAATTCCAAAGTCATTCACCAGTTTGAGAGGTCTTAACTATTTAGACCTTTCTAGTAATAACTTGTCCGGGGCAATTCCAGAATACTTTGAGTTGTTTTCAGAACTAGGCTATCTGAATTTGTCATTCAACCAGCTTGAGGGTCGGATTCCACAAAATGGGGTGTTATGGCTCTGTGTTTAAAGGCGTACTCCAAGATATCAACCAAACTGTTGCAGTGAAGGTTCTCAATCTTCAAAGAGAAGGAGCTTCCAAGAGTTTCTTAACTGAATGCAATGCCTTGAGACATCTTCGTCATCGAAACCTTCTCAAAATCATAACAGCTTGCTCAAGTGTAGATTTCCAAGGAAATGATTTTAGAGCTTTGGTTTTCGAGTTCATGCCGTATGGGAGTTTAGAGGAGTGGCTACATCCAATAGTAAATGAGCGACAACATGACTCAAGAAATTTGAGTTTCATCCAAAGATTGAATATAGCCATTGATGTTGCTTCCGCGTTGGACTATCTTCACAACCGCTGCCAACCAGGTGTAGTTCATTGTGATTTAAAACCAAGCAATGTTCTTCTTGATGATGACATGACTGCTCGTGTAGCTGATTTTGGAATAGCAAAGATGTTCACTGCTGCTTCCTATGATTCTTCACAAACTCAGCCCAGTTCAGATTTGATCAGGGGATCAATTGGATATGTTGCTCCAGGTAATTTTACAATCTTCTATTCACAAATATGCACTATTTGATTTTGTACGTTTGTTTATATGAGTTTAATGAATACATTACAGAGTACGGCATGGGTGTTAAGGTGTCTATGCAAGGAGATGTTTACAGTTACGGGATATTGTTGTTAGAGATGTTTACAAGAAAGAGACCAACAGATGACATGTTTCTGAACGGGTTGAGTCTACATAGCTATGCAGAAATGGCTTTGCCTAATCAAGTGATGGGCGTTATAGATCCAATGGTGTTATTAGATGATAACACTGGAGTAGCCAACCCTGTGGAACATAGCGATAGTCAGGCTAATCTGCAAGAATCATTGGTTTCTGTAATTACACTTGGAGTCCTTTGCTCTGCTGACGCACCGACAGAACGTAAGACCATGAGTGAAGTTGTTAGTGAATTGCATCATATCAAGAAACATTACAGAGATCTCAGTAGGAGCGATTCTGAGTGACGGCGAATTGGCATTCGTCAAGCCCAGATGAGTTTGCTTATAGTATTTCTGTTCTGGATTATTTTACATAACTTCCATGGAATCTTGTGGTTGTATTTTTTATGCTAGTTTTTGTATTGAACTAATAACGGTTTATGATCCTGCATTACTAGTGTTAGGTTTATTATGATTAGTATTTGGTCTGGTGATTTAACTTGTGTTGTTTTGAGGTTGTAAATGCTCTGATAAACCTTGTTTTGTCCATCATTTAAATGATTATCTCAGTAAACAGTGATTCCTTGAAATACATGTTAGCATCAAAATACAGAAAACCTTCTTTTGAGGTCTTTCATTAATAGTATGTGCTTAGATACGTGACTGTGCTGGTAGAACAGAGAAGCTGAAACAAGCATTCAGAGGAAAGTTCTGTATGATGTTCCAGAAATCAACATCAGTTTTGCTTTGTGGTTCATTATTTTTTAAGATAAAATTGTAGTTTTATTTGTTATATATGACAAGCATTCACTGAAGAAATTTTACATCTAGTGGAGGCCGGTATAAGAGCAAAATGTTCGTATGTATGCGCATAGTGAGAAGACGAGAACCATCATTGTAATGTAGGGTTGTACCAACTCCTCAACATTTGCATATATCATTGCCTGACAGATGGTTAATTTATAGTTGCTTAAGAGAGTCTATTTGGCAAAAGTGCGCACGCACGAAAGCCCTCAAGTATTTGGCATGCAGGGCTAAACAGAGTGCACCCAGAAAAACAGAATGAACCAGACAGCAGACACGTACATGCACGGATGCATCCCTTGATGCTGGTTCAATCACAAGTCCACAACCAATTCGAAATCCTATTAGTCTTTGGTGAGAACCCAATATATGTGCAATATAACAATAGTAAAGCAAACAATAAAGCAATAAACAAATAAAGAACACACGATATTTTTAACGTGGTAAAACCCAATATGGGAAACGTCCACGGTTGTCCTCGCGACAACAAATAAATCCACTAAATGAAAAGAGATGTACAAACCTATCAACTACCTGCAATCACTGCGAGTTGACACTACTGGTTATCTCTAACACCTTGACTTCACCAGAGCACCTTGATGTACGCACAAGACACTCGACTTCTTGATGAACACACAAGAAGACTCGAAACCGAACTATGAAACAAGCTTACACCAGAGTTCCTTGATGAACACACAAGGATACTCGACTTCTTGATGAACACACAAGAAGACTCGAAGCTAAATCAATATTCAACAATGAAGAAGAAGATGAATAGGGAAGAAGGAAGAAGAAGATGAAAGGGGAAGAAGAAGATGAGTTCAATCACCAAAGCCACCTAAACCAAAACCTAAACAAACTCCAAGACTAGAGATGAATTGGACGGCCAAAGAACTTGCTTGTTCTTTGGAAGAGAAACCCTATTTATACTTAGGGTTGGAACACACAGAAAATGGGCCGAAATTGACAAAATCCATATTGGACGTACGTACGTCGAAATAACGTTCGTACGTCTTCACACGATAAACACTTGCTGCCTGCTTGGACGTACGAACGTCCTAACAAGGTACGTACGTCCTGAACAAAAACAATCCTACTGCCTACTTGGACGTACGAACGTCCTAAGAAGGTACGTACGTCCAGACCAAACAAACTTTCTGCTGACATACCATACGTACGTACGTCTTGAAGAGGTACGTACGTCCTGAACCAAACACCATACTTGAGACACACGACGCGAAGACAAGGACACGGGACGACGCGCGTACAACAAGGTTTTCTTAACAATGAACTCAAGGCGAAATAACCAAGGACGACCAATGTCACAAAATTGATGTCAAACCACTTCGTGCCAGTTTCATTTGGTACGTACTACAAGTTGATAACCAATTCAAAATCCTAAAAAGAAACCTTTTATAGCGATTACAACTTTAATATAAATTACAAAGTTTAGAAACAAAAGCAAAGCAGACCAAGAAATAGATCTGAGGAGAATTGAAGATGAAAGAAGAAGAAGAAGATGATGATGATAAATCATTACGAGGTTTTAGGGTTACAAACATCCAATACAATAGGTTTAACCAAACTGACTGCAATCCAAATCTCAAAATCTTTTAAATCCAAAGCACTTGAATTACATCCTGACAAACGTCCTAATGATCCCAATGCTAATTCCAAATTCCAGCAACTAAAATCTTCATATGACATTCTCAAGGATGATCTGTCTCGCAAGATTTTTGATGATGATCTCCTAAGTAATACACAAGAAAGGCAATCACATAATAAGTACCAGGCATCAGCAGCAGCACAAAAAAAGCGGTCGCGACAACAAGATAAGAACTGGTGGGAAGTGTTGGGTTTTATGTGCAAATGTGCAAATCAGAAGACGGAGGGAAGTTTTTCACTCAGGAACGTACGTACGCAGTTAGGGGGTTCATACGTTCAATGTGACAGATAACTGTTTTGGGAAGAAACGTACGTACGTGATTTCGACGTACGAACGTTGTATTATTTGTACAGGGACGTACGTACGTAGTTAGGGCGTTCGAACGTCCCGTACGCCAGATAACTTCTCCGTGTTGTACCGTACGTACGTGATTTCGACGTACGTACGTCCTTCTCTTGTTTTGTGCAATATGTGCCGGTTTGAGCCCAATTCGTGGTCTATTGTAAGGCTATACTATAAAGCCAAATAGATGTGATACAAAACCTTAACTTTTCTAAGAGAGAGATTGTGAGAAGCCATTAGAGAGTTTGAGAGAACTTTTGTGAGGAAGAAGACTTCGGTTTCTTCATGAGGGCTTGTACAATTGTCTAGATCAGAAAAGCATCATCCTTTCTCCCCGTGGACGTAGGCATATTGCCGAACCACGTATATCTTGTGTCTTGTGTGTGGTTGCTTGTTTATTTTGTCGTTTTCTGTTTTACTTTCATACACTAGTTCAATCATATTTGTGCATCGGTTTCCGCTGCGCACAACAGGAAGGCTATGAAGATAGCAAATGGACTTATGATCATTGTAAGACTGAAGAAATGGTTCAACGTAAAATTGAAGAGAAGAGAGAAAAAGAAGTAAGAATTAAGATTGAAGAGATTTTTGAAAGAGATAGACAACGACGACAACCACAACGTAAAGTAAGAAGAACGACTTAAGAAGATGCATGGCTGCAGAACTTAAAGAGAAGGAGATCGAGCTAAGAAATTCCGTTGCAGATCGAAGAAGATCGATGTCCTCTAAGAATGAAGAAAGACAGTGTAATATGATTATTATGATACCATTGCGAAAGCTTTTCGCGCTCCCTAGCTTGGTACCAAAAGTAAATTGCATAAAGTACGATGATTTCTTTTCGATTCAATATAAAACTTCTTGAATTATTGTTATAATAATTAGTTTTTCACCAATTTATATGAGTGACTGTTTGCGTTTAATTTAAGCTAATAATGAATATATCTTAGTAGTGTCTTGTTGTTGTTGTTGTTTTTTTAAGGGCAAATTAGACTTACCCCACAGATTTATTAATTTAATTAGACTTACCTCACATATTTCAACTTATTTAGAGAAACCCCACAGATTTATAATAGATGTTAGTCAACCATTAGTTGACCAAGTCAAACCTATATTTGACATGTATTTTGACACAAACTACCCTAAATACCCTTAAACTTATTCACCCACCATTCCACTGCTACTCATCTTCTTCTTCCCCAAAATTGGTTTTGTGCATCTTGTACAAAAGAGTTTATGATACCAAACAATTAATATGTTGACCCATCACATAAAAAAAAAAAAATTGGTACCTAAAACCCTAATTTAATTTACTTGATTTTACTTGAAGTGTTAGATATGCTACATGTCTTGGTACTTTTTTCATCTTGTTTCATCAACAATCTATATTTTATTGGTTTGGAATGTAGGGTTACATCTCCACCTTTTTGGATAAGAAATCAAATTTAACTTAATCTAAGGGTTGCAAAACCAAGTTACCATGGTTTAAGTGAGTTTCTTGTCTATGTAAAATAGTTTAGGGGTATTTTAGGTACTTAATGTTAAAATACAAGTCAAATCTGAATTTGACTAGGTCAGCTGACGGTTGACTAACAGTTGTTATAAATCTGTGGGGTTTCTCTAAATAAGGTAACCACAAATGTTAATCAACTATACAGAAATCAACACTTAATCATTAATCAACTATACAGAAATCAACACTTAATCATTCTGTACAGTTGATTAACATATTAATCAACTATACCGAAATCAACATTTAATCATTGATTAATATGTTAATCAACTATACATTAATCAATACTTAATCATTCTATATAGTTGATTAATGTATTAATCAACTATACAGATTGATGATTTCTTGAAATAAATTTTGAACAATACATTACTCAACTACTTTATTAAAACAAAACAAAAAATCTAAAGAAGTTATTAAAAAGAAAAGCAATAAATTTACCTCAGATTCGTAATCTTTGTCGCGTGCTTGTTCTTGTTGTTCAACAACTTTAAGCTTCTTTCGCATTGTCGCTTTCTTATCTTTTTTGGCCCAAGGACCAGTTTTTGTACAAGTTTTTATTCTTGTCATTATAGAAATTTGAAGAAAAGTAGCGGAAAATAAAATAAAACAAATAACAGTAATGCGAAAGAAACCAGAGAAATCGAAAATAACATACTTCTAATCAAAGAGAAACCTGAGAAATCGAAGAGAAACAAGAGAAATTGATGAGAAACCAGAGAAATCGAAGAATCAGACTTTTAATCAAGAGAAATCGAAGAAATCAAACTTTTAATCAAGAGAAATCAAGACTTACATAGCTCAATGTGATGTGTGTCAACGTAATAAGGCAGAAACGATTTCACCTCCTGGACTTCTCAATCCCTTGCCAATTCCTGATGATGTGTGGTTGGATTTATCTATGGATTTTATTGATGGGTTGCCCTCTTCTAATCGTAAGACTACGATTTTGGTCGTTGTAGACCGTCTCTCCAAGTATGCACACTTTAGCGCCCTATCGCATCCATATACTGCCACTAATATTGCTGATCTTTTTGTGAGAGATATTGTCTGTTTGCATGGTATGCCTCGTACGATTGTTTGTGATCGCGATCCTATCTTTGTTAGTACCTTTTGGCAAGCATTTCTTACCATGCAAGGTTCCAAGTTATGTCAGAGTTCGGCTTATCATCCCCAAACAGATGGCTAAACCGAGGTTACTAATCGCACTTTGGAATGTTATCTTCGATGCTTTTCTGGTAAAAAACCTCATGATTGGACTCGTTGGTTGCCGTGGGCTGAATGGTGGTACAACACCACTTATCACTCGGCCATTAAGATGACACCTTTCAAAGCTGTCTATAGTAGGCCCCCTCCTTCAGTTTCATGTTATCTTCCAGGTACTACTGATGTTCATGCTGTTGATATTGCTTTACGAGATCGTTATCGCACTTTAAAACTCTTAAAAGATCATCTTCAGTCTGCTCAAGCACGCATGAAATTCTATACTGATTCTCATCGTACGGAGCGTGAATTTGTGGTAAATGATTGGGTTTTTCTAAGACTTCAACCTTATCGCCAATCCACAGTTGCATCTCAGAGTTATTCGAAGCTTTCTCCACACTTTTATGGACCATTTCAGATTATTGCTAAGATTGGTCCTGTTGCTTATAAGTTGCGCCTTCTAGATGGATGTCGTATACATCCTGTGTTCCATGTCTCTGCTTTGAAGTTGAAATTAGGTGATAATGTTAACCATGAAAGCAGTTTACCAACTCTAGCCAATGTTTCTCCATGGGTGCCAGAAAAAATTCTGGATCGTGGTATTTTTAGGAAGAACAACCGTGCTGTCACTTTGGCTAATCAAATGGAAGGATCATCCTGATGAGGAAGCTAGTTGGGAAGACTCTCTGTTCATTTTCCAGATTTTTCGGCTTGAGGACAAGCCATGGTTTAAGGGGGGTGGGATGTTAGGCAACCATACTATTGTCGGTTCTTTATTTACTGTCTTTGTTATTTTAGTAATTCTAGAGTAATTAGGAGTCTTTAATTTTTGCCTATATAAGACTATGGATGTGTTGTAAAACTTAGTTTTTGACAATTTAATTAAATTCGGTGGTTTAAGATCTCCAATCAAAGGGTCTTGGTGGTTGATCTCCAATCAAAGGATCAAAATCCTAATAAAATTTGAGTTTGGTGACAGATTTGATGAACCATTAGAGATGCCCTAAGTCCCACTTTCCGTGGTTATATGACATTTGAATAACAATATCATGATTGCTGGCTCAAATAAATATGTTTTTAAAAGGATTGGTTTTGCTATTAAGAAAAAACTTGCAGCGAAACTTTTAGCATGTTTGTCCTCGATTTTTGTATAATTTTTTTGAACTGATCAATAAAATATATTTAAAAAAATAAAATAAAAAATAAATTGGAATTTCAGCTTCAGGTCTGACCCAATCCACAAAACCCACAAGTCCACAACCCATTGATAATCCAAATACACATTGACCGTTATTCAACTATTTTGACTCAAAACTTCTTCTTCTTCTTCTTCCAACCATGTTACTTCACAGTTCCACTCTTCTCACAGCTTCAACAACCTTCTCTTCTCCACCAACTTCTCTCAAAACCCATAATGCCTTATTCTACTTCATACCCACATCAAGAATCACTCTTTTATCATCAAATTCATCTCTTCCAACCTCCATTAAAGCTTCCACTTCTTCTTCTACATTGGTTCAAAGAAGCACCAATGAACAAAAAAATGATTGTAACAAAGAAATTTGCAGGTTTTGCGAAGTGGGTAATCTTAAAAATGCATTACTTTTGCTTTCTAATACTCCTTTTGAAGAAATTGAGGTAAATACTTTTTGTTGTATTTTACAACTTTGTGCCATAAAGAAATCTTTAGAATATGGTAAGAAGGTACATTCTATTATAAAAACTTCTGGGGTTTTTGTTGATAGTGTTATAGGTTCAAAATTAGTGTTTATGTATTTAAATTGTGGTGATTTGAATGAAGGAAGAAGGGTTTTTGATATAATTAAGAATGAAAAAGTTTTTATGTGGAATTTTATTATAAGTGAATATGCAAAGATTGGGAATTATAAAGAAAGTGTTGGTTTGTTTAAAGAAATGCGAGAGATGGGTGTTGAACCAAATTATTATACATTTTCTTGTGTTTTGAAGTGTTTTGGTGCTTTAGGAAGTTTTGTTGAAGGTGAAGAAGTTCATGGGTGTTTATTGAGATTAGGTTATGGTTCTTATATTACAATAGGGAATGCTTTGATTGGTTTTTATTCAAAGTGTAAGAAGATGAAAAGTGCGCGTAAAGTGTTTGATGAAATGAGTGATCGAGATGTTATTTCGTGGAATTCAATTATAAGTGGGTATTTATTGAATGGGATTACTAGGCAGGCACTTAAGCTTTTTAGCTCGATGAGGTTTTCGGGGTTTGATGTGGATGTAGTTACAATGATCAGTGTTTTACCTGCTTGTGCAGAAAGGGGTACACTTTCATTTGGAAGAGCAGTACATGGGCATATTATAAAAGCTGAGTGGTTCCCTGGGGAGATTGTGATTAGTAACGCATTATTAGATATGTATGCAAAATGTTGCGATTTAGATTCAGCAGTGCAAGTTTTTGAAAGTTTGGAGAAGAAAAGTGTCGTGTCTTGGACTTCAATGTTATCAGGATATGCTCGACAAGGGCAATGCGAGAAGGCAGTTGAGCTGTTTTGGAAAATGCAAGCAGTTGGTGTTGAGCCTGATCTATTCACAGTTACGAGCATTCTTCATGTTTGTGCATGCAGTGGATCACTGGAATACGGCAAAGATGTTCATGATTACATCATGAAACATGGCTTGTTGTCAAATTTATTTGTTGCTAATGCTCTCACGGACATGTATGCAAAATGCAGAAGTATGGAAGATGCTCAATATGTTTTTAATCAGATGCTTGTGAGGGACACCATCTCCTGGAACACCATAATCGGAGGTTACTCGAAGAATTCTTTTCCTAATGAAGCTCTTCGTTTGTTCAAGGAAATGCAGCTTGAGTGCACACCAAATGGGATAACCATGGCATGTATCCTTCCAGCATGTGCTAGCCTATCAGCTTTGGATAGAGGGCGAGAGATTCATGGATACATATTAAGAAATGGGTTGTCGTTGGACCCTTATGTAACTAATGCTCTTGTTGACATGTATGCTAAGTGTGGAGCACTACTTCTTGCACGCCGACTCTTTGATATGACACCCGTAAAGGACTTGGTTTCATGGACAATAATGATTGCTGGATATGGTATGCATGGTTATGGAAGAGATGCTATTACTACTCTTGATGAGATGCGAAGCTCAGGCATTGAACCAGATGGCACTGCCTTCATTGCTATATTATACGCTTGTAGCCATTCTGGGTTGGTAGAGGAAGGATGGAGATTCTTTAATATTATGACTTACTGTTGCAAGATTGAGGCGAAATTAGAGCACTATGCTTGTATGGTTGATCTTCTTGCCCGAGCTGGGCGTTTGACAAAGGCTTTCAAGTTTATTGAAGCAATGCCAATTGAGCCAGATTCTACCATCTGGGGGGCATTGCTCGATGGGTGCAGAACCCACAGAGATGTGAGCCTTGCAGAGAAAGTTGCGGAAAAGGTTTTTGAGATTGAACCAGAGAACACAGGATACTATGTACTACTAGCAAATATATATGCAGAGGCAGAGAAATGGGAAGAGGTGAAGAAATTAAGGGAGAGGATTGGCCGTCATAAGCTGAGAAAGGGCCCAGGTTGCACCTGGATAGAGATGAAGAGCAAAGTTCAGGTTTTTTTTGCTGGAGACAAATCACATCCAGAAGCTAAGAAGATAGAATCATTGTTGGGAAAGGTGAGGTTGAGAATGAATGAAGACGGTATTTCTCCTAACAAGAGGTATGCTTTGCTTATATCGGGAGATGAACAGAAGGAAGAGGCACTTTGTGGGCATAGTGAAAAGCTGGCCATTGCATATGGACTCTTGAACTTGCCTTATGGAAAAACTGTAAGGGTTACCAAGAATCTCAGAGTGTGTGGTGATTGTCATGAAATGGCCAAATTCATGTCCAAGATGTTTGTGAAGGAGATTATCTTGAGGGATGCAAATCGTTTTCATCATTTCAAGGATGGAAGATGCTCTTGCAGAGATTACTGGTGAAGCATATGAGTGGGATCTGATAGCCACCAATACACATTACTAGTACAGTCTATACCTCTGTTGTGGATTGGTTCTTGTAAAATGAATTTATGTTTCATTACGGTTCTGCAACATGTTTGACAGTACAGTATTTAATGGCATGAGGAGATGGAGTAGTATGATGCCTACATCTCGTCTTACAGTTCCAGCTACATTTACAATGATTGAGAGCTTCTACTGCAAATAGTTAAGTTATGGTCTTCTGTGTGGTGGTTGAGAAATCCATCCACTGTGAAGCTCGTATCAGTTACCACCAGAGATGTATAGGTTCGTTTTACTTTTTTTCTTACTATAATTTGTTCTTTGTATGAAGTTTCTTTTTCCTCATAATTTTGTTTTACAGTTAATAAATCTTGCGCAATTTCAATAGCAAAACATGTAACATCCCCAGATATATTGTTTACCAGCTATGAAATTTCATTATGGTACAATAATTGTTTGTTAGAAGTTGTTTGATACCATATACTAATGGTGCAGAGATAGATGGACATGTGATAAAAACTTGATGAATTATTTTGTGCTAATTCTGAATAAGACCACTTTTGGTAGATGCGCGTAGCCACCTATGTTCAACTAGATTACATGAAGTTCTATAACCAATCAAATATGCATCCTGATTTCGTGATGATAAAAGATTTGAATCCCCGAAAAAGATTTGTTTCCCTTAAACCACTCTGATTTTTACATGTCACTTTGAAAAATATTAATTGAAAACAATATATAATATACAAGGAATTAAGGAATTTACATGTCACGAAAAACCGTCTTAACAGCATTACAACAACTCCTTCATCTAGGACCTGATAGAACTGATGATAGTAAGGGACTCGAAGCAACTACTGTTGTTGAGGGTGGTAGAGCAGATGAGAATTTAGAAGCTAGGTCTATTTTGATGTCCATTGCACCCTCTAAGACCTTTACAACCACTGACATGGAAGGTCTTTCAGAATATTCATTCTGTAAGCACCATTTGGCAACCATCATGATCTTTCCAGCTTCTTCTCTAGGTAATTCCATATCTTCACAAATTTTGTTGAACATATCATGAAGTTGATCCTCCTTTGCACTCTTTTCCAGTAAACTAAGAAGATGTATACATTCCTCGGGTTGGCTGAAGTCCAAATTTTTGCGTCCACACAGCATTTCTATCACCACAATCCCGAAGCTAAAAACATCTACTTTTTCTGTGATCACCGAGCTTAACCATTCTGGTGCCAGGTATCCAAGAGTTCCTCTCATTGTTGTTATAACTTTGCTTTGTTCTCTGTCGATCAGTTTAGACAATCCAAAATCTGACACCTTAGCATTGAACTTCTTGTCTAAGAGAATGTTTTGTGGTTTAATATCTAAGTGGACTATCCTTTGTTCGCATTCTTCATGGAGATAAGTCAGGCCCTTAGCTATGTCCAGAATAATTTTCTTTCTTGTTTGCCAATCTAGAGTTGGATTTTGGTTTCTGCTGTAGATCCAATTATCCAAGGATCCATTGCACATGTATTCATAAACTAAAAGTTGGTGTGATGCATCAACACAAAACCCAAGCAATCTTACCAGGTTGACATGATGAATGTTGCTTATTGTCTCCACCTCTACTAAAAATGAGCTTTTCATGTTCCGTAATCCATATAGACGCTTTACTGCCACTTTGGTGCCATCAGTCAAGGTTCCTTCATATACAGTTCCGAACCCACCTTCTCCAAGTTTGTTGCTGAAATTTTTCGTTGCAACCCTTAGGTCTTTATAAGAAAATCGAGTGGGCATTCCAGGTAGTTGGTCCAAATAATTTATGCATTTGTCAGAAACGTTCCTTTTCTTCCATATTACATATGATGTTATGGTTAAAAAAACGCTAGAGAGACCTGCAATGACTAATATAAATACCTTTACAACATGGTTTTGAAAAAGAACGTTTGAAGAAGGCTCAGTAGGGGCATGGATTCTGTTTGTGATCATTTGCAGCTTAATAAACACCAACTGCTCGAGATCAATGTTATATTTATCAATATTCTGTGGATCGTTGATCAACGAAAAGACATCATTCTGTGTAAAGCATTCCCCATTAGTTTCATTCTTGAGATAACGAAAGAAGGCGGCTTTACAAGAACAGTTCCGCAAACAACTCTCCTTACAACTCTCTAGAGTTGTAGAATTGATGCCATTAGTAAGGTGGAAATAAGTAATGGCTTCAAGATGTAGGAGGAGGTGATCATGAGGAGCTTCACATGACAATGGAGTAGTCTCATAGCAACCAAGATTGGGTTGCCTATCATCTATTGGCTTAAAAAAACTTATTCCATTGCTGATCAGTTGAGGACAGGTGCATTGACCAAGTGAACAAATACCATAATTCCCACAAACCAGAGGATATTCACACACATCCATAGAATGTTGCCAGAGATCAGCCACATTACCTTTTTCAATCTCAAAAACTCTCAAATATCCATCAAAATCCAACTTCAGGAATTGAATGGAGGATGCCAGTGGGACTATATAAGTACAATCGGGATCGTTTTCTTCATCATTCAATATGTGCAGAGTGACACTTCCATTCGATAATATCATGTAACTGGGTTCTTTCCTCTTTTTTGGTTCAGAAACCAAATATTCAAAATAAGACACCGGAGGGTTGGATTCAACGTAAGCAAACAGACCTTTAGCATTAACAAAAAGAGAAAACAAACCTTCTGTAGAATTTGATTTCGACACACTGGCTATGAGTCTCTGCCCCTCCAACAACTTCTGCCCAAAAACTAAAGTGTCTGTTGGGTAATCGGAAGATTGCCATACAATACTATTGTTGGCATTGAAGAGCACAAGGTTACCCAAGTCTGTAACATTTAGGCCAACAATGGATCTATTGGTAGTATTTGTAGACCAAACAAAGCTATTATCAACATCTCTCAAGATTAAATCACCTTCTTGAGTGAACTCCAACGTTGCATTGTCTCTAACAAGATTGTTCCGGTTGGAAGACCAGATAACAATTGGGAAGACTGGCAAAAGTTTCGCGTCACTGTATAGAAAGACAGACAGTTGGTAAGAAGTGCAATCACCATTGCAGTAGAATCCAAAGCCAAAAAGTGTATCAAAGGAAATTCGACGATTGCAGATTAGTCTGATCATAGAATTATCTTTGAAAGTCAGGGAAAGACAACTGGAGGGGGTATTGATCCATGTAGTCGAGACATTTACAACAGGGTCAAAAAAAGATTGCGCATTGGTTGGATATGAATAACAGAGTAGAAGAGTAAGGTGAAGAAAAACAAAGTACAGGGCCATCAAAACTATGCAGAAGGATGGTAAACTAACTATGTAGTGCTGTATAAACAGCTTTTATAACTCAAACATTAATGTTTCTTTGGAAGGACCCAGCTACTGAGTTCCCAATGAAAAACCATTAATTTTATAATGTGACGAGAGAATATAGTACTAGTAGTAAAGTGTATGAGTAACTCTATGGCGACAGAGATTATTCCAAGGCAATATTTTATATTTCGACCTTGGGTGTTCTACCAGCATTGTTTTTTAGTTGCAAAAATATGCTGCATTGTCATATTGACAGATTGTAGACGTAGTTTGTTTGTCATAACATGTTACATACAATAGACCCTAGTATTTACATACTAGCAACTTAGAAGTAGTTTTCCATTATAAGTCCACAAAGACATTATCATGATTTTCTTTTATGTACCAATAGTGATATTATTTACAGACCGAAAGAATATGGTGATGTAGGACACAAGTTCAATTTCTTTTTGTGTAACAGGTGCTTTGAGCGTTAAAGCAATTACTGTCAACTTCATCCATTGTTGGGTAGTAGACCTTGCTCGACAAACAACAGATGCAGAAATGCAATTCAAAGCTCGGGTGTCTAAGTCACGATTAGCACACATGTTGCAAGGATCACCTGATTATACTAGCAATACATTGGCAGTCACGAACTTAGTAAGGTAGTCATCACATTATTTTATTTCTCAGCACACTCTGAAATCGACCTGGTCATATTTAGCAATTCAGTGGCAGGAAGTTGTGCATTCTGTTGCGCTAGAAGTTACCTATGTTATGTCGTATGTGGTGATCATACAAAAATTCTTATGAGCACCATTATCATGACTACTGTAATTATCTTTCTTCCTTCAACTCACGCTTGTATTGAACACCCACATATATTTAGTGTCCAGTACTCTATTATAAAACTATATACTATAAAGATGAAAAAACACAAATAAACTACAGTAATGAATTCTGTTTCTTTTCTTAGTGTGAACTTTGTAGATTTGGAATGGGAAATTGGAGACAATCAAATATTGTAAGTAAATACTTGATATATATTCATTTTATTTATATTTTCATGTTAAAAATGGTTTTGATTTTTTCGGTTTTGTTGTTTGGGCAGTAACTTTGCAAATGTGGAGTCATTGTGTGAAGAAAACACTCAGCTTTAATGTGGACGTTCGTGTTACTACTCAGCTTTAGTGTGTACGTTCGTGTTAGTACTTAGTCTTGGTGTGCAAGTGATCAATGTTGGTAGAAATTCATCCCTGAAATCAAATGTGCAAATGATCAATGTTGGTAGAAATTCATCCCTGAAATCAAATCTGGGTATTCCTTATCCTCTTTGGTGTGAAAATGCTCAATGTTGGTAGAAATTCATTCTTGAAATCAAATCTGGACAATGCTAATAAAACATAAGTAGCCACAAGTTATAAACAGACAGGGTATTATTATTATTTTTTTTTTTTTTAATATTACTTCTACGAAAGCATGAGCACAATTTTGGGATTTGATTGTATAAGCTGCTTGCGAATGTTTGTACACGAAGATTCATCCTCGAAGAGCTAAAGTTTATGAGGTAAGCAAGCAGAGCAACGTAGAACCTAAAGTAACATAGTCAAACATAAGTTCAGGAAATATTTACGGAGATTGGCTTAATTTGGAAAAATATCACTCAATCTCTTAATCACAGAAGCTGCAATTTGCCAATTGATTTTATCCAAGTACAAGCCATAGCTTTTCCCAACACATTAATTCCTGGACAGCCATGAAATACCCGAATATTTACATGGGTTCAAAATGTTTCTTTTTCTAATTACAGTATCTTTCCAGCACAAAATCGTTACAATCTCCCCACTCATATATTATTATCCATTCTTCTGACAGATAAAATGTTCATTTTGGTTATTGTACTTTGCACGTTTTTGCAGTTGGTCACAACACTTTTTTTTTCCTGTCAGTTTGGTCATAAAAGTTACATTTCGTTATCAGTTTAGTTATGATATCACATTTCTTGGAAGTTTTTGCATTGACACAAGCAGAGAGTAAAGTCGCATTGCCTCCAACATAGCAACATGAGGGTAAAGTAGTATTTGATCGTAATTCATCTAAATCATTTCATGCACTTGATTCCTAACACGGTCCTTAACTACAAGAGTTACAGTGTGGTCTAGTCTAGGACAACTTTGACAAGCTATGCACTAGGACTTGGCAAAACCGATCTGAAACATGCAAACCGAACCGAACCGAACCGAAAATAAGGTGTTTACATGTTCGGTTGCAGTTTCTAATTTTGCAAAACACCTACTTTGGGTGTTCAGTTGCAGTTTCGAAAATTTTCGAACACCCAAAACCGAACCGAACATGCGATTCTGTATATAGTCCAACCCATCATGTAATTTTGTATACAGTCCACCCTATCTCTCCAGCAGTCCAGCCCATCTGTCCAACACTCTAACAGTCCAGCCCATCTACTAAGTGTTCGGTTCGGTTTTATTCGGTTAACCGAACTGAATAACATGTTCGGTTATGTTTCGGTTTTAGTAAAACAAATTCGGTTCGGTTCGGTTTCAAAAATGAAACAGTTCGGTTTCGGTTTTAGCTTTTACAAAACACCTACTAGATGTTCGGTTGCCAGTTAACTAAAACCGAACCGAACCGTGCCCAACCCTACTATGCACGGTCCAGTTTCGACCGGTTTTGGGGTCTTTTTGTGCTAAAAGTTTCATATATTATGTTATTATGTTAATTTAACATACAAAAACTCTTGATTGCACCATAGATGTGAATAATGTTTTCATACTCATGACTAACTATTCAAGTTTTCTTCTTTCTTCCATGACTCACACTTATTTTACATATATTCATATATTTAGTGAAAACCAATTTACTTAAGACCCATATGCAGGTATATGGCTAGTGACACTGCAATTTGAGTAGCTGGTTCCCTTGGATTTGTTTTTGAATTGCAACATAGAATATTGGTTTTGGATGCCTCGATCCAGGAAAGGCCTCCAATACGTACCAGCTATTTTGTGTCACCTAAAATAACAATTTTTGTAATACTTAATTTGCAAAGCCACCATATTGACATTCGATATGTATCAATTAATCACATTTTATGATCCATAAATCTTTCTTTCACTCAAACCATCAACCGGCCATCTTGCATCCTAAAAGTTAAAGAACATGTTGCAGACGTGGCTTTATCATTCATTACACATCTAAATAAAATGTATGCATTGCAAAATATGTTTTCGATTCATCAGAGTAAACAATTTGGACTAGACATCTCCTTGTGTTCATAGTGGTGGTGTTGAAAAATGGTAGTTGTGATGAAAGTGCAGATGCTGGCATGGTAGTCAGATAGCGTCCCTGCGTGACTTGCATATGTGTGCATTAAGGCCATGAGAGGAGGAGAGATGAAGCTGCAACTTCTTCCAACCTTGAACCTCTTATCTTTATTGCATCTAATAAATATTATGAAATCAGAAGAACATAGAGAAATTTCTGATCCAATTTCAGTAGTGTAAGACTGCAAGACAGCACTGGATAACAGAAGCTTTTCTTCTGGAATTAAAGCCGAGAGCTGAGAGAACATAGAGGCCAATGAGCCAGGGTGAATTAGACATGGCTTCTTATAAACATTAAGATACAGATTATAAAAACAAAAGATGTTAAAGAAATCAACTTACATGTCACTGAAAACTGTCTTTTGATGATTTCATCATCTAGGACCCGAGAGAATTGATGGTAATAATGGAGGTGAAACAGCTAATCCTTCTGTTGTTGTTGAGAATGGCAGAGTAGACGAGAAGTTGTAATTCAGATTCGGTTTGAGGTCCATTAGACCCTCTAAGACCTTTACCACCACTGACATGGAAGGCCTTTCAGAATATTCACTCTGCAAGCACCATTCAGAAATCTTCATCATTTCTACAACTTCTTCGCAATGTAATTGCATGTCCTCACAATTCTTGTCGATCATATCATGAAGCCGATCCTCCTTTGCCATCTTTTCCAGTAGCTGAAGTAGTTGAATGTATTCCTCAGGTTGGGTGAAGTCCAAAATTTTCCTTCCACACAACATTTCTAACACCACAACCCCGAAGCTGAAAACGTCTACTTTTTCTGTGATCATTGAGTTTAACCATTCCGGTGCCATATAACCAGGAGTGCCCCTCATTCTCGTCATAACTCTGCTTTGCTCTCTGTTTATCAGTTTCGAAAGTCCGAAATCTGCAACCTTAGCATTGAACTTATTGTCTAAGAGAATATTTTGTGGTTTAATATCTAAGTGGAGAATCCTGTTTTGACATTCTTCATGCAAATAAGTCAGTCCCTTCGCTATATCAAGAATGATTTTCTTCCGTGTTTTCCAATCAAGAGTTTCGTCTTTCTTTCTACCAAAAATCCATTTATCCAAGGATCCATTGCCCATGATCTCATAAACTAGAAGCCTATGTGATTTATCAGCACAAAATCCTAACAATCTTACCAGGTTTATATGGTGAATGCCGCCTATTATCTGGACTTCTGTTAAAAATGATGTCTTCATATTTCCTAGTCCATTTAGGCGCTTCACTGCCACTTTGATGCCATTAGTGAGCACTCCTTCATATACGGTTCCAAATGCACCTTGTCCAAGTTTTCTTCGGAAGTTTCCTGTTGCAGCTTTTAAATCTTCATAAGAAAATTGAGAGGGAATTCCTTGGAGGTCATCCAAACAGATTTCATCCGCTTCAATAACATTATTTTTCTTCACTGCAACATATGTGACAATAATTAGGGTGAGAAGAGCAGCCAAGGAAGCTACCAAGATGAACGTAGAAGACCTTGGTGTAACATTATCTGTTATGCCTGTGGGCTGAGATGAGGGACTAGGTTCAGGACCAGGTGGTAGAGTTTGCACCTTGATAAAAGCATGTACATTGTACCGACTACTATTCTTTGTATCACTGTAATTAACCAATGAGAACACGTCAGATTGTATGAAACAATTGCCTTCTACTTCATTCTTAGGATGCTTAAAGAAGGCGACTTTGCAGGAACAATCGGACAAACAAGCAAGCCTGCAACTGTCATAATCTGTTCTTTTGGTACCATTTCCGAGATTAAAGTAAGTAATATCATGAAGATCTAGAAGAAGGTGAGACTGAGGATCTTCACATGACAGCGGAGTTATTTCGTAGCAACCAAGATGTGGGTCATATTCATCTACTGGCCTAAAATAGCCAACTCCATCCTCTGTCACTGGTGGACAGGTGCAATATTCGTAATGCGATGAACAAATGCCGTAGTTCCCACACACCAGAGGATATCCACAGTCACCCTCGTATGATGTTGTTAGAAGATCATCGAATGACAATATATTCACAAAGTCATACACATATAAATGCCCATCTGTTTCTAACCTCACATATTGAACGGACGATGACGCTGGCACTGAAATTACTCTATCTGGTTTGTTGGGTTCAGCATTTAATATATAGAGAGCGAAACTTCCATTCAAAAATTTGACATAGCTAGGTTCTTTGCTTATTTTAGGTCCAGAAATCTTAGTTTCAGAGTAAGACAGTGGAGGATCGGATGCAAAGAAGGCAAAAAGACCATTAGCAGTAACAGAAAGAGAATACAAACCTTCTGTCCAATTAAATTCCGATACACTAGCTATGAGTTTCTGCCCTTCAACTAACTTCTGCCCAAGAACCAAAGTGTCTGTGGGATGATTATAAGATTGCCAAACAAAATTGTTGTTTGTATCAAAGATCACGAGGTTTCCGAAATCTGTAAATTTTAGGCCTGTAACAGATCTTCCCGTAGTGTTTGTCGACCAAACAAAGCTCCCGTCAACATCTTTCAAGATTAAATCACCTTCGTGAGTGAATTCCAATGTCGAATTCTCTCTAACAAGCTTGTTCCTGTTGGCAGACCATATGACCGTTGGTATTTCGAACTCTGTACTATTGTAGTCTAACAAGATAGCAAGTTGGAAAGAAGTGCAATTCCCATTGCAGTAGAATGCAAAAGCGAAATTTTCAGTATCATGAATGTTGGCAGGATGGGAGTAGATTAACCTGATTTGAGATTTATCAAGAAACTTCTCTTTAGGACAACTTGAGGGGTTATTGATCCATGAAGTCGAAACATTTACAATAGCGCCGTCATCTGAAGATTGTGCATTGGTTAAGTAAGAAGAGAAGATTAGAAGAATAAGGTGAAGAAGCAGCAAATACCAAGTTAGAGACATCTAAACAACGCAAACTGCAGTAACTGTACGTATGCGACGCTTGTATATATAAACTGGTTTTATCAATTTAACTAGTGACAAAACTTCTTGGTTAAGACTCAAAGCTTCTGAGCTTTCAAGGTACTTTGAAAGCTACATACAGTAGGTTATTAAAATTATTTGCATGCAACTTCACATAATCTTCTTAACCTTTCCCAAAACAAAGATTATTCCAACAGTCAATCGCATATTCATTTTCTTCGGTATATTATATATAATTAATCACGTACGTACTGACATTAGCTAGATAACAATTTCAAACCAAATGGAGATTCAACAATGTGAACTTAAGCTGCAAATATGCATGATTGACTCATATGTACAAAAGAATCCTGGTTGAAACCTCAACCAAAACTTATGAAAAGACTCGTCGGTATAGTCATTAGCTAGATTATTAATGCGCTATCGCCTAATTTGCATATATAGTCATAACAATGCAAGCATATCTTTAGTGGGACTCAGGAACAATTTGAGTTAGTTAATCCTTCACACTATGCTAAATGTAGTCATATCATAACACCATTTGGTTGTGATACAATTACATTTGGCTCGCTTAGTATAAATGAGCCGAACGAGTCCTGCGTACTAAGTTTTTAGGGTGAAGAGAAAATAAACATGTTAAGTGAATCGAGAGTTCATAGTGCTAGATCAACCATATTTTTAATACATTGTTCGCAATGAGAGTTTGGAGGACACAAACAGAAGAATCATTTACTGGTGGTGTTTGTTGGTGTAGAAATTTGTTTGTTTTTAAAAGCTTTTTTCAATATATAATTGTAACCTATGATTAGTTGATTAAATAAAAACATATAATAGACAAATAGTTGATTACAAGTGCCTTAGCCCTAGCCGGCAAATTTTTTTATGTGTAGCCTACTTGTATGTGGGTGTCAGGCCGGCCCTGAGGTTTGGGTGGTCCAATTCAAATTTAAACATAGATGGCTCACATGTGTAGCTACATTTCTTCTAAACTAGGGGTGGAAATCGGACGGAACGGATCGAAAATGGTACGTTCCGAAAAAATAAATCGGAATAAAAAAAAAATTCTAATTTTATTATTTTGGAACAACAAAATTTATTCTATGTTTGGAATGTCGGGAAAAAAATATATTCGGATCAAGAGCTAGTATTTTCAAGAAATGAGAATAATTTAAATCTATTATCGAAAATTTTAGAATATTTATGAGAAAATCGAATCGGATTAGTAATAATCCATTCCAAATTCGAAACTGCAATAATCCATTCCAAATTTGAAAAAAATCAGATAAAAAATTGAAAAAATCGAAATATCGGCAGACATTTACACCCCCATTCTAAACACATAAAAAAAATAATTCTTTTAAAATAAAAAGAAATAATTCTTAAAAAAATAGTACTT
Source organism: Aquilegia eximia (assembly GCA_023053565.1). Classification (NCBI taxonomy): domain Eukaryota; kingdom Viridiplantae; phylum Streptophyta; class Magnoliopsida; order Ranunculales; family Ranunculaceae; genus Aquilegia; species Aquilegia eximia. The sequence continues at coordinate 22,297,853 of JALIGU010000005.1, forward strand.
TAAGGATTGATCTCAGAACAATATTGTGGCATGTAAATAATTATGTACAGGTTGAGTAAATATTTTGTGGCCACTTTCTCTTAAAAAGTTGGTTGGCCCCAATCAAAAGCTTTTTGGGCATGCCCTCAGGGCCGCCATTGGTGGGTGTGTACACCCAATCAAATGACGCCACAATTGGATCTATATATCGTTAGATTGAAGTGACCTCATATAATTAGCAATACAAATTAATTAGCGCAATTAATGAACATCATTAGAAAAACAATAAATATAGGCTCCAGATTTTGCCCAGGGCAAAATTGATCTTGCCAATAATTATTTTCAAAGTTTACTTAATTACCCTCAATAACCATACATATATAAATACAGTTGTTATCAATAATTAATTAATATCTTTACAAATTTGCATATCCACCTAAAAATAAGAAAATAAAGAATATACCATATACATACCCATATATCTTGTTGCTTAATTATTTTATTTTCTCCCATAAAAAATCTGAAAAAATAAAATAAAAAATCTAATAAGGTGTGTTTTGATTCTTACTCATCTCATTCTTTTTTCTTTCACTCTATATAAGCTCATAAGATTATAACAGTATAAGCTCGAAAATCGTTGGACATCAGGAATGGAATTTCTAAATAATTTTTGCAAAATAAACATGATTAATCTTCTGTCAATTTTTTATTTTAATGAATAATTGAAGAATCATGATCAATATTTTTTTAATTTTAGATATAAATAATAGTAAAGTTAGAAGAGATTGAAAAAAAAATTGGTTGTTAATCTGAATATTGTTTTAGGAATGAATCAAAATCAATAGGATTTTCCCAATTTTGTGAAGAATAAAAAAAAACTGTTAGTGACATTTATAGTTAACTTACCTAAATTAATTGAGGGCAGTTAAGTCATAATTAAAAATGAACATTGGCAAGATCAATTTTTTCCTTGATAGAATCGAGAGCCTAAATATAATCATATGATTATATTGTGTTACTAGTACTTAGGCCCGTGCAATGCACGGGCATATCTGATTCTTTTAAAGTTTTTTTTTGGGGGGTTTTATATTGCTTTTGGTTTGTAACTTGTAATATTTTGTTTAGCCCGTTTCAAAAGTCTATGATCTGGTATGATTTCGTTTAGAATTATTATAAATCTTTGAGTAATGAAATTAAATGATTATTATATATACATGAAAATTAAACCCAAAACATTTGAAGATATCCAGGAGAATGGGATTTTGTAGTACTCTCAATTCTCAAAGTCTCAATTAGAATTTAGTCTGGCTCGGTTGTTGAGGCTTCATCACTTTGGGAAACAATCTTTTCACAGTAGTCCATTAGCAGTCGAGCGTCTCTTAATTGGCTTGTAACAGTTAACATTATGAAAATTCGAAATCTTTAACAAACTATTATGATGATAAAGATGACTTACTTGTAATGTGACGGAGAGATCCCGTTAGGCCTGTAGTTAAGCATTTTCAGAAGGCAACCATACAATCTATGTCTGTGTGAATAATCTTGCGACATTTTTTGATATAGTCCCATCTGCAACACATTTACGTACATTAGATCACAAATTAAGGGAAACTCAAATTTCATGAAATTGCAGTAAATAAGTCTTACTGCTACTTGGGTCCCTTTTCGTATCCCCACCATTGAAATGTATTGAAGATTATATCATCATCTTTATTGGAGTTTATTTTCTATTTTCATTTACTTTTTGTCAATGCCTAATAAGTGCAAGGAAAAGAAATAGATTACTGGTTCTCCATATTCCTGCAAAATATACTTTTTGTCAAATCTAGAATGTAATTGAAAATGACCATCACAAACATGTTTGACGTGTGTCCACAATAATATCATATTAATATTATTAATGATCTTATTAATAAACTTGCATAGCTGCCCATTTGACTTAGAATACTGGTGAGTTTTGATTTCTGTGTCGTCGAGAGATCTTCAGCAAACATCATATATACATGGATCAAATATAAGCATATAAGCAGACATAGACTTTGAGTGAAGAGGAAGATGGAGAAGTTGTATAAACGTAATAAATCATCTGGTGATTTCAATGTAAATCTTGGTGAGTTTTAAATTTCTCTTCGATTAAGTTATCAATTTCAGCTTAATTGAAGAGATACAGTAAAACCTCGATAAGATAATACCCGATAAATTAATTATCTCATTTAAATAATATTTTTAGCTGGTCCCAACTTGAGCATATGTTAATAAATTAATATTTCGCTAAATTTATTAGATAATACATTTTAGAAAAATCCTTGAATGCCCAACTAATTAATATTTTTTCGATATACAAATATATTTTATATTTTTTTTTATAATAAAAGTCAATTTTTGCTTGTTTTTTCTCAAGATTGATTTTGGTTTGAACCTCGTCTCTGAATTTTTGTAGTGTGATAAGTTGATCTGGTGTTGTAGTTTGTATTGCAAGAAGATATTATTCCAATATCATTATCGATTTTAGTGTTTTTTTTCGTGAAACGGGTTTTAGAATAAAACGATTGTCCAGTTTCATCATGTTAGCCCCCCCCTCCCCCCCTTAAAAAAAAAAAAAGATATACATAAAAATATACTGTTAATTATGTAAATTAACAATTTATTAATTAATAGATGAATTGATATCACATTTAATTAATAATTTTCTCTACTTCCAAGGCTATTAATTTATCGAGGTTTTACTGTATTTTTTGTACGGGCTGGACTTGATTCCCAAACTCAATCAAAATTCTTTTCAATTAAGCTATTAATTTTAATCTAATTGAAGAGATGTTTTTTTAAGGGTATTTTCAGCTTTAATAGAGTATAATAGATGGAAAAGTTGTACAAATGTAGTAAATCATCTGGTGATTTCATTGTAAATCACTATTTCCACCAGATAATTATTTAGCTACTTATTCAAAAAAGATTACTGGTAAACTTATTGAAGTTAAAATTGTTGAATTGAAAGAAATTCGAATTAGAGCATTTTATCAATGGTAGTCAATTACTGGTATTAGATTTAGTGGTGATAATGTGGTTTACTGCTTATAAAGAATTCGAGTTAGGGTTACTTATGAAGGTTGTTGTATTTAATATGTGAAATTATATATTGACCCATTTTTATTTATTTTGTGTAGTTACAAAAATACCCAAAATTGAATGAATTTCTCTTCAATTAATTTATCAATTTCAGCATAATTGAAAAGATATAGTAAAACCTCGATAAGATAATACCCGATAAATTAATTATCTCCTTTAACTAATATTTTTGGCTGGTCCCAACTTGGGCATATGTTGATAAATTAATATTTCGGTAAATTTATTAGATAATTAATACATTTTAGAAAAATCCTTGAAGGCCCAACTAATATATAAATTAATATTTTTTTGATATTCAAATATATTTTATATTTTCTTATAATGAAAGTCAATTATTGTTTTTTTTTTCTCAAAATTGATTTTGGTTTGAACCTCGTCTCTAAATTTTTGTAGTTGGATGAGTTGATCTGGTGTTGTATTATGTATTGCAAGAAGAAATTATTCCAATATCATTATCGATTTTAGTGTTTCTTTTCGTGGAACCGGTTCTAGAATAAAATGATTATCCAGCTTCATCATGTTAGCCCCCTAAAAAGAAAGACATACATGAAAATATATTGTTTATGTAAATTAATAGTTTATTAATTAATCGATGAATTAATATCTCATTTAATTAATAATTTTCTCTAGTCTCAAGGCTATTAATTTATCGAAGTTTTACTGTATTTTAATTATGCTTGTGATTTGGTCCAATTGGGTACGGGCTGGACTTGATTATACTTGGGATTGGGTATTCTTTTAATTTTTTTTATTGGGCTTAATTATTCCCATGGTCTAATTGGGCTTAATTATATCTGTGATGGTGGTCCACTTTTGCCTAATTACAAATATACCCAAACTTAATCAAAATTCTCTTCAATTAGGCTATCAATTTCAGTTTTATTGATAGCCTAATTGAAGAGATATTTTCTTAGGGGTATTTTCTGCTTTAATCTATATATCTATATAATAGCTAGACCCATGCAGTCCCACATTCTCTCTCCTAGGTGGCATCTTAAATGATCTCCAAGCTCTCACAATTTTTCTATTTTAAAAAAAAAAAAAAAAAAAAAAAATTGGTTACTTTAAAACTAATTTTTGTTTTTCTCAATATTTCTTATCCATTTTTCATTAAACAAATAACCTCTACACTTTTTATCCACTCTCCCACTAACCACAAACCTCTCAAATCAAAATAAAAACACAATAAAATAGTAAAAACATGAATTAATCAAACATAAATAACACGGGCAGTCTAATGAAGCTTTTTCTCATACCCCGGTGCGTAGCGCGGGTTCCCAGCTTGTATAGTATAATAGATAATCACATGACTAAAAATGTATTTTAGTCAAAATTAGGTGACAAAATTCTAAAGCTCAATTCTCATTAATCGGGACTTACCCCTCAATTTTATTCAGGTTTATAATAGTAGTATAGATAAATTCATAATTTCATATTAATTCAAACTATTAAGAAAGAACATCACTGGGCTTAGAATTGGGCTATTTAATTCTTTTATTATTATCTTACTGGGCCCAAAGTTGTAGACTTGTTTTACTTACATCACTAAACCCTACCTCCTCCCCTCCTCTTCTTCTTCTTCTCTCTCTTGACTCTGTGCTACTACTCTTCTTCACCATCATCATCAACAACACTATTTTTCACATACTCATACCTGTAAGTTTGATTCTTACCTTAATTGATCGATTTCTTGATTTGGGTATTCTTTGTTTACACTGTTCATTGTCTCATTTTCGTTTTTTTTTTTTTTGATTTCATGGATTTTTTCTTTAATTAAATCAATGGTATTTTTATGAGACTTACCCAACAAACATTTTTAGAGAAATGATTGAGATTGATTTATTAGCTAAAAGGGGATTTTAAGTAGTGAAATTTGGATTTAAGTTGAACATATTGATATGGAAATTGATAAAAATAATGGAGAAATGATGAAGTTGGTTTTAGTTTTTATAAGAATTCAGCTCATCTACATCTACATTTGAGAAAACTGAAGAGCGTGAATTGTTTGTTAAAAAACCCCTTAACATTTGCAGTTGAATTTAACAAAACCCCGAGAAGATATAATCTTCCGAATCACAGTACAAACTTTTACCTTCTAGACACTGATTGTAGTTTATTGTATGAATATCAGATTTACTATCAGTTTTGTTATTACAACTCAATTAAATTATCGCTTGAGAGAAGGTTGGTCGTTGGCATCTGTCCTGACAGGAATGGAATCAATATGTAGGAAGGCCGAAGGCCTATCTACTCTGGTGGAACTTAAGAAATTGTGCTTATAAGCAAGGATTCATTGCAAGAGTTTGGAGTAAAATTTTGTGAACAAGACATAGTCACATACGTTGTTTAATCTTTTTATTTAGACCAATACTGAGTACATTGTGCAAAATTTACCCTGCTATTTGTGTGTACCGAACATGGTATATACACTGCTTCGGTTTTTTATGTGTGTACTGTGTGGTCTCATACATCTCATTGAAAAGAAAACTTAGTATGCATTTCTAATTTTATTTCCAAAGTTTTGCTTATACTGTTTGTAATTGGATCATTCTTTATATTGTAGGCCTCTGACAACTGTCACTTATGGCCTCTCTGAAGGAGATTCTTCTTCGCCGACCTGTGGCTGCTACAATTAGACTTACTGTCCCAGCTGGTGCTGCCCGGCCTGCGCCACCGGTTGGACCAGCTCTTGGTCAGTACCGACTTAATCTAATGGCTTTCTGCAAAGATTTCAATGCTCGAACTCAGAAGTACAAAGCAGACACTCCAATGGCAGTAACAATCACAGCTTTTAAAGACAACACGTTTGAATTTACTGTCAAGTCTCCTTCAGTCACATGGTACCTCAAGAAGGCAGCAGGTATTGAATCTGGTAGCGGGCGACCTGGACATGTTGTTGCATCGACCATTACACTGAAGCACGTTTACGAGATTGCTAAGGTAAAGCAATCTGATCCTTATTGTCAGTACATGTCTTTGGAGTCAATTTCGAAATCAATTATTGGTACCGCTAACTCTATGGGAATTAAGGTTCAGAAGGAGCTGGACTAAATGTATGGAACTTGTTCCATTTGCAAATCTTAGAAGTTCTAGATCTTTAGTTATGTATTATTGTTGATAATGATGGAATTACCTGAATGCTGGCAAATTATAATATTTTTCTGTTCAATGGGGGAAAAAAATATTGCCATTGTTTAACAAAAAACTAAAGCGGAGAGTTACTTCAAAATAAAAGCACGAATGGACATGCTAACCTGTGAATTCTTCTATATAAATTTCTATTTTTCGAACTGACGAAATTATGTGTATGCCGACACAGATTCTTAATTATTGGAAAGGACAGAACTAGTGTGTTATCTATGGTCAGTTAGTAGCATTAGTTGCTCTGGTATAACACTAAAAGTCATCTGCCTTCAGAAGTGACAAAAGCTTTATGCCAGGTTAAACAAAACCTAATTGCCTACATCATTACCAGGTTGGGATGTTTTAGATAGTCAGTTTATAAACTGAACCAACAGAGATCGAGAAACCCCACAATAGAACACATTTGAGTACAGTAGATTGAAGTTAAGTGTAAAAATTTGCATAATTATCGACTTCTATGTCTTGGTCATACGAGCAGTTCTATGCACTATAAATTTATGCCACACTATTTCGATTCCCATTTACAGCACTATTGACAGTAGGAGCAGAAGTATTTTATGGTGGAATTAAACAGTGTGCGAGACGATCTTCAGAGTGGAATAAAACGACCTTTTTTGGAACTCAAACTTTATAAAAAGATAGTTCTCATGCTTACTTTTTAAACTTAACTTTCTGCTTGTTTGCATTTTACATTACTGTATTTCCACAGTGGTGAGAGTGCTTGCCAGTTTTATTATACGTTGTAGGTGCATGATTGTAGGTCATCACAGTGGTGAGAGTGCTTGCTAATAAATTAAAAAAATGAAAAATGAAAAACACACAAGTGATCTGGTTATATGATCCATAAATTACTGCCAACCTTACATGTTTTTTGTCCACTCAGCAATGCATCAGCCTCAGTTTTATTTGGTGACATCCGAACAACTATATCATCACAGTAGACCCTGATGGAATACGACCTTGTTGTCCATGAAGGACTCCTAAACTTGATCCAACCTGTTGCCAATAAATCCAAAGATATTTTATCTGTGGATTGTTGTCCCAAAATAAAAGGAGCTATAAGAGATGAAGCCACAAAATTTACTGGAACTGTTGTATAGTTCTGCGTAACCTGACTAAAAGCTTCAGTTTTCGTATACGTCAAAGGTATATGTTTATAAATCATTTTTGTTTTGAGAGGCTCGTAAGAAACGGAATATTTATCGTTAGGATTGTGAACAGTGAAATCAACTTCCAATTTGCCATTGAGTTTTGACAAGTCCATGTCAAGGTTGAACCCAGAAGCAGAAGCAGATTCAACACGAAACGCAGGCCAGTCAGGGCGGTGAAAGAACCAGACCACAAGAGTAATGAAGCAAGAGAGGATGGAAAAGAAAATCATACCAACAATAAAACTACAAACAAAGGAAGAACCAAAACGTCTACGACCTGATTCAGGAGGAGGGTAAGGGTTAGGATTGTAGTAATTAGCAGGAGGTGCTGCTGCAGCATATGAGTAACCATTAGGGTCATAGCCAGGATGCGGTTGACCATAACCAGGTTGCATAGGCTGACCATAGCCTGCAGGTTGTGTAGGTTGGCAATAGCCACGATGCGTCGGTGGAGGGTAAGGGTTCCCTGTTGCATGATTGTTGGTATAGTCCATTGGTGATATGCTATGCCGAATGGAGATACAAGAAGATTGATGAAATAGGAGAGAGAAAAGTACAAACACCCCAAATTTTTTTTGGAGTTTGTACGTCCTCCTATCGACTCTCTTTCTAATGTTTATAGATAGATTTCTAATGCAATTTATAGATATATAGAAGTAGATTTCTATTTGTAATTACTAAAAGTACAAACCGTGTAATGTAATTGTTGATTTTCAACCGCAGAAGTAGATTTTTGAATTTGTAATTACTAAAATTAGGGATACTGGTAATTCACACGCCTAACTTTCTTTTTATTGGTCTGAATGATTCATATTGTGTTTTAACTATAAAAAAATAAAATAAAAGATTAGTCTCAACTAATGATTTAAATATGTCAAGAGTTATTACCACTATCAATAAATAATAAGGATCATGAATCACGTAATTAATTACTAACAAATATACATATCTTTGTCCATAGTTATTGATGATCCGAAATCTACAAACCTAAGCACATTAGATCTAGATCGTCCATCATAGTTAAGATCCACGGTAGATATGACTTCCACGTAACTTATTACTAATTAGCTTATTTTTATATTAAACCAAGGTTAAAAGTAAATGTATCACATTATGGGTTGGGCTTTATATATGGAAATTCCAACATGTTAGCCAATTTTAGCTATCGATAATCTGAATTACAGCAGATCATTGGTCAATCTTTTGCAAGTAGATTAGTCTCATTTGTGAAGGAAATTTGGAGAAGAATAATGGGTAGTATTGCAGGTCACAGTTTAAGAATGGAAGAAGCACATGTTAGGGGCGGGGGATAGAGAATTGGCAACACAACTAAGTGGGGTAGTGAGTTATATGGGAGTTAACGCCGTATCCGGGCGAACACAACTAGGTTGGGTAGTGAGTTATATGGGAGTTAACGCCGTATGCGGTCATCTGGTGTGTATGGAAAGATGAGGAATGAGAGTATATTTAAGGAGAATAAGGCAACTTGGGAGAAAGGAACTGTAATGGTGCTGGCAACATTGTGGAATTGGGTATTAGGTCGTTCAGGTACAATTCAAGAGAGACTTGTCTTCTGTTTGTATGATAGAGAAGGGGGGGGGGGGGGGGGGGGGTCATTTATAATGAATTGTAATGGTTTTTCTGACTTATGAATCGATAAAAAAATTTACCGATAAGACAGACTTGTCTTGTGTCTATCTAGTTGGATGTTATGAAGTTTGCTTTTGTAGTTTCACGTATTCAAACAAAAGATCTTCAAGACCACATTCTTTGAGGTTGTGAGACTGTACCTATGGGTAATATTTTTGAAAACTGCTATTGCTAGTTTACATCTTTCTATGCCTGATTTTGAACTCAGTAATCTTGCTCCGACTGCTATCGTCTCTTTCATACCCCAACATGTCTTGGCGGAAGCATATTACAACAAGATTAGTTTTAGTCTTGAAAGGGAATTTGAGTTGTCAACTAGACAAGAGGTCGTGATTGGATGTGTTCAGTCGGAACATACCAAAGATTTCCTCCATGCTATCCCGATGGAAGGGCTTGGACAACACACGACACCTGTCGAATACTGTGTCATTCTTCGTTATCGATTGATGATCCCTCTATATTCAGATGGTGAGGTATGTCAGTGTGCAAGAAGAGCAGACTTGATGCTTTTGGGGGCCATGTAGCTCATTGTAAGGATTACCCCTGCTTCAAGTACAGGAATGACCACGTTAAGATATCTTGTGTGATGTGTTCTAGTGGGCTGGCGTACAGGTTAAGAAGGAGGCTCCTGTTAACTTTCTTACTGATCCTAAGGAAGGAAGATCGACATTACGTCCTACTGATATTCTGGTCTACAACAGGTCTGAAGGTAAACATGCGTGTATTGATATTATAGCGGCATCTCCGATGGTCGGGCTGGGTGCTGGGATTTTTGAGGTGGGGCTAGCAGCTAGCAATGCACAGCTGCAAAAGTGGAGAAACATGATAGAACCTATAGGGCTAACCAACATAGTTTTATCCGCTTTGCATTTGACACATTTGGATTGCTAGGTTCAGAAGCAATTAAGCTCCACAAGAGAGTGCAAAAGGTAATGGCTAGCGACGTGATGACTGCGGGTTCGAACAAATATGTATTTAGGAGAATCGAGTTACCTATTCAGAAAGGACTTGTCGCGCAGTTTGTAGCGTGTTTGTCCTCTACTTTTGTGTAATTCCTCAAATTTTTATCAATAAAATTTGTTTTGGAGGTAAAAAAATAAAAAAAATTTGCACGCAGATTTCCATAGTAAGTTGTTGTGCTCGAGACAATGCCCTGAATTTGCTTAGTATTTAATCAAGAATGGTAAGGAAATGTGGTTTTTTTTTTTACTAACCCATTATCCACGAGCTATAATCTTGCGATATATTTGAAAAAATTATTTAATAAAATGTTATTCCAAACTATTTTTGTTATCTTTGTTATCCACATGACGGAGTGGATCTTCTCGGCTGGTGTAGAGATCTAAGCGATGGTAATGAGGAGCTTCTTGGCAGCAAGCAAACTTAATGTGTAGCATGTTTTTAGTAGAATTGATGATATTAATATTGCTATCAAAAATCCGCATATATGTCATCTATATATAATAGACATACAATAACATATCCAAATTGAGTGGACTTAGTCTATACACATTTGTCACACTCGTTTATTTTAGAAATCAAAGGCTCAAAATACGCTGACTTATTGTGGCCAGTCGGGAATTTAGGGATGCATGGGACTTTGAAAATGTGGTGTAACACTTTAATAAATCTGGAGTGCATTTTTGGATGATGGAGGAGCTGAGGGTGGATTTGGTAGGATTGATGGCCTGACATGAGAGTTTGCAGTACAGCTTCAATGTGTCATTGAGTTGGCCCTTCCCAAAATTTGAAAGATCGTCAACATATATAAGATGTGTGATACACCTTGTTTTGAGAGTTTGATTCCGTCCACTTCACCATTGGTGACATTTTTCTGAAGAGCCAAAGACAAAAATTCAGAGCACAAAATAAACAATTATGGTGATAATAGGTCGCCTTGCCGGTCTCCTCGGGAAGGTTTGAAGTACCCATGAAATAAACAAACATTGCCCATGAAAAGCCCAAATAAACACTTGAGTTGGGTGCTTAACCAAAAGCATCCTCTTGGTATCGATCTATCATTTGTAAGTGTTGCACCAAGAGCAGATCCTCTTTATTTTTAACAAGTTTAAGAAATGTCAAACAGACTTGTAAGCTTTTTATTTTTAACAAATTTAAGAAATGGTATGGTCGATTGATCAATTTAGGATTCAACAGAACCAGGTGTGGTCAATTTGGATCGAACACCTATTAATACTAAAATGGATGCTGATCATGATTATATTGAGCTAGAAGATGATTGCGTCCTGGATGATGACAAGTTTTATAGGCTTGCTATGATTAATTTAGATGTTTAGAAAAATAACAGTTTTACTTAGATAATAACTGAAACCATAATATATTTATTTTGGCATTGCATTTTACTGACAAAAAAAATAAAATAAATAAAAACCACACACTTAGTACATTAAGGTAACAACAGCGTTACAACAACAGCAACTGTAAGACCTGGCTTGACTCGGACAATTTGCGGTTCCACTAGAGAGGACAACAGTTCATATTCCACTAGAGAGGCCAATAGTTCATATTCAGTGTGTTACAGATTACATTGATGTAACTCCATAGCACCCCAATCTTGTACTCTTTATTCATTATATATTATATTTAGTTACCTCTTAAGAAAAAAAGAACAGCAGCAGCATGAAATAGCCAAGATAACGCAGAGATGCTGCTGCTGATCTTGATTTACTTATTTTTCATTTCATCCCCCCCGGTTACAAGGCACCATGCAACACAAACACCACAAGCACCAATAAGTCTGGCAGGTTTCTTGCCAACATGTGGACACACAGTTGCACAAATATTAACACACTCTGATGTATCAATTGCAGAGGTTTGGGATGCAAACATGCCCATCATGAGCATCATCACAATAAGTACAGCTTTTAGACCGTTCCCCTCCATCTTAATTCTCTAAGTTTATAGCGCGGTAGCTAGGTAGATTCCCTTAAAAGAAACTTAAAACTTTGTTTACTTGATCTCTCTTGGGTTTGGATGTGCAGTGTTCTAAGCTGAGGGACTCTATTTATAATCAACTTTCTTACTGGGCAAGACCCCCACGCATACTTGGTTTTTCAAATAATTTTGATTCATCCTATGGAAAAAAACAACTTAAAATGTACTGATAACATGATGGGGAACATACTTTTCTACAAGTCTTCAACTGCACATGCACTATAATGAGAAAAAAGAAGGTATGAAACTAAGAATAGAACTGCACTACTAATCTAGCAGTCTTAGACTCTTAGTTAAAAATGGGTAATGGAGTGAATGGTGAAGATTGATCGTGGAAGAAAAAAATGGTAACAATAGTACTACTACACATACTACTGATCAATTCAATAATATATTTGAAGGGAACGGTGAATATTGATCGAAGAAGGCAATGGAAGAAAAAATAGTGAGAATAGGATTACCCAACTTTAATTTTAATTAAATTAGTATGCCGAACTACTGATTCAATAATATATAGCTGTGTTGGTTAAAAAGGAAAAGTGGAGTGAATGGGCATGTGAATATATGCAACTCGTGCCAAGATATCCTGTGCAACACTGGAAGTAAAAGCAAGGAGATGTCACCTATACCGGCCAGAACAAAAGCTTGCGTTGCAAGTAGTACACACACTAAGGCCACTGTTATTAAGTAAAACTTATCTACTAACAGTTTAAGTGCTCATACTTCATCACAGTAAACCCTCATTGAATTACAGCCTTGTTGTCCATGAATGACTCTTATATCCTTCAACTCGCTTGCCAATAAATAAAAAAAATGAAAAATGAAAAACACATAAGTGATCTGGTTATAAGATCAATAAATTGCTGCCAACCTTACATGTTTTTTGTCCACTCAACAATGCATCAGCCTCAGTTTTATTTGGTGACATCCGAACAACTATATCATCACAGTAGACCCTGATGGAATACGACCTTGTTGTCCATGAAGGACTCCTATACCTGATCCAACCTGTTGCCAATAAATCCAAAGATATTTTATCTGTGGATTGTTGTCCCAAAATAAAAGGAGGTATTAGAGATGAAGCCACAAAATTTACTGGAACTGTTGTATCGTTTTGCGTAACCTGACTAAAAGCTTCATTTTTCGTATACGTCATAGGTATATGTTTATAAATCATTTTTGTTTTGAGAGGCTCATAAAAAACGGAATATTTATCGTTAGGATTGTGAACAGTGAAATCAACTTCCAATTTGCCATTGAGTCTTGACAAGTCCATGTCAAGGTTGAACCCAGAAGCAGAAGCAGAATCAACACGAAACGTAGGCCAGTCAGGGCGGTGAAAGAACCAGACCATAAGAGTAATGAAGGTAGAGATGATGGAAAAGATAATCATACCAGCAATAAAACTACAAACAAAGGAAGAACCAAAACGTCTGCGACCTGATCCAGGAGGAGGGTAAGGGTTAGGATTGTAGTAATTAGCAGGAGGTGCTGCTGCAGCATATGGGTAACCATTAGGGTCATAGCCAGGATGCGGTTGACCATAACCAGGTTGCATAGGCTGACCATAGCCTGCAGGCTGTGTAGGTTGGCCATAACCAGGATGCGTCGGTGGAGGGTAAGGGTTCCCTGTTGCATGATTGTTGGTATAGTCCATTGGTGATATGCTATGCCGAATGGAGATACAAGAAGATCGATCAAATAGGAGAAAGAAAAGTACAAACACCCCTTTGGAGTTTGTACGTCCTCCTATCGACTCTCTTTCAAATGTTTATAGATAGATTTCAAATGCAATTTATATAGATAGAAGTAGATTTCTATTTGTAATTACTAAAAGTACAAACCGTGTAATGTAATTGTTGATTTTCAACCGCAGAAGTAGATTTCAATCTGTAATTACTAAAATTAGGGATACTGCTAACTCACACGCCTACCTTTCTTTTTATTGGTCTGAATGATTCATATTGTGTTTTAGCTAAAAAAAATGAAAGATTAGTTTTAACTAATGATTTAAATATGTCAGGAGTTATTAGCAATTCTTTGAAAGACTGTTAGCCAATTTTGGTTATGGAAAATCTGAATTACAGTAGATTATTGGTCTAATTTTTAGCAAGTGGATTTCCATTTTACGTTTTTTTGCAAAGTATTTAATGAAGAATAGTTGCCCCTTTTCCACCACATCGAAAGACAACCCACAGGTATAGTAGGAAATAATATTTCAAAGTGACGAGATGCACTTCAATTAAAACTTATAAAATACTCATACTAAATAGCTAATAAGTGGTAAGAGAGTCAATCCGCTCAATGAAAGAAAACACCTATGTTGCAAATGAAATGAATAGAAATAATGTTGAGAGAATAATGATTTTTAAAACAATTTTGGGATTTTGAAGTTTTAATACTACTTGACGAAAAGTAAACTAATTAAAGATGTAAAAAGATTAGACAAGAGTATGAATATGAAGATGTGAATCCACCTCGAAGACTCTCATATGAAATATTAAAACTCATATTTTAATTCCATTGAATATGTTTATTACTTAATTTCTATATTAAATAAAAAAGACTACAACCATAAAATGTATATCTTTTGATCTCTATCTCTATGTTATAAGCTTAGGTTCATGAAATGCACAAGTCTATATTTATATTTGTATATAATTTGTGTATTTCTATGGAAATCGAGATATTGAAATTAATAATATGAAAAGAAACGATTTCTAGGATTTCATCTCGAAGGCTTCATCATATCTCCATAAAAGAGCTTAGCCTTATAGCATTAATGAAATCACTAAAGGGAAAAATGGAGAAGAAAGAGAACTAAACATGACATTGAATTGAAACTTAACTACTTGCTTGAATTATGAGAGGGTTATATGGATTGTAGGGAAAGAGAGTTCGCCTTCACTCTAGCATTTTCTTATCTTCTTTTTCTTACCTTTTTGGGTGGATTTGAGTGGATATATAGTGTTTGTGATTTCAGTTTTCCTACTCAAATTCTTATTTTGGTAAGTTTCAGGGATGATTTAGGTTTTAACCATCAAACATTAGTACTAATTAGGCTTTGGAGCTTTTTTCTTTTGAAATTAGGTTTTGGCCATCAATTTTGAACCAATCTAAAAAAAAAAACCAGAGAATAAAAAAACGGACCCCTTTAAGATGTTCATATGCAATATTGGCCCAGTTAAGGAACCATAAATAAAAAAACCAAACCGCTGATTTCCATTATCAGTAATGACCCGTTTTGCCAAGTCAAATCTGGTAACGATGTTTTCCCACAGAAATCTTCTTACGTCTGCTTGAGTGACATTGGTGAGAGCAATAGTTTCCACCCACTTGGTGAAATAGTCGACTGCGACTAGAAAAAATATCTTTTCTGACTTCTTTTCTTTAATCAGTGGGCCCATGATGTCGAGCCCCCATATGTGAAACGGCCAAGGAGTAGTGACATTGATGAGGTCTTTGGGGGTGTTGATGAGTGTGGTCGGCAAAACGTTGACACTCCTTGCACCTTAAAACGAATTTCTATGCATCTTCTTTCATTCTTGGCAAAAAATAACTTTGTGAGATCGCTTTGTGAGCAAGTGTGCGACCTCCTGAATGATTTCCACATTCTCTTTCATGAATTTCCTGAAAGGTAATTTGCCCATGCTTGGGAATTAAGCATCTTAGGAGTAGAGCAGTTGCTAATTTTCGAAATAGCTTTCCTTCATGTAGCTTGTACATAGTGACTAACTGGTTAGCTTCTTTCTTGTTTGTTTGGAGCTCGCAAGTTTGCAAGTAATTGATGAAGGGTTCCATCCAAGTTCCCTTGATGTCTTCTGAGGTTGTGTTGAGTAGGTCATTTATTTGGTTGACCTATTCTTGCTTTTGTAAGTATGCAGGAAGCGTGTTTACTACGATTGTCAGAGCTCGAGGTCGATTTGATTCGACCTTGGATGCTAGGAATGCGAGTGAATCAGCATGTCAGTTGTCATCTCTTGGGATGTGATCGATGGTGAAGAAACTGAATTTGCTGATTAGTTCTCTTGTCTTGCTTGCATATTTTATCAAATTGACTCCATGGATTTGGTAGTTACTTGTGATCTGATTCACTACCAATTGAGAATCACTGCACGGTTTGAGTCGACCTGCTTGTAGGTCGATGGCCATTTGTAGACCTTGGATTAGGGCTTCGTATTCGGCCTCATTGTTAGAGGACGAGAAGTCTAATCGAGTTGACCTTTCATGTTGTGAGACCTCATGTGAGATGAGTACAACACCAATGCCACTACCATTTGTGTTGTGCGAACCATCAACGTATAGTTGCCAAGTGTTTGGTGGATCGACTTGGACTGGTCTAGTATCTGGTTCTGGTTCCCAGCTGGAGTCTTCAACAAGGTAATCTGCTAAGAAATCAGTTACGACCTGGCCCTTAACGACCTAGCGAGGTATGAACTCAAATGTATAATCACCGAGCTCAAATGCCCATCGAGCCATACGACCTGTTTTGTTCTTCTTTTCTAGGATGGGTCGTAGTGGCTGGTCGTTGATTACTTTAACAGCGTGTGCTTGGATATAAGGCCTAAACTTGCATGCAGTATAGAAGAGCTAATGCTAATTTCTCTAGAAGTGTGTACCTTATTTCTGCCTACTGCAACACTTTGCTTGTGAGGTAAATTGGTCTTTCGACCTGATTCTCCTCTTTGAATAATACTGCGTTGATCGCAAAGTCTGATGTGACGAGGTAGACTCTGAGCACATCTCCATCATTAGGCTTAGTGAGGACTGGGGGAGCGGATAAGTATACCTTCAGCACGGCAAAGGCTTGCTCGCATTCTGCTGTCCATTGATATGCAACCCCCTTTCTGAGAATATGAAGCATTGGTCGACATTTATCGAATGCTCTAGAAATGAATCTATTGAGAGCTGATACCATGCCGTTGAGTTTTTGAATTTGTTTCTTTGTCTTCGGGCTAGCGTTGGGCATATCGACCAGGGCTCTGATCTGGTCGGGGTTTGCTTCAATGCCCCTTCTTGTAACTAAGTAACCGAGGAACTTTCCTGATGCGACCCCGAATAGACATTTCTCTGGATTAAGTCTCATCCTGAACTGTCGTAGTCTCTGAAATGTCTGCTCGAGATTGGCCAAGTGGTCTTGCTCGTGGTTGCTCTTGACCAACATGTCATCAATGTAGACCTCCGTTGTTTGACCTAGAAGGTCGTCGAACATTTTGGTGGTAAGTCGCTGGTAGGTTACTCTTGCGTTTCTGAGACCGAAGGGCATGACTTTGTAGCAGAAGATACCTTGTTCAGTGGTGAACGAGGTCTTGTCTTGATTTGGCTCGTACATTGGGATTTGGTTGTACCCTGAATATGCATCCATAAATGATAGAAGTTTGAAACCACAAGTCTGGTCAACTAGCCTATCAATTCGTGGGAGTGGGAATAAATCTTTAGGACAAGCTTTGTTCAAGCTTGTGAAGTCGATGCAGACTCTTGTCTTTCTATTCTTTTTCAAGACTGGAACTATGTTGGCCAACCAATCTGGTGTGTCGACATTTATGAATCCGACCTGTTTGAGTCTACTGATTTCATCATTCATGACCTGATGAAATTTTAGGGCAAGTCGCCTTGGTTTTGCTTAACAGGTCGATATTTGGGATCTACTCGTAACTTATGGCATGCAATTGATGGATCTATTCCAGGCATATCAATATACGACAAAGCAAAAACATCTTTATTAAGAGAAAAAAAGTTTCCAAACTCATTGTACTTATTTGTTCCTAACTATGAGACCACATAAACATACTTGGGGTCGTCCTCTGACCCTAAGTTCACTTGCACTCCAGTATCTGTGCTTCCAAGTGATACCTGAGGGGAGCTCGTTTGCTCCTTCTCTAGTTGCTATTTGGCCGTTTCTGCGGCCTCTGCTTTCCCCTTTGATGGACTCTTGGCTGGATTTGCGACCTCCTTGGTTCATGAGGTCCCTGGCTTGTCATATGCCACAACTTCAAGGATTCCATGGTATTCCTGTGCTGCGTTCTTGTTGCCTCTGAGCTCCATTATCCCATTGGGACCAGGATAATGGAATACTTGATGATAAGTGGATGGAACTCCTCGTATGACATGGATCCATTTGCGACCAAGTATTGCAGTATACTTGCTTGCAATGTTGAGAACGCTGAACTTGGCTGTGACTGAAACTTTATCTTCCTTCTTGCCCACAGAAACGGGTAGTAGTATTTCTCCCTTAGGATCTTCTCTCGAGATATTGAAGCCCAAGATTGGAGTGAAGTCAGGAATGAGAATTGAATCAGGTAGTCTCATATCCTTGAAGGTCTTGTACATTAATATGTTACAAAATGCTCCTGGGTCGATTAGGTGTAACGCCCCGGGATTTCGTCCTCGCTCATCCCGGTGCGTCGAGCACCATACCGCTCCCTAATGTCAATATTGTCCCTCTTTAGTCACTGCGGATATCCAGCAGTAGAGGGTTTTGGATCAGGGCCCACCCATGTGGCTTACCCCAAAAGGCCTTGACTGCTGGATATCCGCAGTGACTAAAGAGGGACAATATTGACATTAGGGAGCGGTATGGTGCTCGACGCACCGGGATGAGCGAGGACGAAATCCCGGGGCGTTACACCTAATCGACCCAGGAGCATTTTGGTGTTAGTCCCACATTGCCAAGGAAGTGGTTGTATTGCTAGTATATAGAGCTTAACCATACTCTAACTAATGTCAAGGCCTTTTGGGGTAAGCCACATGGGTGGGCCCTAATCCAAAACCCTCTACTGCTGGATATCCGCAGTGACTAAAGGGGGACAATATTGACATTAGCGAGTGGTATGGTGCTCGACGCACCGGGATGAGCGAGGACGAAATCTCGGGGCGTTACAGTTGGTATCAGAGTCGACGACGGGTCGCCTGTTGCAGGTGGGAAGTACGCTGGAAAGGCCTAGGGAGCGCCAGGTACTTGTCTCACTTGGCAGGGAACGTCGGAGATTTTGGGACTGTACTGAGTGTACTGCAGAGCCGAGGACGGCTCTATTTCTAAGGTGGTGAGATTGTAACACCCATGAGTTGGTGTTAGTCCCACATTGCCAAGGAAGTGGTTGTATTGCTAGTATATAGAGCTTAACCATACTCTAACTAATGTCAAGGCCTTTTGGGGTAAGCCACATGGGTGGGCCCTGATCCAAAACCCTCTACTGCTGGATATCCGCAGTGACTAAAGAGGGACAATATTGACATTAGCGAGCGGTATGGTGCTCGACACACTGGGATGAGCGAGGACGAAATCCCGGGGCGTTACATTAGGACTTTCTTAACAGTGTAATCTGCAATTCTTAATTCAACGACCAGAGCGTCGTTGTGTGGAGTTACGACCTTGTTTAGGTCGTCTTCAGTAAAACTAAGATATGTTTCTTGTCGAGCTGGAATGTTGGTTCTAGCTGCTCGACCTGTGATGGAGTAGACGTGGTGAAGGTGTTCTACTCGCCTTTTCTTTTCTCTTGAGACTGGTGTTGAACTAGACTCGTAGATCATATAGATCACATGACTCTCTGTCTAACTATCTTCATCTATTTTATTTGCGACCTGCTTGTTGATTTGGTCGCGGAGGTCGCTGGTGGGAGCTAATTCTTGAGAGGATTCGCCCTCTGCTGCGTGCTGGACTTAAGAAGGCAGTTCTTGCATTGCTTTGAGATCCTTTAGCAGAATGTGGTGGCGTTCTTGATCTCTTCTTGGTTTTCTTTTCTCCAAATTCATCTTGCCTGTTGTAGATCCAGTTATTTAGCTTTTTCTCATCAGCCCATGTCTGAAGAGCTCACTTCAGTATGCGGCCATCATCTATTTGATGGCATATCACCTTGTGAACCTTGCAGTAAGGACAACCAGACGTGTTCTCGAGTGGAGTGAAATCTGGAATCATGTACCAGTGGTGATGCTTGATTCGCTCATAGATATATCCCGAAGGTCGTGTAAATCGGTGATACTCACGTTACTCGGTGGGCAACGCCTTAGGCTTGAATCTCATGTTGTTTTCTGATCAAGGTCCTTTGGTGGAGCCCCCTTCTAAGTTTGCAATAACTGACTTTTCACCCTTCCAACCAGAGCTTCTTCCAATTTGATGTAACGATCTACCTTAAGATAGAGCTCGTCGAGAGAGGTTGGCCTTTTCATGGCCAATGACTTGTGGACGTCGGATCCAGGGATCAGACCGTGGGAGAATGTAATGGTTGCAAAGGGTTCATGATCCTCTGCAAAGTCTTGAGTAGAGTGCAATTCGGTTTTCAATCGAGCGAAGAAATCGCTCCGTAGTTCCCCATCTCTTTGTTTGACCTTAAACATCACGTCGATGGTGACTGGACGTTTTTTGTTATGAATATAGAAAGACACGAACTTCTTCTCCAGGTCACTTAACGAGCTGATTGAACCTGGCTTGAGACGGTGGAACCAATCGAGAGTTGGTCCAACCTCAAAGCATAGCAGATGATCTTCTTTGATCAGTTGGAGTGATTTTCGAAAACCCTTGATATGGTCTGTTGGATCTCATACGCCTGAGTATTGATCGAACTTTGGAGCATTAAGTTTGTTCAGTAACTCTTGCTCTAGGATCTCCTTGGTGAATGGAGATTCTTGGAAATGCTGCAAAGATTGGACAGCAAGCTGTTCGGCTGTGCGACCTTTGCTCAATTGGATTGCGGTCTGAGAGGCATTGAATTCAACGAGCTGTTGGCTGAGTTCCTCATACTTGCGGTTGTTGTCATTTGCAATGACTGCTCCCTGTTCGGTGTTTGTGTCAACGTCGCTTGAAGCCTTTAGCTGCACGTTTTCTTCTTGGAGACGATTCAATTGGTCTCTCAGTTCTTGGATGATTTGTTCCTGTGTAGCCATTTGATGGATAGATAGGTATATGTGGCTTTGAGTTGGGTGGGAGGGCTGGTTTTTCGATATAATCGAATCCTTACAGTCGGCACCAAATGTATTAACCTGTTTCCAGATTAATGCATTAACTAGGTCAGGTCGTTGTTTGACTGACCAAGGTGGGAGTTTAAGGTCGCCTCGATGAGATCGAGGCGAGAGATCAAGCGATCATAGTTCTGTTTATATAGAAGGTGGAAAGGCGCAGATCATGGGATCATGCGGATTCTCTGACATCTTGATGATTGCGTAATATCTGGCATTGATTACGTAACAGTCAAAGATATTCACTGAGCATTGATTAAGGGCACGTGCTTATTAAGAGGTCGCCAACAGTCATATGCTCGAGCTGTTCTGATCGAACTGAGTAAGGTCATGTTGTGAGCGACCTGGTGGAATGTTGGGCATGCCATGTGTCGTGTTTTGATTGGCTATTGTATGTAGTACCCTACACCAGGTCATATAATTCCCACCATATAGATATTGCTAAACTGTTTTCTGTGCGTGGTATTAAATCTACCATAATTACCACTCCTCTTAATGGCCTGCATTGATATTGAACTCTGTGAATTATTAGATTGGATTCGATTGAATTGCTATTTTTGTTAAATCGATTGAAACTGTTGAGATCACAATTAAAATAATTGATAAACTTTCAGATATTACGACACATTGAGAAGAAGACAACAAGAAAAGGAGAAAAGCAGTAGCAATTTGTTTCGATCTCGGTAATCCACGAAAGGTAATCTAAAGTATCCCATGATACTCTGAAAATATTTGTATCTACATATTCAATTTAAAATGTTATTTAATATAATATTATAATATTTTTTAATATAAAATTATATTATAATTGAACATTGGATGCAAGAACTTTGCAACAAAAAAGATGGGCAAAGATGATCTATCAACCAATAACAAAGACAAACTATTACTAGGATCACTTGAAAAAGTAATAGAAATTGAAGAAGACATAAGGCGTTTCAACAGAAAACGTCAAATTGAAAACGATATTCAAAATGGTTTATATCCAGCAGAGTATTACATGCAGTCAGGAAAAAATATTGGATGGACGTGAAAAAATCAGCAGTTGAAGGAAATGATATATATATATATATATATATATATATATATATATATATATATATATATATATATAGATTTTAATTATACAATATTTTAATTATCTCTGATGCTAATACAAGTTAAATTAATATCCCAAATAATTAAATGCAGGAAAAAATTGACATTACATTCGCATTCAACAAAAAATGGCTTGATGATCAGTACCAAAACCAAGATACCAAAAAAGAAAATATTGAATACGATACTATGGTGAAGAAAGTATTTCTTTCACATCTCACCGGTCTTTTGAATAGTATGAACAAGCTAGGAACGGGGTAAACCTTTTGATTGTAAGTAATACAAATAAAAAATCATAGATATTTTAATAATTGCATAAATATTACTAACATAATTTTTTGACAGGTCTACATTACCAATATATTGCCGAAAAGAGAAATTACCAAAAGCAGAAATCATGGTTGCTGTGAATTCAAAGGACCACAACGGAATATACAACAACTACTACGAATACAAAGATATATCATATTTTGTAAAACAAATCTTACAAAGGAAAAATGATTGTAAAATACACAAAAACAAGAAATATTAGTATTGAAGACATGAACTAAGAAAGTGAGAATATTTAGATGAGTTCATTATTATAATTGTAGAAAAATTATATTATAGTTGAATTTCTTTATAGATTTATTAGAATATTATAATAATTATTAAAATTAAAAAATAAATAATATAATTTTTTCTGTTAAATATAGAATATTACAAAAAATTTATTACTTACATCTATCAAAATTATAATATCGCATTAACAATGATAAGGATCAAAAGCAATTACAGATATAGTTCCACATAAATCCCGGTGGATAGCACGGGCTGAACAACTAGTTCAAATTAAAGGTGAGTTCTCCTTGACTTTTTCCATTGGTAAAAGTTAAGAAATGCTTTTAGACATGTAATTGAATCGGAAAAAATATTTAATGGTCTGATTTGCTATGGCAGAGAATGGTATGGATGGTCAATTGTTCAATTTAGGATTCAACAGAACCAGGTGTGGTCAATTTGGATCGAACACCTATTAATACTAAAATGGATGATGATCATGATTATATTGAGCTAGAAGGTGATTGCGTCCTGGATGATGTCGAGTTTTATAGGCTTGCTATGATTAATTCAAATGTTTAGAAAAATAACAGTTTTACTTATATAATAACTGAAATCATAATATATTTATTTTGGCATTACATTTTACTGACAAAAAAAAAAAAAAAAAACCACACACTTAGTAGTACACGACAAGGTACGACGACAACAATAAGGTAACAACAGCGTTACAACAACAGCAACTGTAAAACCTGGCTTGACTCGGACAATTTGCGGTTCCACTAGAGAGGCCAACAGATTACATTGATGTAACTTCATAGCACCCCAATCTTGTACTCTTTATTCATTATATATTTTATTTAGTTACCCCTTAAGAGAATAAAAGCAGCAGCAGCAGCATGAAACAGCCAAGATAACACACACAGAGAGAGAGAGAGAGAGGAGAGAGAGAGAGAGAGAGAGAGAGAGAGAGAGAGAGAGAGAGAGAGAGAGAGAGAGAGAGAGAGAGATGCTGCTGCTGCTGATCTTGATTTACTTATTTTTCATTTCATCCCCACCGGTTACAAGGCACCATGCAACACAAACACCACAAGCACCAATAAGTCTGGCAGGTTTCTTGCCAACATGTGGACACACAGTTGCACAAATATTAACACACTCTGATGTATCAATTGCAGAGGTTTGGGATGCAAACATGCCCATCATGAGCATCATCACAATAAGTACAGCTTTTAGACCGTTCCTCTCCATCTTAATTCTCTAAGTTTATAGCGCGGTAGCTAGGTAGATTCCCTTAAAAGAAACTTAAAACTTTGTTTACTTGATCTCTCTTGGGTTTGGATGTGCAGTGTTCTAAGCTGAGGGACTCTATTTATAATCAACTTTCTTACTGGGCAAGACCCCCACGCATACTTGGTTTTTCAAATAATTTTGATTCATCCTATGTAAAAAAACAACTTAAAATGTACTGATAACATGTTGGGGAACATACTTTTCTACAAGTCTTCAACTGCACATGCACTATAATGAGAAAAAAGAAGGTATGAAACTAAGAATAGAACTGCACTACTAATCTAGCAGTCTTAGACTCTTAGTTAAAAATGGGTAATGGAGTGAATGGTGAAGATTGATCGTGGAAGAAAAAAATGGTAACAATAGTACTACTACACATACTACTGATCAATTCAATAATATATTTGAAGGGAACGGTGAATATTGATCGAAGAAGGCAATGGAAGAAAAAATAGTGAGAATAGTATTACCCAACTTTAATTTTAATTAAATTAGTATGCCGAACTACTGATTCAATAATATATAGCTGTGTTGGTTAAAAAGGAAAAGTGGAGTGCATGGGCATGTGAAAATATGCAACTCGTCCCAAGATATCATGCGCAACACTGGAAGTAAAAGCAAGGAGATGTCACCTATACCGGCCAGAACAAAAGCTTGCGTGGCAAGTAGTACATACACCAAGGCCACTGATACTAAGAAAAACTTATCTAACTACTTCTACATTCTTCAAATTTTTTACTCTAAATTGTGACCTCGATCAAAACATATGCTAATATTGTATTTGGATCCTGCGTTGTTGCCTGCTGGGGTTTTGAGTTACACTAATGTCAATCTGATGAAAGTATCTGTCACACTGTGTTTTACTTAACAGTTTAAGTGCTCATACTTCATCACAGTAAACCCTCAATGAATTACAGCGCCTTTTGTCCATGAATCTATATTATAATCTACAAAGGATACATAAAATAGACAAGTTGGGGTTATAAATAGCGGTCCAGATTCTCTCGAGTTTGAAGTTGTAGATTAGATCTGCGGCTATGATTGGATTAAAGACAAACTCATTTCTATATTATAATCTACAAAGGATACATAAAATAGACAAGTTGGGGTTATAAATAACGGTCCAGATTCTCTCGAGTTTGAAGTTGTAGATTAGATCTGCGGCTATGATTGGATTAAAGACAAACTCATTTATTTAAGATTGGGTCCAAACTTAAGTTGTGTTGGATGGTTGTGATTTGATTAGA
Source organism: Aquilegia eximia (assembly GCA_023053565.1). Classification (NCBI taxonomy): domain Eukaryota; kingdom Viridiplantae; phylum Streptophyta; class Magnoliopsida; order Ranunculales; family Ranunculaceae; genus Aquilegia; species Aquilegia eximia. The sequence goes on from JALIGU010000005.1 coordinate 22,322,988, forward strand.
TTTTTTCTTTCGACTGGACCAGCCCTGGCCCAATTTAATTACGTTTTCAGCCCATATAATTAGGTCTCTTTCCTCTTTCTTCTCCAACTAAACCTCTTACAATCTCTATATCGATATTCTCTCTCAAGTCTCAACATCATCAAAATCAGAAATTACTCTAATCCGAATCTCAAATCTTTGGAGGTATGCTCTAAACAGAATTATCAAAATCTTCTTTTCTTCTCTCTCAATCGTGACTAATGTTTCTGTTTTTCCTTTTTCCCTAAATTTAATCTCAACACTACAGATCATCATCATCTTCAACAAAACGAAGTCGATCAGAGTAAGTTAAACTCTATAACACTAATTGGGGTTCACAACTACAGCTCTTCCTTTTGTTATGCTATGTCTGTTTTGTTTAGATATTTTATAATTAGTTATGAATCAAATGAACTCTATGATTCACTGTTCTTCACTAGCTATAGAAATTAATGGACAATTAGGAAGCTTCAAGCAGTGGAACTTTGATTTGGTTGCAAATATTTATGTTACTGCACCTAACAAAATCAACGTCCAACAAACTAAAACTCACATCAAACTTTTTTTTTTTGCAATTATTATTGTTAATTACAATTTGTTTGTATAAGCTCTTCCTTTTATTATGTTAGTACACCTAACAAAATCAAAGTTTTGTACAGTAGTTTTGTGTTATTGTTCATTACATGATAGAAGTGTTGGACAAGTCGGAACTGCAAGTAACACTGATCGTATTTACCCTGGCTTTGAATTGAAGTCCTCTTATTTACTGATCGTATTCACAAAACTCGCAATCCCCATAGCTGCAAACCAAACCATAAAACCAAAACCCAGTTGAAGAAAATTATTGCGATTAGGAATACTAACACCAAGAATTGTTATGGATCTTAGATTAGTAGGCATCTTCTCTTTGTCGTACCAATACAAAAAAGTTCTCTACAAATAATCATATTCTAATTATACCATGCTTCTATGTAATGATCTACAACACCAGATTAGATTCCAACTTTATATAGTTATTTCCACAAACAGTTATACGTACAACTATTGCTAGAGATAGTTAACAAAAATATATATTGATGGTTGTATTTATATAAATTTCTTAACTGAATTTGTGAATATTATGTGTTCATCAAATCTGTTCTTCTCTTGCAGGTCCATACTTAACTTCTGACCATATAAAAATTTACCTCGATTTCTTTTCTTCTCTGCCTCATCTCTTTTGATCAACAATTGTAAGTTCTCTCAAAACTTTCTCAAGTAACTTTCTATGGTCTTAATCTCATTTTGTCTTTAGCGTGTTGCTCCTTTCACTCAAATCAAACTATTAGTAGTGTCCTCAATAATATATATTCTCCAGTTAGAGTCATATCTTATGTTATTGTTCATCTAGACTGTTATCGAGGGTGATATTCAGTAACCTTCGTGTGTATCATTCTGAGAAATTGTCTTCTTTGATTACCATGTGATGTTGATTACCAAAAGTCCAATCACCATCATCAAATTCAAAATAAACTCCAAAGAAATCCAATTTTTTGGTGATTTGATTGTATTGACAAATTTTTCATCATAGCAACAATCTGTTTGGTCTGATTAAGGTGAGCTCTATTCTTAATCATTAACTGAAATTTTAAACTTTAGAATAGATTCCTAGGAGAATTAGGTTAAATAATTTCAATTTCGAATACTATTTACTCTGTCTTCACCATTTGAGTATAATTTCATAGATTGCATCAATTAAAATTGATTGCTCTGAATATTAGAAATAGAGAGTAGTGGAAAATTCATTCTTTTGGTGATTGATGTCAGTTAGTGAATTTGTGAGACAATTGGTGACATTGTTAATAGAGACTTAACCTTATAAGATCTTTACGCTATGACAATATCTAGACTATAATACTAAAATTTACTATTATTGGGCAATTGCTATGTTTTTCAGGCAATTGACGCTCCCAATATGTACAAATGTCCCGATAGATGTTTTGAATGATATGCCATTAAACAAATGGCAAAAAGGTCAATAAACTAGACGATTTAGGGAAATGATTAAAAAAAAATCAGGTAGAACATGTGTGCAAAGCAAATCGAACAGAAAGAGAATTGAATGAAAGACTATCATCATGTAATGAATCTGCGTTAAGCAAGTAAGTTTGATTAATGATATTTTTTTAAAATTTAAATTTTAAATCCGTCTACTAATTGGGTATGGTCTTACCTTCTAGACTTTGTTTAAGCTCATCACAAGAAATAAGTTGATTCTGTCTTCAAGAACACCCTCTTCACTTCTCCAGGTTCAGACAATTAAATTGGTAGAGGCATTATGATTGTCAATTCTGAAAATCCTTTCAAGGCTGGGATGGGGCAATATAGCTATTGTTTTTGTGACGTTATGAATTTGAAGTGTATATTATACAGGTTTTGTGCTTATAGGTTCTTATTGACTGTTTATGTGATTTGATCATGATTATAATATGATTAATTTTTAAACCTACAATTTTTAATTTGGGCAAATTTTTTGACTAAATGTAAGGTTTACTCCTAGAAGAAAAAGATATTTGTTGTTCAGGACTTATATCCTTTAGGTCTGTAGTTATGATTTAGAATTTGCCCCATCTGAGAGATTCACTCACCATTACCTCTTGATATGTTTCGCAAAAGGAATAGAACAATTAAAGATTATTCAATTTCTATTGTGTTAATACTACAGGAATGCTCATTTCAGTAGGCTTTCTCTATAGACAACATTAATTTGTTACGGTGTTTTAATAGAAGGATAGCTTCTCTATTTTCCCCTTTTCACTGCTTTGACACTGTATTCAATTACGCAGAAATTTTGTGCAGCTCTAATATGTGCATTCACTCCCAGTTAATATTCCTTTTGCAAGATTGATCTTCAACTCTCTGTCAAGTACTTTTTCTTCTTGTACTTCTGTGCATATTGAATTTACAATTTACATGGAAGGAACTATATATGGATTACCTGGAATCTCGCAAAATATTTATTTTGATGAATTGTTTAATTAATCAATTTCAAATAAGTCGTCTCTTGCTCAGACCAATAAATAGAGCTGAGGTTATAGTTAAAGACGCCGGTAAAAAACCAAAATAACTACGAAAATTTGCTGAAAGTGTATCTAGAGTCGGTCATAATCTGAAGAGGGTGGACTTTGGCTTTGACGTTAGACTTAGTTCGGTGACCCAAAATATAATAGCATACAAGTTTGAAAACCAGAAGAACAAGCTAAAATCCAGTGTAGACAATAATTAACACCTCACAATGAATTTTGTAAGAAATATTTAATTTGATTAAGTACTTTAACTAATATGGCATATGCTTGGAATTTAAATTTTAAGCAATGTTAAATGGAGCCTAAAAAGTAAAGGGGATTTAGATTTATACATACTGTCTCCTTCATTCCTTCGAATGTTTTCGTAGTTGAGTATCCTTCTGGATACTGTGTTGAGGGTAATACCTTTATTTTCACTTTTTAAGATACAATTTTGATCTATATTATCATACAAACACAAAAAAATTATCCCATTTTAATTTAGGTACTTAGAAACACTAAAACAGAACACAAACTTGACAAATTGATGCATTAGCTCGGTTTTTCTGGAAGGAACATTAATTAGCATGGGCACTCCATATAACTAGGAAATATTATGTGAGTGAGAAAGCAAAAGGATAAATTACCATATATATTCCATTTATGTTTTTATACAATAAATACAGAGATAGTATTAATTGATACCTGCATTAATAAGGAAAAAAATGCAAAAGGATAATGTTCAGAAGAATAATGTTATCATATTCCTTGGTATGATAAATATGGATTAAGAATAGAAATTTTTTCAAGCCAAATATGCATGTTTCACACCCTGCCAACTAGCTTATAAAAATATTGAAATAATAGCTTAAGTATGATTCAAATCCATTTTTTGTACGATGACATGAGTTGATAGCTTAGCTTTTAATGTTGTTGCACTTGAATAACATTAACTTTTGATAGTTAGTAGCAATTGAACTATGACATGAGCTGCTTGAATGAGGCTGAAGCCTTTGAAGCTTGGGTTTTAGATGATGTGAACAACAAAATTGAATATAGGATTTCGAACCAACTTTTGTGTTAAGCTAGCAAGTGCTAGACATGGTGGTATTGACGACTGGATGAAGAGTGATATTAAGCCTGCATTTGCTGCTTAAAACACATTAACTCTTGCTTTCTTGATTTAAATTTTTTCCTTTTAACATCACAAGATATTATTTTTTTATTTTTTTGATAAAGCAAAACAAGACACTTTGACCACTGTGATTCTAAATTTCTGATATGACCATCCTACTATTTTCTTTCCTATAATCATCTTTTATTTACTTATGCGGTACTATTTTGATTCACATTTTTCTTTGAGCAACACAAGACACTTGGGTAGACAATATTTTTTACCATGAACAGATGTTATAAACAGGAACATAAGGTCATGGATTTTAATAAAATGTTTGCATTTAGCATGTTGTGCATATATACTTAGCTGGTGTAGCTCAGTTAGTTAGAGCGTGTGGCTTTTAAACCACAAAGTCGAAGGTTCAAGCCCTTCCTCCAGCATTTGCATTTACTGTAGCATATTGACAATAGTGATATCCAAATTATCAAAAATAAAAATAATTATAAGTTCAAAATGTCAAAAAAAAAAAAAAAATCGACGTATCTCATTTACTGGAAAGAAGCAAATGAGATTATGAAGCTATTCTTTGAAGAAGAAATAAAGATATGAACAAACAAAAACTAACAAAGAAATAGTCATTGGAGAGAAGATACAAATACTACATAAGATAAGTCAAACGTCAAAATAGAGAATCTCAACAACAATGAAATAATTTATTTATATTATTTTGAGAAAATCCTACATATTATTATGTAAGGTAGTATTTTCAATAGAAAATATTATATTGCCGACTGCAATTTAGGAATATGTCATCCTATTTTTGCTAAAATTATTGTCACACAAACTTCTATTAAATGGTTTCTTTGAAAAGATTGGTTGTTCATTTCGTCATACCATATGTAGTTTTAACTTTTAGTTCTACATCACATGATTATCTTGAGGTGGAATAGATATTTGTGTTGTTCAAAACGTCAAAATGATGGTTTTGTTGTCTCTATCAAATTACGTTAAGCACTCGCTTAGGGATGGACACAGACCATAAGATAGAGCTAATTTTTGAAGGTATTACTATTGATAGCGGATGGTATGCAGTTGACCTTTATAGCATACTTACAAATTATTATGGACAAATAATATATCCAAATGCTTTTTTGAAAACAATCTGAAAGGAGAATATAATGGAAATAATAAAATCAACAGTATAAGATATACTACCAGAAGAAGAAGAGGATACATATATGAACGAAATGGACCTAATGAAAAAGAAGATGATATACAAGAAATTTCAAATTGATACATGGAGCTGCTAGAGATATTTACTCTAAATTTTTTGGTTAATTAGATTAATTATTATATTTTTAAAAATAATTACTTCAAATAAATAATGATTAACCAACATCACCTGAGTATCTGATAGTCAGAAACTTGCTCAGTTTTGCGCAGTTGTACTGAGCATTTGTTGTGTTATAGCAGTAACTTAATGTTACCACCTATGATGCAAAGTTTTTGTCATTACAGTATTCGACTATAGGGACCAATCCTATGATTATTTATAATTTTGATCAACAATTTTATCCACGCATAGTCCCTAAGATTATAAAACGTCTGAAGAACTATATTTCTTAAATAAAAAAAAAAATTATATTTTTTAGAGTACTATCTTCAAATTATTAATGGTAGTCGTGGCAGCGCCACGGGTTTTACTAGTAACTCTTATATCCTTTAACTCGCTTGCCAATAAATAAAAAATGAAAAAGTGATCTGGTTATAAGATCCATAAATTGCTGCCAACCTTACATGTTTTTTGTCCACTCAACAATGCATCAGCTTCAGTTTTATTTGGTGACATCCGAACAACTATATCATCACAGTAGACCCTGATCGAATACGACCTTGTTGTCCATGAAGGACTCCTATACCTGATCCAACCTGTTGCCAATAAATCCAAAGATATTTTATCTGTGGATTGTTGTCCCAAAATAAAAGGAGCTATAAGAGATGAAGCCAAAAAATTTACTGGAACTGTTGTATGGCTCTGCGTAACCTGACTAAAAGCTTCAGTTTTCGTATACGTCATAGGTATATATTTATAAATCATCACTGTTTTGAGAGGCTCGTAAAAAATGGAATATTTATCGTTAGGATTGTGAACTGTGAAATCAAGATCCAATTTGCCATTGAGTTTTGACAAGTCCATGTCAAGCTTGAACCCAGAAGCAGAAGCAGAATCAACACGAAACGTAGGCCAGTCAGGGCGGTGAAAGAACCAGACCATAAGAGTAATGAAGGTAGAGATGATGGAAAAGATAATTATACCAGCAATAAAACTACAAACAAAGGAAGAACCAAAACGTCTGCGACCTGATCCAGGAGGAGGGTAAGGGTTAGGATTGTAGTAATTAGCAGGAGGTGCTGCTGCAGCATATGGGTAACCATTAGGGTCATAGCCAGGATGCGGTTGACCATAACCAGGTTGCATAGGCTGACCATAGCCTGCAGGCTGTGTAGGTTGGCCATAACCAGGATGCGTCGGTGGAGGGTAAGGGTTCCCTGTTGCATGATTGTTGGTATAGTCCATTGGTGATATGCTATGCCGAATGGAGATACAAGAAGATCGATCAAATATGAGAGAGAAAAGTACAAACACCCCAAAAAAAATTTGGAGTTTGTACGTCCTCCTATCGACTCTCTTTCTAATGTTTATAGATAGATTTCTAATGCAATTTATAGATAGAAGTAGATTTCTATCTGTAATTACTAAAAGTACAAACCGTGTAATCTAATTGTTGATTTTCAACCGCAGAAGTAGATTTCAATCTGTAATTAGTAAAATTAGGGATACTGCTAACTCACACGCCTACCTTTCTTTTTATTGGTCCGAATGATTCATATTGTGTTTTAGTTAAAAATAAAAAATAAAAAATAAAATGGAGAAACATGACGGAGCCTTTAGGGCTAACCAACATAGTTTCATCCCCTTTGCATTTGACACATTTGGATTGCTGGGCTCAGAAGCAGTTGAGCTCCTCAGGAGAGTGCAGAAGGTAATGGATAGCAACGTGATGACTGCGGGTTCGAACGAATATGTATGTAGGAGAATTGGGTTTGCTATCCAGAAAGGACTTGCCGCGCATTGTAGCGCGTTTGTCCTTTACTTTTGTGTAATTCGTTGAGCTTATTAATAAAATTTCTTTTTTCCAAAAAAAAAAAAAAACAAAAACTGAAAGATTAGTTTCAACTGATTTAAATATGTCAAGAGTTATTAGCAATTCTTTGAAAGACTGTTAGCCAATTTTAGCTATGGAAAATCTGAATTGCAGCAAATCATTATTGGTCAATTTTTTGCAAGTAGATTAGTCTCGTTTGTGAAGGATATTTGGAGAAGAATAATGGGTGGTTTTGCAGGTCACAGTTTAAGAATAGAAGAAGCACATGTTTGGGGGATAGAGAATTGGCTGAAGGCGAACACAATTAAGTGGGGTAGTGAGTTATATGGGAGTTAACGCCGTATGCGGTCATCTGGTGTGTATGCAAAGACGAGGAATGAGAGTATATTTAAAGAGAATAATGCAACTTGGGACAAAGGAACTGTAATGGTGCTGGCAACATTGTGGAATTGGCCGGTATTAGGTCGCTCAGGTACAATTCAAGAGAGACTTGTCTTCTGTCTGTATAATAGAGAAGGGGGGGGGGGGGGGGTGTCTAGTAATGAATTGTAATGGTTTTTGTGACTTATGAATCAATAAAAATGTGGCTATTACTGCACTCCACGTTTGTAGCTCCGACAGTGAATGGTTGCTTAATAGTGGTGTTTCAAAACGTATATCTGGTAATGCTAAACTCTTTTCCTCTGTTACTGCCATTGATGGTGGTAGTGTCACGTTTCGAAATGGTAAACGTTCCCCTGTGATTGGTAAAGGTTTTGTGGATGGTATTGGTTTACTTCGAATGATGTTTGCTTGCTATTTGACGGTTTGCATGTTAATTTAATTAGTATTAGCCAATTGTGTGACACTAACCACACTGTCAATTTCTCTAAAAATGTCTGTATCGTTCTTGATAGTTCTGTAATCGGACCTCAAAGTGTATATTTATCCCCCAAATAACACTTTGTTTGTCTAGCACTTAGCTTATATTATTGCATTATATCTATTGATTAGTGCTTTCTTGTCTTTTGTTTAGGTTTCATGAGCCGAAATGCGAATATTATGTAAAAGCCCGCGAAAAGTCGAGAAAAGCAACCAAAAAGGTGTTATTAGCACAAGGGAAGAAGAATGGATATTTGCACCCGTGAGATCTGCTCAGGGCACCCCACGATCAACTCTGTTGACTGGACTTTTGGTCAACCCTATTGACCTTTGGTCAACTGTTGACTTTGGTCAACTGTTGACTTTGGTCAACTGTTGACTTCTGCTGACTTCGGTCAACTCTGTTGACTTTCGTTGACCTGACTTTCTATTTTGGGTCTTAATCTTAAAAATGCTCCACAAGAAGATCCAAAAGTCCGATTTGGGCCCATGAGCTATCAAACTGAAGGTCTTGGCCCAAGCTACAATTCAAACCCAAGAGAATTAAGTTTTACTGATTGCCTAATCCCTCTTGGAGACCAACAGTAGCAGCCACGAATTTCACCAAGTTTGGAAGTCTTTGCATGCAAGTATTCTACTTTGTATTGTCTATATAAGAGAAGTTGTAACTAGGGTTTATTATCTTTTAGCCTCCACTTTAAGATCAACTTTCATTGAAGAAGAGTTGATCTTCTTCTTTATTGTATTCAATTCAATATCAATCCATTATTTTTCATGATGATGTTTTATGATTTATTTATTGGTTCCTTGAGGATGAGTAGCTAATTCTTCATGGGGGATGGTGGAAGCTTTCTAGGTGATGTAAAAGTATCATGTTTGTTTCTCTTGTTCATTGTGATTCAAAGTTCTTAATGCTTATTTGCTTCTAATTCGCGATATGAGGTAAGTATGATTATTTGTATGCTATTGTTATCCATGATGATTAAATCAAATAGCTGAGAGGTGATGATTTAGTTATGAATAATATGTTGAGTTAATTAGATTCAATAGCTGAGAGGTGAGGATTTAATTAATGAAGCATATTCAATAGCATGCATAAGAGAATCCCGTTTTAATTAGGTTGGATAGCTGAGAGGTGACTACTTGATTATTATAGGTATTAATAATTAGTTGGAATAGCTGAGAGGTGACTAATTAGTTATTATAGATTGAACATGAGGAACAACATGTTATGATTACATGATCTAGTTTGTGGATACCAATTACTCCCCCTATGTCATCATATATCGTTTTTTCATCTCTACCATATTCTTAAGTTAGGATTTACTATTTATTATTGCATGTAGGAAGTAGAATCAATCATCAATCTTATTATTGATTCCCTTGGTGTTTCTTAACCATTGTTTTCTATTGTGTTTGAGCTAAGATCTCCCCCTCTGAGGTGGGCATGACCCTTGCTTGTTACTTGTCTACTTTGATCTTCAATTTATACAGGCACAAGAAGGAACTTCAAGACTTACAAATATAATCTTTTGATAGAGGGTGTAAAAACTCGTATATCATTTTGGCAAGTGCATTATGACATGTAAGCGTACCACCGACAATTGCTATCCTATACAACCGATTAAACCTCTTGTTAGCTGTCTGACTAGCAAACTGAATGAGGTCCAGTTGTGGCATCAACGTCTTGGACATGTCAAATTTGAACTCCTGGACAACTTGACACGAAATGAATTTATTAGGGGTGTCTCAAAACTTGGCAGAGTTCGTGACATTGTCTGTGGAGGATGTCAAATAGGTAAGCAAATACGCAGTTCACACTCCAAGAAAAAGTTTGTTACCACATCATCTCCATCAGAGCTCATACATATGGATCTCATGGGTCCCACTCGCACTCCGAGCTTAGGTGGTAAACGCTACATTTTAGTCGTGGTTGATGATTTTACTTGGGTGTCCTTTTTGCATGAAAAATCTGATGCATTTCTTGAGTTTCTGGGGATATGTCTTCGTATCCAAAATGAGAAAGACACTCAAATTAAACATGTTCGTAGTGACAGAGACGGTGAATTCACAAACACAAGTGTTATCGAATATTGCATTGCTAACGGTACTTGACAAGTATTCTTGGCTGTACACTCCACAACAAAATGGAGTTGTAGAACGAAAGAATCGTGTCATTCAAGAAATGGCTCGTGCTATGCCCCATGCCAAGAATGTTCCTAAAACGTTTTGGCATGAGGCGGTCCACACTGCATGTTATATTATAAATCGTGTATATCTATGGTCTGGTACTACTCAAAGTGCCTATGAATTATGGTATGGTAAGAAACCGAACCTCAAATATATGCATGTGTTTGATAGCGTTTGTTACGTGTGCAAGGACCAAGAAAGCCTTTCCAAGTGACAATCGAGGTGATGTTGCTCTTTTGCTTGGTTACTCCTCTAACAGTAGAGCTTTTCGTGTTTTTAACTATAACACTCGCAAAGTCATGGAATCGTTCAATGTTGTGTTGATGACAATATTGTTTCTGACTCTTCTCTTATTACTGGTGCTTAGGATTCTGAGGTTCTTTCGCCTATATCAGAGTCTGTGGATGTTCCTAGCATTTTCCCACCTCTGATTGATGACTCTATCAGCCCACATGCTGATTCTGATGACCTCCCCACTATGGAAAGTGATTTGCAAGCGTCTGATGATCCATTTACACCAACAGTACCTGACGTCTCTCAGGATCCTCCAACAACGATTAATGAGTCTTAATAGTTGTTTGAGAAAGCCTCGCCTCGTGTAAAACAACATCATTCAATTGAAGATGTCATTGGGGACATTAATGATCAGCATCTAACTCGTAGACATGCCAAAGAGACGAATTGTGCTCATTATGTTTGTTATGTTTCTTCTATTGAACCTAAAAATCTTACTGATGCGAAACAAGGCTCGGTTGGTAGCTCAGGGCTATAGTCAGATTGAGGGTATTGACTTCGGTGAAACCATTGTGCCTGTTACTAGGTTAGAGTCTGTATGGCTACTTCTTGCGTTGGCCTGCCATTTAAATTTCAAATTGTACCAGATGGATGTCAAGAGTGCATTTCTGAATGGTTTTCTCAACGAAGAAATGTATATTGAGCAACCCAAGGGGTTTGTCGATCATCATTTTCCAAATCATGTCTTCAAATTAAAGAAAGCTTTGTATGGTCTAAAACAAGCCCCTCGTGCATGGTATGAACGGATGACATCCTTCTTGTTAGGGAAAGGTTATGCTCGTGGTAGTGTTGACCGCACTCTGTTCATTCAGAGAAGGGAGAAAGATGTGCTTTTAGCACAAGTCTATGTTGATGATATCGTGTTTGGATCCACTTGTTCCTCTCTCTCTCTCTCTCTCTCCGATTCTTTCTCTAAGTTGATGAGTTCCGAATTGGAAATGAGTTTAATGGGTGAACTAACCTTCTTTCTTGGTCTGCAGGTGAAGCAATTTGATCATGGCACATTCATCTCTCAAACCAAGTATGCCAAGGAACTTTTCAAAAAGTTTGGTTTCAACTCTTCTGGTGGTCATAATACTCCTATGGGTGAGAAGGTACGCCTTGGTAAGGATGTCCTAGGTAAGTCTGTTGATATCCCTGAGTATCGTAGTATGATTGGCAGCCTTTTGTACCTCACTGCTAGTCGTCCAGATATTGCTTATAGTGTTGGTGTATGTGCAAGATTTCAGGCTAATCCTAAAGAGTCTCATTACACTCTTGTTAAACGTATCATTCGGTATGTTGGTAGCACACTTGATCATGGACTGTGGTTTACCCAAGATACTAGAGTATCGTGGCAGGTTATTGTGATGCTGATTGGGGTTGCAATCTTGATGATCGTCACAGTACGAGTGGTGGTTGTTTTTATGTTGGGAATAATTTTGTTTCTTGGCATAGCAAGAAGCAAACATCGGTACCTATTTCCACTTGTGAAGCTGAGTATATAGCTGTTGCTAGTGCATGTACACAGCTTCTTTGGATGCGTCAAATGCTTCGGGACTATGGTGTTCAACAGCAGACGATGGATTTGGTTTGTGACAACACCAGCACAATTAGCATCTCGAAAAATCCTGTTCAACATTCCCGAAGTAAGCATATTGATATTCGTCATCATTTTCTTCGAGAGGCTATTGTGAAACGTGACATCACCATGGAGTTCATTTCTACCGAGAATCAGTTAGGGGACATTCTTACTAAGCCTCTCGATTGGCGTTGTTTCTCTTCCTTGAGTCTTCTTTGGTATTCTCTATCTCTGTCTTTTTTAATTTCGTTATTTGTTTCTATTCTCTCCTAGGTTGCCTGCTTCCTAGGAGGTCACCCATCCTTAGAGTACTCCCACCCTAACACGCTTAACTTCGGAGTTCTTTCCAACTCTGGAGCCAAGTGAGCCCAAAAGGCCTTAGTGATTATATATGACGGATCTTTACCTATATTCCAATGTCAGGACATCCTCCTCTCATGTGCCGTAAGATCCACCCCCTCGACAAACCACCTACTGGTTTTAAGTCTATGGCTTACTGTTAGAGTGTTTTGTTTTTGTTTGCGGTTGATATTCTTTCAGTGAATCTTTAATTGTTAAGGAAATCTTTTATCCTGTTTTTCATTTCGATATTCTATTGTCTGTTTTTCTCTTGTTAATGGTTGTTTTTGCTCTTTTTCAATTTTCACTCTTTGTTACAAAAAAGGGGAGATTTATGACTCTAATACTAACACTCTTCTCTGTTAGTGTATTTTTGGGTCACGTTTCAGTTATACTACAAGTATGGGGGAGTGAACGTGTTAATGATTAGAGGTTGTACTATTATGGGGGAGCTCGAGTTTTTCAAATCTAGAGTTCATGAAATATGGGGGAGTTGTACTACAAGCTTTCATTATTTCTCTGATTGGTTCAAATTTTTTTTTTTTCCGTCTCGTCTTTGATGATCAAAGTTTCTCGCTCAAGTTGAGTATCAAGTGATGGTGACTTGGTGCGTTTTGAGTGTAAGTGTTCTTGTAGGCATGTATTATAAATGCCATTGGTTTGGGTTTGTAATGAAGCACGTATTATAAGTGCTTTTAGAGTCATAGGTTTTTATCACAAAATAAATGTCAAAGGGGGAGATTGAAACCGACATTCGGTTTGACATTATTTTGTGACTTGGTGTGTCCGAGGTTATCTCGCCTTGATCTCATTATTAGGAATACTTTGATGTGTGAGCGTCGTCCCGTGTGTCCTCTCTCTCATTCGAGTCTATCAGTATGATGTTCGGTACAGTACATACATACCTAGTTAGGACGTACGTACGTAGGGTTGGGCAGATCTTTTATTTCGGTTAGGACGTACGTACCCAGTTAGGACGTATGTACGTCGAGTTCAACATATCACTTTCTTGTTCAGGGACGTAGGTACCTAGTTATGGCGTGCGTACGTCGTCATGTATTTTTCTTGTTTCGGCCTTTTTTTTTTCTCTCTTCCAAAACCCTAACTATATATTGTTTTGGCCGTCAAATTTAAGTTTCTTCCGGATCAGTTTGTTGAGGTTTGTGTTATTGTGATCGAATTCATTCTTTTCTTCCCATTCATCTTCTTCATTATTGATTATTGAAATCGGCTTCGAGTCTTTTTGTGTGTTCATCAAGAAGTCGAGTGTATTGTGCCTACATCAAGGTACTCTGGTGAAGTCAAGGTGTTAGAGATAACCAGTAGTGTCAACTCGCAGTGATTGCAGGTAGTTGATAGGTTTGTACATCTCTTTTCATCTAGTGGATTTATTTGTTATCGCGAGGACAACGCTGGACGTTTCCCATATTGGGTTTTACCACGTTAAAAATATCGTGTGTTCATTTACTTTCTGTTCATTATTTTGCTAGCTTGATTAGTTGTGATTGTGGTTATAGCACTGTTTGTGGAGTTTCAGGAACATGCCAAATCTAGATTTTCTCCCTGGTATCCCGATGGAAGGGCTTGGATAACACATGACGCCTGTCGAATACCGTGTCATTCTTCGTATTGATTGATGATCCTTCTATATTCAGATGGTGAGCTATGTCCAGTGTGCAAGAAGAGCAGACTTGATGCTTTCGAGGACCATGCAGCTCATTGTAAGCATTACCCGGCTTCAAGAATGTTTTTTTTTTTTTTTTAACTAACCCATTATCCACAAAAGCTATAATCTTGCGACATATTTGAAAAAACTATTTAATGAAATGTTATTCCAAACTACTTTTGTTATCTTTGTTATCCACATGACCGACTGGATCTTCTCGGCTGGTGTAGAGATCTAAGCGATGGTAATGAGGAGCTTCTTGGCAGCAAGCAAACTTACTGTGTAGCATGTTCTTAGTAGCATTGATGATATTAATATTGCTACCAGAAATCAGCATATATGTCATCTATATATAGACATACAATAACATATCCAAATTGAGTGGACTTAGTCTATACACATTTGTCACACTCGTTTATTTTAGAAATCAAAGGCTCAAAATACGCTGACCTATCGTGGCCAGTCGGGAATTTAGGGATGCATGGGACTTTGAAAATTTGGTGTAACACTTTAATAAATCTGGGGTGCATTTTTGGATGATGGATGAGCTGAGGGTGAATTTGGTAGGATTGATGGCCTGACATGAGAGTTTGCAGTACAGCTTCAATGTGCATTGAGTTGGCCCTTCCCAAAATTCGAAAGATCGTCAACATACATAAGATGTGTGATACACCTTGTTTTGAGAGTTTGATTCCGTCCACTTCACCATTGGTGACATTTTTCTGAAGAGCCAAAGACAAAAATTCAGAGCACAAAATTAACAATTATGGTGATAATAGGTCGCCTTGCCGGTCTCCTCGGGAAAGTTTGAAGTACCCATGAAATAAACAAACATTGCCCATGAAAAGCCCAAATAAACACTTGAGTTGGGTGCTTAACCAAAAGCATCCTCTTGGTATCGATCTATCATTGGTAATTGTTGCACCAAGAGCAGATCCTCTTTATTTTTAACAAGTTTAAGAAATGTCAAACAGACTTGTAAGTTTTTTATTTTTAACAAGTTTAAGAAATGGTATGGTCGATTGATCAATTTAGGATTCAACAGAACCAGGTGTGGTCAATTTGGATCGAACACCTATTAATACTAAAATGGATGCTGATCATGATTATATTGAGCTAGAAGATGATTGCGTCTTGGATGATGACAAGTTTTATAGGCTTGCTATGATTAATTTAGATGTTTAGAAAAATAACAGTTTTACTTAGATAATAACTGAAACCATAATATATTTATTTTGGCATTGCATTTTACTGACAAAAAAAAAAAAAAAAAACCACACACTTAGTAGTACACGACAAGGTACGACGACAACAATAAGTTAACAACAGCGTTACAACAACAGCAACTGTAAAACCTGGCTTGACTCGGACAATTTGCGGTTCCACTAGAGAGGCCAACAGATTACATTGATGTAACTTCATAGCACCCCAATCTTGTACTCTTTATTCATTATATATTTTATTTAGTTACCCCTTAAGAGAATAAAAGCAGCAGCAGCAGCATGAAACAGCCAAGATAACACACACAGAGAGAGAGAGAGAGAGAGAGAGAGAGAGAGAGATGCTGCTGCTGCTGATCTTGATTTACTTATTTTTCATTTCATCCCCACCGGTTACAAGGCACCATGCAACACAAACACCACAAGCACCAATAAGTCTGGCAGGTTTCTTGCCAACATGTGGACACACAGTTGCACAAATATTAACACACTCTGATGTATCAATTGCAGAGGTTTGGGATGCAAACATGCCCATCATGAGCATCATCACAATAAGTACAGCTTTTAGACCGTTCCTCTCCATCTTAATTCTCTAAGTTTATAGCGCGGTACGTAGCTAGGTAGATTCCCTTAAAAGAAACTTAAAACTTTGTTTACTTGATCTCTCTTGGGTTTGGATGTGCAGTGTTCTAAGCTGAGGGACTCTATTTATAATCAACTTTCTTACTGGGCAAGACCCCCACGCATACTTGGTTTTTCAAATAATTTTGATTCATCCTATGTAAAAAAACAACTTAAAATGTACTGATAACATGTTGGGGAACATACTTTTCTACAAGTCTTCAACTGCACATGCACTATAATGAGAAAAAAGAAGGTATGAAACTAAGAATAGAACTGCACTACTAATCTAGCAGTCTTAGACTCTTAGTTAAAAATGGGTAATGGAGTGAATGGTGAAGATTGATCGTGGAAGAAAAAAATGGTAACAATAGTACTACTACACATACTACTGATCAATTCAATAATATATTTGAAGGGAACGGTGAATATTGATCGAAGAAGGCAATGGAAGAAAAAATAGTGAGAATAGTATTACCCAACTTTAATTTTAATTAAATTAGTATGCCGAACTACTGATTCAATAATATATAGCTGTGTTGGTTAAAAAGGAAAAGTGGAGTGCATGGGCATGTGAAAATATGCAACTCGTCCCAAGATATCATGCGCAACACTGGAAGTAAAAGCAAGGAGATGTCACCTATACCGGCCAGAACAAAAGCTTGCGTGGCAAGTAGTACATACACCAAGGCCACTGATACTAAGAAAAACTTATCTACTAACAGTTAAAGTGCTCATACTTCATCACAGTAAACCCTCATTGAATTACAGCCTTGTTGTCCATGAATGACTCTTATATCCTTCAACTCGCTTGCCAATAAATAAAAAAAATGAAAAATGAAAAACACATAAGTGATCTGGTTATAAGATCAATAAATTGCTGCCAACCTTACATGTTTTTTGTCCACTCAACAATGCATCAGCCTCAGTTTTATTTGGTGACATCCGAACAACTATATCATCACAGTAGACCCTGATCGAATACGACCTTGTTGTCCATGAAGGACTCCTATACCTGATCCAACCTGTTGCCAATAAATCCAAAGATATTTTATCTGTGGATTGTTGTCCCAAAATAAAAGGAGCTATAAGAGATGAAGCCACAAAATTTACTGGAACTGTTGTATCGTTCTGCGTAACCTGACTAAAAGCTTCAGTTTTCGTATACGTCAAAGGTATATGTTTATAAATCATCACTGTTCTGAGAGGCTCGTAAAAAACGGAATATTTATCGTTAGGATTGTGAACAGTGAAATCAACATCCAATTTGCCATTGAGTTTTGACAAGTCCATGTCAAGCTTGAACCCAGAAGCAGAAGCAGAATCAACACGAAACGTAGGCCAGTCAGGGCGGTGAAAGAACCAGACAATAAGAGTAATGAAGGTAGAGATGATGGAAAAGATAATCATACCAGCAATAAAACTACAAACAAAGGAAGAACCAAAACGTCTGCGACCTGATCCAGGAGGAGGGTAAGGGTTAGGATTGTAGTAATTAGCAGGAGGTGCTGCTGCAGCATATGGGTAACCATTAGGGTCATAGCCAGGATGCGGTTGACCATAACCAGGTTGCATAGGCTGACCATAGCCTGCAGTCTGTGTAGGTTGGCCATAGCCAGGATACGTCGGTGGAGGGTAAGGGTTCCCTGTTGCATGATTGTTGGTATAGTCCATTGGTGATATGCTATGCCAAATGGAGGTACAGGAAGATCGATCAAATAGGAGAGAGAAAAGTACAAACACCCCAAAAAAATTTGGAGCTTGTACGTCCTCCTATCGACTCTCTTTCAAATGTTTATAGATTGATTTCTAATGCAGTTCATAGATAGAAGTAGATTTCTATTTGTAATTACTGAAAAGTACAAACCGTGTAATGTAATTGTTGATTTTCAACCGCAGAAGTAGATTTCAATCTGTAATAACTAAAATTAGGGATACTGCTAACTCACACGCCTACCTTTGGTTTTATTGGTCTGAATGATTCATATTTTGTTTTAAAAATAAAAAAATAAAAAAATAACAAAATAAAAAAATAAAAAAATAAAAAAATAAAAAAATAAAAAAAATATTTTATTGTTTCGGAGACCATGCGGCCCATTGTTAGCATTACCCCGGCTTCAAGTACAGGCATGACCACGTTAGAGATATCTTCTGTGATGTGTTCTGGCGGGCTGGAGTACAGGTTAAGAAGGAGGCTCATGTTAACTTTCTTACTGATCCTAAGGAAGAAGATCGACATTACGTTCTGCTGATATTCTGGTCTACAACTGGTCTGAAGGTAAACATACGTGTTTTGATGTTACAGGGGCGTCACCGATGGTTGGGCTGGGTGCTGGGATTTTTGAGGTGGGGCTAGCAGCTAGCAATGCAGCAGCGGCAAAAGTGGAGAAACATGACTGAGCTTGTAGGGCTAACCAATATAGTTTCATCCCCTTTGCATTTGACACATTTGGATTGCTAGGCTCAGAAGCAGTTGAGCTCCTCATGAGAGTGCAGAAGATAATAAATAGCAACGTGATGACTGGGGTTCGAACGAATATGTATTTAGGATAATCGGGTTTGCTATCTATAATGGACTTGTCGTGCAGTTTGTAGCGCGTTTGTCTTCTACTTTTGTGTAATTCGTTGAGCTTATCAATAAAATTTATAATTCACAAATAAAAATAAAAAATTAATAAAAGAAGATAAAAAGAATTATTAGCAATTCTTTGAAAGACTTTTAGCCAATTTTGGCTATGGAAAATCTGAATTACAGTAGATCATTGGTCTAATTTTTTGCAAGTAAATTTCCATACTAAGTTGTTGTGGTCAAGACAGTGCCCTGAATTTACAATGTATTCAATCAAGAATGGTAAGGAAATGTGGTTTTTTTTTTACTAACCCATTATCCACAAGAGTTATAATCTTGTGACATATTTGAAAAAACTATTAAATGAAATGTTATTCCTAACTACTTTTTTTATCTCTGTTATCCACACGAGGACTGGATCTTCCCGGCTGGTGTAGAGATCTAGCGATGGTAATGAGGAGCATCTTGGCAGCAAGCAAATTTACTTTTCCGTTCATAGCTCTCCTCGTATCCATTTCTTGGCACCACACCGAGAAGGTCCTTCCAAATTAAGTTCACTGTAGCTAAAGAAAACTTGTGAAAACCCAACATGTGCTGAAACCGGCACGAAGTGGTTTGACATCAATTTT
The DNA here is from genome assembly GCA_023053565.1 of Aquilegia eximia. Taxonomy (NCBI): domain Eukaryota; kingdom Viridiplantae; phylum Streptophyta; class Magnoliopsida; order Ranunculales; family Ranunculaceae; genus Aquilegia; species Aquilegia eximia. Next base: position 22,342,284 of record JALIGU010000005.1, read on the forward strand.
GTGACATTGATCGTCCTTGGTTATTTCGCCTTGAGTTCATTGTTAAGAAAACCTGGTTGTACGCGCGTCGTCCCGTGTCCTTGTCTTCGCGTCGTGTGTCATTAGTGTGGTTTTTGGTTCAGGACATACGTAACTTCTTAGGACGTTCGTACGTCCAAGCAGTCAGCATGTTCTGTGTCGGATGGAGACGTACGAACGTCAGATCGACGTACGTACGTCCAATGTGGGTTTTCACTATTTCGGCCCATTTTCCTTGGTTTCCAACCCTAAGTATAAATAGGGTTTCTCTTCCAAAGAACAAGTCAGTTCTTTGGCCGTCCAAGATTTCTCTTGTTCTTGGAGTTTGTTTAGGTTTTGGTTTAGGTTGTTTTGGTGATTGAACTCATCTTCTTCTTCCCCATTCATCTTCTTCTTCCTTCTTCCCCATTCATCTTCTTCTTAATTATTGAATAGTGATTTAGCTTCGAGTCTTCTTGTGTGTTCATCAAGAAGTCAAGTATCATTGTGTGTTCATCAAGGAACTCTGGTGTAAGCTTGTTTCATAGTTCGGCTTCGAGTCTTCTTGTGTGTTCATCAAGAAGTCGAGTGTCTTGTGCGTACATCAAGGTGCTCTGGTGAAGTCAAGGTGTTAGAGATAACCAGTAGCGTCAACTCGCAGTGATTGCAGGTAGTTGATAGGTTTGTACATCTCTTTTCATCTAGTGGATTTATTTGTTGTCGTGAGGACAACCGTGGACGTTTCCCATATTGGGTTTTACCACGTTAAAAATTTCTGTGTGTTATTTACTTTCTGCATCTTGTTTGATTTGTTTGAATATTCAATTGTTATATTAGCACTATTTGTAGTTTCTCAATTGGTATCAGTCGCTGGGGGCTGGTTAAGGAGCGTCAAGGCTCACGCTAACGATCCTATGAGTGCAATGATGGTTCATGAGTCTGGTCATAATAATTTTATTGCTAAATCGTCTAAATCTACAAAACCAAAATTTGATTTTGAAAAGGATGATAATTTGTATGTTGTTAGCAATAGTGATTGGGCTCTTCTTTACAGACTTTCTGCAAAAGAATGTGAAAGATTACAAAAAGCTAATATTGATTTGCAGGAAAAATTTAATAAAGCTAATTGTAATGTGTACTATTTCTGATAATGTTTGTTTTGAAGATAATGGTGTTTTGCAGACTAAGGTTGATTCTCTAGAACAACGACTCAGACATTGTGCAGAGGACTATATGCTTCAAGGGGAAGTTTATGAATCCAAAATTGAAAATTTGGAAAAGGCTAATCTTTCTTTGCAGGATAAAATTGAGATTCTTGAAAAACAAATTTCTTGTGCTGCAAATGATGCAATTTCTATTTCTCAATTATTTGACAAAGAAAAACTTGACTTGTGATGTAGAATTGCAGCTTTAGAGAAGGCCAATCAGGAGGTCGATGAGAAATACAAATCTCTATTGATGGAGTATGAGGTAACAAAGAACGATTTAACGTCTAGTCAACTCAAATTGCAGGTTTTGGACAAAACTAGATTTGACTCTCCTATTGCAAGTTCTACTAGTTCATCTAGTGTGATTACTCCTGTAAAATCTAGTTTGCCTGCCCTTTTGCCTACCCCACCTATTGAGACTAGACTTAATGCTACTAATTTTCAGCATGTTTCTCATAAGAATTTTAAGTCTAAGGTTAATGGTAAGGCTGTTTTTACTGATAAGCCATATTGTTCTCATAATGGAGGTATAGGTCATGTTAAGGCACCATGTCACAAATACAATGGTGACATACATGTTTCATCTTCTACTACCACATCTTCTTATAAGAATTCTTTGAGTAAGCCTAATGTTTTTCATTGTTCTTATTGTGGTAGAGTTGGTCATTTGGATATCTTTTGTTGGGATTTTGATCAACATGTTTCATCCTATTCTCGTGTTTCTCATCGTTATAATCATGTTGATTCTAATGTTCCTTCTTGTGCATTTTCTAGACCTTGGAATTATAATGGTTCTCATCACAGGTTTAAGAAAAACAGGTATTCCAACACAAGGAAGTCTAAGACTAAGGTGGAATTAGTTAAGGACAAGTGTATTGCAAAGCGTGTTAAGGGGAGATCTCATATCTTTTCAACTCCCAAGGTGTGCACGCCTAGTTTTAAACAAGTATGGGTAAGAAAGGATAAGTTGCAGGTTTTTCTGGACTTGCAAAAGTCTGGTGGTGTCCCATATTTGGGATGATGTAGTTTGTTTCTAGCCTTGTGTTATTTGAATTGCATATTTCTCTAACTACATAGGCTATTTGTTTGGTGTTTCTATTTTTTTTATGCTTTGTTTGTTGAGCTTGCAGATCATGTTGCATGTCTGAATACATTGTTAATAAAAAAAAGGGGGTTGTTGGTTATTCCTTCTATGTTTTGTTTTTATTTATTTATTCCATGTATGTGTTGTTGGATGCATCTTTTCTGAGATATTGGTTTAATTCAATTGTCTTAAATAAGTTGCAATATGTTTGGGTGTTTTCTCTTTCTGAACTCTTAAGTATGTTTTGGTATGTATCATGCATTTTTCCTCGCTTGTTTGCACAGTGCACGGCATGCTTGCATAATGGGAGTTTTTGGAAACCACTTACATATTCTTTGAGCTCATAGAACTTCTCTATCTCTCGAGTATGTATGTGATCTTGAGCTATCTTTCCTTTGTTTTGGTTAATGTTCATCTTGTTGTTCGTGTTATTGAACATTCTTATCTTCCTATTACAACTCTTGTTAGTGGTCAATGACTCACCTTATCCCCAGCCATTTGATTGTCTTTGAAGCAATATCAGTTGGCTAAGAACCCGTTGGGGTTGTGAGGGTCATGCTCTGACGGATGCACTCAAGAGATGTTAGTTCTTGTGTTGCACGTTATCATGGTATTGCACTTCTTGAGTTTGTGTTTGTCAAAAAGATGTAGGCTACACCCTACCCTCGTGTATTTGAAAAGATGGAGGCAAAAATCCCTCCCACGCGGGAATGACATTAGAGTGATGTAGACTAAACTCCACCACATGCGGCAAAATAAAAATCCAAGCGCATATTCATTGTTTTTTATGTAAGGCATACAAAGTTTATATTCCTTTGCCTTTTTAATGTCTTGGTTTTCACTTGAAAGATCATATTTATATTCGTTTGCCTTCTACTCATAACGTTTGTTTCAAAGGGGGTTGAAGTTTGTTTCTTCTATGCTCACTTACTAATCTAATCGTATGTCTCTTGTTGATGGTTCTATATTCTAGGTCTTCAAAGGGTGTGTTCTAGTGGTGAACTTTCTCTCTCTTTATGCATTGCATTGCATCTACACACACCGAGGTTTAGTTTATGATGCACTTCAATTCTCTTATTTGTTCAATCTTTTGTTTATCCCCATATATTGCCTCTTATTTTTGTACGGATTGGGATTGGCTACTGTTTTTGGAAGTTCATGATGTGTTCCTCTTCACTTCTATGGTACATCGGTTATTTTCCTTTTATCTTCTTATTATGGTTTCTGTTATTAGTTATTCGGTTTGTTTTTCTGTTATTAAGGTTAGTTCTCTATTGTTAAAAAAAATAAAAAAAAAAAAGATAAAGATAAATAAATTAAAGATAAAAAAAAAAATAAAAAATAAAAAAAAATAAATAAAAATGAAGTACGTACGTCGTTAGGACGTTTGTACGTTCAGGGAGGCAGAACGTTTTTCTCCTCTAACGTACGAACGTTGTTTGGTAGTTCGTACGTTGAACCAGGCAGATTTTTTTTAGTGTTTTCTAACATTCTTCGATTGGTTCCTGTTCTGGGTATGCAGGACATGCCTCCTAAGCGAGCTCGGACTACTCCCACCAAAGACACACCCAGTTCCAAGGGTGCTTCGTCATCGGGCACACGTCCTCCTCGTGCTCAAAGGAGTAAAGGCGCCATTCCTTCGGATTCCTGTAGATGTTCTTGCTGAAAGTGTTTATGGCTTACTCTATTTTGGTTCCATTCCTTGGTAATTCTTTTCAGTCGGTGTTTCATTGACATACTAAGGTCAGATTGTTAGTATTATTTGGTTTTACACTTCATGCCTTCTATTTTTGTCATTGGATCACATGTGTTTGATGTGATTTCTCAAGGTAATAGTTCTCAATTTGTTTTAAGAAGGCTGCAAGGTATGCATAAGCATATTTTGGTGATGAAATCATGTTATTGGTGTATTCGTTTGTCATGATTTATATTGATTCATGTTTTCTCATAGGTTCTCATCATACTTTTCTATGTTGGGATAATATTCTTGAATTACCTTGTTGGCTGGCTGGTGTTTGATTAAATGCTTATGAGACTTGCCTATCCTCTTATTGTTGCTTCTTGTGCCTGGTTGATCCTATTTTTTCCTGCAATAGGTTTGATTAGATGTGTTCTTGGTAGTCTTCTGCAATAATCCTCATGCAATGGTTCTGGGCTACCACTGTTCTACTTTGGGATGCATATGCTCAGTTTGGTCATCTATTGTTAGCAATTCTCTTCTATTGACTCTCTAATCCTTCTGACAATGTATGGCATGTCATCGGAGTCTTAGTGTTCTGGCAGGCAGGAAATTTGCTCTGAAGTTGGATTGTTGTTTTGTGACTTGGTGACATCGATAATCCTTGCTCATTCTTCAGTTAAAGCATTTTTTTTATGAGCTTGATGATTGCTTATCTTGTTTGGCATATGTTAAACTAATTTTTGGGTTTCACTAGGGGTGGGCTTACAGGTTTATTCCTTTTATGTCTCTATTCCGTTGTGTTTGGGATAATATTTTCTTCTCATTGTTTATAAGATTCTCTAATTTTTTTTTGTGGTTGGATGAGTTGTTTCAGGAACAGATTGGATTTCCCCATGGATTCTCAATGGATTTTCTTATACTTTACGTATCTCTTCCTGCAGATACTCATATTCCTGTAGTTTTGTCATGGGATATTGTTGGATGTGTCTAATATGCATGGTTTCCCTATTCTCTTTCATATCTCCTACTAACTATTGTTTATCTCTTCTTCTTTCTTTTTTCGCATATTCTTTTCTTGCACATTTCTCACAGGTTTGACTATTTGGTTCTTGGTCATTATTGTACCTTCCCAATTTCATCAGGTATGGTATTTCTTCCTTTTTGTTTGTTTGATCTTTTTCTCTAGTTAACTTGCTACTATGAAGTCGTTTCTCTGGAATCTATCTCAGGTGGTTATGGTCGGTTGTTTAAAGTGATATTCTAGTGAATCATTTGTTCCGATTGTTGGTGTCCTGGCTCTTTCTTCTATGTATAGGTTTCTCTTGGTTTCTATCAGGGATTCATGTTATGTTTTCTTTTCTTCCCTCTGTTACCTATATAAGTATTCAGTGTCTTTTCACTATCTCTTTTTTATCTCGTTTTGGTTCTTATCTAATCTTCCTTCTTGTGTCTGTGTTGGTACTCTTTCTTCTTCATTTATATGCCTAGATCTCTCTCATGTTTTTTTTTTTGGTTTTGTTTGTCATGGATTCCAGATCTATGGTATGGTTTTCTCTTTACTCTCTTCTACCCTTGTTTCCTTGGTTCTTTGTGTGTTTCAAATATCCTTATTTGGTTTGTTTGTTCTAGGTGCATCTTTCTCATATGCATTGCATTTAGGTGAAGATTTTGTTTAGGGGGAGAATTCTTTGTATTGACATCGTGTTAACAAGTGTTTATGTTATGGCTTCCGTTGCATATCCTTTTTGTTGTTAACATGATTGTTCTCTTTCTTTTCTTCTTTAATCTTATTTGTTATGGTTTGGTATTTTTTTCTTTTCTCTTTCTTTTGTTACCTTGCTTCATTTATGACAAAAAGGGGGAGATTTATGACTCTAATACTAACAGCTTCTTCTTCTTTGTTAGTGTATTTTTGGGTCATGTTTCAGGTATACTACACGTATGGGGGAGTGAAAGTGATGATGATCACAAAATGCATGTACAGTTTTGGGTAAGCTCGAGTATTAAACCTTGGAGCTCATGAAGTATGGGGGAGTTGTTCGAGGAACTTCCGTTGGCTCTTTGATTGTTTCAGAATTTCTTGTTGCTTCCGTTCGGTCTCTGATGGTTAAAGCGTCTTACTCAAGCTGGATATCAAGTGTTGGTGATTTGGTATGTATTTTCTATGAGTGTTTTTGTAGGCATGTTTTATAAATGCCATGGTTTGGGTTTGTAAGCACGTTTTATAAGTGCTATTAGAGTCATAGGTTTTTGTCACAAAATCAATGTCAAAGGGGGAGATTGAAACCGGCACGAAGTGGTTTGACATCAATTTTGTGACATTGGTCGTCCTTGGTTATTTCGCCTTGAGTTCATTGTTAAGAAAACCTGGTTGTACGCGCGTCGTCCAGTGTCCTTGTCTTCGCGTCGTGTGTCATTAGTGTGGTTTTTGGTTCAGGACGTACGTACCTTCTTAGGACGTTCGTACGTCCAAGCAGTCAGCATGTTCTGTGTCGGATGGAGACGTACAAATGTCATATCGACGTACGTACGTCCAATGTGGGTTTTCACTATTTCGGCCCATTTTCCTTGGTTTCCAACCCTAAGTATAAATAGGGTTTCTCTTCCAAAGAACAAGTCAATTCTTTGGGCGTCCAAGATTTCTCTTGTTCTTGGAGTTTGTTTAGGTTTTGGTTTAAGTTGTTTTGGTGATTGAACTCATCTTCTTCTTCCCCATTCATCTTCTTCCTCCTTCTTCCCCATTCATCTTCTTCTTAATTATTGAATAGTGATTTAGCTTCGAGTCTTCTTGTGTGTTCATCAAGAAGTCGAGTATTCTTGTGTGTTAATCAAGGAACTCTGGTGTAAGCTTGTTTCATAGTTCGGCTTCGAGTCTTCTTGTGTGTTCATCAAGAAGTCGAGTGTCTTGTGCGTACATCAAGGTGCTCTGGTGAAGTCAAGGTGTTAGAGATAACCAGTAGCGTCAACTCGCAGTGATTGCAGGTAGTTGATAGGTTTGTACATCTCTTTTCATCTAGTGGATTTATTTATTGTCGTGAGGACAACCGTGGACGTTTCCCATATTGGGTTTTACCACGTTAAAAATTTCTGTGTGTTATTTACTTTCTGCACCTTGTTTGATTTGTTTGAATATTCAATTGTTATATTAGCACTATTTGTAGTTTCTCATGTGCAATATAGTACGGAGGAACAAACAATAATAAAGCAATAACAAGTAAAGAACACAAGAGATTTTAACGTGGTAAAACCCAAATTATTCATGGTTGTCCTCGCGACAACAAATCAATCCACTATAACATCGTTTAGAGATTTACAAATCTACCAACTATGCAATCACTGCGAGTTAATAATTTCGGTTATCTCTAGCACCTTGACTTCACCAGAGAACTTTGATGCTCACACAAGGATACTTAACTTCTTGATGAACAAGAAGACCCGAAGTTCAATCAACACTCACAAAGATAATAATTGGGAAGTAGAAAAAGATAGAAGGAAGAAGATGGTTTTCTCTCAAACAAAACAAACACTCTTTAGAGGAGAAGAGACAGATGGAAAACTTAAGTTTAGAATGACGATTAAACCTATTTACAATAAACACACGAAAAAAAAAATTTAATGGACCTAAACAAGTAATATTGTGACAAAGACGTTAGGACGTATTTCAAACGTACAGACGTTTTTTTACTGTATTTGTAACGTACGTACGTTAAAAAGACGTACGGACGTCTTGAACCAAAACATACAAACTAACAAGAGGATGAAAGGGAAAAAACCAGATGTAGACTTCAAGATATGAACGCATGCATCAAGATTCAACCTAACAATGTCGTCAACACGAGTGTATCATAGTACACCTAAACTTATTCACAAAATGATGTCAAACAACCGAGTGGCGGTTTAATCTCCCTCTTTGACATTCATTTCGTGACAAAAAACTATGACTCTAAGAATCCATAGCCACGGCTTCCCAAAACCCAAACTCACAAGAGTGCATTTATAAATCATGCATACAATGAACACTCACCTTAACCCGAACACACACTACATCTTCCGAACCAAGCTTCAAAGAAACCAAGGAAACTTCAAAGCAAACGAACCGTTGAATATACCAAGACGAAAAACAACCTTCATACGTACCAATCACCAAAGCTTTAACCAAACAGAGATAGAATGGAAGCATTAAAACTTGGAAACACATCAGAGAATCAACGGAAGCTTTTTATGTAACATCCCCTTAATACATGAACTCCAAAATCTAATTCTTTTTCTCCTCTTCAAGTGTAGCACACTTGAAACACAAACACAAGAATACACTAACGGAGAAAAAGAATAGGTTAGTTTTTAGAGTCATATAAACTCTCTCCTTTTTTGTCACAAATGATGCACCACATCTTGAATTGGGGGCTATCTCAAAAAAAATTTCAAATGTGGGGGGGGGGGGGGGGGGGGGGGGGGGGGGTATCTTAAATTTCGACTTTCAAATGGGGAGGTATGTCCAAAATCTCAAAAAAAAAATAAGAAGAATATGAAACCATAGAATTTTTATCCCAATAGAATGATGAAGTATGACCTAACTGACCACAAGTAAACACTTAAAATGTCTATGTTTAGAATTTGTTTTATTCTTGGTCATCACTTTCGGCTTAGATATAAAAGCCTTAGTAGGTAGAGACGGTGTAGGCACATGAGAATTTGGTAACAAAGGAGGCAGAGATGGCCTCACAAAAGTAGTGGTAGTAGGAACACTACTGGAGGAAGCACCAACAAAATCATATCCTAAACCAGTCTTATCTCAAGAAGACTTTCCACTTTCAATAAGGTTGTAACAGCCTCGTCTACAATACCTGTAGTAGTTGTCGGTGGTGAGCCTACAAATACACAGCCATACGAACATTCCAATAGGGAAATTAGTTCTATTGAATTTTGGAGGAGAAATTAATGTGCCAAATTTATCAAAATCCATTAAAATTGCACTAAGGATCTATGCGTGGGCCTTTACGTTTCTTAGCCCGCACCCTGCGACTGCGACTGTAATAATTGAAAAACCAACAAGTGCAATATAGTATGGAGAAACAAACAACAATAAAACAAACGCAAGTAAATAACACAGATTTTACGTGGTAAAACCAAACTGGAAAACATCTACGGTTGTCCTCACGACAACAAATCAATCCACTATAAATTTTTTTTAGAGATTTACAAACCTATCAATTAGGGCTGGGTATGGTTCGGTTTTGACTAAAACCGGAGCCAAACAGCATAGTATCGGTTTTCTAATATGAAAAAACGAAACCGAACCGATTTAATTAACAAACCGAACCAAACCGAACCGAAATATTTGTATATAAACCGAAACCAAACCAAACACTTATAATTGTTCGGTTAACCGAAAAAACCTAACCAAACATGTTTTTTTTTTTAAAAAAAAAAAAAAAAAAAAAAAAACAGAAAAGGGGGTGGGGTTTGGCGGATCCCTACCGGTTAATTAAAATTTTCAATAAAAAAGAGAAGGGGACATTGGGACCGAACCAAACATGTTATATACTGTACACACATTTCAAACCAAAAATAAAAAAAAAAAAAAAGAAGAAGATAGAAACGAAATTGAAACTTACCAAGGAAAGTTGAAGAATAGAGATTGATTATCTTGAATGGAGCATAGTTGATGCCTTGATTAACTGATTTGAAGTGGAAGCAAAAAACGTGTAGTAGTGAAGAAAGAAGGATGAAAATGAAGAAACAAGAAAGAATACGTGCAAGTTAGCCCTAAGTGCCTTAGAATTTCGCCAATAGTGGGCTGGACTCTAGAGTGTTCGCATGTTATTAGTGGGTTAGACTCTATAGTGTTTGCTTGTTATTAGTGGGTTGGATAATTGAATGGGAGATACATGTTCGGTTCGGTTTTAACGTGTTTAGAAATTTTGAAATCGAAGCCAAACATGTTACTCGGTTTTGAAAAAAAATCCAACCGAAACCAAACACTTAAACATCCTAACACCTTCTAACATGTTCGGTTGTGTTCGGGTTGGTTTGTCGGTTTTAGTGTTAATTTGCCCATCCCTACTACCAATTACCTACAATCACACAAGAACTTTGAGTTTTAGTGCACTGCGAGTTGATAATTTTGGTTATCTCTAATACCTTGACTTCACCAGAGAACTTTGATGCTCACACAAGAAAACTTGAAGTCTGATCAACTCATAAAGATATTGACTGCGAAGAAGAAGATGTAAAAAAAGAAAGAAAAAGATGAAGTTTTCTCTCAAACAAAAAACACTCTCTAAAGGAGAAGAGACGACTGGAAAACTTAGGTTTAGAATAATGATTAAACCTATTTATACTAAACACAAACTAGAAAAGAAGTTTAATGGGTCTATTCAACCAAAACTGTGATGAAGACGTTACTTGTTTCGAACGTACGGACGTTTTCTCCTATATTTGGAATGTAGGGACGTGTTTCGAATGTACCGACATTTTCTGTTGTATGTGAAGTTCTCTTTCTCTCACGTGTATATCACGACACCTCAAAAGACATAGCAGATTTTTTGAAATCAGGTTTCATCCGGTTTCTTTTTAGTTCCTATTTGGATATTTGATGTGTCTAGTTGAATTACTAAGGAAAACAATGGTTTCCTTAAATTTCATAGCCTGTAAGAGCATATTTCTACTAATCAACATATGAATTTCTTTAGTATTTCGTGGTTTCCATTAATTGAAAACTGCTTGTTAATCTAAAATTTCTTATGATATTTGGCACTCTATACTCGTTAACCTAAAGTCAAGTCTAGATAACCACAACTTAATTATCGAATTCCAAAGTTCATATAGAATTGAGATGATGAAGAGTAAAAAAAAAAAAAAAAAAATCTTTGTTAATTATTTCTACAGAGAAGGACTTTGAGTCAGCGGTGTATTGGTTATATGGATGTTGAGTATGATTGTCACTTAGATACACGCCAGTCTATTTCTGGATATGTGTTTACATTGACAGTGAGATTTATCAGCAAATTGTCTACATTACATTTTATGGTTGTTTTGTCTACGACAAAAGCTTGGAATATTGCCGTGACTAAAGTGGGTTATGGGACTAAGTTCTATTGCTTAGAATTGGTCCACATCCTACCTTTGTGTTGATAGTGGTTTGAAGTGAACTACGATTGATTGATCCCATAGGAGAAGGGTATGTAGGCAATCATGAGGTGATGCAGCCGTTGTGATCCTTCGGAACATGTGTGGGAGATTGGTATTTGTTTGTTCTTGGTGTCAGCTTAGATTTGTTGAATCTTCGCAGAGGTAGAGAATTGTTGGGTTTTCTACGAGGAAATTAGGAGTCACCGTTGGGTTTGGTTATGGTTGTTTGGAATCTGCTTACGTATGATAGCCTACAGTAGAATGGTTATAACGTGGTGCTCGGTAGTCGGAATCATGATCCGGTTTTTTTATTAGAAAGTAGACGTCTCTATCTTTCCAACAGTATATGGTGTTGTGCGCAGCGGAAACTAACTAATGCACAAATATGATGATTGAACTAATATATGAAAGTAAAACGAAAACGACAAAAGTAAACAAGCAATCACACACAAGACACAAGATATACGTGGTTCGGCAATATGCCTACATCCACGGGGAGAAAGGATGATGCTTTTCTTTCACAAGACAATTGTACAAGCCCTCACGAAGAAACCGAAGTCTTCTTCCTCACAAAAGTTCTCTCAAACTCTTTAATGGCTTCTCACAATCTCTCTCTTAGAAAAGTTAAGGTTTTGTCAAATTCTATTTGGCTTTATAGTATAGCCTTACAATAGCCACGAATTGGGCTCAAAACATGCCCATTTGCATAAAACTGGAGGAGGACGTACGTACGTCGAAATCACGTACGTACGTGTACAACACGTAAACGTTATCTGCCATACAGGACGTTCGAACGCCCTAACAACGTTCGTACGTTCTGTCCCGAAAAAGTTGTCTGCCACATTGGACGTACGAACGCCCTAAAGCCGTTCGTACGTTCCTGTACAAAAACTTCCCCTTCTCCTATTATGCATATAAAACCCAACAATTCTCCACCTCGGCGAAGATTCAATAAATCTAAGCCGACAAACACAAATCACAAACTCCCACACATGTCTCGAAAGACCACCTTGGCTGCACCACCTCATGGTTGCCTACGTACCCTCTTTCTAAGGGATCAAGCCACCGTAGTTCACACCATGATATACTATCAACACAAAGGAAGGATATGGACCAATTCTAAGCAATAGAACTTAGTCCCATACTCCACTTTAGTCACGGCAATATTCCAAGCTTCTGTCGGAGACAAAGCAACCATAAAATGTAATGTAGACAACCTGCTGATAGATCTCACTGCCAATGTAAACACATATCCAAGAGTAGACCAACGTCTATCAAAGTGACAATCATACTCAACATCCACATAACCACCACACCGCAGACTCAAAGTCCTTCCATGTTGAAATAACAAACCAACCTCCACACTACCTTGAATGTAGTGGAACATCCATTTCACAGCTTCCCAATGTCTCACATCAGGATCATGCATGTATCTACCTACAATGCCCACTGCTCGTGAAATATATGGTTTGAAACACACCAACTCATCATACTCTGCAACTCCAAAACCACTAGGCTGAGACAAATAAATCTCCTCATCTAGCTCACCATGTAAAACAACCGTTTTCACATCAAACAGAGCTAATACACAATCAGATCGCACTACCAAGGCCATAAGGATGCAAACGTTTACCTTCAAGCACACATCTTTACCTGGAGATTCTTCTTTCTTCTTAGGTAATCTAGTTGCAATTGGACCCTCATCAATAGGATCACCATTTTCTGCATCTCCAATCGTCTCATCATCTGTCATGTCATCAGAATTTGAAACACCCAAAACCCTTACAAGAGTTTCCACATTAGATACAGAACCCACTGGAACATATGGAGATATGCAAATCTCCACCCACTGCAAAACCTCTTTGGTCTTGTTCTCCACCTGCTGAGAACTCTCAGGCTTCAACATAGAAACCTCCATAAGAGTTTTACCACTTATCACAATCAAATGCAACCTGTTAATAAGATGACATGTCTCAACCCGAAACACTTTGCCTAATCCAGCCATAGACAACATGTGTTCTGCCACCCTATTCTGTTGCAGTGCCTTTTTCACAGTGAAGTGACGCTCAATACCCTCAGTCTGACATACTTGCAAGACCGGATCATCTTTGTACTCTATGCTATTATCTAAGCACAATACCATGATCTTTCTGTCAATTCGGGCCTCAACTAGCTTCTTCCACTTCAATATTTCTAGGACTTCATCCTTATGTTTCATGGTGTACACCCACGCACGCCTAGAAAACTCATCAACTAAAGACACAAAATAAGACTTACCTCCCCAAGCTGTGTACTTGGTAGGTCTCCAGACATTCATGTGAACATAATCAAGAACTCCACTCATACAATGGATAGTTTGCCAAACTTTGCTCTTGTCTGCTTGCCCAGATCACAATGCTCACCGAACTCTAACTTGCAGGCGATAGCACCCATAAAAAACCTTTGCTCCGTCATTGTCTGCAAAGATTTTTCACATTTATGCGTCAACCGCATATGCCACAATTTGGTAGTCTCTCTAGCAAACTTCGTTGTAGCCTCTGACATGGCCACATCACATGTAACTGTACTACCCTGCAAGAAGTACAAGTTACTTCGTCGAGTACCCTTTAGTAATACCATTGCACTAACCATAACCTTCAGAACACCATTCTGAGCTACTACCTTGTAACCTTTGGCTTCTAAGGTACCAAGTGAAATAAGGTTCTTTTTCAAATCAAGAACATATCTTACATTCCTCAGCTCTCTTATCTTTCCATCAAACATCTTCAATCGAATAGTACCTATCCCCAATACATGACAAGGTTGATCATTCCCCATCACTACTGCACCATTATCTAGCCTTTTAAAGCTAGAAAACCATTCCCTTATGGGACACACATGATAAGTACCAGCCGAATCTAATATCCACTCTTTAGCATTAGTGGAACAATCGATGGATGAAACAAATAAAGAGTAATCAGAACCATCATCTTCATCTCTATTATTACGTGCAATATTTACCTCATAGTTATTCTTCTTGTCCTTTGCCTTGGCTTGAAGACAATCTTTCTTCCAATACCCTTTCTCATGACAAAAGGAACATTCATCTTTTGCTAGAAACCTGCTCTTCGGCTTTGAACGAGACTCACCCCCACTATTGTAGCTTCCCCTTACCACTAAGACATCTGGTGTTGAGCTTTTGGACTCTTCTTTGTCCTTCTTCATACACGCATGATTTAACAATGCTGCAGAAATCTCACTATACACCAACTTGTCTTTTCCATATGTAAGTGTGATAGCCAAGTGTTCATATTCGTCCGGTAACGAATTGAGGAGACACACTGCCTTGCTTTCATCACTTACATCTGCTCCTAGATTCGCCAAGTCTGCAAGTAGCTTGGTAAAATCATTAAGATGCTCCGCCATGGAGATACCTCTTCTCATATCTATTCGATAAAACTTTCGAAGTAGATAGTTTTTATTGTAGATAGTCTTTGTCATGTACTTCTCCTCCAATTTACGCCATATCTCCTTTGCAGACACATCATTCATCACAAGATATTTAATGTCTTGTGCCAAACACGATCTTATGATTCCACAAGCTCGTTTGTTCATCTTTTTCCAATCCTTCTCTTCCACACCTTCTGGCTTATCTTCCAGAACATCTTCTAGGTCTTGTTGACATAGAGCATCCATTACCTCACACCTCCACATGCCAAAGTTATTGGTGCCGGTAAACTTCTCTACATCAATCTTTGCTTGATGGTAAACCACTGTCTTGGTTTCCCCCTTCGAATCCTTCGAACTCGATTCTTTTGCCATCTTTCCACCAACTTTCATGCACTAAACAATCACCAACCGAAGGTAAACAAATCTGAAATTCACACCGGAATTTCAACAAACACCTTCTATGCAACCCACGAACAAAAGGTAGAACCTTGGACTTGAAACACAATTAAGAAACTCACTGCGGAATTTCTTCAAACACCTTCAAGACGCTCAAGATCTAACCGAAGCTCTGATGCCACTTGTTGTGCGCAGCGGAAACTAATGCACAAATATGATGATTGAACTAATATATGGAAGTAAAACGAAAACGACAAAAGTAAACAAGCAATCACACACAAGACACAAGATATACGTGGTTCGGCAATATGCCTACGTCCACGGGGAGAAAGGATGATGCTTTTCTTTCACAAGACAATTGTACAAGCCCTCACGAAGAAACCGAAGTCTTCTTCCTCACAAAAGTTCTCTCAAACTCTTTAATGGCTTCTCACAATCTCTCTCTTAGAAAAGTTAAGGTTTTGTCAAATTCTATTTGGCTTTATAGTATAGCCTTACAATAGCCACGAATTGGGCTCAAAACATGCCCATTTGCATAAAACTGGAGGAGGACGTACGTACGTCGAAATCACGTACGTACGTGTACAACACGTAAATGTTATCTGCCATACAGGACGTTCGAACGCCCTAACAACGTTCGTACGTTCTGTCCCAAAAAAGTTGTCTGCCACATTGGACGTACGAACGCCCTAAAGCCGTTCGTACGTTCCTGTACAAAAACTTCCCCTTCTCCTATTATGCATATAAAACCCAACATATGGCACACGTAGTGGTTCATTACAGTTTATCAGGAAAACTGCCTTGAAGTTCTGACACGCAGCAGACAACAAGCGGACTGAGCAACAACTGTTGTAGCAGCAGCTAGAGGCCTAATATTGGGCCCATTTCGTGGGCATACTTTCTAGATACCGAGTTTCTAATGTAAGGCTATTATATAAAGTCTATGAGAAGAAAACTTTTTCAAGAAAGAGAGATTGTGAGAAGCCATTAAAGAGTTGAGAGAACTTTCATGAGTAAGAACATCGTATTGTGTTTTTTGTGAGGGCTTGTAAAATCGTCTCTATAAGAAAAGATTCATCCAGCTTTTTCCCATGGACATAAGCATATTGGTTGAACCACATATATCTTGTATCTTTGTGATTGCTTGTTTATTTGGTCGTTTTCACTTTGTTTAACCCATAGTTAGTTGTGTATTAGTTTTCGTTGCACACAACAACCACTCTTGCCGTAATTAAATGGATCAATACTTTATCCGATTAATTTTTAAATGTTAAAATAGAGGAAAATTAAATTATAATCATTGAAATGCTTACATGTTTGTTAGACTTTTCCACAAGCATCAAGATATCCTGGCAGGAAGAAATTTGGGAAATGCAAAAAATTCAAGCGAAGCTTTCTTTATCATTTGTTTTAATTTATGTACAACTGAATGAATGCAATGAACAAAACAAGAACAAATCTGTATATATCACTGTTTCTGAATATTTCCTATAAGTCTCTATCGTGATCATCTTGGATCACTTGGACTTCTTGTTGCTTCTATCACATTCTCTTCGAGAATGTATCATCTTCGATCACTTGGACCTGTTGTTGCTAAAGAGAATGTAGCATCAGACTATGGATTCTAATTTACGGTTAGATTGGTCATCCGCACAGTCAACTTTCAATGTACTTGCACCTTCCATATGAGGCTTGATAGAGCCGTCAGAGAAATGGTGAGATTTCTCGTGAAAAGCTTTTACTGCCCATGTCAAAACTAAAACAACCATGATTGTTGAGAGAGCAACCATTGATGCCCACACCATTTTAACAAATTTCTTAAGTGGTTTGCAGTGTTTAGAGAGTATCTCTGTAAACGCATCTTTTACTACTTGACAATCTACAAGACTTTCCATACCAGGAAAAGCATTTAGTAGATTCTGAATTGAACTTGTGTAAGCCTCAACTGTTTTGAAATTATCGTTTGAAAGGTATTGTCTTTCTCCACAAGTTGCTACATCAGAACAAGTAAACATCTTCAAAACCTGAAACAGGGGAAATAACAGAATCATAAGATATTAAGTTAAAGGTAATGAGGTATGCAGACATGCATTCATCCTCCCTCGGTCTCATCTTCCCTAGTTAGACTGCCTAGACAACACGCCACATCTTCCTGACATACGTATTGAACTGTGAAATTCAGATTGACGTGTTATATAACCGAGCTAGTGTGCCTTGCAAGGGGAGGGAGTCGCCGGACGTACAGTCTCTTCAGAGTAGCATTACTACTAGGGTTGACAATATAATGGACCACATAATGATATTTTTATATCAAGGAAACTTACTCGAGGTATGTCTCCTATTCTGATTGTATTAGGAGGACAGTTTTCTGGTTGGTAATTGTATTCTGGTGCTGATGAGAAAGGATTGCAAATTCGGACCAGATTTGGACCTAATGAAGCTGGCAGTTGTATCGTTGATATGTTTTGGTTGACCTGATGAAATTTCCACAAGTAATACGATGTGAGTGCTCTGTATAAATGTATATATTTTATGGAAAGAGCAAATTATTCATACCTCATTAATAAGATTGAAAAGCCCTACTCTAGTATCAAGTAACACGGATTCTGCAGAAATCAATTCATCGCATGGCACAATTGAGCTTAAGCTGTTGTTATGAGGGTCTTGTTGAAAGTCCCCAAGGGCCGTACATGTGTCACCCGTAAACCTGAACAAAGTTTCATAGTTTTAGTGAGTAATCCCTAAAAACAATGTCTAGCATGCAAAATTCTAAAGAAAAGAAAGGGAGAAAGAACTTTACTTCTCTAGGAAAAAATACAAGCCAAAGGACACCCAACATAGTGCTGCCATAAGCCAGCATAGGATAAGAAGCCTGCATGGATTTAGAAAATCCATGATATTAGTACCACAATATCACAAGGAAATGAAACATTCAAAAGCTCTAAACAGAGTAAACTCACGTGTAAAATGCCTTTCGGAACTTCAGAAATCCACAAACTGCTCAGAAAGATTACAGTAGCTGGAATATTAGATACCAAATCCGCGAAATAGAAATTTTCAATAAGAACCATAAGTAAATTGAACTCACCAGACAAGGCAATGACAGCGACCAAGTTTATTGAAACAATAGTTACAGTCGTTATGTACCTGCAAAAGTATATGTTGATAAGTAACATGATAGACTATGTGTTTTCCCTTGAACGAAGAAAGACCCGACAAACTTACACTATTTTGAGACCCTTGTCAATTAAACGCCGATTCTTCTTAGCTTGTCTACTGAGTTCTGCAGCGTCCATATCGAGCCTTTGTGATGTGGTGTTAAGAAAATTAGAAGTTTCATCACCTTCATTCGAAAGTGCTATGTTATCTCTTATTCCTCGCATTGCGCCTGTTACATTGTATATTGTATCTGAAGCTCCATCTGCCGTGTCTATAATAATGTTCATCACTGTTTTGGCCCTTGAATGAAATCTTGTTGTTCCACCAATAACTACTCCGGAAATAATTCTACAAACACATCAAAAGGTCATTGTTAGATAACGAAATATCAGTTTGCAACTTGCAAAAAGTTGACCACAGCCATGGCCCATAGAGCTTGAAGCAGACATGCTGTCATGCTGATCCCATGGCAACTTATACCGAGTTGGTCAACACGTTCCGTTATAAATGGTTTAATTTGTTAAGAGTACGTCTAAGACAAGTAGTATGGACTTACATGGCTAGAAATGCGAAGGAGACCCCAAAGCTTATAGGCCAAAGATAACATTGCCGAGAACAGGGTACTCTTTTCTGGAGCTTCCTATTCTTCCTATTTGCACAACATAATGTGGTTGCTAGTAAATACCCTCCAAACAGAACACCACATAGAAGCCAGAATGCTCCAATAGAATATCCGTAAATACCCGTAAATGCCGTAGACTGGAAAAAAAATCCCGTAAAATTTCTGAAAATTTAATAGCCAAAAATTTCGGAAAAATGTCAGAAATCTTACACTCCAATAATGTTTATTGGTAATATCAAAGCCTCCTTTATATTTGTTGAAGTTATCCAAAGGGTCAATTCTTATTGTATCAGCTAAATCTTTGCCAGGGTTTGAAGGATTATTACTTTCAAGCAATATCCTGCCTAAAATATCGCAAAAAACATGATTAAACAAAATGATAACCTAAGACTTAAAATGGATATAAGTAAAAATAAAATAAAAAAAATTGAATTGATTATTAATTACCTTCTCCATATATAGAAGCCGAGATTTCTCCAATACTAAAGAAGAATATAAGTACTATTAAGAAGCTAAGGTGTATAAATAATCTTGAGCAACCCATGTGTCTAACCTGTAAAAGAAAAAAAAAATGTTCTTCACCCTTTAAACAAGTTAGAGTTAATAGTAGTTCAATGTGATCGACAAAAGGCGAATTCCATGACAAAAATAAAGGAGATATGATGGATTAGCTAGATGTATAATACCTATATCAATATGATAGTTAAATTATTTAAACTACATTAAATAAACCTAACCCAATATGGATATTATATATATATACACGCAAATTAGTCTCTATCAAATTCAATCTTATACAACCATATTATATGAATTTCGTCGTAAAATGGCCTAATCGATTACACTTGGACACATATCTGTATGTATAGTCATTTTCAAGCATATTGCAGCTGAATAATTCACGCAATCAACTCATTATCATCATCTACATTGAGTCCTACTTGAACCATATCATTAGTCTTTGAAGAGTTGCAGCAAAACCAAACTCGGTTTTTCGATTACTTGAACACAATTGAATTAAAACTTAAAGAAACAAAACTCGGGATGCATGGAACTTTACCATGCATGTAACTTCTCCCATCAAAGAAGAAGAAATGAATTGATGAACAAAGAAAACTAATACAGAAGAATTGTTGAAATACAAGTAATGAAGAAAACATACCTAGCTAGCTAAAACTCTGCAATAAACTTCTTCAAAACTTGAAGAACCAATCACTTTTCAAACACTTGAATTGAAATCCAATTAACAAAACCAATAAGAGAGAACTTTTAATATCTCACTTTAGAATCATATATAGACTTGAATAAAAGCAAACTCAAAGCATGTTCTAAGAAAGAACAAAAAAGCCTCCACAAACTTCAACAAAAGTGAACTATAGTAATCTATAGCTCTAAAAAGCCATAAATTTCTCTAAGAATATAAAGAACCCGTGTCAAATACTTCAATTAAAGTGTCAAAATAATCTAGATAATTAAGAAAAGTCTTATATTATATTACATAGTTCATATTAATATACTTAATCCATCATCATATATTCAAAGTAGAATAACAAGAAGGTTTTGTCTTGTTAACTTTACAACATAAGCATTCATTTATTGTGGAGGGAATTGGGTTAAGTGCTTTTGTTTTCAACCAAATCAACTTTTTCTAGAAGTCAATAAAAGAACAAAAGTCATTGGTCAGAGTTGATGACATTTTTTTTTTGGCAACATGGTATCCTTTGTAATCAAGTCTTTGCCCCACATGCAGATGTTGTTGAGTGGGGTTAGTTTGTTTTTGGTACTACAGTGTATAAGTGTTTATTTGCAGACCAATTTTCCATGTGAGCAGCCAACATACAACGGTCGGTCGCGGTTTAACCCTGACCCATCTGGGTCAGATATGTTTGTGTTGTGGCCCTAAATGGAATTCATTGATGTAAGATGAAATCTTTTAATGTCCTTCTGGTCTAACCGAATTGGAATCGTGTTCTTGGGCCTAACTCACCCACCCGTATATAGATTACTATGTGAATGTGCACGCTCTTGCGTGCTATTAAAGATTGAGTAATGTGGATATGGGCCTGTGCTACTGTATCTCTATCTGTATCTAAGCCACTGTGGATATGGGCCTGGGTTACTGTATCTCTATCTGTATCTAAGCCACTGTGGATATGGGCCTGGGCTACTGTATCTCTATCTGTATCTGTATATCTGTATCTGTATTTATAAGAAACAGGTGTTAATTTCTTACACTGCCAGCGAGGGCCTCATGAACGCCTCGGTATGGGGGCGCCATATAAAGTAGTTTAGATATTGTTAGTGACGTGTGGTGTTTTTGATTGTGCCCTCCTACCATAGGGCCACAACAAAAATTCTTTTATTATTGACGTAATTTAAACTGATTTCTATCTTACAAATAATTGAGTTTAGTTTGGTGGTCTGATTTTTTTTTTAACCTTATGATTATTGCCTGATAAAACAAGAAGCGAGCAATAGTGGTTTTGTATAGAATCCACAAACAATTGCTTATCTCTTGGACATCTACAAAAAATGTTGAGAGAATAGATCATTGTAACTTGACTTCTTGGACATCTACAAAAATGTTGAGAGAATAGATCATTGTAACTTGACTTCTTTACCCAACACAAAAAACTAAAAAAGCTTGCTGTAAGAATTCAGATAACCTATTAGTCATTCATTATTCAAATAGGACTATAAGATGTTTCCCTTATTTATGTCTCCCTAATGCTGCTCATGTTCCTCATGTATGTGTACTGTCATGCAAATTTTCCTTTCGATCATGTGCTCTGTGTCTCTGTTACTCTGCACTTGTTCACTGTAATTAAAATCAAAATGACCGGACCTAAGCTTGAGTTGAGTGATATGGTTTAGCTAATTTTAAGTCTGTAAACAGTGAATTGTGCGCATTCCTCATTACCATCGGTTAGAATCTATGTTACACCAGCTGGGAAGAACAACTTGTAATGTGGATTGAAAGACATGCTAATCTTTACTACTTTATAAGTGGCTTGTAGTTAGCTATAGTAAAGCCCATGTAATATCCACTGATATTTTGACAAATATGCAGACTTTCGTTTGACTCTGGAAATTGCTTACTTTATTTAGGGATATGTTAAAGATAGGTATGGGTTATGGCACGTGCATGGCATGTGCATATTTACCTCAGTGTATGCATTATGGCTGTGCTTGTTTCCCCGGAAGTTTTAGGGAAACGGAAATGGAAACGTTTAAATTTGTAAAAAGGTAAAAAAAAAAATTCCACACTTTCCATTTATTACACGTATGGTTGTTTTGTTTGAGCACAATCATTAAAGAGGAAAGAGAGACGTGGCGAAATAAGAGACTCTAAAGACCAGTGGGGACCACAAAAAGAAGCTTGATTTTTTGTTTTACTCAGCGAGTTTACTAAAACCGTAGTATTTGCTTACGTGATTTTCAGTTTAATAATTTGTTTTAGCAGTGAGACCCATATAAACATAAAATGGATGACGTGTTTTTGCATTCCCGTCTTTTTCCGGGTAAACAAGCACAGCCTATGTATCATACTTCAATGTATGCATTATATCCATCAATCATTTATATTTTAAACCCCATTACTAGCGAGTATGCAGCTCCCAAAATCGCGAAAACATGATATTAATCCTGTTCGATCTGGTTTTGGATTTGATCCGATTGGTAATGTGTACAGTAAATTAAAATCTCGATAAATGAATGTTCGATAAAGTTATAACCTCGCTTAGATAATAATTTCTTCCGCTCCGACTTGAGCATGTGTACTGAAGTAATAACCTCACCAAATGCATTAAGTAATAAAAAAAATTGAATCCTTAAAAACCCAACGAAAATATAAATTAATAATTACTAAATTCTATACAAAATTTATGTATATAATGTACATACTCTTGAACTTTTATTTATAAATTTATTTTTTCTAAAAATATGCATATAAAGTTGTTTGTTTTTTCTTTGTACTTAAACCAAACTCAACCCATCCTTAACTTTTTCTATAAGGTAATTCGAATAACGAGGAATTCTTCAGATACTGGAAATGATGTAGTGGTTTATACATTTTGTTCTCAAAGCTGGAGAAGCATATAATAACAAATATTCCATACATTCATCTCATGTAGTGGTTTATACATTTTGTTCTCAAAGCTGGAGAAGCATAACAACAAATATTCCATACATTCATCACATAGGAATGTTTAATGTGCTTCTCAAGGGATGTCTTCATTGGATAGCTCATCCTAAGCAGATCATCCTACGAATTTAAGTGTGATTGATGAATGATGAGATGTTGTCGTTGACTCAATACTAGTATAATAATAATTCTTCCAAGGATACGAGTATAGTGATAAGGAAGGGTATCAATCCACTCTAATCAAGAAGAAAACAAAGAAACTATCAAAGAGATGTCACAATATTTTGTAGAGAAATAATAATAACTAAATTAACTAAGGGAGGGGTTCCAGGGACTCAGAAAATATTTGACTCAATTTTGACTCAATCCTATTTAGGGTACTTGTACATGTTGGATTGACATGATTTTTGGTAGGATGAATGTTCTCATTATGTACGAAATCTTCACCAAAATTTATCATAATCTTAATTTTTTAACCCTAGAAAAATCATATTACAAGTTAATGTATTGTGGAACGTTCATTTTTACCGTTGAATTTAATATTACATTTGATGGGTCTAAATATATTCAAATGAGCTAATTTTTTATGCAGTAGATCTTTATAGTAAGGAGATCATATCTACCAAAAATCATGCCAATCCAATATGTACAAGTACCCTAAATAGGATTGAGTCAAAATTGAGTCAAGCATTTCCTGAGTCCCTGGAACCCCTCCCATTAACTAATTCTAATCTAAGTATGATTACTAAAAGAGAGTAAGATCAATAAAGGGAATAGGGAACATGTTCACCTCATGAATCCACCATAATACCAATTTAGTTAATATGCATGTTCTTAATTACTCACCTCTCAACTATTGTAGCTCCCCAACTCACCTCTCAGCTATTGTCGGGATAGATATATACTCACCTCTCAGCTATTGCGTCTAACTATTTTACTTGAGATGCATGAATGAAATGGATGAAGCCCAAAGCGACAAGGCGTTAACGTTAAGTAATCAATCATATGGTTCCACCCATGCAAGCGTACATATATCATCTTCCAAGCAATCCAACTTCATATTGAAACTCTATTATGTACTCACCTTTCGGGTATTGTAAGTATTAAGCATGTATGCATGGTAGATGATAAGTCCTCAAAAGTGTATATTTATCCCCCCAATAGCACCTTGTTTACATAGCACTTAGCTTATATTATTGTGTAATATCTATTGAGCCTAAATGTGAATATTGTGTTAAAGCCCGCCAAAAGCCATTAAAAAAGTGTTATTTGCACAAAGGAGAGGAATTGTTATTTGTACCCGTAGAGTTGCTGAGGGCACCCCGTGGACTAGTCCTATAGATCGACTTGAGTTTATGTCCAAGATGGGTGGTCCAAATCCCAGCTCAATCCAAGTTATAATGAAGCCCACAAGTCAAAAGATCCATTGAAGCCTTTAAATTGAAGCCCAATCTTAAAAAGGCTCTATATAATGATCCAAAACTCTAATTTGTACCCATGAGTTGTCTATTTGAAGGTCTTTGTCCAGGGTACAACATAGGACCAAGAAAATTAGGTTTTCATAAAGTCTTGCTACTTTCTAGAAGGCCAACAACAGCCACCACGAATTTGATCTAACTTGGAGAGAAAGTATACTTTGTGAGCAAGTAATGTGTTTTGTATTCTCTATATAAAGAGAAGTAGTAGCTAGGGTTTAGATAGTTCATTCTCTTGTATTGAACTCAATTCTCCTTATTCTCAATAATAATTCATTCTCTTTTCCTTTATGATGTTGTGTTCTTTATTTACTTATTCCATGGTGTCATTATCAAGGATGAGTAGTTATTCCATGGTGTCAATCTCTTTGGGAGTTTGTAATCTTTTTATCAGTTCAAGAAGGTAATATACCTATGGGGGTCTGCCTTAACCCCAGCTTAACTTTTTAAAAAATAAAATAAAATCGTTCGAACGTAAGAGTTACATTCGAACAAAATCCTGACAGACTAAAAATTGAGGAACCTGTGATACAAGATGATAGAAAAAAGAATGAGAAATGATACACATACCAAGGTTCGACCTAACAATAAAGTCCAGGCGAGATAGCTATCATCTTTAATTTCATCATAGTAGGCCCCAAAAAGAAAGACATACATAAAAGAACATACCCCCCTTACGTAGGTTAGTTTTATGGTGGATGGGGTAAGATAACACCACATCTTAAAAAGGGAAAAGGGGGGGGGGGTAATTTTGTCCAGTCCCAAGGCTATTGATTTCTCATTATTAAATTTTCTCAATTTCCCAAAAATACGACTTCATGTGATGTTCCTACATTTTCTTTTAAAATTCATAAAAATTATATTTTGGGATGAGCTGAAAATAGCAAAAGAGAATGGAGAACTTTTCAATGAAAAATATTTTTTACGGAGATGAGGTGATTAGTAGAGAGTAATTAACGGAGGTTTTGTTATGTTGAGGTTATTTTGAGAATTATTTTTCTATTTTATTTTTTATTTTGAGTGTGCAACAAATTCAGACTCCAAAAATAACTAGTCTAACCTCCAACATATAAGTAGCTAGGATTTTTATTAAAATGCTCCTCATTCAGGGTTTATATATATTGGATATAATTCTACTCTCTTCCCTCTAATTATTTTGCCAGAATTCCATCACAATTCTGGTGAACCAAAATCAATCTGGGGGAGAGAAGGTAATTATTTCGTTCCATGGCTACGGATCGACCGAACGATACACCATTTGCATTTGGCATGGCACCCCATCCTCAACAACCAAACTATGCAATGGTTCCCTACTCTCAACAACCAAATTATGACCCCTCCACGCCTCAACCACCACAACAAGCAGGTTATGCCCCAATGGCACCTCAACCTCATCAAGCAAACTATGACCCCTCGGCATCCCAACCAGGTTATGCACAACAACCTGGTTATTCCCCATATCCTGGTCAACCTCTACCTAATCCAACCCCCCCTCTTCCATTAACAAGCGGTCCAATCACCGTAATTGGACAACAATTCTGCGCACCATACCCAGTAGATCTTACCATTGCCGAGAAATCTATGTCCATTGGAGAAGGTAACTTTACTGTTACTGATGTAAATGGAAACATCATCTTCCAGGTAAAAGGCGCTATGTTTAGCCTTTTCGATAAGCGTGTGCTTCGTGATGTTGCAGGCAACCCTCTTGTCACTTTGCGCCAAAAGGTAATTTATTAACCTTAAACCATTATATTGCTGTAAAGAAATTTCCCACAAACGATATTCTTCGAACTATTTTTTATGGACAGAAATGAAATCTTACCATGTTATATGGATTTGAGTCTTTCAACCATGGCTTAGGTTTTGATTCTTGCTTTTTTGGCATGATTATGTTTCAGACGTTAACTGCACATAGAAGATGGGAAGCTTACAGGGGAGAAAGTACAGAGCTATTATTTAGTGTTAAGAAGTCATCTATAATTCAGTTTGCGACCAACTTGCATGTGTTTCTCGCATCAAATAGCAGCAAGGATGTATGCGATTTCAAGATCAAAGGAAGCTGGGGTGATCGATCTTGTGTTGTTTATCAAGGAAATACTAAAAACATCCTAGCTCAAGTAAGACTTACAGAACTCATTTTCGTGTGTTGTTTATATAGGCTTATAGAGTTGTTCATGGAATATATATAGTCTTATAATTCTCAACTTGTATGTCTAATGTTGTTGATGCAGATGCACAAGAAACATAATATTAAGAGTGTATTGTTTGGGAAGGATTCATTCGGAGTGACTGTCTACCCACACATCGATTATGCTTTCATCGTTGCTCTAATTGTTATTCTCTATGAGATCAATATGGATAGAAGCGGAGAAGATTGATCTGGATGGGTCTATACTATTCATATAAATCGGTGTGTTTTAGTTGAAGTATCATGCATCTTCTAGTGGTTGTTCATGGATAATATTACATATGGTTTCTCTTTCTTTTTCTAGAAATAGGGGGAAGAATTGGTATCCACAAATTAAATCATGCAAACATACATATCATCCTTTCATGTTCAATCTATAACAATTAATTAGTTACCTCTCAGCTATTCCAATTAATCATCAATACCTATAATAATCAAGTAGTCACCTCTCAGTTATTCCACTCAATTAAAACGAGATTTTCTTATGCATGCTATTGAATATGTTTCATTAATCAAACCGTCACCTCTCAGCTATTCAATTTAATTAAATCAACATATTAATTCATAATCAAACTGTCACCTCTCAGTTATTCAATTTAATTACAAAAGGGGTCCAATAAAAGAGATTGATTCTGGATATATGATAGTCACCTCTCAGCTATTCCATCACATATCTCTAATCAATCTAATACAACTATTATAGCTAGGTCTCCCTATACTCTAACAATAGTATTTTAATAACATGGATATCAATAACATACAAACAATCATACTTACTTTCGTGAAATAGAAGTAAACAAGCATTAAGTACTTTGAATCACAATGAACATTAAGAACAAACATGGTGTGTTTGCATTATCTAGAGTGCTTCAACCATCCCCCTAAGAGAATTTAGCTACTCATGCTTGATAATGACACCATGGAATAAGTAAATAAATAACACAACATCATAAAGGAAATGTGATTGAATTTATATTAAGAATAAGACGATTGAGTTCAATACAAAAGAAGAAGATGAAATTTGATCTCTCAAGCATTGACTATCATAAACCCTAGCTACTACTTCTCTTATATAGTAAATACAAAGCATATTACTTGCATACAAAGTCTTCCAAGTTAGGTCAAATTCGTGGCTGCTTCTGTTGGTCTTTTAGAAGCATTAGGACTTTAGCAAAACCTAATTCTATTGGGCCTAAGTTGTAGCTTGGACCAAGACCTTCAGATAGACAGCTCATGGGCCTAAATCAGACTTTTGGATCTTCATGTAGAGTTTTTTTAAGATTGGGCTTTAATAAAGGCTTCAATAGAATTTCTGACTTGTGGGCTTCATCATAACTCGGATTGGGCTGAGATTTGGGCCACCCAACTTAGACATAAAGTCAAGTCCATAGGATTAGTCTGTGGGGTGCCCTCAGCAACTCTGTGGGTACAAGTATAATTCTCCTTCCTTAGGACATCCCTAATGGACCATCAAATTTGAGTTGGTAGCAATTTTTTATCAAATTTTCACCAAATTTGGTGAAAATTTGGTGTTTTTTGAAGAAATTTGATATCACACTTGAGCGGGCAAGAGAGAACCGCTCAAGTTAAGTGGCTCATGAACACCCGCTTTGAGCGGTCCTTCATTACCCGCTCAAGTTCAAACTAACTTAAGCGGCTCTTGGTTGCCCGCTCAAGTTCAACTTAACCACACGTTGCGTTGAGCGGCACCCCATTGCCCGCCCCATAACATGATTTTTTTACTAAGAATATGGGAGGCTCTCTTTTGCCCGCCCCAAAGAAGCGGGTTTTAAATGACCGCTTAACCAAAGCGGTTCTTTGTTGCCCGCTCAAGTTTGATGAACCATTAGAAAAACCGATTTTTGGTAGCAAATAAAGACCGCTCAAGTTTAATCTCCAAGCTGTTGCTCTCTTTGACGGTGAAAAATAAAGAAATCATTTGTTCTATTTGTATATGAAATACGACACTGAGATTAATACATTTTTTAAGTAATAAATTCAAAAAAGTATGGACTAAAGGATTGCATCATATCAAAGACTACCATGCAAGTGTGAATTGAAATTAATGATATACACAGACACAACACTTGAATAACATCACAGATAGTAACCACCAAGAACATATATTGAAATTTCAGAGTTGGAGTTTTAAGATAGATAATTATTGTTTATCTATAGTCTAGTTTTTGACATCATTAAATTTTAATTTGTTTACATATATATGAAAACCCAATATGTGCAATATAACAATAGTAAAGCAAATAATAAAGCGATAAACAAGTAAAGAACACACGATATTTTTAACGTGGTAAAACCCAATATGGGAAATGTCCACGGTTGTCCTCGTGACAACAAATAAATCCACTAGATGAAAAAAGATGTACAAACCTATCAACTACCTGCACTCACTGCGAGTTGACACTACTGGTTATCTCTAACACCTTGACTTCACCAGAGTATCTTTATGTACGCACAAGACACTCGACTTCTTGATGAACACATAAGAAGACTCGAAGCCAATCTATGAAGCAAACTTACACCAGATTTCCTTGATGAACACACAAGGATACTCGACTTCTTGATGAACACACAAGAAGACTCGAATTAAGCTGATCTTAATATTCAATAAGGAAGAAGAAGATGAATGGGGAAGAAGAGGATGAGTTCAATCACCTAAACAAACCTAAACAAACTTAAGAAGAAAACTTCAATTGGACGGCCAAAGAACTAGTTTGTTCTTTGGTTGAAAAACAATATATATAGTTACGGTTTTGGAAGAGAGAGAAAATGGGCCGAAAACAAGAAATCCATACGATGACGTACGTACGCCCTAACTAGGTACGTACGTCCCTGAATGAATAAGTGATCTGTTGAACAGGACGTACATACGTCCTAACTAGGTACGTACGCGTCCTAACCAAAACTAAAAGATCTGCCCAACCCTATGTATGTACGTCCTAACTAGGTACGTACGTACTGTACCAAACAACAAACTGACAAACTCGATGAGAGAAAAGATACACGCGCGGGACGACGCTCACACATCAAGGTACTTCCTAATAATGAGATCAAGACGAGATAACCTCGAACACACCTAGTCACAAAATAATATCAAACAACCGAATGTCGGTTTCAATATAGAGAGAGGACTATTGTTTGTTGAAGATTCTATGTCATCACACTTTATTATAGTTCAAAGTTAATCTTATGAGCAAAATACGTGTAGTTTTGAAAATTGAAATTGCTACAGACTCTTTGAGGGCAGTACAGATGACTAATAAGGAAGAAGCTCCACCATGGTACCGTAGGGATCTATTGGAAGATATTCTCAAGGTGAGCAGAATGTTTCAAACATTCAAGGTGTGTCATGTGTTTAGAGAAATGTATCTAATTATCTAGCAGGCTTATCCTTTGTTGGTATGGAACAAACTTTGTACTCTTTTGGTCCAGTTGATGAGAAAATGTATAATCTCATGGAGAGGGACAAAACTGGTGCAGTGTATACTCGTTTAAAGTAATGAAACCCAAAGCTTAACTTAAACAAAAATGTTTTAACCACAAAATATCCTCAAATCAGATATGAACTCGATACATGTACCAATACATATGACAATCAGTAGAGTAAAGTGGTGACAGAGAAGGTCACCAAAGCAGCAGACTAAAAGTGGTGATAGAGAAATTTGGCAATTTCGATGACCAAAAGTATATTGGTAAATTTAAAAAACCGTGTTGCGATGGCTTAAAACCCTCCCACAGCCGTCCCAAATTAAACAAAATAAATAAAAATAAAATTATATTACAGCGATGACACAGTATAACTTTGCGACAGTCCATGGCCGTCACAGTTATTGCGACATCCGCCGGCCGTCGCAAATCTACTTACATAGCCGTCGCAATTACCTAGTTTTCTTGTATATTATATTAGTTTTTATTTTATTTAAAAAAAAAAAAAAAATTGCTGAAAGATACCGTATATGTGACATTCTATTACAAACTTTGAAGCTTGTTAGGGAAAAAAAAAACTATTATTTTGGAGGGAGAAGTTTAACACATGTTACATACTTTTTAGACTCGTTTAGGCTATTGCTATTATGTTGTTTTTGACAGAAATTTTTTATCCTAGATATCATCGACACCCATTACAAACTTTTAAGGCTCATTTAAAAAAAGTTATTTTGGGGAGAGATTTATTTTTAGATACCATGTAGCACATGTTATTGAGACTCGTTTATGCTATAAACTTATGTTGTTTTAGAGAGATTTTTTTTTCTTAGTACATGTTTTTTTAGACTCATTTAAAAAATAAAAAATATGATATTTTGGAGGGAGAAGTATGTTTCTAGATAATGTGAAAATTATATTATTTTGGAGGGAGAATTGTTTTTTTCTAGATAGAAGTAACGTTGTTTGTTATTGAGACTCACTTATACTATCAATTTTTGTTGTTTTGCATAGAGAAGTATTTTGTAGAAGATTCGACACCCGCAAATTTTTGAATGTCGTTTAGTAAAATTAAAAATTATACTATTTTGTAGGGAGAATTTTTTGTTTAGATAGATCTGACACCCTGTTACTAACTTTGAGGCAGAAGAAAAGATTATTATGCTATTTTGGATAGAGAGATATATTGTTGATAGATTTAACACATATTACATACTTTTGAGACTCGACTTTCGTTGCAAATTTTTGTGGCCGGTTTAAGGAAAAGTATGTTATTTTGGAGGGGAGATTTTCTAAATGAAAAAACGTTTAAGATGTTGCAAACTATTGATACCCATTAAAAATTTGTAATTGACTTTTTATAAGAAAAAATATTAATATTAATTATGATGAATTATGCTATAAATTTTTAGTTTTTATTTTAAAAAAAATGAATATTATATTATTATATAATAATATAGGCTTAAGTCCATGTTTACTACTTGTTTCAAAGTTCCCACAACCATTTCGACCCAACAATCTGATATTTTTGATGAATAATATGATATGATGAAGTTGATTATTTTGATATTTGGTATACCATTCAACTTAATAATCTATTATATATTATATATCTATACTCTCTATTAAAGTTGGAGTTGCCCTTAAGAAAAAATTCTCTTTCGAAATTAGATCAAATTTGATGCTTCAATTGAAGAGAATTTAACAAAGATTGAAATTTAAAGGGTTATTATTGTAAATTTATATTTAATATGGCTTAAAAAATTAGATGGCTACATTTAATAGTACTATGGGCATATCTGTCTTTTTCACAAATATATTAATGGCTAATCAATGAATTTAATGGCAATATGGCTATATTTATCTTATTAGCCAAAAAATAAAAATTAAATAAATAAATCAAATATAATTTCGTACTTTACCTTCTTCTTTCCTCAATATTTACCCATGTTCCTCATACATCAAATTCAATCTATCCTCTATTCCTTCTCCAAATAATGGTTGAAAAAAAAAATACACACACACAACGTTCATTACGATAGACTATGTGAATATATGCATGCAATAGTACAAATTACAATACTGTGCGTCTTCCATTTTTTTTTTAATACAAGTTAGAAATAAAATTATATAGACTTTATAACCATATAATATGATTATGTTGCGTAATTATAGCGTGCTTTTTGAGATTAGTTTAATCTTATTTATCGATTATACTCAAAAATTATTTGAAAAGCTGGCCTTCGGCTAGGACTGGAAACGGGTCAGATTCGAATCGGATGTAAATAAATCCAAAGCTGGATCCGAATTCGATTCGGGTTTAAATAATTAATCCGAATCCGAGATTTATCCAAAAACTCGACTAAATCCAAAAATTTTCAATATAAAATCTAAAAAAGAAAGATTAAAATCTGAATCCGGATCTTAATAAGTCTCTTATTATAAATTCGAATCCGAATTTTAGTTCGGGCGTATTCTTATATCTAAATCCGACATATTCAGATAAATCTGCATCCACTTCCAGTCCTACCTTCGGCCAAAGGTTACCCCACGATATAAATTCAATAGTGTTTTCTAATATGATGTATAGTCTGGACATAACCAAAGCTCAACCCAATAACTTGACAATGAAATGGGTTTTTTTTTTTCAAAACAAATTTTATTGATATTTTATTTATTTTTATTAAAGAAAAACTATTTTATTGATCAGCTCAAAGAATTACACAAAAGTAGAGGACAAACGCGCTACAAACTGCGCTGCAAATCCTTTCTTTGAGGATTACAAAACATTAGGGATACACCTAAATATAAATTTTGAGGTTTTTTTCTTGATTTTTGTCGTGAAAGTAGGGACTAGGAGAATCAGAAGATATAATTTATATATAGGTCCCATCATTTTTTTTTACTAAAACTAAAAATCGACGTCCAACAAATTTTTTTGATTTGCCAGCGGGTGGGCTTTCATTGTAGCTTACTACATGCCTCTTTATACCAAGTTATGATTTGTGTAGATGAAATACTTATTGTAGCAAATCTATAGATAGATTTGTCGATAAGCATGTAGCTCAAAGGTAGCATCCCTCTCACAAAGTGGAGATGTTGTGGGTTCGAAGCACGTCTGTAGCTAATTGTTTGATTAAAAGTTTTCCCAAGTAAATTTAAAAGGAGTAGGGTTCCCCTAAACCTCGCTTACCAATAATAATAATAAGAAAACAAATATACGTTACCTACTATAATAAACTTCAATAAGCACATATATTTTGCATTCCAAAATTTTATCCTATGCTTCAACATGATCTTTCAGTAGTTTTGTTGGGTGCATTAGTTATGAAAGGTTATTTTACTACTGCAAGTTACTTTATACTATGTTCTTGTTAAACATCTTTTTATATTCAAAATATAAGCCTAGACTCCAAACAATGAATAAAATCATATGATCAGTCTAATTCATGGTTTGAACATTCATAAGATTAATCATATATACCATGGTTTATTGTCACAATGAAGTAAAAACATAATGGAAAATTCAATAATTGTTATACATTATATTTAACTCAAAATCTCAGTCAGACATTCAAACAACGAGTATTTGACGAAAAACCATTTCAAAAATTGTAATCAACCATATTTACGAAAATAAAAATTAGTTTTATAATAAAACTGTAAATATGACAATTAAACTAATCACATACATTAACAAGACCTTTCCAAAAGACTACACCTAATTTACGCTATTTAATAACATCCATGCATCGCACGGGCCTTATAACTAGTACTCTATTAAAGCAGAAAATACCCCTAAGAAAATATCTCTTCAATTAGGCTATCTATTAGATTGAAATTGATAGCCTAATTGAAGAGAATTTTGACTAAGTTTGGGTATATTTGTAATTACACAAAAGTGGACCACCCATCATGGATATAATCAAGTCCAGTTGGACCAAATCACGGGCATAATTAAGCCCAGTCCAAAATAACTTAAAGTGGACCCAATCCCAAAAATAAAGTCCAGCCCGTGCATTGCATGTGCCTAAGCACTAGTACATATAATATGGATCAGTCATTTGATTACAATTATTTTTATAAATTGGGCTATCAATTATGCTACTTTGAAGTGCAATTCTTGTGAATTATACTATTAACTGATTCTATTTTTGGGAAGAAGATTTTGTAATGGCATAGTCTTGTATTGGTAAATAAGGAAGGAAGATTTGATACCTTTTATGAAATTTTTAGACACGTTATAAAAAATTTAGTTGATTTGTCGAAAATAATAATAGAGGAGAATGATGTGTTTATATATATATATATATATATATATATATATATATATATATATATATATATTCAAGACATTTGTTGTTTTATCATTAATTAAAGCAGGGAACCACTCATAAAAAAGGCCCTGACGGTAAATTGTGGCCCTAGTGGACCAATATACCCACTTATCGGCAGTAGCAATTTGTCGGAAGTGTCGCAATTACTTAAATAAAGTAATTGTGTACAATGATATGCCTCCTGAACCACAATTTGTCTTTAACTTTAACCCTTTCTCTAGCAATAATCTGGTATGCACAATCCAAATGCCTTCTAAAGTTAACTTTTTTCTTTTGGTATTTTTTAAAAGGATGGATTTTTTTTTTTTTTTTTTTTGATAACGGAGACCTGACATAACGTCAGACATCACTGATTTCATTGAAACAATTAAACAAATTACAAACTGAGTCTTCAGACAACAAAAGAAATTCTGATGAACCAGAATTCCAAACATCAGCAGCTACCTTGTGGGCCACACTATTTCCTGATCTAACGGTGTGCTGACCACACTACGAAATAATATTTTGAAACAGACAGACACCTTTTTCTGCATTGTTGTTTTATCATTATAAGGACGGATACAAACACTGGAACATCTACATCAAGAGAATGAACTTGTCAGCTGAATGTGTCACCGCAAACAATATTTTGAAACAGACAGACACCTTTTTCTGCATTGTGGTACGTGGATTGAACTGACAGACTTATCTATTGATGGGTGGACTTCCTGAATCAGTCACAAACGTACAGTTGAATACTTGCTGCAGCTATGGCCACATAGTATCTCTGTTGATGTGGGTGCAAACCTATGGAACCTACTCCATTACGCTATGAGTTGGACTCTTTACGCCTACGCAATAACTATATTTTCAGAGGTGCTGAAGTGCAGTCCCCGAGCAAAGTGTGCAGAGATACCAAATCTCTTCTATGGTTCTGGATTGGAGGTGTTGCTAGGAACAAGGACTACAGTTTTTAATGAAGATGAGGTGATTAGTAGAGAGTAATTAACGGAGGTTTTGTTATGTTGAGGTTATTTTCAGAATTATTTTTCTATTTTATTTTTTATTTTGAGTGTGCAATAAATTCAGACTCCAAAAATAACTAGTCTAACCTCCAACATATAAATAGCTAGGATTTTTATGAAATGCTCCTCATTCAGGGTTTATATATATTGGATATAATTCTACTCTCTTCCCTCTAATTATTTTGCCAGAATCCCATCACAATTCTGGTGAACAAAATCAATCTCGGGGAGAGAGGGTAATTATTCCGTTCCATGGCTATGGATCGACCGAACGATGCCCCATTGGCATTTGACATGGCACCCCATCCTCAACAACCACCACAACAAGCAGGTTATGCCCCAATGGCACCTCAACCTCATGAACCAAACTATGACCCATCGGCATCCCAACCAGGTTATCCCCCATATCCTGGTCAACCTCTACCTAATCCAACTCCCCCTCTTCCATTAACAAGCGGTCCGATCACCATAATTGGACAACAATTCTGCGCACCATACCCAGTAGATCTTACCATTGCCGAGAAATCTATGTCCATTGGAGAAGGTAACTTTACTGTTACTGATGTAAATGGAAACATCATCTTCCAGGTAAAAGGCGCTATGTTTAGCCTTTTCGATAAGTGTGTGCTTCGTGATGTTGCAGGCAACCCTCTTGTCACTTTGCGCCAAAAGGTAATTTATTAACCTTAAACCATTATATTCTGTAAAGAAATTTCCCACAAACGATATTCTTCGAACTATTTTTTATGGACAGAAATGAAATCTTACCATGTTATATGGATTTGAGTCTTTCAACCATGGCTTAGGTTTTGATTCTTGCTTTTTTGGCATGATTATGTTTCAGACGTTAACTGCACATAGAAGATGGGAAGCTTACAGGGGAGAAAGTACAGAGCTATTATTTAGTGTTAAGAAGTCATCTATAATTCAGTTTGCGACCAACTTGCATGTGTTTCTCGCATCAAATAGCAGCAAGGATGTATGCGATTTCAAGATCAAAGGAAGCTGGGGTGAAAGATCTTGTGTTGTTTATCAAGGAAATACTGAAAACATACTAGCTCAAGTAAGACTTACAGAACTCATTTTCGTGTATTGTTTATATAGGTTTATAGAGTTGTTCATGGAATATATATAGTCTTATAATTCTCAACTTGTATGTCTAATGTTGTTGATGCAGATGCACAAGAAACATAATATTAAGAGTGTATTGTTTGGGAAGGATTCATTCGGAGTGACTGTCTACCCACACATCGATTATGCTTTCATCGTTGCTCTAATTGTTATTCTCTATGAGATCAATATGGATAGAAGCGGAGAAGATTGATCTGGATGGGTCTATACTATCCATATAAATCGGTGTGTTTTAGTTGAAGTATCGTGCATCTTCTAGTGGTTGTTCATGGATAATATTACATATGGTTTCTCTTTCTTTTTCTAGAAATCTTTTCTGCCGTGTCCGAAAGCTTTCCTTGCAGATTTTTCTCCAAACGTTGCAATTATCCTTTTTGCAACGAAAAGAAAATGTGGCAAGGCCATTGCAATACATCCATCACTGATACTCAATTGCAATGTTATAAAAACGATGATACTACATATCATATATGCCACGAAAGAAATTGTTGCTACTAGTACTGCTATATATCAGTTGCAATTATTATTTTTCCAACGTATAATTTTTATAATTAAAAATTATTTTTATGGTTTAAAAACTTATACTGCAATGGTAGTGTTGTCGTTGAAAATATAAATGTTGTAGATATCCGTTGCAATTATACAAAAAATAGCAAAGTTAAGTGGGCGTTGCAATTCTCGTGCAACAAAAATTTGTACATGTTTTTGCAACGATTTACAACAATGCAACTAAATTGAAACCATTATTCTAATGTTGCAAGTAGTAACTTAATTGCGACATTTTATGGGTGTTACAGATAATAAACTAACGCGCAATTCATTAGAAGAAGAAATAACAGAGTTCAATAGGTTTACTGAACGGTAATTTAGCCCAGGTAGGCAGGTTATGAGCAGTAGAATTTTCCTTCCTAGGACCATTTCTAACTACTAACTCCGGAAAAGACCAATTAAATTCCTACAAGACCTAAAAATACTGTTAACGTTGTAAGCCCTATTGGGTGGACCTGACAGACTTGACATAACATACTGATTATCACCTTCAAAATTAACATCAACAATGTCAAAATCCAAGGAAAGATAGATGGCAAGTTTAACAGCTAGACTTTCAGCTTCTAGGACATCTTGAGCTTGAATCTTCTTACATCACTAGCCACTGCAGCAATAATTCTAGATTTGCTACGTACATCAAAAGGAAGCATCAAAATTAACTTTAATCCAACTAGGTGGAAAAGGGGTCAACCTTCGGGCCTAGTTCGAGATTAGGAGGCCCATGCTCTTAGGTGTTCTCCCGTGATGATGATGTGGTTAGGTGCTCTTCAGCCAAAGCAAGTCCCTGAGTAGCAGAATTGCTCGAGTTGCAAGGTGGCGGCCCGGTGTGGACGCTTAGGTGATAGCATCAGTAGCCTTCGGGCCTTGTCTTTGTAAGCCCTTTGGGCCTTGTCCTTGTAAGCATTTGGGCCATGAATAATATAAATTTAAAAAAAAAAAATATATATATATATATATATATATATATATATATATATATAATAGATGGAGGAGAAATTCAAACACCATATAGACTAAATGAAGTAGTAGCAATATGAGATGTAACCATATTATTTTGTGCATGTGAATGAGTTCTTTGTTGTTGTGGGGATTGTCTGGATTCCAAATTCCAAAGCTTTCCTCCAAATATTTCATGGGAAAATTGGCGATAACCCCCCACATTATGGTCACTCTTGGCAAAAACCCCCTCTTTTGTCCATTTTTGGCGTTAACCCCCCAACCCCCAAAATTAAACCTTATGTTGCCCAGTTTACCCCTGACCCCTTCTATTTGAGTAAACCCCCTAATTTAACGTCAACATAAGTTAACTAACAGATGTTAAGTCCGTCTACACCAACTCTTATTTGCATAAACCCCCCCAAAAAGTAAAAAAATTGAAAACCAAAATGTATAATAGCATGAACATTCAAACTTTCAAAGGTATACCCTGAAATTTATGGTCATTTCTATATTTCCAAATGTAAGTACCATATGGAGTAGCCCTAAGTGGATGTAATGGGGCATAGGAGTATCTAAAGAAGAGAGAACCGAGAAGTAACAGATAGAAGCTAGGAACATTCTGAAACATCACGAGCAAGACACATGAGAATTGGCTTTCAAGCATTTGCCTTAGAATATATGAAAGAGAGAAAGCCACGTAGAAGATAAGAGAACCCTAGGATCTCGAAGGAATCCTAGGGCTGGGAGAAAGCGGTTTGAACCGCTATATAAGAAAAACTATAGGGCAAGCCTAAGGTAATTACTATTCACTCTTGAAGTACTCTGATTCCAAACTTGGCCTCCACTACTGACTTAATCGTTGGAGCTTTACCCACTGGATTATAACCGGTGGTCTTTGCAGGTATCATAAGGAGATAGAGGAGAAAGAGTTCAAGAACCCTGATCTGAGACCAAGCCCAAGCTTGAGCTTACACCAAATGTATAACAAAATGTGGAAAGCTAGACTAGATTATGAAGGACTATCAGGGGCAAATTATATATCATCCATATATTCGTGAAAAAATCAAACAATTTATGACCATCAACCAGGGCCTGAGACATTCTAATACTCAAAGGAGAACTATACTCTAATTTGAATTGACTCTGGGCATATAAAAAAGAGATGGTGATTATCTTCTATGGTTGTTCTGAAACCGGCATTTGGTTTCATGGTTTGACATCATTTCGTGTTTGTGTCATCGGCTATCTCCCTCGGACTTCATTGTTAGGATGAACCTTGGTATGTGTCTCATTCCTTATTCCTTTCTCTATCATCTTGTGTCTCTAGTTTCTTAGTTTTCAATCTGTCAAGATTTGGTTCGGACGTAACACTTTGGTTCAGACGAAATTCTTCCAGATCTTTTATTTGTACAGAAACTGGAATTTGGTTCGGACGAAACATTTTGGTTTGAACGAAATTCTTCCAGCAAGTTTTTCATCCTTTTGTTTTGTTTCCTTTTCTAGAGTCCATATAAATAGGTTTTCTCTCATTAGAAAACCTAACTCTCCAGCCGTCTCTTCCTCTATTGAGAGTGTTTGTTTGTTAATAGAAAAACACCATCTTCTATCTTCTTCTTCTTGATTCTTCCTTCTCCCCACTATAATCCATATTTCTTTGTGAGTGCATATTGGCTTCGCAATCTCCTTGTGTGACTGTGTGACTATCAAGGGATACTAAAGGAGCAATCTATACTTTGTAGACTTTGAGATCTTTGTGTGTTCATCAAGGTTCTCCGGTGAAATCCAAGGGTGTTAGAGATAGCCGGTATTGTCAAGTAGCAGGTGTATGCAGTAGTACTTGATAGGCTTGTAATCTCTTACAACATAGTGGATTGATTTGTTACTGATCGAGTATATTGCACTTGTTTGGGGTTTCAATTGGTATCAGTCGCAGGGCGCTTGTTATGGAGCGTAATGGCTCAGGCGTAGATCCTTCAGGTGCAATAATGTATAATAATTTTGTTTGTCATGGTTCAATTGGTAGTTTATCTAACTCAGATGATGGTAAAAATGTTTCGATTGATATTGAAGATGACATGCATTTTGTTAGCAATGATACATGGGCTATTCTTTATAGGCTTATTGTTAAAGAATGTGAAAGATTGGAAAAGGCTAATCTTGTTTTACAAGAAAAGTTAGACAAAACTAAATCTAATAATTTGCGTAATATTTCTGATAATTTTTGTTTTGAGGATAATGGTGTTTTACAGAAGAAGATTGATATTCTTGAGAATCGACTTTTGTCTTTTGCAGAAGATTACATGATGCAAGGGGAAGTTTATGAATCTCAAATAAATAAATTGGAAAATGCTAACCTTGTTTTGCAGGCTAAAATTGAGGCTTTGGAAACTCAAATTCTTTCTGTTGGAGGTGATGCAAATACTCATTTTGATGTGTTTGAAAAAGAAAAATTAGAGTTGTTGTGTAAAATTGAAACCCTAGAGAATGTCAATGATGAGGGGGATAAAAATTATAATTGTCTTTTAGTCAAGTATGAGGCAATTAAGAAGGATTTGACATTATCTCGATTAGTTTTGCAGGGCTCTAGCAAGGACAGTAAGAATGGTGATTCACTCAAATGCTCTCTTGCCTACTCCACCCATTGAGACTAGACTTACAACTCATAATTCTAAACGTGTTTTTTATAAGAAGTCTAAGTAATGCTACAAGTAAGGTTGTTTTGCATGGTCGTACTAGTTTTAATGATGTTTCTTTTGGTTTCAGGAATGAAGATAAACTCCACAAGCATAAAAGTGCCAAACATGTCTCTCCCACCTCTACCACATTGTCTTCTAAGACTTCTTTGAGGAATTCTAATGTTTATCATTGTTCTTACTGTGGTAACATTGGTCATTTGACTAGTTTTTGTTGGGATTATAATCAACATGCTAAGCGTTATTCTCGTGTTCCTTATAAATATAGTCATGTTGATTCTTATATTCATTCTTGTGCTTTTTCTAGACCATAGGCTTCTAATAATTTTTGTCGTAGGTTTAAGCAAAATAAATACTCCAACACAAGAACGCGAAAGCATAAGGTGGAGTTGGTTAAGGACAAGTCTAAAGTAAAGATTTCCACGGATAAATTTGACCTCTTTTCAACACCCAAGGTGTGTAGGCCTAGTGTTAAACAAATATGGGTAAGAAAAGACAGGTTAAAGATCAATCTCGACTTGCAAAAGTCTGGCGGTGTTCAACATTTGGATTGATTATGGTTTGTGTGTAACTTTGTATTATTTGCATTATGTTTTTCTTTTATTGCATAGGCTACATGGTTGGTGTTTTTCTCTCCTTCCTTCTTCTTGGTGTTTCGTTTTTGGTGCTCACTCTTCTCTTTGGGTAAACCACTTCTTCGTTTTTGTTGCTCGGTTTGTCTTGTGTTTTTGTTCGGTTAGAATCTTGTTTGTATCTTGGTTTTTAATGTGGTTTGTTGCAATCGTATGTGTGATCTTTATGTTTTTTTTATATATATACTTCAAATAAAAGAATAAAAAAAAATAAAAAAGTTGTGTATTATCTGAAAATTCATCCTGACGTGACAGTCTCGTTTGAACGCTTTTTCCCTAGATTTTTTTCTTTTTTTTTCTTTTTGTTATTTCGTCCGGTCGTAACTGTATCGTCTGAACGAAATCATTCCAGATTTGTTTTTCATTGATTTTTTTTTCTGTACTTTCGTTCAAACACAACTTTTATGTCCGAACGAAATCGCGGCAGATGGCTCATTTGTTGGTTTATAGCCTATATCTTCCACCAAAATGATCTCTTGCTATATTTGTGGATTTTGCTATGTGGGCTTGGAACTTGAGTTTTGTATTTTCCCAGAATATTCTTTTCTATCTTAGGTTTGCTTATTGTGTCTATCTCTTCTTGTCTCTCTTTGTTGTTGAAAACATCTTTTTCTGGATATTGGTTCTTTCTTTTAACTTGTTTCAATATGTTTGGGCACATTTTTTTATATGGTTTCCGAGTATGTTATTAGTCTATATCATGCACTCTTCCTCGTTCATCTGCACTATTCACGGCTTGCATGCATGATTGGAGTTTTTGGTCATCGCTTATATCTATCTTTGAGCTCATAGAATATGAATATCTCCTAAGTTATTATTTTTTCATTGAGCTCCTCATATCCTTGGTTTGGTTATTGTCTCTTTGATTTCTAATATTATTCGGCTTCATCTTCCTCTCTTGTTACACCTCTTGTAAGTAGTCAATAACTCGCAAAATCCCCAGCCATTTGACTGTCTTGGGAG
This sequence comes from Aquilegia eximia, assembly GCA_023053565.1. Taxonomy (NCBI): domain Eukaryota; kingdom Viridiplantae; phylum Streptophyta; class Magnoliopsida; order Ranunculales; family Ranunculaceae; genus Aquilegia; species Aquilegia eximia. Next base: position 22,384,487 of record JALIGU010000005.1, read on the forward strand.
CAGTATCAGTTAGCTAGGAACCCGTTGGGGTTGTGAGGGTCATGCTCTGACGGATGCACTAAAGAGATGTTAGTTCTTGTGTTGCAAGTTATCATGGTATTGTACTTCTTGGATGTGTTTGCCAAAAAGATGTAGGCTACACCCTACCCTCGTGTATTGTGAAAAGATGGAGGTAAATAATCCCTCCCACAAGGGAATGGCATGTCTTCTTTTCAAACCCTTTCAAATAAAAATCAAAAAGAAAAGTTAAGGTTGTGGATTTCTTTCCACCACATGCGTGAAAGTTGAGTGAATGTGCATGTCATGAGTTTGTGTTTGGAATAGTACCGTATCCATTATTTCTTCTATTTTGAAACTTGTTTGTTACAAGGATATTATGTTGGTTCTTATGTTTTAGGCTCATTACTAATATTTCTTTCTTTTGTTGATAATTCAATGTTCTAGGTGCTCAAAGGTTTGGTATGGTGGTGCACTTTCTCTTTTATCATGTATTTCAATTCACTTGGATGCTTCACTTTTCGTGCCCTTATATATTGTTCTGGTTTTGTATGGGTTAGAATTTTGTCAATGTTTAAGACCTTCTTGTGATGCTTTTCATCGACTTCTTTTGTTATCGGTCTCCTTGTATGTCGTTCGATTCATGTCATTCTCTGTTCTCCTTTTGTCATCTTCTTCTTGTTCTCTGTTTGTTCGTCTCTTGTTTTTGTGGAACCTGGTTCTACATGGTTTTCTGGTTGTTTAGCTTTTATGCATGAAGTTATAGTCATTATTTATGTTGATGGTTCTTCTGAAGTTTTCTTAAGATGATTCAATTGATTGTGCTTTCAGTTTGTGTTTAGTTTCAGGGAATGGACAAGCAAGCTCGACACTCGATCTTCAATCCTCACTCCTTCCATTTGTTCTTTCATGTGCTACACCACCTATTTTGTCAAGTGTCGAACATGTTCAGGAAAAAGAAGTTCTTGATCTTCCTGTTTTAAGAAACTGTTTGTCAAAGAACAGTCATATATTTGTATTGGTTGATCGGAATGCAGATCATCTTTTGGGTTGGATAGAAGATTCTCCCCGCTTTCCAACGGTGTATGGAACATCTTCAGGGTGTAAGAATTTTGGTAGATACAGATGTCTAAAGTTGGTTTGCTGCGTTGTGATTTAGTCATATCATATTGTTTGGCCCTCCTAGTTGGTGTTTGTCTTTTCTTTGTCTTTAAGAATTGACCCTTTCTTCCTGCTTTTTGCTCATTGTTTACTTTCATGTGTGATCTTTTATTCTTTTGTTCTTATATTCACATATTGACGAGGTTTTTCTATGTGCAGGGCATTTGCATGGGAGTTGTAGTTGTCAATTGCACATTGTTCTTATGTTTCTCTTGTTTAGATGGATTAATTGTTGATGCTTGTAGGTTATTTGTTTGGTAGACACAGCGGCATATTTTGATCTCTTTGCCTCACTTAGTGATATTGAATGTTTGCTCAGTCATCTTTCTTTTGTCAAGCAAATTTCACATGTCCCATGTTAGATGACTCAGGTGTCGGTAACATTCTTCATTCCAACTCTTGGATAATGGGTAAGTGTGATGGTATGGGGTTTATGTTATAGACATATATAGCTTATTTCAAGTTTTTCCTTGAATAGTTTTTCTTCTTTCTTATCTGTTGGTTCTTTCTCTCTTCTTTCCTTCTCCTTTCTATGAAGTCACACCTCTTTTATTCTTTTTTTTTTTCGCCTCTTTTATTCTTTTTTTTTTTTTCTTTCTTAGTCTTTTTTCTTGGTTTCAAAGTTTTCTTTGTCATGGAAATTATTTGTTTCAGGACTCTATCCCAGTTATGAATGTAGATTGATCAAGAGACCTATCTTCTTGGTGTTGGTATTTACTTGATCGGGTTATCCCTCTTATTTTTGTATGGATTAGGTTTGGCTAATGTTTTGGAGTTTTATGATGTATTTCACTTCACTTCTATGGTACATGGTTTCGTTTTCTTATGTTTATAGTTAAAGGTTTCTTTTCTAGAATTTGTCTGTTAAGGCTATTTTCTTCTTGTCTCATGGATGGTATAAGTTCGTGGTTTACTTTATCTCAATTGGTAGAGTATGTATTTTGTTTCGTTGTGTATATGTTTAAGTTTTTCTCTTGCTTCTTGTTATGTTGTCAAGGATTTGTTATTCATGGTATGGTGTTTCTTTCGTTCTCTAGTTAGTTTGGTTTCTTCACTTTTGTCACCCATTTGCATCATTTGTGACAAAAATGGGGAGAGTTTATATGACTCTAAAAACTAACATGCTCTTTTTCTACGTTAGTGTATTTTGGGTTGTGTTTCAGGTGTGGTACACTTGAGGGAGAGAAAAAGAATTGGAGTTCGAAGTTCAGGTGTTAAGGGGGAGTTGTTCATAAAGGATTATCATATTAAAGCTTTCGTTGATTCTTTGTTATAGTTTCTTACTTAAAGCTTCCGCACTACCTTTGATTGATAAAAGTTTTGGGTTTGATGTTCTACTTCTTCTTCTTTGATTGTTTAGTTGTCATTGAAGCTTATGTTGGTGTTCTTGAAGATTGGTTCTTGAAAGTTTATGTTTCGTGTTTGGTGAAGGGTTAAGTGTAATGATGTAAGCATGATCTATAAATGCTAGTGAGGTTTGTTTTGGATTTTGTAAGCACGTACTATAAGTGCATTTAGAGTCATAGGTTTTTGTCACGAAATGAATGTCAAAGGGGGAGATTGAAACCGGCATTTGGTTTCATGGTTTGACATCATTTTGTGTTTGTGTCATCGGCTATCTCGCTCGGACTTCATTGTTAGGATGAACCTTTGTATGTGTCACATTCCTTATTCCTTTCTCTATCATCTTGTGTCTCTAGTTTCTTAGTTTTCAATCTGTCAAGATTTGGTTCGGACGTAACACTTTGGTTCAGACGAAATTCTTCCAGATCCTTTATTTGTCCAGAAACTGGAATTTTGTTCTGACGAAACCTTTTGGTTCGAACGAAATTCTTCCAGCAAGTTTTTCGTCCTTTTGTTTTGTTTCCTTTTCTAGAGTCTATATAAATAGGTTTTCTCTCATTAGAAAACCTAACTCTCCAGCCGTCTCTTCCTCTATTGAGAGTGTTTGTTTGTTAATGGAAAAACACCATCTTCTATCTTCTTCTTCTTGATTCTTCCTTCTCCCCACTATAATCCATATTTCTTTGTGAATGCATATTGGCTTCGTGATCTCCTTGTGTGACTGTGTGACTATCAAGGGATACTAAAGGAACAATCTATACTTTGTAGACTTTGAGATCTTTGTGTGTTCATCAAGATTTTCCGGTGAAATCCAAGGGTGTTAGAGATAGCCGGTATTGTCAAGTAGCAGATGTATGCAGTAGTACTTGATAGGCTTGTAATCTCTTATAACATAGTGGATTGATTTGTTACCGATCGAGTATATTGCACTTGTTTGGGGTTTCATGTTCCACATTACAAATGCATGGCTTTACTGTCATCATTTCTTCTCCACCATAAGTTCTTGCAAACTTTATCCAAATTGTCACTAATAGACTTAGGCACCACATTGGAAGAGAAGGTATTAGTAGAAAGTGACTACGCCACAGACTTTTTCATCACAGTTATGCCTGCCTGAGAAAGCAAATTTGCCTTCCAAGCACTCATTCTTTTTCTCATCTGGTCTTCTAAATATGACAAATCCTTCGATCTTGATCTAGTCAGCAGTAATGGTGTACCTAAGTATTTGTCATTGACTTGTAAATCACTAAATTTCAGAACAGGCTTCAACAATCTTTATGTCTGTGAAGTATATATTTACTTAGGAAGAATTTTGATTTATCATAATTAATCTTTTGACCAGTACCAACACAATATCTATTGTTGTCCTTCCAAAGATATGGTATCATCAGCATACAAATGGATGACTGATTGGTAGGGCTCTTGTTGACACTTAAAACAAGAAATAAGCTTGTCTGATTCGGCTTTAACCAATATTTTTTATAGAGCTTCACTTAATATGATGAATATATAAGGGGAAAATGGGTCCCCTTACTATGATGAATATATAAGCTTGACCCCAGCCAGGCGCTACACCCTGGACTCGCAGCGTTTTCGTTTTGGGACGACCAAGTCGTAGGATGGCAAAATGTCTATCCTCGAGATTGGGATCACTAAAGTTCCTAATACACCTATATCAGATATGGTTCAAACATTTTCAAGTATTATTTTGTTTCCTTAAATTAATTTTCAAGCTTTGAATTCTAAATTTTATAAGATGTGATTTTTCCCAAGCTTTTGTTATTGGAATGAATTGGCTAACATGTAATCAAGATTTGCAATAGGCAAAATTGGCTAACAGTGTTTCAAGAACTGCTAATAACTCTTGAGAAAATATTAAATTAATGGTGGTGACTAATTCTTTTTTTTTTTATCCTCCTTTTTTTTCCCAAAAAAACTATGAATCATTCAGTCCCACAATTATTATCCACAGGAAAAAAATGAAAGGTAGGCACGTGAGTAAGCAGTACCACTAATTTTAGTAAATAGGAAGCTACTTCCCCGGATGAAAATCAACAATATTACATTACACGGTTTGTACTCTTAGTAATTACAATTAGAAATCTATCTAGAAACTGCATAGAAATCTATCGATAAACTCTATTAGAAAGAGAGTCGAGGAGGACGTACAAACCCCAAATTTTTTTTGGGTGTTTGTACTTTTCTCTCTTCTGTTCGATCAATCTTCCTGTACCTCCATTCGGCATAGAATATCACCAATGGACTACAATCATGCAACAGGGAACCCTTACCCTCCGCCGACGCAACCTGGCTATAGCCAACCTACACAACCTGCAGGCTATGGTCAGCCTATGCAACCTGGTTATGGTCAACCACATCCTGGCTATGACCCTAATGGTTACTCATATGCTGCAGCAGCACCTCCGGCTAATTACTACAATCCTAACCCTTACCCTCCTCCTGGATCCGGTCGTGGCAGACGTTTTAATGCTTCCTTTGTTAGTAGTTTTTTTGCTGGTATGATTATCTTTTTCGTCCTCTATAGTTTCATTACTATTATGATCTGGCTCTTTCACCGCCCTGAATGGCCTGAATTTCGTGTTGATTCTGCTTCTACTTCTGGGTTCAACCTTGACATGGACTTGTCAAAACTCATTGGAAAATTGGATGTTGGTTTCACTGTTCAGAATCCTAACGATAAATATTCCATTTTCTACGAGCCTCTCAAAACTGTGATGACTTATAAACATATACCTATGACATATTCAAAAACTGAAGCTTTTAGTCAGGTTACGAAGAACGAGACAACATTTCCAGTAAATTTTGTGGCTTCATCTGTTATAGCTCCTTTTATTTTGCGGCAACAATCCACAGATAAAATATCTTTGGATTTATTGGCAACAGGTTGGATTAGGTATAAGAGTCCTTCGTGGACAACAAGGTCGTATTCGATGAGGGTCTACTGTGATGATATAGTTGTTCGGATGTCACCAAATAAAACTGAGGCTGATGCATTGTTGAGTGGACAAAAAACATGTAAGGTTGGCAGCAATTTATGGATTATATAACGAGATCACTTGTGTTTTTTTTCATTTTTTTTTTTTTTTCAAATTATTTTATTGATAAGCTCAAAGAATTACACAAAAGTGGAATTCAAGCGCGCTACAAGCGTTGCAAGTCTTTTCTGAATAGCAAAACCAATCTTTCTGAAAACATATTCATGACCCGGCCAGCAGTCATGATATTGCTATCCATTACTTTTTGTACCCTCCTGAGGAGCTCAACCGCTTCTGATGCTAAAAACATGAATGTGCCGAAGGCAAACGGGATGAAACCATGCTAGTTTGCCTTATACGCTTCACTGTGCTTCTCCTCCTTTGTTATTGCTGCATTATTAGCCGTCTGACCAACCTCAAAGATCTCATTACCGAATCCGACCATCGGTGATGCCCCTGTAATGTTATGCCTTCAGACCAATTGTAGACTAAAATATCTGTTGGACGCAGTGTTGATCTACCTTTTTTACGATTAGTAACGAAGTTGGCCAGAACTTTTTTTTCACTTGCACCCCTACTCGTCAAAAGACATCATACAGAATATCCCATACTAGATCATGTTTGTATTTGAAACTCGGGTAATGTTTGCAGTGAGCTGCGTGGTCTCCGGTCCATAGCTAGGCATTCAGTCTGCTCTTCTTACACACAGAACAAAGTTCGCCATCTGTATATAGTGGAATCATTAGACGATAGCGAAAGATGGCTCGGTATTCTACTGGCATCATATGTTGCCCTAGACCTTTTGCATATTCTGACTGCACACATTCGATCGTTGTCTTCTGTCGAGCTGACAACTCAAACTTCCTCTCAAGACCAAGACTAATCTTGTTGTAGTATGTTTCCACTAAGACATGTTGAGGTCTGAAAGGGGAACGGTAGCATTTGGGGCAAAATTACTGAGATCAAAATCAGGTATAGAAAGATGTAAAGTAGCAATGACATTATTAAAAACATTATGTAGTCTCACAACCAAAAACATATTTTTTTTTTTTTTTTTTTTTTTGTTGATTGGCACCCTGTTAATTATTTATTTATTAATTTATTTTTAAATTTTATTTATAAAAGAAGAATTACACAAAGCTAGAGGACAAGCGTGCTACAAACTGCGCTGCAACCCCTTTTTGAATAGCAAAACCAATCCTATGAAATGCATATTCATTAGAACCGACTGTCATCACATTGTTATTCATCACCTTTTGTACCCTCCTGACAAGTTCAACTCTGGTGCTAGAAACCCAAAAGTGTCAAAAGCAAAGGGAATGAAACAATGTTGGTTTGCTGCACATGCTCCCTCGTGTTTTTGTACCTTAGTTGCAGCTGCATTAATGGCTGCCAGACCCATTTCGAAATTTTCATTACCAAACCCCACCATCGGAGATGCTCTTGTGATGTCAACACATGCATGTTTTCTTCTAACCAACTGTATATCAAAACATCAGCTGGGCGTAGTGTTGATCTGCCTTTTTCTTTACCTGTATTCTTGCTCGTTATACCACATCATAGAGTATATCACGCACATCATCGTGTCTGTATTTAAAACTGGGCTAATACTTACAGTGTACAGCATGGTCCCCAAAAGCGTCCAGTTGACTCTTCTTACATACAGGACATAAGTCCCCATCTGTAAATAACGGGATCATGAGACGGTACCGGAGAATGGCACGATACTCCAGTGCGGTCATGCGTTGTCCTAACCCTTCCATAGGAATAGCAATAAGGAAGTCTTTTGCATGTTCGGTCTATAAGCATTCTATCACAGCTCTCTGACGAGCAGACAAATCAAAATTCCTGTCATTACCAGTAGCAATCTTCTTGTGGTAAGCTTCCACCAGTGTGTCTTGGGGTTTAGGAGGGGCGGTAGCCCTTGAGGCTAGAATACTAAGGTCGAAATCAGGGAGAGAAAGTTGTAGCTCAACAATTGTACTATGCACCATCCATGTGTGCAGTACCTGCACACTCTCGGAGTATGTGGTCCTGGAGCTCTTGACTTTGGCATCGAGAGGCTGCGAAGGCAAACTTACTGACATCTGTGGCACAATAAATGCTCAACCCACCGAGGCGTAATGGCATGGTTGTTATGCACCACTAAAGGTCACCAAAATCCGGACCATCAGAAACTACGATACCCTGAAGGGTTGATCAAATGTTGAAATTTTATAAATTAAAACCAATCTAGTACAGACACCCACTGACCAGTCTGCCTTACAGATCACTACCCAGTTACACCCAGAAGGACATATCCCCTTTTACAAAGAGCCCGATATACCCTACACTCTATTTCAGCATACATTAGCATATCCCCCAGTATACACAACAACTATAATTTCCAGGATGCATCAGTATACATATGCAGGTCTGTTTCATCACCTCTGTCCATTATGAGTTATGCCGTGGGTATCATCCTCCATTAGCCATAGTTTCCTGCCAGTTGAATAACAGTTCTTCAAATCTAATATGTTCCCTGAGTTCAAGAGCTTTCTTGTCCATGTTCATCCACAGCCACACAGTCCCCTTAATTTTTTTAATCTTGTCCATGTTCATCCACAGCCACACAGTCCCCTTAATTTTTTTAATCTTGTCCATGTTCATCCACAGCCACACAGTCCCCACACAGCCACCGCAACATCTTGATCTCTGAAAATTACATTATTTCGAAGGGTCCAAATGCACCAGACCACTGCATAAGGTAATACAGCCCACATCCTTCCATGGATGCTATTACCTTGCTTGGCAGGCCGTTGTGTCATGGCTAGTTTCAGTGAAGACTAGGTTGGAATTCTACTGTTCACTGTACTGTTGAAGAGTTTGTTCTTCTTCCATTTCCACTCCCATTCATCCTCCTCATTAGAACCACATCACCAATCAAGTGCATAAGAGAATCGAGTTGAGCTTGCTCACTTTGACGAAAAAGAGTTCTTATAAGGTGGAAAAGCCAATCCCCATCGTTACCTTTATGATCTTTTACCGTACCCTCTTTCATAGAAGCATATCTATAGATTCTAGGGAGTTTCCTATTGAAGGGCACTTCTCCTAACCATATATCTTGCCAAAACCTTGTTCGGTCACCCCTTTTCACAACCTTGGTAATCCCTTCAAATAACTCTTCTTGAGCTACTTGAATGCCTCGCCATAAACTACATCCATATGGTTTAAAAAAAAAAAAAAAACACGAGGGAGCATGTCTAGCGAACCAGCATTGTTTCATTCCTTTTGCTTTTGACACTTTTGGGTTTCTAGCACCAGAAGCAGTTGAGCTTCTCAGGAGGGTACAGAAGGTGATGAATAGCAACGTGATGATGGCGGGTTCCAATGAATATGTATTTCGTAGGATTGGTTTTGCCATTCAAAAAGGGCTTGCAGCGCAGTTTGTATCGCGCTTGTCCTCTAGCTTTGTGTAATTCTTTTTTTATCAATAAAATTTGTTTTTGAGTCTTAAAAAAAAATAATAAATAAATAAATATGAATTGTACATTTAAAGTTACCAATAATTGGTTTTAAGATAAACGATTCTATGTGATAGTCATCATATACCGTAGTTTGTTTATAAACAGATTTAAAAAGTGCCGCATACTCAAATGTACACCCATTACAATTTGGGAAGTCAAAGATAATCGAATAAGAATACCTTCTTCTTTTGGTTTTTCAAAATATTGAAAGGCGTTATCTTATTGAAGCATACGACAAACTTCTAGAGGCGATAGGAATAAAATGTGGGTATTTGTATATGTATCTAAGAAGTTGTAGATATAAGTCATAAGAAAAATTTTATCATTACCAAAAAAAAAATAATAATAACTACATTTTTACTATACGTAATTATCATCGGGAGATCTTAATCTCTCACCTAGTACATTTTAAGTTATATTTTAAATAACTATGTTTTTACTAATTAACAGAAGTTAAGTGCAAGGAATGTCTTTGCAAAACTGCTTTTTTCTTTTAGGTTCTGTTTGATTCGGGTGGGATTCTTTTTCGGTAAATTTCTTAGAGGGGTATAGCTGTATAATTGTAATTGCACAAAAATTAAGAACAGATCTCTGTTCTCCGTAAAAACTCCCTCTCATTTCCGTGTCTTCTTCTCCTATACATAAATTTTAATTCCATCCGGTGTCCTCCATTTTTACCGGTAAACTAATTTACCACTCCAATCAAACAGACTTAGACACAAATGGAATTAAAGTAAAAGTCAAAGGGCAAGATATGGAAGGAAAAATACGAGAGGGTGACATTGGTGAACAGATTTTATAGTAGTAGAGATAGAGATCAACTCATCAAAGTAATGTACATACACATCCATTAAAAAGGTCTAGAACCAGATATAATTGCTAAAAATCTCTATTTAAATTTCGCAACATTGAACACATCGAAACTTGATACCTATCATTCCATTCGATCTTCCCTTATTAAATTTGGCGATTGAAAACTTATTACTTAATACTTAAATCGACGATACAAAATCCTCCTCACCCATAACAAAAGCAATTGGACTTCGAACCTTATGCTGATGATCATCACTCCATTCAATCCAACCAAATTGCGGCAATACATCTTCGATATCATCGCTCAAAGCTTCAAATGTAAGCTCATAGGCCAAGCTCTTGTTTTCAGGACTAAACACAAGCCTACTCGGAGAAACAGATATGGCAATTGATGAGGGACTTGAAACACTGACGTCGTAAATGGCATTTTCTGATTTACCCACATTTGTTACCACTCTTCTAAGAGTGACCTTGGTGGTACCTGGCTTGAAAACAACTGAGATAGATGGATAGTTTAAATCACCAGGACTAGCTAATCCCATTGTCGAGCAATCTATACCTGATTCCTGGACAATGGTTGTTATCCTGGATTCATCATATCCTATTGAACATAGAAAGCCAATGTAGTCCTTGACACCGAGGTCGTAAACAAGACCTGGGTCAAGCGCCTTGATGGGATCCACATGTCCAGACCCATGATCGAAAGGCGTGGAGGCTTTACGAGTTGCCAGATCTGTTATAGCCTTACCTGTATTGTCTACATTGTAAGCAGTTGTCATGAGAGCGGATTTTACCGCTGCAGGGCTCCAATTAGGATAGACCTTACGGAGCAATGCAGCTAATCCGCTTACATGTGGGCAAGCCATAGATGTTCCTGATGCAAAATTGAACGTAACTCGTCTTGTATCCACAGCTAACTCAGATGGACTAACAGCTCCAGACCAGCTAGCTAAAATGTTGACACCAGGTGCTATCAGATCTGGCTTCAGAATGCCTGGAGTGACATCGTTTGGACCACGGCTGGAAAACTGTGCAATCTGTGGAGCTGGAATTGCAGGGTTTCCACCAATAACAGTTCCTTTAAAAATAATACTAGCATTTGCCGACAACCCTTGCAATTTGATATAATCGCGAATTTTGTTTCCGGCTGCTGGATCAACCATTGTAGCCGGAAGTATATGTGCATCAGCAGGACCACCTGGACCAGTATTGATATTATTAGCAAGTATCATACCTGCCCCTCCAGCTTGCCTCACTGCACTACCCTTCTGAAGATTGCTGTTCAATCCACCATCACACAGGACAATTTTACCCTCAACATTTTTCAAAGTGTTTGGTACACAAAGCCTGTGACCATGATCTTTTGCATACACAATTGGCAGAGTTCCAATTGAATTCCCAGAGTAAAGAGAAACTCCACTATACTTACTACCATCACCAAGAATCACATCTGCCTGAAAATCACGGTCAATCGATGAAGCGCCAACAGTTAAAAGCCATGGCGCAACATTTTCAAGACTAGACACTTTTGGACCAGAATTACCTGCTGAACATGTAACTAGAATCCCTTTCGCGACTGCCCCAAATGCACCAATTGCGAACGCGTCTTCATCATATTCAAGACCAGTATCAATACCAACCGATATAGATATCACGTCGACACCATCATCGACTGCTTGATCCAATGCAGCTAATATATCTGCACCAGAACATCCATCTGCCCAACAAATTTTATAAATAGCTAGTCTAGCTTTACTAGCCATACCTCTAGCTTGACCTTTAGCCAAATCATAAAAACTAGCATTCCTAACAACTGACCCAGCTGCCGTTGATGCGGTATGAGTCCCGTGTCCTTCCAAATCTCGAGGCGATCGCGATTCTCCTATACCATTGATCATTCCAAATTCAGCTTCATATGCCTTGGCAAAAAACCTTGCACCGATAAGTTTCTTGTTACAAGCCGAAACAGGAAAATCTGAACCCGATACGCAACTGCCACGCCATTTTTCGGGTATTGGCCCAAGCCCATCATCATTAAAACTTGGACTTTCAGGCCAAACACCAGTATCCAATACACCAATAACAACATCATCTGCATAATCTGAATTAGGCCAAAGCCCAGATTTGTCATTTAAACCCAAAAAAGTAGGTGTTCTTGTAGTATGAACATGACCAATACGTTCTGATACAACTTTCAAAATACCAGGAATGTTTTGGAGAATTGAAGCTTGAGTTTCTGTTAAACGAGCTGCAAATCCATGGAAAGTATGTTGATAAGTGTAAAGAAGTTTCTTTGAATGATGTGGTGGTGGTAAAGATGAAAGTATTGAAGTATACCAATGGTAATGATTTGTGTAGATATGAGGCTTGTGGGTCTTTGACACGTGTATGATGAAATTTTGAGGTTTATTAATAACTTGAGATAGTGATGAAGGAAGTGTAGAAAGAACGAGAAGGATTGTGATTGAGTGAAGAAAGATGGTTGTTTCTTTCATCTTGATCTTGAGTTTCTTCTTCTTCACCACTTTTTCTTGATGTTTGAAGATTTACTTTGAAATGGATTATAGATCAGTGGATGTGTTTTTAAGTAGAGGTGTGATGAGATGAAAAGTCAATAATGTTATTAAAATGTGCACCACTAATCAACATGATTAAGAATAATGTTTGTTAATTAAAATGTGCACCATGTGCACCATGATATATAATAATGTTGTTAATTAACCTTATGGCAGATGGAAACACAAACACTGGCAAAGGACTAGCAACTGGGTAATAGATAATTGAAGTCTTTGTCAAGATTGATGAGTTCACTATATGTGAACATACTTGAGCAGGATTATCACATGTTTGATGTATTATTCAATAATTGAGTTAAGATAAGATCATATCCATAATTGTCAATTGGTGTTAATTAAGTAAAGTACTAGATAATATGCACTAGTATTTAGTGAATCATGTCAATTGATTAATTGATACAAGTGGAATGCACATCTGTTGGATGTATTATATAGATAAAACATTTATATAGATGGATTTGTTGTTTAAAGTAAATAATTTATTTTATATTATATTTATAATTATTCATTAAATTATTTATATATTTTTTAAATTTATTTTATTTTAATTTAATTTAATTTTTTTTATCAAAATTATAATAAATAATACATAATTAAAAAAAAGTTTAAGAAATTAATATTTAATAATATGGTACTATGGTATAGCTAATTTAGAGATTGGTGCATTTTTTATTTTTTTTATAAAGTTAGGTCATGCTTTGAAGTAAAAAAGTAATATAATATTAGTGGGTCCAAGTCTGACTTTTTTGCGTTAGATTTTATGGCTCAACTCTAGCCGTCGCATTAGATTACATAGCTTGATAGCTATAAACAATTATTAAATTATTTCAAATTACCATTATACCCATTCAAAAAACATATTTATCAAGGTTATATCTGTCAAAAATTGTGCAAAAGACCAACTGTGAGTGACATTAGTTCACTGTTCCAAGTCTGCCAAGCCTCCTCCTTAATATGTAGTGAAATGTTGATAAGCTAAATCTGTAGACTACAGCCATATAGCCCATATGAAACATGTTCCATAATTCAGAATGTTTTGCAAATTTTCAAAAACATAAATCAAATTAGTTTTTTTCTTTTTTAGTTAAAACAAATTTTATAATTTATTTATAAAGTTAGAGGACAAGCGCTACAAACTGCGCTGCAAACCCTTCTTACTACGAAATACATATCCATTGAAACCCGCCGTCATCACATAGTCATCACTTTTGTATTCTTTTAAGAAGTTCAACTGCTTTTCGTGCTATATTAATTTTATTGATAAGGTTAAAGAATTACACAAAAGTGAAGGACAAGTGCGCTACAAGTTGCGCCGCAAGTTCTTTCTAAATATATAGCAAAACCAATTTTTTTTTAAAACATATTCATTTGAACCAGCAGTGATGACATTGCTATCTGGGGTGATTTTTTTTTTTTTTTTTAAGTTTCTGGAAAGTGTAATTTATATGACGGGGACATTTTCCCATTCATTGTTGATAAGTGTGACACCCCGGGTCGGCAGGTGTTTTTCGAGGGGGTGGGTCTTATGACACTTAAGAGGGGGCATGTCCTGACATTGAAATATAGGTATACATCCGTCATATATTATCACTGAGGCCTTTTGGGTGCACTTGGCTTTCAGAGTTTGAAAGAACTCTAGAGTTAAGTGTGTTTGGGTGAGAGTAGCCTCGGGATGGGTGACCTCCTGAGAAGCAGGTTGTTGTCCGTGAAACACCTCACTGTCGGACAACCGCAGTGGCTAAGTGGGGACAGTTGTATGAAAGGATTGAAGATTCCATTATGGAACTAGGTCTTCACAATATATATGTGGGAAATGAAACCACTAATCAATGGGAATGAAACCATGAGTCCATGAGCATTCTGCAGCAGCCTAAAGTCAGTGAGTCAGTGAGTCAGTGAGTGGCAAGAGAAATCACTCGAATGGCAGCTTGCCCATCCCTCTGCAACTGCAGAGGAATGTCAATACTGGATGAGACCAGAGTGGGAGGCGCAAACACATTCCAAACCCGCAAATTAAATTGGAAGAGGTTTCAAATTTAGAATGGCCAAGAGGAGGATGATCTATGGTTTAGAGAAAAAAGCAATCCGTGAGCATCAACAATGCTACATGAGAAACAATTTTGGTGTTCGGAGTGTCGTCAGGTCAGATCAAGCTACTCATGGACGATGAATAACTCCCAACTAGAAACATAGAGCTGCATGCACCAGGATATATTCACCTTTTGAACTTTTTGTATTAGTGATCTCGATTTTCCTACGGTCTATTATGGTTGGTGCTAGTGAAGACTCCAACCACCACTTATATATATCCATGGAATATGTCGCTCGTATTTTTTTTTACCAGTGTGGAGCTATTTAGATTGGTGTGGATCAAAATCTAAGCAGGTCCACATTCGTAAAAAAAATACTAGCCAGGTTCATACTGTTTAGGTGGATCTAGCCTTGCATTTGATATAGTATGGTTCATCCTTTGCCATTAGTTTATGAAATCATACTCGAATCATGATCATAGAAATAAGAGATGGCCTGTAAATTCTACTGCGCTGCAGATTCTGTTGGGTTTTATGTGCAAATCAGACGGAGGGAAATTTTTTGTACAGGAACGTACGAACGCAGTTAGGACGTTCGTACGTTCAATGAGGCAGATAATTTTTTTAAGCAGGAACGTACGTACGCAGTTAGGACGTTCGTACGTCCCGTATGCCAGATAACGATTATGTGTTGTAACGTACGTACGTGATTTCGACGTACGTACGTCCTCCTCATGTTTTGTGCAATATGGACCTGTTTTGAGCCCAATTCGTGGCTATTGTAAGGCTATACTATAAAGCCAAATAGAAGAGATACAAAACCTTATGTTTTCTAAGAGAGAGATTGTGAGAAGCCATTAGAGAGTTTTGAGAACTTTTGTGAGGAAGAAGACTTCGGTTTCTTCGTGAGGGCTTGTACAATTGTCTCGATAAGAAAAACATCATCCTTTCTCCCCGTGGACGTAGGCATATTGCCGAACCACGTATATCTTGTGTCTTGTGTGTGATTGCTTGTTTACTTTTGTCGTTTTCGTTTTACTTTCATATATTAGTTCAATCATCATATTTGTGCATTAGTTTCCGCTGCGCACAACATGTGGCATCAGAGCTTAGGTTAGAACTTGAGCGTCTACAAGGTGTGTGTTGAAATTCCGGTGTGAATTTCAGATTCGTTTGGTGATTGTTTAGTATTTTGAAAGTTGGAGAAAATATGTCAAAAGAAGGGAGTTCGAAGAGTTCGAAGGGGGAAACCAAATCAGTGGTTTACCATCAAGCAAAAATTGATGTAGAGAAGTTTACTGGCACCAATAACTTTGGTATGTGGAGGTGTGAGGTAATGGATGCTCTATGTCAACAAGACCTAGAAGATGTTCTGGAGGATAAGCCAGAAGATGTGGAAGAGAAGGATTGGAAAAAGATGAACAAACGAGCTTGTGGAATCATAAGGTCGTGTTTGGCACAAGACATTAAATATCTTGTGATGAATGATGCGTTTGCAAAGGAGATGTGGCGAAAATTGGAGGAGAAGTACATGACAAAGACTATCCACAATAAAAACTATCTACTTCGAAAGTTCTATCGAATAGATATGAGAAGAGGTATTTCCATGGCGGAGCATCTTAATGATTTTACCAAGCTAATTGCAGACTTGGCGAATCTAGGAGCAGATGTGAGTGATGAAAGCAAGGCAGTGTGTCTCCTCAATTCGTTACCGGACGAATATGAACACTTGGCTATCACACTCACATATGGGAAAGAAAAACTGGTGTATGGTGAGATTTCTGCAGCATTGTTAACTCATGCGTGTATGAAGAAGGACAAGGAAGAGTCCAAGGGCTCTACACCTGAGGTCTTGGTTACAAGAGGAAGGTCTAGTGACAGGAAAGGCCAAGGTGGTAGAGGGAAATCTCGGTCAAAGTCGAGAGGTCGATCTCTAGCAAAGGATGAATGCTCCTTTTGTCATGAGAAAGGGCATTGGAAGAAAGATTGTCCTAAAGCCAAGGCAAAGGACAAGAAGAAAGACTCTGAGGTAAATGTTGCATGTGATACTAAAGAAGATGATGTAGATTCCGATTATTCTTTATCCGTTTCATCAATGGCTTGTTACACTAGTGGTAATGAATGGATTTTAGATTGTGCTGCTTCTTATCATATATGTCCTATAAGGGAATGGTTTTCTGATTTTAAGAAGCAGGAGAGTGGTGTAGTGGTGATGGGGAATGATCAACCTTGTCACATAATGGGTATAGGCACTATTCGTCTGAAGATATTTGATGGAATTATAAGGAAGCTGAAAAATGTTAGGTATGTTCCTGACATGAAGAAGAATCTTATCTCAGTTGGTACTTTAGAAGCAAATGGTTACAGGGTGGTACTTGAACATGGCGTTCTAAAGGTTGTGGCTGGTGCAATAGTTGTACTCAAGGGTGTTCGACAGAGGAACTTGTACTTCCTTCAAGGTAGTACAGTTACTGGTGATGTGGCCATGTCTGAGGCTACATCAAAGATTGCTAGAGAGACTATGCGGCTGTGGCATATGCGGTTGGCGCATACTGGTGAAAAAATCTTTGCAAAGATTGATTAAGCAAGGATTGTTAAAGGGTGCTATCACCTGTAAAGTAGAATTATGTGAGCATTGTATTCTGGGCAAGCAGACAAGAGTAAAGTTTGGCACGGCTATCCATAATACTAGTGGAGCTCTTGATTATGTTCACACGGATGTCTGGGGACCTACCAAGAACGCATCTTGGGGAGGTAAGCATTATTTTGTGTCTTTTGTTGATGATTTTTCTAGGCGTGTGTGGGTGTACACCATGAAGAGCAAGGATGAAGTCCTAGAAATTTTCATGAAATGGAAAAAGTTAGTTGAGACCCGAATTGGCAGAAAGATCAAGGTACTTCGCTCAGATAATGGAGGAGAGTACAAGAATGATCCATTCTTGCAAGTATGTCAGGATGAGGGTATTGAACGCCATTTCACTGTAAGAGAGACACCGCAGCAAAATGGGGTGGCAGAACGGATGAATCGAACTTTACTGGAGAGAGTTTGGTGTATGTTGTCTAATGCTGGGTTAGGCAAAGTGTTTTGGGCTGAGGCTATTATGTATGCCGGTCACCTTATTAACAGGTTGCCTTCGACTGCGATTGATGGCAAAACTCCTATGGAGGTTTGGTCTGGTAAGCCTGCTTCAGATTATTGTTTTCTTCATGTGTTTGGGTGTCCAGCTTACTATCATGTCCGAGAGAGTAAGTTGGATCCTCGTGCAAAGAAGTCTTTGTTTATGGGTCTACAGAATGGAGTCAAAGGTTATAAACTATGGGATCCAGAATTGAAGAAAATTATTCTAAGCAGAGATGTGACATTTGATGAGGCTTCTATGTTGAAGTCTAAGAGCTCTCAGCAGGTGGAGAGCAAGGCCAAAGAGGTTTCGCAGTGGGTGGAGACTGAAACATCTCCACGTGTTCTAGGTGGTTCTGTATCTTTGGAAACGTCTACTGTAAGGGTTCCAAGTATTGAGGTTCTTGGTGTTACAGATTCCGATGACATGACAGATAATGAGGTTGATGATGAGACGGTTGATGATACAGTACATGTGGACTCTAATGATGAGGGTCTAATTGCATCTAGATTATCCAAGAGAAATGCCGGTGTTCCTAAACGGCTTACTGATGATATGATAGCTTATGCACTTTCGGTTGTTGATGAGGGTATTCCAGAAACTTTTCGTGAAGCACTGCAGAGTAGTGATTATGAAAGGTGGAAGACGGCCATGGATGAGGAGATGAAATCTCTTCATAAGAATGAAACTTGGGAACTCATGGAGTTGCCTAAGGGAAAGAAAGCAATCGGGTGCAAATGGGTTTACACTAAGAAAGATGGGTCTCCTGGTGAAAATGTACGCTTCAAAGCAAGATTGGTGGCAAAAGGCTATGCTCAGAAGGAGGGAATTGATTATAATGAAATCTTTTCTCCAGTTGTGAAACATTCCTCTATTCGCATCCTATTGGCCTTAGTAGCACAATTTGATTTGGAGTTAGCTCAACTTGATGTGAAAACTGCTTTTCTACATGGTGAGCTAGATGAGGAGATCTATATGACTCAGCCGAGTGGGTATAAAGATGCGGGTAATGACAAGCTGGTGTGTAAATTGAAGAAATCGATGTATGGGTTGAAGCAATCTCCAAGGCAATGGTACAAGCGGTTTACTCGGTTTATGCTAGGGCAAGAGTACACAAGAAGTCCATATGATCCATGTGTCTATTTTCGCAAGGTATGTGATGGTTCTTTTATCTATTTGCTTTTATATGTTGATGACATGCTTATAGCCTCTAAAAGCAATGTGGAAATAGACAAGTTGAAAAAGACTATGTCTATGGAGTTTGAGATGAAAGATCTTGGTGATGCGAGAAAGATACTTGGCATGGAAATTCAGAGGGATCGAGACAATGGAAGGTTGTGGTTATCTCAAAAGGCCTATCTACAGAAGGTGCTACAGAGATTTAGCCAATATGAGATTGGTGTAGCTGTGAGTATACCTCTCTCAAAAGATTTTAATTTGAATGCTTCCATGTCTCCTAATTCTGATAGGGGACGTGCTTATATGACACGTTATCCATACGTAAGTGCGGTTGGTAGCTTGATGTATGCGATGGTATGTACAAGGCCCGACATTGGGAATGCAGTTGGCACTGTAAGTAGGTACATGCATAATCCTGGTGAGAAACATTGGGAAGCTGTGAAATGGATCTTGCGCCACATTCAAGGTAGTGTGGATGTTGGTTTACTATTCCAGAAGGGAAGGGATTTGAATCAGTTTTGTGCTGGTTATGTGGATGTTGATTATGATGGTCAGATCACTACAAGAAAACATGGATTTTGGCACGGCTAGACGATTTGATTTGCCACGGTCCGGGTCCTTGCCAAATTTAGCTACGGTTTATGTCCGTGGCAAAGGATAAATGGCCGTGGTAATGAACTGAACCATTTGTGAATTTTTGTTTTAACCTTGCAACAGTACTTAACCGTGGCAAGGTATAAATTTCCTAGCCGTCGGATTGAGGATTAAAGATTAATTGCTAATCTATGGTCAGCGATCTGTTTTAGGTCTGTGGCTATTAAAATAATAAAAAAAAAAACCCATAACACTACTCTCGGTTGCCCACTTCTTCTTCCCAAAATTTTCAATTATGTTCTTTACGTAGAACCCTACCTCCCTCCTTCCCACTAATCTTCTCAATAGAATTTTCGATTGTTCCTACTTCTCTTTTGAACAAAAATCATTGTGCCCACTAATCTTCTCAATAGAATTTTCAATTTCAAAGATTTCTTCTCTCACTACCACAAATTGAAGGTATGGTTTTTTATGTGATTCAGATTTTTTTTTTCCTTTTCAATCTCTCTATCTCTCTATGAATACAATTTAAATTTTTCTTTTGAAAAGTTCTGTGCTAGGGTTTTGATTAATTGAGCGACTTGGGACGATTATGTTCTTTGGTTAAGTTCTGAATATCTAACAAATTAAAGGTAATTTAAAGATTTTATTACTTGATTCTTCGTAATTTCTTAAATTATATGATCTTTGTTGGTAATTTGGTTTCAATTTTTCTTTTTCTTCATCCTATTGTTCTTGTTTGAAGACAAGATCTCGGATTTTCATAGCCATGTCATTCTGTAAGATTTAAAAACCCTCTCAATATAGGAACAAGACTTTGTGAATCTTTCTGATGTTTGTCCCTTATTGCATATTTCATGTCAATGAGCAGGAATTCATTCACTTCTGAAAACCACTTTCAGTAGAAAACACTCTTCTGCCCTTATACTAGAAAACAGTAACAAAAGATTAAACCTGGACGGGTCGTAAGTTGAATCAAATAGATGTCTTAGCAAGCGTCCAAAAGCTTCACACTCCACAGGCCTTGTTTTTTCTTAAATAATATTCCTCTTAACGCCTTAGGACATATTAGCTGTTCAGCTTCCGATGCTGAAGAAACTGCAATGCTAGTTGAGAGTGATTTGTTTATAATATTCTACAGAACCTCAAGCCAACTATAATCTGCTGCAGGCAAGAAATATTCGCAAGGCAGATTCAAGTCCAATGCCATGTCTAGCTTTATGTAAGTGACCTTTACATTCTTATAGTAGTTTCTAAATTCCATTGAAGTGTACAAAACTGCATGATAGATCTACTCTGGTGATCATAAGCATGAGAAATTCTCGATAAAAATGAAGCTATATTCAATTGTATATTAAACTAATTCATCTTACTTGTTTCGCATTTGTTGTTAATATTGAGGCATTATTGCCGTTGATGTCCTCTTATTTTCCATTGATTTCCTATATTTGCTTAGACTGTTGGTTGTACTCCCATTTGTTTTATTTCCCCAACATGTAGTTTTTTTTTTTCTTGGATATTGCTTTTTCCTTCTTCTGTTTGTTTCGATTAGACCACTTAGTCCATGTATAGTTTTTAGTGGAAGAGCATGTGAATTGTGGCTAGTCATTTGGAATACTAAGACATTAAGCTAGAGCCATGAATACATCTAAATTTTTGACATGTATGTATGTGTTAATACCAGAAGCAAATTGGTTCCCCAATGATCGTAATATTGTTAAAATTGCAAAGACTAGCTCCTTTCGAGACTTACTTTATGTTACGTTTTACATACTTAGTCACTCTTTTTTGTGTCAGACATCAATTTAGTTGCAATCACATAGTGTTCAGATAGCCAGTCATGTCAAATTTTTTCTAAGTGTTTCTTTTGACTATCTCAGAACTTTAGAACTAAAAATAACGTTGTTCTAAAAGTATCCTGGGAATTTCTAACTGGATCGCATTGTGCAAGTTTGTGTTGGTATATTGGCACACTTGGTTTTGTGAATCTGGGTAGTTTATCTTATGGTTTCTGTATATTTTGCAGATTGCCATTGCCAACTCTAATTGACAAGGAGTGGTACTTTGTTATGGTGCATATGATGTTGCTCAAGTCTTCCTTCAACATGTCGACCAAATAAAAGTTGAAAAGTGGATACAATTGAATAGGTGATGGCAATCAGGAACTTTTCGAGGTTGCAGCTGCAGTAATTAGATACAGGTTAAAGTTGGCTATGGAAAAGCAATCAGGTACCTTACATTTATCTTTAATGATCTCTTTGTTGGTGAGTATTTATTTGCAGCCAAGTACGGAAGCCAGGGCTGGATGATCAGGAAAAACTTATTGGCTTGTAGAAATATTTCTATGTATTATATCTGCTACACTTAATATAAACTAGTAAATTTTGCCAAGTCACACCACTTCTGATCTGATCAAACTGTTGGTTAGATTGTTTTCTTATATATTCTTGTTTTGATACCATACTAATTTCATTATTTTAGTTTCCAAACGCTTGTCTTTTTCTCAAATTTACTTGTTTATATTTCATTTGTGCAGTCTAATCATGAGAAAATTGGTGTAGTCCCAATATATTTGGAAGAAAAACGAATCCTTGATATACTATAGAAGTTCTCAGTCGGTAAGGAATGCAAGGTCAGTTTGATCTGCTCAAACTGTTGGTTAGATTGTTTTGTTGTATATTCCCGTTTTGATGCCATACTAATTTCTTTATTTTAGTTTCCAAACGCTTGTCGTTTTTCTCAACGTTACATGTTTATCTTTCATTTGCGCAGTCTAATTGGTTTAGTCCCAATGTGTTTGGAAGAAGAACGAATCCTTGATATATTATAGGAGTTTTCAGTTGGTAAGGAATGCTAGGTCAGTTAAAGCAACTCTCAAAAGTAATTTTATCTGAATAATATTTTTCATATAATTTTCCCTTTGAATGTGTCTTATATTCTAGTTTTTCTTTTTTTGGTTTTGTTTTCAGTCAACAAGAACTTGGTCAGTAATGCAAGGCCAGTGGAGCTTTGAAGGAATATGGTTAGAATAAAGCAGAGATGAAACAATTGTATTCGATTTTATCTGATAAGTTAGCTGAAAGTACAGATGAAATCTCGCAAACAAATGCTCAAATAGTACTGATTGAGTTGATAAAGGAAAGATGGAAGGAAATTGCAAGCCAAAGAAAAATTAGAAGAAAAGTAAAAGCAAGAGATAGCAGATGTTTTGTAATACTGATTGGTGTCTTTTGTCTATGTAAACAAACTTGTTTTCGTTTAGTATAATTACTAGCATTGTAACAAATCCACCAAAGCAGTATCTAATTTATTTATTAATTTTTTTTTGTAAAAGAATTTCAGATTTGCCATGGATTAGAGCAGTACCTAATTTGAAATGAAAACTGATGTAGGTAATTTCTTTTGAAAAGAAAATTAGTTTCCCCACGGACAAAGATCGTGGGTAATATCTAGATTTGCCACGGTTGATATCCGTGGCTATACCCACGGTTAACAACCGTGGCAAATTTAACTTGTTAGCCACGGATCCGGACCGTGGCAAACAAATTAGCTACCACTTGAACACCCACGGTCTTGCCACGGACCCGAACCGTGGCTAATAATGTTTCCCCACTGTTTTTATCCGTGCCAAATTTATAGTATTCTTGTAGTGGATAGAGAGACGTCGGTCTACTACTGGACATGTTTTTACATTGGCAGGTGGTCCTATTAGTTGGCGGTCTACATTACAATCTCTTGTTGCTTTGTCTTCGACAGAAGCAGAATATATGGCTGTGACTGAAGCCTTTAAGGAAGTCATTTGGTTACGAGGTATGTTGAAGAACTTGGGTATTGTGCAGGAGAAGCTTATGGTTCATTGTGATAATCAAAGTACCATAAATCTGGCAAAGAACTCAGTTTATCATGCTCGTACAAAGCACATTGATGTGCGACATCACTTTGTCAGAGATATTATTGAAGAGGGTGAAATCTTATTGAAGAAGATTCATACTAGTAATAATCCGGCTGACATGTTGACTAAAGTGGTTCCAGGGACTAAGTTCTATCATTGCTTAGATTTAGTCCATATCCTTCCTTTCTGTTGATAGTATATCATGGAGTGAACTACGATGGCTTGATCCCTTAGAAGAAGGGTACGTAGGCAACCATGAGGTGGTGCAGCCGAGGTGGTCCTTCGGGACATGTGTGGGAGTTTGTGACTTGTGATTCTTGGTGTCGGCTTAGATTTATTGAATCTTCGCCGAGGTAGAGAATTGTTGGGTTTTATGTGCAAATCAGACGGAGGGAAATTTTTTGTACAGGAACGTACGAACGCAGTTAGGACGTTCGTACGTTCAATGAGGCAGATAATTTTTTGAAGCAGAAACGTACGTACGCAGTTAGGACGTTCGTACATCCTGTATGCCAGATAACGATTACGTGTTGTAACGTACGTACGTGATTTCGACGTACGTACGTCCTCCTCATGTTTTGTGCAATATGGGCCTGTTTTGAGCCCAATTCGTGGCTATTGTAAGGCTATACTATAAAGCCAAATAGAAGAGATACAAAACCTTATGTTTTCTAAGAGAGAGATTGTGAGAAGCCATTAGAGAGTTTTGAGAACTTTTGTGAGGAAGAAGACTTCGGTTTCTTCGTGAGGGCTTGTACAATTGTCTCGATAAGAAAAGCATCATCATTTCTCCCCGTGGACGTAGGCATATTGCCAAACCACGTATATCTTGTGTCTTGTGTGTGATTGCTTGTTTACTTTTGTCGTTTTCGTTTTACTTTCATATATTAGTTCAATCATCATATTTGTGCATTAGTTTCCGCTGCGCACAACAGATTCACCTTAAAAATTGTACTTCTCTAAGTCTAACTAAAAACTTGTCAGATGCATACCTTCTGGTGAACATTGAAATATGGGAGGAAACCAAATGAATTATAGTGTAAAAATAATCCTCTATTGGTACTGCAAGTAATTTGCAGACATAGAAGTAGATAACATGCAGTACTTCTTGAGTAAATAGAATAATTGATATGGAAACGAGTTTAAATCTGGAGAAACAACAAATCTACCGCCATATGCCCAAATAGCAGATATGAAATCAATAATGTTTTGCAAGTTTTCAACAAATAAATAAGTTTTCTTTTCAGGTTTCTGCACAATGTAGTATTTAGTTAACCTCATCCATCCAGTATGGTTGGCCGTTGGCACGTACTAGCTAGTGATTTCGATCGACTATAGGTGGCACTAGCGCAGACTCCAACCACCATTTATATCCATAGAATACGTTGGTTGCTCGTATTTTTAACCAGCAGTGTAGAGCTATTTAGCTGGGCGTGGACCAAAATCTAAACAGTTCCACGTTGGTAAGAAATGCAAGCCAGTACCGTTCATCCTTGGCTTTTGGCTAGCTTCCTCTGTTCTATTGGATGAAATCAGAAATAGAATCGCGTATATCAGTAATTCATTCATAGTCCAGGATCAAAGTCTTAATAGTTCCACATTAGCTAGTCTCGGTAATTTAAACAACCCATCTTTCTCAGTTGTGTTGAAGCCTGCTACCTGATAAGGTCTCTCATAGGAGAGTAGCAAACAATTTGGGGAGATTAGAACGTCGTCTTTTTATGATGTTGTATTACCAAGTAGGTTTGAATTCCTGCAAACCAGAGCTTGGCACACGAGGTGATAGGTTGGTAGTAAAAAATGTTGAGAAATAAAAACAATGTTGCTTGCAACTTCAATGTGTCAAGTCCTCGCTCCTTCCCATCCTGGACTTGTACTTAATCCTGAACACCACTCGTATGAAAGATACTTTCCCCAAATCATAAAAAGACGACGTTTTAATTTCCACGCAAGCACCACACGCCCAAATCATCTGATGTTGTATTACCAAATAATAAAGGAGAATATTTGATCTTGATTTTGTAATTGTTGGCGTAAGCACCACACGAGGTCATGAGTCATCAAGTTGGGTCAAGCTGGAGTATGACTTGTACTGCATGTATGTCGGGCGGACCAAGTCGTTGCAAATAGACTTGAGCTCAGGTGAGTTCGATGAAATTAAGTTCGTTGCAAATAGACTTGAGCTCAGGTGAGTTCGATGAAATTAAGTTTCAACTCGATGTAGCTCGATATGTATATACATACACAATATAATCTAGCCCTGCATTTGATATCCGATCCAATACTTCTCTGCTTTGGTGGAAATGATGTACATGAAATCCTCATTAAAGTGAGTAAGTTGCTCATACTTAATTCATGATCAAGAGGTGGCCTATAAATCCTTTCTATGTAGCTTCTATAAAAGAGTACTTTTCTTAGGCCAATAGAGTAATAGCTAATCCTTTTGCAAATCATCATCTACAAACCTAAAGTTAAATAATTAAATTGAAGTTCTTGATTTTACACAATGATTTGTGCAGAAACCTACTTTCAGGGCATTGAAATAATGGAGGAAACTAAATCCGTAAGTTGTTACGTATAGTCGGTTGGGTTAAGTATACATGCAAACACTAGCCAGCTCACCACCACACCACATTTGCAGCCCTGCTTCAAGAGTCAAAGCTAGTTGAGAGTGTTGGATAGACGGTTGACATAGTACCATAGTAAAACAGTGAAAATCTTACATTCATGGCTAAGCAATTTGTACATGATTCCTTACATGCCCCAAAGAGAAGCATAAATAGCTTCGTTTGGCCAATGCTAGTTTTATGATCACTGATAAATCATTCACCTATAAAATAGTACTTTTCTTTAGGCTAATAGAGTAAGAGCTAATCCAACACCTACGAACCTACCGTTTGAATCGTGGTAGAATTTGACATATATAAACATTTTATGCGAAATTCTTACTTTCAGGACATTGAAATATCGGAGGAAACAAAATTCTTACTTGCGTGCGAGACTACCTAATGAAACAACGACAACAGAGTACCTAGGATGATATCGGCATGTTGGAGGAAAAAATATTCTTACTTATGCTCAAATCAATAGTACAAAATTTTGGCCCAAAGCAAAAGCAATAAGACTTGGTACTAAACCATCACACCATTCATTTAATCACCCTAAGCAGAGAATGTATTTCATATGACAAAGTGTCTATGTCTGATGTCCAGGGCTAAACACAAGTCTTGTAGGGGAAACACACTATGTTAATGGATGGAAGAATAAATACATCGACATCGTCAACAGCATTTTCTGACTTCCAACATTTTCTTACTACCCTCTGTTGTAACCTTGTCGCCGACATCATATGCAACCTCGGGTTTGCAGGACTAATTATATTCAAACTTACTTGGTGAAACAACATCCTGAATCAGTGAGGAATTCGATACATTCACATCAATGACGTTTTCAAATTTCCCTCATTTTTCATTACTCTCCTACTAGTGACCTTGTCGATAGTAGGCTTCAAGACAACTGATTAAGGTCATCGAACTAGCTAATCCCAATTGTGGAATAATTAATATTGTGATCCTAACTATGAATAAAACGTTAGATTGTGTATATCCGATGGAAAAGAAAAAGTCAGGAAGCCAGTGTTGACACCTAGGTCGTAGGCTAATCCAGGATCAAGAGCTTTGTTAGGATCCACGTGCGCAGACCCATGATCAAAAGGAGTAATGTAGTTCATTCAGAGTCATATGATTTGCAGTATTATCAAAATTCAATGGATATTGAAGATTGGGAGAACATTGAAGATTCTTTTATTTTTTATTTCGATTGGCAAGCTAAAAAGTTGTGGTAAGCCTGTTTTCAATGAGATCAGTAACTCGGTAATGCTGGCAGGATTCAAACCCCAGACCTCTGGTATCATCACCCAAGGGTTTTACCAGTTGAACCCAACTGGCACCTGCAATATTGAAGATTATGAAGATGAAGAAATGGAGGAATTGGTAATTGTCTACAACTACTCTTGACAATGTGAGTATGTGTATGACACAGCCTTTACTCTTAATTTGGCATTTTATCAAGAGTAGATGCAAGAAGGTCAAGCAAAGCATTGGTGCTAGTTGGGTTGGTAGGTCTGCCTCTCTGACCTGTTTAGAGTGGTCATGTGGGCAATTGGGCATGATGGATATCGATCCATTAGACGGTTAGCGCCTACGCAGGACTATTGGAATGAGCCAGAGTTCATGTCAGTTTATACATGCATACTGCAAAATTGAATATTGATGAGTCTAGATAGACATGAGATAACCATTCGAGTAAGTAGGTTAGTTCATATTTTATTTGTGTGTAATAGAGAGATGTTATGTAAGTCCTTGTTCTATATAATTTCACACATGAAAAATTGAGATTATTCTGGTGCGTGCAGATGCACATCTCCAGATTGTTGAAACATCGGAGGAAACCAAATTTTATAGCCAGATAAGTGTCTTGCGATTTGTAAGACCATACTTACCAAATTCAGTTTGGCCTGACTTGAAGAATATAATT
Source organism: Aquilegia eximia (assembly GCA_023053565.1). Classification (NCBI taxonomy): domain Eukaryota; kingdom Viridiplantae; phylum Streptophyta; class Magnoliopsida; order Ranunculales; family Ranunculaceae; genus Aquilegia; species Aquilegia eximia. The sequence continues at coordinate 22,412,230 of JALIGU010000005.1, forward strand.
ACTTTTTTTTATATACAGGACTTTAGTGTAATTCTAAAAATTTAAAAATACCAACTAAGAAATAATATCCGGAAATTTAAATTCTAAACAAAATACCAGAAAGAAACTAACATTTCAAAATCCTGAAATGTTTGCGAGCAAATATGTGCAACAATTGAATGGTCAAAATCACATTTCAAAATTATTCAGCTCACTGTATTTTCTCTTGCCACAAGTGCAGAATTACTAACACCAGCAAATTTCAATTTTTGGAATATCAACATTTAGCTAGATGAAGTAGACTCACAGGTCCAATGCGCGTAAATTCCCACTCCAGACATAATTCTAGATAGTCCTCAAGGTGGTCAGATGATCAGCATTGGTTTTGAAATCATCTTGAATTTAGACTTCATTTTGAACTAACAATCAATAGACATGCAGTTTTGAGAAACGGTAGTGGCGTCACCTTTACTCAAGAAAGGATCCACCTTCACCCATAGAAGTGAGAACACTGAGGCCAACAACACTGACCACAACACAACAATAGTTGGAGTCCTGTTTTGCCTTCCCATAAGACCTTTAAGGAATGGGTACAGATGAAGAATCACCCAGAAGGCAAAGAAGACTTTGCCGAATAATGGCCCCCAAGCTTCATATCCACTGTTTAATGCATCGGAGAATCCAGCAACAACACCAACCATATTGACAACTATAAGTGTTGTTGGAGGGATTAAGAGTGTTGTCCATTTGATCATGTATAGTTCACCAAATTCTGCATCATCAGCTGCTTTTGCTGTCACAGTGAAGTTGGTATCAAGGCCAGCCAACATCTTTAGGAATCCTTGGAAGACAGCAAATAAATGAGCTGATACACCTCCAATCACCCAAAACTGCTCATTACGCCATAAGTCTTCAATACTAACTCCACTCCATCGCAGTTCAAGAACACTGGTTAAGATAATGGAGATGAATAGGCCAAGAAACCAAACGCTTGCAATGTTCGATAGCTGAAATAGATCAAATATTTAGAGAAAGAAGTTAGCTTAAAAATTATTGCGACAAAGTTTTGATAATATCACAACTAATACAGATACATCTCATGTGCGGTGGTATTAAAGGATTTACCGTTGGTATGATAAATTTGCCTGTAAGAAGGCAAATGGCAGGGAGTGAGCAGTAAGCAATGAGAGGAAGGGAGGTAAACGGGTAGACGATGGTATTGATATATGCCATTCTTTGCAGCCATTTAAGACGACCAGCTCCAAACCCATACCAAAGTGGACAATGTCTACTGAGGAAAATTTCCACAGATCCAAGAGCCCATCGAAGGACCTGATGTAACCTATCAGACAGATTGAGGGGGGCTGATCCTTTGAAAGCAGGCCTCACAGGCATGCAATAAATTGATCTCCATCCACGGCAGTGCATCTTGAAGCCAGTTAAAATATCCTCTGTAACCGATCCATATATCCAACCAATCTATCAAAAACAACATTTTATCGATAAGTAATTGTATTAGCAATTTTTAATAATAAGAACAATGTGATGAAGCAGAGGAAAGGCAATGAAAAATTGACACGGTGAGAAGAAGAAGCTCAGTGGCAGACCTCCTTTCCCCATGCAGTTTTCTCTTCATAACCACAGCTAATAACATGGATTGCTTCCTTTATCAGTGTTGACGGATTACCAGAATCAGCAACACCTCCATACTCCATCATTGTAGACTCAATGAATACAGCAGATAAGCCAAACGTCTTCTCAAAGCTCATTTGGGAGATGAGAAGCGACCGATCAAACTCATCATAACCTGTAAAATGGCAAAAGGTCAATTTATGTTACAAGTCCCTAGTATGTTCAATGTTCATTACATTACATTATGAAGAAAACTTACTTTCAATTTCCCTGAGGTTAAACACGGCAGAATTCAGGTCTTCCCGTTTTGACTCTCGATGAATTTCTGAGACATCTTTAGAAGGCTTCTTGGACCTTTTGAAGCAACAACACCATGAGCAAGATGAAGAAGATTTCGGAAGGGTAGGCAAAGATGCAGGTCCATAGCCATAAAGAGCTTGCCTATTGAACATACAACCAGTCCCCACATATACTGGTCCTTGGATTCCATCCAAGCCTTTCATGTTAACCTGAAAAAGATTCAACAGATTTTCTTAATAACCTGAGACAGCAATTTTAGGTGTTACCGTGAGTGAAGGATATTCTGATTTGCAACATACATCGAAGAAAACAATGTTGCGATTTGCATATCTATCACTGCGATCAATGCCATCGAATCTCTGAGGAAACTGAACATAACAGACATCTCTACCAACTTGTGGGTCCATCAGGAAGCACATTCCTTCACGAACTGCTTGACTATTATTAACATAGTGATCACAATCAAGATTGAGAATGTAGGGAGCATTGGTAAGAATTGCAGACACTCTGACCTGCAATAATCCAAAATTTATAAGATGTAATTGTTTGGATAATAAAACAAAATAAATTAAAGATATTTATATAATTTATCTTAATAGTGCAGAATATATATACCAGAGCATTCATTGCACCAGCCTTTTTGTGATGCTGGTACCCAGGTCTCTTCTCTCTTGACACATAAACAAGTCGAGGAAGCTCGTTTCCATCAATGTCATGGGCACCGCTATGCCCAAGAAATACCTACAGAAAATGAGTTAGAACCCCAGATCAGTTCATGTAAGAAAGCACATAAAAAGTTGTACTTGATTCTAAATCCCACAAATGGCAGGTCCAACACCCACATTATCTGCATTCACACTGACAGATAGTAGAGATCACTGGTAAAAGAACAGATACATTTCACAAGAGAGCTAAGAACATTTCATATCACCTGAATCATGCCAGGATGGTCACGAGTATTGTTTCCCGGCCAAGCCGTGCCATCTTGCATCGTCCATCCTTCATCTGGTGTTTTCTGAGCCTTGGCTACTAAAGCATTTACCCGTACTTTGTATTCCTCGTACTCTCTCTGTAATTAAATGGAAAGACAATTGATCAAGGCTTCTACAATTTACAGTACTTCATTTTTCATCTATTGGAAAGTGGAACAAAAGACTATAGTTTCGCCTGTTTCGAAGATATACTTACTTTCATTGCTCTACGTTCCTTAACAAAAGAAGGTTGTACTTTGTCCTTCAAGTAGTCGATCTTCTGTGAGAAATAGAACTCAGGTGCTCGTGGCTCAATTGCGTATTTCTTGCAGAATGGAACCCACTTCCTTGCAAACTCTGAGGTCTCAGCAAGAGATTCAAATGAAAGCATAGCAGCACCGTCATCAGACACATAACAAGATACTTTATCAACAGGGTAGTCAACAGCAAGGATTGAGAGAACTGTATTTGCAGTAATTAAAGCAGGTTCCTTTAATGGATCAACTGTACTAACAAAGAAGTCCACTGCAGCGAGTTCAGAAACTGCACCCTCTCTTTCAAACCTATAAAATGCATAACGTTAAACACTGTCAGCTGATGAACGCTATCACACAACAAGAGTTTTCTATTCCAGAAAATGCTATAGAGCGTTTGAATCTATATAACATAAACTCTATCACATCATTGGGTGCAACACTATACGTGAATTATAGTTACCAATTGTAGTTGATCATGCATACCTTGAAGATAGTACATCGGTATATGTCACCCTATTAATAGGATACCATTTAGGGAACTGATCCAACACCCAAGAAACAGCAAACCAAATCTCACAAATGATAGAAGTGAGCCATAGACCATATGCGCTATCAACAGGATTTGTTACTCTATAGTGGAAGAAAAGACCAAGGATTATCAATCTCATAATGATCACAATTCTGTATGGAGTTAGTTTGTCTGAAGGAACCGGAACTATTTTCGAAAGAGGCTGAACACCTTCCGAAGGCCTGAATAAACAACATATCCATCAGTACCATGTGAAAGCTGTCTTTGCCAATATAAAAATCTCTATGTAAGACTATAACAAATGCAACGCAATTTTATGTGTATCGTTGGTACAGAGATTCTTTTCTCTTTATCGTTGTCCGTATATTATACTTACTGTTTTCCTTCAATCTGTTGTTCAAGTGGAACTTCAGGTTCATCTCCGCCTTTAGTTGCAGGCTTCTTTTTCTTCTTCTTAGTTGATTTCTCCTTCCAGCTTTCCACCCTGTTCTTCCATATGGGATTCCCAGATTCTGCATTTGACTCTTCATACCAAAAGAAGAAAAAAAATCACTCATGCTGTCGTTTTTTAGAGAAATCAATGACCAGTTCCCACAAAACTCACCTGTTTCGGCAGCAGAAAAGTTGCTTACATTTCTTGAATGGATTCCAACATCCTACAGATTTTACAAGATAGCAGAAAAAAGTTAGTAATACTAACCATAGAAGCTCTTTGCAGGAACATCAAGCCAAAACATCGCCAAAATTATTTATAAGAGCTTCATAAGAAACAAAAAAAAAAAACATGATACCTGACTATCATGGAGGTGAGATGCCATTGTTTTATGATTTCCAGATGCCCCCATTTCAATATCATCCATTGTCGTGTTTTCTGAAGAATCCATATCCAATTAATCAATAATATTAAGCATAAGTCAGGAATATCCCAAACCCAGTTTTTTGTTCGTAACTAGGAGTGATAGAATGTGAAGCTCAGACTGAAACACAAGAGAAGAAAGAAGAACTAACCCAAGTTATGATCAGCATATGGAGCTCCACATCTCAAGCAAGCATTCTTCCCTTCTTTGATCACTTCATAATCAAGACAAGTTTTGCAAAGAGGATAGTTACATTCATGACAAGCAACAAAAACTTCACCATTTGAATCAACACCAACTGGTTCACTGCAAGAGTTACAAAGAGGAACTCCAGATAACATCATGTTGAATTGATTCAAACTCAACACAATGAAGAGCTCCTCTGCTTCTCCTTCTTCTTCTTAACTTGGGTGATTGTTGTTGGTCTTTATGAGAAAGTGTTGGTGACATCTTGATGAAGAAGGAAGGGAAGTTGGGGTGTTGGTTTCAGATGTTTGTTGCAGAAAAAGGGAAGGAAGGAAAGATGAGAAGCAATGTTTTTGTTTGATTTGTTGTTCCATTGGCGGGTTTTTGAAGGAAGGTTTTGGTTAGGTGGTATGGACATTTTAACTGACTTAACTAACCAAATTCTCTATATGGGTGGTTTTGGGTCCCATAGAGGGTGCAATATTTATTATTTTATTCATCTCAAATGACCTTATTGGGGATGTCACGGGGGTCATTCCATTGACACATTTCACAGTTCACACTGCCAACTTGCCAAGCTCAAGGGACAAAAGCGGAAGGATTCATGCTGAAGATCGCAGATTTCATAAATCATTTAATGAAAAAAAAAACATGCATCTAGCAAGAGAACATGTTCATCATATTTTGCGGTCGAAATGCAGAATATATAGCTCGAGAAGTGTAGAATGTAGACAATGTAGCAAAGTCTGATAACAGAGTTACTGGTTTGTGGATCCCAGTTCCCTGCTACAGGTGTTGCTTGCAAAACCGAGTTTCAATAACTTGAACATTGGTTACTATTGTCAAGAAGATGATACAAAGCATCCAGTGAGTGAATTTTACTATGCTTTTGAAAATCGAACAACATTTGTGCCTCTGGTACAAAAATTCTTCCATAGGTAACACTAATAAGTCTCTAAGCCTATTTAACTGCTTCTGGCAACAAAACTTTGGCGCAAAAGCAGGCGAAATTCTCTCTGTTCTTCAGGCATCTTAGGATGCAGACTGGCAGTGCTATTGTTGCACTTCTAGATCCATATCTCAGGGAGAACCTAAGTAACAGTATATACTTTAACTACCTTGGATGTGTCACATACAACAAGGTTTTCTGAATCAGATGGTGTCGTACATAGCCAGTTGACCTGTCAAAAATGAGGTTTCATATCAGATTTTAAGGTGAATTGTATTTAAAGTTTTCAACAAGGCATCAAGATTCAACTCAACCAATACAAAGTTCATTGTTTATAAGAATGAGATTACAAAGATGACAGTAAGTATTTCTGAAACTAAAATAAAAGAGTGAAACAGAACCCCGACGTCTCCACAAAAACAATAAATTACCAACTGATCGGCAGGCACATTTGTTGCCAATATGATATATGTATATATATTTGGTGGTGGCCCAGAGTGGCTCCTTATGGAGCCTGCCCTCTGGGCAAGCCCTGGAACAGTCTTCCTAGTTCCTAACACAAGAAAATGTAGGCATTTTTATACTTTATCTCTCTCTCACTCTCATTTTCTACTATGACGACTAAGTGAATCCTCTTCGCTCAGGGAGTTAGATAACCAACAAAGTCTAAATATATATATATATATATATTATTAAACATGAGTCATGACTGAGAAACTTACTTTCTTGCTCAATTTGATGTCCTGACAGAGAAGATCACTTCTGTTGTTTTCGCCAGCATCCATACTTTTGGACCAATCCCAGACCTTCACCGAAGCATCATTCCCACCTGATATAATATACCTTCCCCTCTCTCCAAATGAAGAAAATGACCTGAAAAAAGTTTTGTTACTTATTGATACACTTACAATAAAATCCGAACACCAGTTAGAAGGATACTTACACACATGATACAGCAGATGTATGTCCTCCCAAAGAGCTATCGAAATGTATCCTTCTTCCTTTCTTTTGATCAAGGGGTGTGGTACTTGCACTTGCGTTAATGTTTCCCGACCTTGAGAGTGGCACTTTCCCGGATTTTGTGGAGCTTTTTGACTTTAATGAAGCAAGCTCAGCTTCAATATCTATGACGTCAACCACACCATCACCCCTAGCCACTGCACAAACCTTGCCTGACCTATCTAACATATCCACTTCAGGAATTGCAATTGCGTGAATGAAAGCAGGATTGAAGCATTGCCCACCACTACTTCGACTTTCCATCTCAGGAAGGCCTGCAGTAGATTGAAAAGTTGGTTAGACTGCTTAGTATCTACTACAGCAATAATAGCATTGCACGAAATATGTTTGCATGTGTGCAATTAATTTGCAGTACAGTAGGCAAAACTAAAACTCTTTTAGCACCAATAGGCAAAAACTGATGTCAAATGGACATGTAAACATATAAAGACGAGAAGGAATAAAATATCAGCAGGATGTACAAACCAAAATCCATGATTTTGCACGGCCTCCCTTTGGAGAAGTCCCACATTACAAGCTTTGCATCAAGACCACCAGTAATAACTGCAGATATAGATAACCAATAAAGAAGTTCATTAGCATGAATTGGACAAGCATATTGCAGACATTGCAATGCAATAAATAAGAAACAGATAGTTCACATGTAGGACAGTCTCAGAGAGATAAAAGATTGAACCCCCGTATACAGAAGATATCCGAAGTTACCAGACTATGACCACAGATTATTTATCGCATACATAGATTCAGCTCCTAAAAGAGCTTAATTTGAACCATGGCAAGAGTATCTCTCCAGTTTACAATGCTCATTAAAGATGCTCCAATTCATAGAAGCTTGTAAACAGTTTTGCAGAGATAGATTCAATATACAAAGGAAGAGAGTAAACAAAAAAATAATACCTTCCCAAGGTCTCCAAGGAAGGAATTGAACGCTGCTACAAATCTAAAAGTAGGTCAAGGGTACAAAAATTCCAGTTCGGCTAAATTCCAACAAAATCATTAGTCATCTCAAGAAAAAGAAATGGGACTTACCATATTTATAGTTTCTTCTCAGAAATATTAGTATTTGGGCCATGCCTATCACAGTTTACAAGATCTCTATAAACAAAAGGTCTACCTTTGACTGGAAATCTCAGTCCAGTTTTTTTCTCTTTTTGGCTAAGTAGAACTTTCATTTATGTTTGACGAATTTTCCTGCTCGATAGAGTAACAGGAACTTCTTTTATTTCTTTTTAAATTGATCTTGACACAAACATGTAAAAGGATACACTTGTATGCTCTGATCTTAATGTTTTGTAAAGACAATGCTGACGAATGTCAATGATCTGTAAAGGCACAAAGTTCAGCATTCAAGTTATAGAGTTAAACCACATTATCAGAGAAATATAAAATAAGTGCCACAAGAATACTAATTACATTAATAAGAATATATGAAAGACTTGAAGAACCATGTGTCTTTTGAAGTATCAATACAAACACTGTAAAGTAAGGATAGAAGTAAATGAGTACTGATGTAATTTCCAGAAAGAAATAAGTTACTTGGTAGCAAATAGAACCTTTATGTCACCACTATCATCTGCAGCAGCTAAGAAAGTGGACTTGGAGCTGCAAGATATCTGCAATAAAAGATGATGATAATTCAGTTTTCTTGAAGTAATATCATCTAGACACTATCCTAACAACGAAAATGTTCACACTGTTAGAGATGCTCCAAATCACTCTTTCACACACTAAGGAGATGACGGCAAAAACACATACCACATAGATGACAAGTCTGGCAATAATTTAATAAAGAGTCCACATTCTTAGGTCAAAGATGGATGACAGGGATGATCAACTAAATGATTATTAGTTTATTACACTCTCCTCCTACTGGCTTATTTAGATGGTCATTGGCATATATGGGAAGGAGAAAGATTTGCAGGTCACTCTGTAACACAAGCCACCCCCCTAAAAAGAAACACCCACCCACACACACCTAGGTAGTTTATTCTATTCACGGTAGCTCTCGGTCAAGGAGCAAAAAGCAAATAATATACAACTATTTATAGAAGGGGAATCATCGTAGAACTTTTGGATGATTCAATAGGTAAATCCTAGCACGAGCAGCGAAGATATGCACAGAAAAAATGAACATAAACCTGGTTAATCTCCTCTTTGTTGTAGTTGTAACTTTCTAATGGCTTCCATGAAGATGCCTACATAATGTAATAACTGAATATATTAGTAACAACCAAATTTCTATGACATAATAAAAATTTGAGAGCGAGGATATAGTCTATATGTAGAATTACCAGATGCACATCAAAACAAATGACTTCTGTCCCTGAACAAGCATAGAGCACATCTTCATTTCCTAGTCACAAAGATAATATTTGAAAAGTGTTAATTTTTATAACCTTGTGTATCTTTATGTAACACCCTGAGTCGACAAGTGGTTTGCTGAGGGGTGGGTCCTACAACACTTAAGAGGGGGCATATCCTGACATTGGAATATAGGTATAGATTCGTCATATATTATCACTGAGGCATTTTGGGCTCACTTGGCTCCAGAGTTAAACGTGCTCGGGTAGGAATAGTCTCAGGATGTGTGACCTCCTGGGAAGCAGGTTGTTGCTCGTAAAACACCACACTGTATAGTAAAACATAGTCTCAGAAATGACATATGTATAAGCTCGTAACCTTCCACTATGACATCTTATAACCTAAAACACTCTAGTCTCTATCTACGATACTTTTGATTTCCCATTATCTTTCATTACATACTTCAAATCTTTCTTATAACTACAACTCGAGTTTTGTTTCTTTAAGTTTCTAGTTTGAACACCAACTAATAATCAGCATTCCATATCTAATTCACAAAATCAATACCAATAATAACAAATAAACTCCATCACCCATTTCTTCCCCAACTCTCAAATTGCTTGTTTTTAAGTGATTAAATTCAAAAATTATTAACAACCCTTTTCATAAAAACCAACATTAAACAAAAAAAATTCAAACTTTTCAACTAAAATGATGATTAAACAAATAAAAATTAAAACTTTATAAATAAATAAACTCACCTGGATTAAAACAAATAGAAGAAATGGGTTTCTTATCTAAATCCATAATAAAAATCACATCTTTACATCTCATATCAAACCAACATATTAATCCATCCTAAAAAAAAAAAAGCACAAAAATTTTCATTAAATTCAAAAAAAAAAAAAAAAAAATGGAAAATGGAAAATTGAAGAAAAGGGTTACTTCGCCTGAAGTAGCAATGATTCCAGGTCTGGTTTGAGAAGAAATGGAACAAGTAACAGTGTTCTTATGACCTTTCAATCTTCTTGGTTTCATCATTGTTGTATAGAAGAAGAAGGAACAGAGTATTCTATATTTCTATGCTTCGCGGGGTTTTAGTATGAGTTTAAAGAGTAGCACCGTGCTACTCTGTAAACTACAAAAACCAATATATTTACTTTTTTTATATTGTTTTTCTAGAAACTAATTTCTTGGGAAATTTTATTGCAACCCAAACAACTCGTCAAAATATAAAATTTGTCAAAAACCCAATGATGAATTATCGATTATACCTTTCGAGTTAATGTTTAGTTACCGTTAAACACCCATGTAACTTGTCAAAAACCTGTTCAGAAAATAAAAAATTTATTAATAACTACCATAACTCGATAGAAGTTTGGACTTTTTTTTGCACACAAACCCTATCATTGAAAGAAAAAAAAAGAAAAAATCTATCTTATAATATAACTATAGAACCATGATACGGTGGAGACCCACGTTAGGGGAAGAGAGAGAGAGAAAAGAAGAGAGATTTCAAAAAAAAAAAAAAAACGGACAGACAAAAATTAAAAAAGAAAAAAAGGGACAGACACGAGTTTGAGTTCCACCCGACTCTAAATGGACCTCCTAACGTGGGTCGATAATTTATCTAATCTTTGTAATCTTGTTTTCCTTAGATTCCAAACCAAAGTACAAGAATACAGTATAGATATACAGTCCAATTTCTTTCCTCTTAGTCTATGATTAAATTTTATATCAATTTCCGATTTAAGATAAAGTTAAAGATTAAGTTTGTTCATTCCGCATTAATCTTTAACTTTACCTTAAATCGAAAAAAGACTATTCACCCCCTCTAGTCTATATTGACGTCATCATGTGACATTTTATTGAATTGTCTGAGGGTTTGGTCTCATATGGTTTAGTAGAGAGAAAAACTTCAATCCATATCGCTTAGGAATGTTCTCATTGTCCAAAGTATCTATCCACCAATAATCCAATATATTACAAAGATCCATACAAAATCTCGAGGTTTATTATAAGGATAATCTACAATTAACGTAAATAATTAATATGTGCGGTGGATGGGATGTTTTAGTCCTAAGAACTACAACCCCTAAGAGAGGCAACAAAAAGGGAATCAAACTGTATGGATTGATTTCTTAGGCTGCAAAGGAAGATTGAATCCTATCTACCAAGGCACTGCAGCTAAATGATCAAAGTCCAGAATAATGTCCTCAATATCTTCCTTAATCTCGTCCACCATCGTTTGCATTGCGACAATGCTAGAGCTTTCACACTGCATTTCCATCACCAGCATTTGCCACTCCTCAATCATCTCGTCAAACTTCTGAAATTCGTCATTCTCTAAAGTAATCTCATCTCTGTTTTCATCAAACGACAAAATTTGAGTACCAGTCTCCAGCTGCCTATCTTCTATGCCCTTGTAGAATTGATCTTCAATACTAAGACAGCAGAGATGGCATGCAAGCTGGTCATCAGGTGAAACTCCTGCACACAAATATAATTGATTATATATGAATATATGATATATTTTTTCCTTGATATTCTTCCATTAAAGAAACCTATCTTATTGGTATCTATCCTTGAAAGAGACTAGGATTCCTTAGAACACATAGATAGAGGTTTCATAAAGTGATTAAATTAAATGGATTTTATTAGAAACCCTTTTGATGTAGCACAATCTGCTAGCACCACATCTGCGATTCCTCTGTTGCGAGTTTTGTACTTGGGATTGATTTGCCAAGTGCCACAAAGAGTATCAATGGTAGATAGGGTTTCGTGCAAATATGACGCTCAAATTTATATAACTTGACGAATAAGCATATTTTTAACCTTGATAACTTACATTTAAAAGCTGAACTAACACCTGTGTAGATTTCAATTACAGGATGAAAAGCAAGGAATGCATTAGACATCACCTATTATGCTCTCTGTAGGTTGTTTCTCCTTCAAGATGTACTATATTGAAATACATAAAACATTGGCATAGATATATGATAACAGAATCAAACTTTAGTTTTTTTTTGCTATAGTTTCACATATCTATTGTATTTTTCCTACCATACTCTATCTTACAAACGGTAATGTGTAATACCAATGAGCTTTCAAATATCTAATGGTTTACGTACTTATAGCTTGGATGTGTCAAGGACCTTTGTTTATTCCCATTGGCAAAATTTACTTATAAAGATAATATCTATTAAGTGATTCCATCTACTACATACCTTCTGCTGAAGCTTCTGAAACCATTGCTTTCGATTGGATGAACTGAACTGGAACTTGATCCGAGGAACATTGTGCTTCAGATTTCATTTTGGGAAGAGTTGACAAGCTAGAGTCAACAAATGCCACCTATTCAGATGAATTTTAGAAGGTACCAACCAAATTTTGGCTTAAGGACTTCGCTTTTCGATTAAGGACTTCATCGGTTGTAGTTGGAGTTACTAAATCAATGAATATGTCTGACTTGTCAATCAAATTTTGACTTATGGCTTGTCCTTTTGTACGTGGAGTGACTAAATCAATAAATGAGGACTCCTTTGTCGCTTTTACGTTCTTTAACTTCTTGCGAGGTTTAGGCCGGTGTTGATCAGATTCTCTAACATCAGCTTGAATAGGTTCTCCGTTTATATCCTGAAACAGAACTCATGATTAGATAAGAAATAATTTAATTTTGAGTCTGGTTATATCATGCCTGACTACTATAGATTGCACACAAACATAAGAGACTAATAATTTGTTAGCCATACTAACTGATACGCGAGAAAGTTTTGGAAGGATTATTTCATTATTTTTCAATCTTGATAACAAAGTGTTTTGAGATTCACCATTGGCTATAACTTGAACCAAGTAGCCTAGTGATGCCTTGACCCCCAAACTTGTCGAAATTTTGTTTATCAGCATATGGTTTTACTAATAATTCTAAGACTTTCAAGTAAGTACTAGCTATTCTCTCCTACATCAGAAAACCCCTACCATTGTTAATCCTATTTCTGTTTCTACACTTTTATTGTTCTGCGTCTCATACAGTTAATTCTGTCACTTACGCAACTTCAAGCTCTTAATGTCTAAGGGTGTTCTTTCAGAATGGTGTGCTGCAGCAAGACCCGGATGTGGGTAATTAAAATGCGTTCAAGTATCCTTTCTAAACAAACATATTTGAAGATGATAAACTTATATGTAGATCACATATCTTGATTACATAACAGGAACTGGAGTAATAAGAATAACCAATGTTCATTGGGAGCCCTAGTACACATTGATTTAAATCTGTCTATTTCCATTGATGCTTAACGCAAACAACCTAACATTCCTGTCATTTAACTTGATCAAACTATTGTACATTTCGGCAACTAGTCATTCTTAATTTGAATATGCATAGGCAAAATATGGGAAACAATCTCATATAATAAACAAAAATTGTAGTAAAAATTAAGAAAAATCTCTACCTGCTGTTGGGGTATGACCCATTTGCCAGAAATCCAATCTTGATGAACTCTTAATTTCTCCATTCCAAACTCAACTTGTTCTTCGGTAACCGAGATTTGAACCATATACTTTGAGTTGTCAAGAACCTTAGAAATAATCCCTTTCAACCACCAATCTTTATGTAAAGCATCAACTATCTGGTGTAATCTGTAAGACTGAACTGGTAAGTGAGGTGGTAGAGGTCTCATGTAAGCAGGATAAACTGTTCTAAGTTGATTTCATCCATTTTCAAACCTAACCAAGATCCTCTTCTTTGCCTTTCTATTTGGTAGTTTCACAATCTTAGCAGTGTACCATGAATCCTTTCTATTTGGTAGTTCCATCCTTTATTTTATTTTTTCCCCTTCAGAACACTAGTACATTACACTGCAATAGAAGATAACAATGGTAATGAGTTAATGAGAGAGAGAGACAGATGAGAAGGTTTAGCTTGTTTCTCAAGATATCATTACCGTTGAGCTTCATTGGGTCAAAGTGAAGTGATAGGGTGGTGGGGTTGGGTGATCAAGAATTCAAGATCATATTAATGAGATTAGTGAGTTATTTAATGAAGGTTATCTATATATTTTCATGATTCATGACTTACATTTAATTGTTTTTCGATTTGAATTTCTAGACTTTGGGATATTTGATTTATATTAAGAGAAGGGTCTATAATGCGAAAAATAAGCATTAGCATGATCGAAAACTGCATGCACTTCTAAGTTCATCACGATTCGTTGCAAAATACAATCTGATAACAGATTTAATAAAGTTCGATATCTGTAATCTAGTAACTCGGATGCACAAAACAGGATGAAATAAATTTCTATCCCCTTCTATAACAAAATTTCTTAATACAATACAGTACAAAGCAACAAATCTAGAGTTCATAGAAGAAAATTTGTAAAGTTCTTCATGGAATAACAAGTTTCTTCCCAGCATAGATAGTATTCCCAGTAAGTCCATTAGCCACCTTTATTGCATTAATTGAAACCTGACAGAATTTGAATACTTCAATCAGATTCATGAAAAACTTATAAACAAGGGAAATGCCAAACAAAGATACCACATATACAGTAACTACTTGCGCATTATGAAATTGTGATTCATAACCAATACTTCAAACATCAGTTATGAGCAAACAGAGGCAATGTACACTAGGAACTCATAAAAATACCCTAAATAAAAATGGCGCATTATTTTGGCATTTTAAATAAAGTTGCTCTAAGGTCGATCAATTACTCGGGTGTAAGCAATAAAGTGCAATGTAAACTCCAATCTCACTGATATACGTTTGGCAGTTGCGTATTGACTATTGAAATTTCGGATCACATTATAGCGCTTGCAATAGGAGGGCTAGTAAAAAAAGAAAAGCCACTTAGCTTTGGCTCACTCCTCATTAAAATGTAATATGTTTCAAGCTTGAATACACTAAACTCAACAAGCTCAAACCATGCTACTTGGGTCTAGCTCATTCGAGCTCCTTTCAATTGGTAATCTGACCTGAGCAAAACATCTTAAGTTCGACTTGATTCTAGTCCTAGAGGTTCCTCCCAACTTTACATTGAGGAATTGAGGCATTTCAAGCAAACTACTTGTAGCCTTGTAAATAAACAAAATGCGCAATTTTTGCATTTAAAACAAAAAAAAAAAATTGTTTTTACTTTTTAGTGGGGGCAAAACCGCAAAACAGAAAGATATAAATGTACCCCATATTTCTGAGAAAGACCCCAAAGTGTATCTCCTTTCACAATCACTACAGTTCTTCCACCTGATGATGATATTGAAGTTGTTGGTGTTGGTGTTGTTGATACATCAGATGCCACCACCACTTCAGCTTTGGGTTTCTACAAAAAAAAATCAAATCAAACTAATTATGAACAAATTCAAAGCAAATAAAATTATGGGGGGGTTTTGAATTTTGAAAATAATGTTACCTTGATGATAGGTTCTTGATAAGAAATGGGTTTTGGGGATTCTTCAAGTGGTTGAGTGGCGGCGGCGGTGGAGGAAGTGGTGGTGGAAATGGTGGTGTTGAAAGGATTGAGGGTTTTGAGAATACTTAAAGCAATACCTGAAAACACAACAAATCCGGCTGTCTTAGCAACTGTTGTGCTGCTATTATTGTTATTGTTGTTGTTGTCATTGTCTTTGTTGTTGCTCTTGATGGGCATTTTGCTTGCAACTCTCTTTGAGAAAGGGGGAGAAATTTTGGTCAAAGCTCTTAAATTTCAAAATTATGGGTTATGTACTTATATGGACTTTGATTTATGGTTTGTTATTGGACTTGGGGGTTTTGGATTTTTAGCATATTGTACAAGAAATAAAAAACCTTTTAGGATAGCCCAAGTCCAATGCTCGAGTGTAGACCTGGCCATATGAACCGAATACCCAAGCCCGACCGAAAATCCGACAAAAACCCCGCTCGGTACCCGAACCCGACCCGATATGGGCCCGAGACCGAAATTTTCATATAGGGTTTGGACATTCCATCTAAGACCGACCCGATTTTTAATCCGAAATCAGACATATAAGCCCGTTTAGCCCAAGCCCGAGCCCGACATAAATTAAATTTAACTACAAACTATTTTTCATGTACATGATGGCAACAATTAAATTTTTTGACTTTTCTATCAAACCACTAAAAAATTTATTAGGTCATTAGGTGAGACTTTGTACTTCCAAAGTTCCAAGTTTCAACAAGACAACCATGCAATAATTACTTCCAAAGCTAGTACATTTAACTTATTCTAAAAATAGATTGTTGTTTTGACTACACAACCCTTAAAAAAGAGTTGTTAGGAGTTTCAACAACTTTTTTTTAAGGTTAAAATTGTCTTTGTAAGTAATATTTGAATTATATCATATAAACCATATAATTTAGAACTCTCAAGTCTTAAGAACTCTATTTTAAGACTAACATAATTTTTGTACCATAGAGCCTTTAAAATAGAGTTGTTAGTACTCTCAACAACTCTATTTTAAGGTTAAATATGTCTTTGTGGCCAAATTTTTTATTTTACCATTTAGACCATAAAATATAGTTGTTAGAACTCTTAACAACTCTATTTTGAGGCTAACATAGTCTTTTGCAATGTTAAGAAAAGTATAAATTCAATGCATTAATACACTTCAATTTACAAGTTCACAAAATCTCTTAAGCTTTCTCAATCCATCTCAAACTCACACTTCATTTTTTATTATAGCTTTCAAGTTAAGAAAAACTCAATTTGGAGTCAAGATCAAATATTTTTTCGAAGCTTGGAATCAAAAGTTCAATTATCCAAGTGAATATTCAAGATCAAAAGGCTCAAATGTTTGGTTAGTTATTTATATTCATAGCAAAACTTTATATAAATTATGTCGGATAAACAAACCCGACCCGAGACCGAGCCCGATAATTACCCGATAAAATCGGGTACCATACCGGGTTTGAACACTTATTTTTTATATTATTCGAGACGGCCGAAACCGACCCGATTTTATACCAACCCGAGTAGGCGGGTAACCTGATACCCGACCGTACCCGACATTTCGGGCTCGGGCTCGGGTCGGGTACCCGATTTGGACAGGCCTACTCGAGTGTCATAATGCTAGGTCAAATAGTAAAGGTATCCCTCCCAATAAGAGCAATGCCAATGCAAATATGGACACCTCAGCTTTTAGCAGAAAAAATCAAGTATCACATGTGCATATTCCGATGGCTTTAGAGGAACCAATGTAGCTGTGTAAATTCTTCAGAGATGATATTCTATATTTTCTGGCGTCTACGTGATACGCCACATTTTTTAGTGTTTCATATACACTGTGTTAGTTTTAAATGTATTTGGAGATTTTCACATTCACTTAAAACTGACACCGTGTAAATGTGGACACATAAACTGTATCGGCTGGGGGATTTGGAGTAAAGAATGTGTAAAATCTTTTAAAAGTGTTTTACACACTTGCATTGGCATTGCTCTAAGAGGTTATAAGTTTATTGTAACACTTCAAGTTCGATAGATATGTAACACCCTGGGTCGGCAGGTGGTTTAACAATTAAGCTATAGACCTCCATTGATGGAAAGAAGAAAAAGAATCAGAATTTTTGGAATAATTGAAAACAAACAGTAATATAATTGATGAAGCTCAAGAATTATAGTCAAACTTTCTTTTATCTCGAGAAATGGTCAATCAGCCAATCGAATTCATCTAATGATGATATTTCTGTAATTCCAGTTGACTGTAAAAAAAATTAGCTAAAAATGAGCAATCTGACCATATACACATGCAAAATATATTGATTGTTTCCTCAAAATAGAAATTCTCAAAATTGGAAAACTGACAAAAGCAAAAAAGTAAAACAGACAAATTTCAAGCCAGCCGAGCTTATCTCCACTCTAAAGTATGAACCATTTCCTCAATCGATCACCTACTATGTACTAACAGGTCCTAGTGTTGAACTCAATCATTGTTCAAAATCTCGAATTCCTCGAGATCTCGACAAGTCTAAAACTCGAGATCTCGTTGAGATCTCGGGTGTCTTTGTTGAGATGAACAAGTTTTTTGAGCATATTTTGACACATATTTATATCTAATTAGTCTTTCTAAATTTAATTTTTAATAGATTTTTTCTTGATTTAAAAAAATTATGGGCAATAACCCAAATTCAACCAATTTTTAGCTTATTAAGTCAATTACAAGATTTATAAGTTGAATTCTACGAATTTCACGATTTCAAATTTAAATTTTCATTTGGAACAAACTAATATTTACAATTGATAGCAATCCTTTAATTTAACTCCAAAAAAATAATTCAAAAAATTTATCATTTTTTTTTTAAAAAAATCATTATATCTCGAGCATCTCAACACCAAAAATATGATTTCTCGCGAGATCTCATAATTTCTCGTGAGATCTCACCATTTCTCGCGAGATCTCGAAGATATCAACAAGGTTGGCAGGGATATCATACTATTTGAGATCTCATAAATATCTCGTACCGAACACTCCCATTTTTGAGATATCTCGCGAGATCTCACGAGATTTTGAACAATGAACTCGATATATAATCACTGAGGCCTTTTGGGCTCACTTGGCTCCAGAGTTCGAAAGAATTTCGGAGTTAAACGTGCTCGAGTAGAAGTAATCTCAGGATAGGTGACCTCTTGGGAAGCAGGCATGTTGCCTATAAAACCCCACACTATTGAATATCCGCAGTGACTAAGTGGAAACACTTTTTTGACTACGTGGACCAATGAGATGTTGTTGTCCCGTGTACATCTTTTAAGTGTATGTCCACAAATTCGGACCTATCTAACTGGAAGTCGTCTCAGAACAACTTGATGAGTAACTAAACAAAGGGGCTAGAACAAAGGGTCCTAGATAAAATTAAGCGTGTTCGAGTGGGAGTAGTCCGTAGACGACAGGACAAGTAACTAAGCAAGCACATGATTGGTTTTGAGTATGGGCCTGAATGCCTGTAGCTCAATAGTAAGCCCAAACAAAGTCAAATCCAAAACTCCAAAGATTGTTTTACCTACACAGATGACACAACAACAACAACAACACAATCCATCATCATTCCATCCACACTATCACACGTGCCGTCTCCAACTCAAACACGTGACTACACCATGTCAAAACAATTGGCTAAAATCTTGCCACGTCATCACCAAGAATCTCCACAAATAATATTAAATAAATAAAATCATTTTCTTCTTCTCCTTCTTCTTCTCTCTTCACTTCTTCTTCTTCACTTCCTCTTTAATGGCGAAGATTCTCTCTCCAGTTTACACAGATTCTCTTTTAAAATACCAAAATTGCCCTTCAAACTCAACTTTCTGTTCTATTAACCCATGGCGCAATTTAGCAAAAAACACTCCTAACAACTGTTCTTCTTCTTGGTTATCATCCACGATTACTAGTGGGTCCCGCATCCGACGTGGCAATAAAAGAATCAAAGCTGTTACTGATCAAGATTCATCTCCACCGTCTGATCAAGTAGCTGATGATTACTATGCTGTGTTGGGTTTAGTAAGTCTTTATGTTATAGCCATTGGATTTAAATTTTTTGCCACGTGGCAAGTATTTAATGGTTATGATGATGGGTTTTGATTTGGTTTGCAGTTACCCGATGCGACACCGGAGCAAATTAAGAAAGCTTATTACAATTGTATGAAAGCATGTCATCCTGATTTGAGTGGAAATGATGTTGATACTACTAATTTCTGCATGTTTATTAATGAAGTTTATACGGTAAGTTATTTTACGTGCGAGTTAAACTGAATCAATTCAGTTCAACTCGCATGTTTGTATTATGCACCCAATGCACACGGTTTGGTTGTGCATTCGGTGCATAAGAAAATGTAAATTATTATACTTGTTGTATTATGCACCCAATGCATACAGTTTGGTTGTGCATTTGGTGCATAAGAAAATGTAAATTATTGTTCTTGTTGTATTATGCACCCAATGCATGCACACGGTTTGGTTGTGCATTGGGTGCATAAGAAAATGTAAAGTAAATTATTATGTACATTGGGTGCATATAAAATGTACATTATTGATCTAGTTAAGTTTTGTGTAGGTACTTAGTGATCCGATACAAAGGATGGTGTATGATGAAATACATGGATTTACATTGACTGCGACAAATCCATTTTTAGATGAATCTAGTACCAAAGATCATGCATTTGTTGATGAGTTCAGTTGCATAGGTAAGTTTTTTTCGATTTATGCTTTGTTTTAGAGAATGTTTTCCTGTTTATGAATGTAATATTTTTAATGACATGAAACATGTTTGTTTAGACGTGATACACATTTTATGGAAGGATGAAATGTAATTTTGACATAGTGGATTTTATCTGAATGCACATTGGGTGAATGTATTTTACGTGGGTATGCAATGCGGTACAAGTTTGTGGTAGTGTATAAAACTCCCTTACGAGCGAGCGAGTTATCTTCATAAAAATTTGACAGCAATCACAATGGAATTCTAGATAAGGGTGGAACCGTGGAACTGGATTCATTATTATAAAACTTTAAGACTTGCTATCTGTATAGATAAAACATTTTGGATGCATCTGTCACGACAATGTCATTGTCTGATCGGTTAAATTGTTACAGGTTGTAAAAATTGTGCAAATGTAGCTTCAACTGTATTTGAAATTGAAGAAGACTTTGGAAGAGCTAGAGTCCGCTGCCAATCTGGTAACCCTGAGCTGGTTCAACAAGCTATTGATAGCTGGTGAGTGTATATTAGGATAGTTGTATCAAAATGTCTGATCCTGTGTCATTTGTGGTCTTTAACAGGAATTCACATATTATATAGGTCATGTAATCATGTGTCCACTATTACCGTACTTAGTAGACTTGACTCCGTTTGATAGGTAAGCTGTTAACTACAAATTTTACAATCGTGGCTTGTGAGAGCTTATGTAGATTATAGGGGGCATGGATTATGCAGAAACTTGCCTAGCAATCTAGCATCTCCCAGAGGGCATCCATACATTTTAGAACACCCACCTCAAGCTCGCATTGACCTGCAGAGGTGAAGCTTCTGCTGCTCAAGGCTTGGGAGTAGCCCCATGGTCTTGGAATCAGTTCCAATTTATCATTGGAGATGTTTGGGGTTTCACGTCTGCAGGTCAATGCAGAACTGCTATATAGCAGCAGCAACAAAATCTAAGTTTCCACGCATAAATTGCAAAATTTGTTTGTAATCCTCTGCTATCACTGTCAATTATATGATTCTGTAATATGAAATCTTCTGCCATCTCTCTGACTCTTTCCATAAATTGGCAAATTTTGCTTCAAATCTTCTGCTAATATATCATGCTTGTTTTTCCATAATTGAACTATGCTTTTTTAGAATTCGTGTACTATATTGAATAACTTAGTCTTGGAATTTCACAGCCCAGTTGATTGCATTCACTGGACGTCTGCTGCACAAGTTTCCTTGCTTGAGGATGAAATGCGCAGGGTAGAAAGAGTAAATGTAAGATAAAGTACTATAAAGTTTGAGTTATTCTTATTCTAGGTTAAGTACTTGTTGATCTAATATGAGAATGTTAAGCTGATAGTTGTGCTGATTGATATTGAAACTGCATTACTGGTTGACAAAACGTTCTTGAGCATTTAAGACATTTTCAGGGAAAATTAGTTAATAACCATGCGTAGAACCATTCGACTTTTTTGTTAATCAGAATCATGTAAGATTATATAGGTCAAGCAACATGTGGTTTTGAATAAATTTTATATCGCACATTCACACGTGATAATATCTCATGAGACGCATGGTATATTAAATCTGTTTTAGTAATTGATATCATAGTATGTGATAAAACTATGATAGCTAAAGCTTGCCTTATGGAATAACAGGTTGCTTTGATGCTTGCTGGGATGGGATCATCATCTGACGTTTTCAGAATGGTAAGACAAGAAAATACAATTGGGCTCTTCTTATTTATGACGAACATGTGAAAACCTTAAAAACAGTTCAAACTATATAGCTACTTGAACATTGAATTCAAAAAACATTAGAAACTGTCAACAAAACCTCTTTCCTTTTTTGTTAGAAATAGAGAAGATCTGGCAACACAACTTCAGTCCCTTTTTCCTTGAGAAGTTTATGGGGATAGGCAGACCCTTACCTGTATCTAGACTTCATATCATTATAACCCATGTCCTCGTGAACATATTCAAGCACTCTAGGCCAGGAAAATGTGCACTCGTACTTGCAATGTACCGCAATCGTACATTATTATCTTTAGAGACAAAATATCCAACAAGTCACAACATTAAACTATCTACATTGAAAGACCTCATAGTTTAAGAATCAGTATGCAATCTCCCCTGTTTCTGTAAGTTTACCTAGGAGGATTTCAAGCTTGTCTACCTGACAAGACTATTAGAATTTAGATTTGAATTAAAAACAAATCAACTGTAGACTTTCTCTGTTGTAACTTGTAAGTAATGATTCATTGATTTTTTTTCATTTAAGCAACAGTTTCCTATACTGTTGTCAATCATTGATCTTTAGTACCCATGTTTAGTGGGCAGACGACATGTCTACCAGGACGAATTTCCAGATATAGATTGGTGTAGTTTTTGGTTTATGGATATAGATCTTTCATGTAAAAAATAACTTTAACATTTACATCGCTTTCTTAGTTTACTCATCCCTTTTCTTTTCTCATAACAATTTACTATAACTTGCAAAAATTCTGTGACAGGCAAGCACTAGGTGGGAAAAGCGCCAATCAAAAGTCTTGGTAAAAAACTCTTACACCAGTCTACTATATTTAGATTTTTGTCGAATCTTTACAAATTTGAATGCATGCTGAAGGATATATTGTATTGTCTATTGCATGCACACAAGACAGACTACATATATCATGTGGATTATATTGAAAATATTGCATAGTTTTGTTTAAACGAATACAATTTTACTTGAGATGACAAGAACTGTGACAAAACCCACCTAATTCGTAGATAAAGTCAAGTCTGTGAGTGGCATATAAGTCTTATACCAAGAAAAACTGCTCCAGTGGTTAGCTGTCTGGCCCTGCGTGGTCGTGGATTCAGTTCTACCCATCTCAATCTCATCTGAAAAAAGGAGGGGTTAATTAGGGATAAAAAATAGGCACAATCAAATACAGCAGTTCAATTCACAGGGAGATGGTTGAGAAGATAGTAGGCAAAAAAAAGATAGTAGGCTGATTAATAGACCGTTCTGGCTGGTCTTGTGTGTCATGACTCGGCCATACATGTTGGTCGCCTGCCAGAGTACGCATCATCCACATTCCACTTTACTCTGATGCGTTAGTTGTTAGAGATACATTACAATGTTGTCAAAGTGACTGGCAGTATAACATTGTGGGCATGTCTAAGAACACCCTGTGGGCAGGTGAAACTGTGTTGCTACTAGGATGAGCGTACATCCACCAGGACAAGTCTCCTTGTTTCATATGTTGGTAGTCATTTGGTGAAAAACACCCACGTAGTGGATTGAGTTCCAGGATAAATTCGAACCAATGTATTTTGGATATTTATGAAAGAAAAAAGGAAAACAAAGAAAAGAAAGATGAGAAGAGCCATCCATATCTGTTCAAAAAAATTAACCTATGTCAAATTGTATCCATATGATATGTACAGTTACATTCATTTATAAAACGTAAATTAACATTACCTAATACATGTTATCACTTATTAACTTCTATAGAAATTCACCACTACATGATCTTTTGTCCAGGAAAGTGCTAGAATAAGGATGATGAATCAAAAAGACTCGACAAAACCGGGTTCAAGCTGGAGTGACTTCTGGAAAATGCCCAAAGCCTACGAAAATACAGGTACTATTTCAGATATTAGAATGGATAATATAGAACAGAGAAAATCACATTTTAATGTTGTTGATGCTATATGCTTGACCAATTTTTTTATTTTTTTCCATTTTCTTATCTCCAAGTATTGTTTGGATATGCTTTTAGTATCTTAGGTGTGCTGACTGTTTTAGCATATGTTCTTATTGGCGACTTCTGAACATTTTAACACTGTTAAGTATTTGCTAATGGATGCAACAAAACTTTGAGACACACATAACAAAACTTTGATGTAAGAATATAAATAATCTGATTCATAAAAATGAACATATTTAATTGATAAATCGTTGATTATGGATTATCCTTTTAAATTGATTTATTGAGTTGTAGACTTGTAGTGGTATCCTTCAAAATGATATCTTTAGCATCATCATGATTTTAAGTCCTCTTACAGTGTCTATGCTCTCCTAAATCACAGTAAATGTGTTACATATAAAATCAGAATCTCCACCACTGTTCTTTGCAGTACCTGTTCAATGCAGTAACTGCATGTGAACTTGAGGGGTCTCCATTGGTTTGTTTAATTTCAGTGTTTTCAACTATCTCAGCATCCTGAGCTTCATTGTCTTCTTTGTTTTTTTCTTTGATCTTTAACCTATCTTCGGATGGTTAAGATTCCCTAAAACTGCAGCTTTATCACAAGTCCATTTGACTGCACTCTGCCACAAGTCTAATGTTGTGACAAGTAAATTGGCTTTACTGTATCTATCTGAATGTAAAGCTGTTTGATAGATGCTTAACTTTACAATGCATTATACATAGTGGAATAAATGGTTTCTTAACAAGTCCATTTGACTGCACACTGCTACAAGTCTAATGTTGCTACAAGTGAATTGGCTTTACTGTATGACTGTATCTATCTAAATGTTAAGCTGTTTGATCACTTGATGGATGCTTCACACTGCATTATACATCGTGGAATCTTTTAAACAAACTGAGATTATATTTGCAGAGGAAGAAGTGAAAGAGCGAGCCAAGCGAGCAGCAGCAGCTGCTCGAAGATGGAGGGAGTATTCAAGGAAGGGAGCTGATAGACGCCCAACCTTCAAACTTCCTGAAGCAGTCTCCAAGAATGAGTGAAGCTCCTTGTGTAATTCCAGTCTCATATAACTAATTAATGTAAAGCTAATTACTTGTAAAAAAATCATCATTGTCCATCCCACCTATTACAGGGATTGGTTATATAAACACTATAATGTATGTAGAATTCACGGTTAATTATGTATAGATCGGAAAAAGAAATTTAGAAACATTGATTGGTGGCATATGTTACAAATTCTAGCTAATAAAATGCCGAAATCTGATTATAATTCCAAAAAAAAAAAAAAAAAAAAAAAGAGTAAAGAAGATCAACTAATTCTTATTAGATGGTTAAACTACCATTAGATTCATTACAAGCTTCTTCTTCATCCTTGCAGATGAGAAAACACCAATGCACCATATCTCTTGAACTACCAACAAGACTGAAAACACTAAAATGGTCAGTTTCTTCAACCTAGAGATCAGTCTAGCTAAGAAGTTTTATTTATTTTACAGTGTTGGCAACAGCACAAGCCCATGACTTGATATGTTCTTTCATGGCCATACCATCATTCAATGAAGGCATAATCTTGCAAAACAAATATGGATGATATAACCTGGGACCCATTGGTGTCAGTTCTCCATACAACAACAACTCAGTTTCTGCAACAAAAGTGAAGTCAATGTCACTGAACTCAATAAACTCATTGAACTGCATGAACATTTTATCTCTTCTCTTTGGAGTAGTACTTCTCTTTTCTTTCTTCACAGACTCTGATGGACTTTTCAGTACTGACACCATTTCAACATGTTGTTGCTGCAGACTAATGTCTATGTCTTGAACTTGAATTGCAGAAGTGGTAGAAGACTCAAAGAGATTTTGAGTGATGTTATTAGAACAAGTAGAAGAAGATAGTGATGGTAATGTTAATGTTAATGGT
Organism: Aquilegia eximia; assembly: GCA_023053565.1. Taxonomy (NCBI): domain Eukaryota; kingdom Viridiplantae; phylum Streptophyta; class Magnoliopsida; order Ranunculales; family Ranunculaceae; genus Aquilegia; species Aquilegia eximia. The sequence continues at coordinate 22,438,009 of JALIGU010000005.1, forward strand.
GGTGGTGGTGGTGGTGGTGGTGGTGGTGGAGATGAAAAGATGTTGGTGAAGAACCAAAGAGTGTCAAAGTCATCTATGAACTTTTCAACATCCATTAAAGAAAAAAAAAACCCTAAAGAATCTCTAGAGTTATAAGCAGAGAGAAAGCTTTGGAATTAACTACATTTGCAGTTTTTCTTGCCAAAAGCTGAAAAAAAGCAACAAAATGAGTATATTAATCTCTGTAAATGACCAAACTAACCATATAGGTTTCATAATATCATGAGATTAACAAGGGTATTTTGGTCATTGTGTGTATAAACCAATGGGCTACTCTATTTATAGAACTATGGATTGGATTGGATTGAGTAGCAAGTAGTTTTGTAACGCTTGTGACAACTAAATGGTCAGAAAGAAGAACATGGGGAGTTATGATTGGTATGATTTTGATTATTTAATTGTTGATTTGTAAACATTTTATAGGTCACGAGATAGATTGTTTTTGGACCATTTGATTTATTAAAAATGTATACTTTTTTGACTTGTTTTGTCCCTTATCTTTAAGTCTTTAGATTGATTGATAGATTGATTCCTTCTTTTGTGCATCAAATAAGAAAATTTGTATATTTTTGTTCAATCATTTTGCATCATTTAAGCTATTTAGAATCCTATAAAAAAAAGAAAGATATTTGCACCACAAAATGTTCGATGATGGTATTCGGCATCATACAATAATAATTACCATTAGTTTACTTATGATACAATCGGCATACAAATTATAAAACTTAGTCTTGAAAGATATTTTAGTGGACTAAGTCTATGAGGACTTTGATCTACAATGGATTATTTTCGGACCATTTGGTTTGTAAATATTTAATTGTTGTAAACATTTTTAAAGGTCACAAGATATATTATTTTTGGACCATTTAATTTGTATATATATAAACTTTTTTTTCCCTTGTGTTTGTAATTTTGTACCAAGTTTTTTGTCTAGCTAGAGATTGATTGATTCCTTCTTTTATGCATACAATAATAAGAAATTGTGTACTCCATGTTTTTGCTCAACCATTTTAGATCATTTAAGCTATTAAAATTAGGGGTGTAAATTTCTGCCGATTTTTTGATTTTTTCGATTTGCGATCCGATTTTTTTTCGAATTTGGAATGGATTATTATAGTTCTAATTTCCGAATTTTCGATTTTCGATTTTTCTGAAGAAAATGGAATGGAATTGGAACTACTTCTGTGAATCCGATCCGATTTTCGATCCGATTTTTTCGATTGTTAATCCGATTTGGTTTTCCGATAAATATTCAGAAATTTTTGATAATTTAAGAGATTTAAGTATTCTCATTTTTGAAAATGTGCGTACATATAGAAATAAAAATAATATACCAAGTTTAAAATCACATAAGAACTCACTAACAAATTATAGTCAGTCTCAAATCTTAATGTAATCAAATATCAATATATGATTCAACAAAAAAAAAAAAATGTAATAGTAAATTATTGGTTAGTTTATACTTCTGATCGAAGGTCCATGCTTATTCGTTAGATTAATTATTTTCTTGTTCTTACAATTATATTATTATATAAATTTTACAGTATAATTGTGTTTTATAAGATGCTATATTCAAGAATTTTGATCCATCATATTGGGGTGGTATGTTACTATGTTAGATAAAAACACCCCAATAAGACAATAACCAAATCAACTCAGTATAAAGAGTGAGTTTTCAAGTTTCCAAAACGGATCACGTCCACCATTTTCGATTTGGAATTCTAATCAATTCTGATATATATTTAAGTTGAAATTCTGATTTTTTTATTTTGGAATTCCGATTGATCCGAATTTATTTTTTTCCGATATTCTGAATATTTCCAATATCTCGAAATTGGAATAAATTTTGTTGTTCCGAAAAAACATGGAATGGAATTGGAAGAAGTTTTTTGATTTCGATTTCCGATTTATTTTTTCCGAACATGCCATTTCCGATCCGTTTCGTCTGATTTCCACCCCTAATTAAAATCCTATAAAAAATTGATAATTGCACCCAACAAAAACTAGAGTAAACTGCACTCTTTTTCTTCTCTTTGTTTTTTTCATATATCAAGATTAACTATTCCTTTTCTACTTTGTTTTCTCTTTCCCCTAGGTAGGGGACGGTAGATAACAACAAACGTTAATGCTTGAGTTATCATCTGTTCTCTAACAATGTTTTTGTGAAGTTCTTAAGGAGTAGTTCTTAGATCTTACTCAGTTATGGAAGTTCTTAAGGATTGGCCTAAGAGGAAGAACCATAAATTGGGTGGACTGATATGGGAAATTATAACTTATGCTGTCATGTGGCTGCTCTGGACAACAAGGAATAACAATATTTTCAAGCACAAGAAGTTCACTATAGATGGAATTACTTTGAAAATTAGAGCACAGATTTGGTATTGGTTAGGCTCATTGCCAGGAAGATGGAACTACCACTTTAAGGAGGTTCTGGATCATTGGGATGATATTGTCAGAGGCAATTGGCGCTAATTATAGTCTTGTACTAGTTGGATAAGGTGATATATGACCTGAAGTTGCTATAGCAGACTGATCAGGCTTGTAATGGTTATTTTGACTATTATAAAATTTTACTTCCATAAAAAAAAAAAAAAGGGACTTGCCGCGCAACGTGATGACTGCGGGTTCGAACGAATATGTATTTAGGAGAATCGGGTTTGCTATCCAGAAAGGACTTGCCGCGCAGTTTGTAGCGCGTTGGTCCTCTCCACATGCGTGTGTTGATGTTACAGGGGCGTCTCCGATGGTTGGGCTGAGTGCTGACATTTTTGAGGTGGGGCTAGCAGCTAGCAATGCAGCAGCGACAAAAGTGGAGAAACAAGACGGAGCTTGTAGGGCTAACCAACATAGTTTCATCCCCTTTGCATTTGACACATTTGGATTGCTAGGCTCAGAAGCAGTTGAGCTCCTCAGGAGAGTGCAGAAGATAATGGATAGCAACGTGATGATTTAGGATAATCGGGTTTGCTATCCAGAAAGGACTTGTCGCACAGTTTGTAGCGCGTTTGTCCTCTACTTTTGTGTAATTCGTTGAGCTTATCAATAAAATTTGAATTTTTAAATAAAAAAAAAAAAATTTGTGAAAAGGATTTTTTGTTTTTTTATAATTTGTTTGGGATTAAACTTTGAAAAGTAAAAATTCAAAAAGTATATGTGGTTTGCTACACATACAATGTTACTACTTTGCAACAAATAAAACATAATAATATTCGATTATATTTCTCCCAATTTTTTTTATTAGAGTAATGGGTTTTTATATTTTTGTATTTTGTTCAGTTTATGGTGTAGCTACAAAAACATGAGCTTCAGCATATACAATTTTTTTTCATCTAGATTTAAATCTGCTTACATTGGTATACATCGAAGTTTTTTATCCAAGTTGTAGCTAAGTTACATTGATCTTTATTTTTTCTTGCAAACACCACGCTCTTTCTTTCTTTCTTGCATTACACTGATTTTAGTCCATGACCGGTATAAGGTAGAATATGTAAGTACCTAAACCCGTTATGACATATGTAAACCACCTTGGGTCGGCAGGTGGTTTAACAATTAAGCTATAGACCTCCATTTATGGGAAAAAGAAAAAGAATCACAATTTCTGGAATAATTGAAAACAGACAAATTAATATAATTGATAAAGCTCAAAAATTATAGTCAAACTTTCTTTTATCTCGAGAAATGGTCAATTAGCCAATGGAATTCATCTAATGATGATATTTTTGTAATTCTGGTTGACTGTAGAAAAAATTAGCTAAAAATGAGTAATCTGACCATATACACATGCAGAATATATATTTCCTCCTCAAAATGGAAATTCTCAAAACTGGAAAACTGACAAAAGCAAAAAAGTAAAACAGACAAATTTCAAGCCAGCCGAGCTTATCTCCACTCTAAAGTATGAACCATTTCCTCAATCAATCATCTACTATGTACTAACAGGTCCCCGTGTTGAACTTAATATATAATCACCGAGGCTTTTGGGCTCACTTGGCTCCAGAGTTCGAAAGAACTTCGGAGTTAAGCGTGCTCGAGTGGGAGTAATCTCAGGATGGGTGACCTCTTGGGAAGCAAGCTGCTGCCTATAAAACCCCACACTGTCGAATGTCCGCAGTGACTAAGTGAGAACACTTTTTTGACTACGTGGACCAATGAGATGTTGTTGTCCCGTGGACATCTTTTAAGTGTATGTCCACAAATTCGAACCCGTCTGAGTGGAAGTCGTCTCAAGACAACTTGAGGAGTAACTAAACAAAGGGTCCTAAATAAAAAATGTGAGAATTGATTCACACACTAGGTTAGTATAAAAGAATGCCACATAACAGAAGAAGGACCCTAGGATCTCATTACATCCAAGGGTGAGAATTGATTCACACACTAGGTTAGTTTAAAAGGGTAAGGTAAACCCAAAGAAAGGTATGAGTTCTAGCCTCCTTACTATCTCTTCTCTCTCCCTTTTTCTCTTTACTTTTATGTTGATGTAAAGAGTTAATTTTGGCATCGGAGGGTTTTCCACCGGTCACAAGGTCGGTGGGGTTTCGTAGGTAGCGAAAAGATGAAAAGCTAAAGGGATTTTACGGATCTTGAGGGAGTACAGGAAAGCACCCTTACAGAATACACAGGAGAGAGTGGTGAAATTAAAGGAGATGGAATACGAAGTATGGGAGAATTGAAGAGGAAAATTGTTGTGTTTCTTAATGTTTCGGCTAAGAACAGTTGTTCATTCGTAATTCAAAGTTTCTTCGTAATGTCCTCAGTCTTAGTTGTGCATTCAAAGATCTCCATGATGTCCTTAGACCTTAGTCCATTTAATTCAACATTAATTTGTTTTATCCATCATTCCATAGACATTTAATTAATACATTTTTCCACTTTCTCTTGCACGATGCTTTTTTTTTTTTTCAATGACTTTCACCTTCTCTGATCAAAACCACCACCACCACCACTTTCCCTCATGTTACGAACCCTAAAATGAAAGCAACTTCGATGACCATGGTTATAATAAAAACTTCAATTTAACCAAAAAAAAAAGACAACCATGGCTACGTATTCATTTGCTGGGCGATGACTAATTTCATAGTGAGAAAGAATTTAAGGAGTTGTTTACTACAATATATTGATTATTGCTGAACACGGGGAGTTGGTTTTTTTTTTTCTCCACTTCTTCAAATAAATTTTTTATTGATAAATGAATTTGATTTTCCTAAATATATATATATATATATTTTTACGAAACTGTATCTTATTATTTTTTGTTGTAAACATTTTAAAGGACACAAGATAGATAGTTTTTTTTTGACCATTTGATTCGTAAAAATATACACTTTTTGACTTGTTTCGTCCCTTTTATTTTTAAGTTTTTAGATTGATTCCTTCCTTGTTTTATGCATCCAATAAGAAATCATATGCTTGTAATAATAATGGTTTGCCCAATCATTTTAGATTATTTAAACTATTAAACATATGAAAAGGAAAATGATATTTGCACCCAAAAAATGTCGATGAAGCCATCTGTATAGAAAAGACAATATCCGGCATCATACAAAAATAATTACCATTAGTTTAACTTATAGTACAGTCGCATATAAATTATAATACTTATGTTACGTTGAAGTAGTCTCGAAAAATATTTAATCGGCTAAGTACGTGAATTTTGGTCCAAAGTGGAGATGGTTAGTAATATAGATATAGTCTCACATTGGTTGATCGCAAAAATCATTTCGTCAACTAGTATCATAATATCCACACGCGTAGGACCTAAAGTGGTTAACCTAAATCTAAATATCCTAAAGTGAAGAAAAATATCAATGTCAAAGATATTCCTTTCCACTTAAAGTTCTTTGCAGCTGTTCTGAAAAAAAAAAAAAAAAAAAAAATATTCTTGAGCCTTCTATTGGGGTCCCTTATTATGACATTTAAGTGCCCTTCATAGAGAAAGGTACCTTTATTCCAAACAAGTACACATTATTTGTTACCGTTATAGTTCCACTTTAAAAGCACAAGAAATAATAGGGAATCAAAACATCTGGAAAGTAACACATTTACAACCCAAATGCATTTGTTTGGTTGTATTCTAGCTTTTTCCCCAAAATACTATTCCATTCCATTCTTATAATCAAGTCAACAAAGTAAGCCAAAACCAATATAAATTGTTCTTCTAATTAACTTTCCAATTACAATCCCTAAGAATATGCTAATGCAGTAATGCTTGCTTGAATATGGCAAGCATACTCAAATATAGTCATCATAATGTCATTGACATTGTCTTCCACAACCTTCTTCAATTATTTCATCATTTATAATTATTATACTTTTTTTTTTCTCGTAGAAATTCTACGTTAATTGTAAAGTTGCCTTGGGGTTGAATTGTTGTTGTGGTTAGCCTGTTTTTAATAAAATCAGTAACTCAGTAATGTTGCTAGAATCATCGTAGGTTTTGTATTCTTACCAACGTTACCGAGTTACTGATCTTATTAAAAACAAACTTGTCGAATCTAATAAACAAAAACAAAAATACGCGCATGGGATACGGATGCAATAAAATTTAAAAATAAAGAAATATAAGGAAACTCTCTTTATGTTTTTTTTTTTTTATTTATTTACAATTTACAGTTCATAAAGAGAGAAAAAAAAGGTACATTAAAAACCATACAAAAATCAAGGAAAAAAAAATTAAAATTAAAATTTCAAAACATTAAGGCAAAATTAATTCACCTTTTTAATCATCATCATCTAACTGTAGATGCAACACTATGTGCCCAAGATCTAAGATGAAGTTTCATATCAATTTCATTACTCATTGATGGAAATCTCCAATTCATCAATTGATTTGTTTCTCTTCTTTGATTCATTACTTCCCAAGCTTCAGAAAGATATGGTCTTGAAACCATATGTTTTTCTTCAAAAAACTTATCTTCTTCTTCTTCTTCTTCTTCATGTTCTTCATCTTCTTCGAGTTTTTCGTGTTTATGATCTTCTTTTCCTAATCTTTGTAAACCAGGAATAATTGAAACCAAGCTAGAATTCTTATCTTCTTCAGAAAACACAAAACCCAAATCCATAAACCCTTTTAATTCTTCAAATTCAAGGTCTGATAAACTTTTACTACTACTTCTTCTATTTCTTCTCTGTTTTTTCCCCTGTTTTGGTTTCTCTATAATATCTTCTAACTTTGGTATTTCTATTTCTTGATCATAACCTTCTTTACCTGAAACTATTGTTTGTAACTTATATTGACTAGTAAGAACTGATTTTGGTGAAATTGTATCTGAATCTAAGCTTGTTTGTGAACTTAATTGATCACTAAAAGATCGAACATGTCGCGAAGAAACTCTTAATAACTCTGGTTTTTGAAATTCTTTTGAGATTTCAAGATCTGGGTCTTGTAGAGAAGATGAAGAAGAAGATTTTACAATGATTTTTTCTCTACCAAACCAGTTGAAATCAAAGAGTTTCATTACTTCTTCAGCATCCATGGAAAACAGAGGAGGAGAGAGAAAATTGAGAAAGAGAGAGAAAACAGAGATGTTTGATAATAAGAGAAGAAACTAGAACAATTTGATTTATATTTGAATGACCTAAGAAACTACCCTTGGATTTGGTCAATATTACGAAAATACTTTAGGTTATAAACCACGTTTTAGAAATTTCTAAATGTGAGAATTTTTTTTTTCTTTGAATTCAATACGTGTGGAAGGAATTTTCCTTGGTTGGTGGTGACGTGGAAGGAAGATTAAGGAAAATGGAAATGATTTGGTTATTGCGAAGTAAAATGATTTGACATTATTAGAAAAGATAATTCAAAATGAATACATGATTATCATCATTTTTGGTATTTGTCATCCCCATGTCGTGATTATCCTTCTAAATTTTTTGTTTTTATTTAAATTTTTGTTACGTATTTAAGGCTATTTTGGTCTTTTATATTGTCGGACGATTAATTTTTTATTGAAATTCTAGAATGTGTCGAGCTTTTGTAATGTGATAATTCACATTATGAGTGTGATTGTTCTTTTTCGTTTATGGATCATTTTTATTATGTCCCCACCTACGTCACTTTTGTTCATTATCACAACATATGCAAACTGCGATCATAACAATTATGATCAAGCTTTTATCAAAATTGTAAAAATGTATCGAATATTAGGGTTTGGCTACGTCTCACGGTCTTAAAATCGATTCTCATCTAAAAAAGAGAGTTGGTTTTAAGATTCAAGGTTAGTCATATTTGGTACTTCATAATTATTCGAAAATAGTTAAAAGTTCAATGGCGTGCGTTCGTTCTAACCATCTTGGCTACTAAAACTCGTTTTACCATAAAAAATTTCCGTAAGAAAATATATATAACTAGCATTAATTCAAATGACTAGCTAACTGATATCTGTTCTACCGGCAAATATAATGTTCATATCAATATTTTTGGTGATTTATATCTCAATTATATATGGTCCCATGGATCGACAAATTTCCCCAAATAATTGCTATAACTCATCTATTAAGTCTCCCTTAAGGGTACATACTAAATTTTCATGGGACCATTTTAGAGACATAATGGACTCATAGTAGAGTGATTCATACTCAATGACCTCAATTACATTAAATCACTGTTCTCTACCTATCTTCCACAAGGTGAAGCATTCCAATCAGTTTGGTCCATATTGCTTTAAAGTTACTCTAAAGTGTATTATGGTCTTAATTTGGTAGTATCATGCAAATCATTACAATTTACAAGCATGGTATATATAGGATAGTGACCATGGTCATTGGCCAACCAATTATTTGTTTGGGAAACCTACCAATCCACCATGGTCCACTGATTGAAGGGCTCTATCTATTGGACATGAGTATGGGCATGCATGCTTATTGATTTACTAGGTAAGGTAAGGACTAAGGAGAAGTTATGGGAACTAGGAAGTGCTATGTTTGGGTGCAGAGGGGACATTGTCAGTTAAGTGATCACTACTTGTGTACAGTGCATTTTGGCAAAATGCCAATGTACATGTTTTACAATGAACATGTTAATGTTTATCTGCACATTTTTAAGTGTTGGTATCAAGATTGATAACATTTATAGGACATATTCAAGATTAATAAACTAGGTAATTTTGTTTCTAACATGGAAGTTTCATATTTCAAGTTGAAATCTCTACATTTAGGTAGATTGTTTCATAGAAATTATAATGTTGCTTGTTGTTTTATTAAAAGTTAAGCAGACTTGGAAGTTCCATGATGGCTTAATATGCTGACATTGTCAATGTAAGACATGTAAAATTAAAATAAAAAATATATGGTCTTCAAATTATTGAGCTGTCTTAAGTATTTTTATCCAACTATGCCATGATGTATAATAAAATATACCATTTTTCGCGACTAACTTCATAATCTAATATGCCCTTAATGAGTTTAATTCAAAAAAATTATGCGATCACAGACGTGTTATTTGGTAAATTCCGTGTATTAATCTAAATACATTTCAAAGTCAAAATAATTAGTTCCAGAAATAAATGGATTCTCTCATTTCCCTATCTTATTTGGCCAAACTTGTTAATGAGAGTGATAGGTGTAGTTACCAAACAAAATACAAGTTGAAATTATTTTCCGAAAAACATAATAAACTTATGAAATTATTTTTTAAGGGTATTTTAGTCATTGAAAAAAAGCACCTCGAATATACCGAGTAGATTTGAAGTTTGAATGTGACTTGGTGGCTTAATGCGGAGTCCACTATGTAACACAATTACGCAAAATTATTGTATAAACTTTGATTAATTAAGAAGTAATCTTTATATCTAATCACATGTGTGTGTGTTTTTATTATTATATTACCCACACCACACAAGTTATTGACTTAATTTGTTTTGTTTATACTAATAATCATCCTTAATCATGGAATCTCTAGAATGTTCTAAATTGTAGAATGTTCAGTGTACATATTTTTGGTCTTTTATGTTTTTATTTTTATTTTTGTTTTTTTCCTGAAAATTATAATTATAATGTTTATTAGGTATGGAATATGTGGCCATATGGGAATATGCTAAATGAATAATTCTCAGAATCTATGTTTAAGAAAAAAGCTTCGAAAAATTCATAGCTGACTACTAATAAATATATTGTATATTCAGACAATTTAAAGCAGCCCCTCCCGCCCTTCCTGTCTATTGTTTAGAAAGAGCGGGAAAAATAAAATTACAACCCTCGCAAAAAAAAAAAAAAATGAAGGTGGCCGCAGAATAACTTGTGCGCGCAAAATGTTTTTCATGACAAATTTAAAATTCTATGGTGTAAAAATAATAATAATAATAATGTACATGTGAATGTCAATTAAAGGATTCACATTTTCATTCAATAAAAATATGATGGGGCCTTTGATAGTTATTGAACTATTAAGGTAATTTGCATATGTAATGTATGTAAATATAAATATATAATAAAATCATGATTCTCTTGTGGAAAGAAAGATCTCAAGATGACATAAAACAGAGTTTAGTATATTTGGGTGGTTGATCAACTGCCGGCCTGAAAATGACTTAATTCTTATAGTCTTATAACAAAGAAAAATGCCGAATTATTGCACTAAAATATTGTTATATTATTTCTCACAAATTTATACAATAGTCAACTTCTTATATATAGATATATATATCCTTACAATTATTTCCATTTTTTTTTTTTCGTTTTAGAAAGCGTTGAACAATCGGAAGCCAATGTCATCGACACAATGGAGGGTTACCGGAAGAAATCTCCGGCAATGTGTCGTCACCGGAGAATTATTCGGTATTAGCTAGTTCTTATTAGGGTTGGGGATCTGAGATCTTTTTGAGAAGACTTTTAACCTAACTCTTGTATAGCAAGTGGGACTAGAGTAGGACCTTTAAAACCACTCAAACCAGTGCAGTCATTCTCATGCAATGTTAGGTGTTAGTGGTTTAAAGATTAGATGAAAACAACCCTACATGAAAGTTGATACCACACAAACAAATAATAGCTTCATGCTTTAATTTCATTGAAATAATTTTCCACATGCTTTTGATCCTTAATAGTTTATTGTGTTAATGTGTTCCCATTGTTTTTGGTTGAAAAAGGTGTTCACATAGCTTTACTTTCTTTCAAATTTAAATGTTTTTAGTGATTTTTTTTGACTTTGATCATGGCTTTAAAGTTTATATTAATCATCACATGAAGCTCATGCTCTTCTTCGTCACTAGTTTCATGGACTCTGCATGATTATAGGTACCTACAAAATGGAGCAAAGCATTGGTGTAAAGCCCGAAAAGACCGAGAAAGTATGGATATTACAGCCCATAGTACAGTCTGTTCAGACTTCAGAACCCATTACAAAGTGCTGAACTACTACTCTTAAGTCAGACACTAAAATAGGTCTGACAGAGGCCTGACATGAGCTGCGCAGTGCCTAAAAGAAGCATTTTAAAGAAGCATTTTAGAGCAGTGTAAAACCTGCTTCTATGAATCTGTCAACATCGTAGGCGAATCTTAGACATGACGGAAAATGTTCATATTAAATTTTGCTTTAAATTCATACCAAGGCAGAGCTGTAACATACATTATATGGATCCTGTAGGCATCGTAACACTTGTCATTCTGTCGCATGTCATCGAGATTAGTATAAGCCAATTGAAGGATCTCAGAAACTTCTTCTAGTTCAAAGTAAAAATACGGACGTGAATCTTAAACATAAACTGTAAAATTGACAAATTATACTGAGTGTTTAGCTACAAGTCTACATGACACAAAAATATACAAAACTACTGTCCTAGTAGTTCCCTCCCCAACATATGCTGCGATCCTAAGGCTCTAGGAAGGGACTGGAGGCTATCATTTGGGTCAGTGTTAAGCACTACTGGCTTGGGACACCAGGCCAATGTGAGGGGAAGCCTCAACCCCTACAAGTAGCCACACCAAAGAGAGACGGCTTCCCTTGATGAAACTGCTGCCTATGTACACGCAGTCCATGAATACATCCCGCACACCCAAACACTGCTGCCAAAGTACATAATTAAACCACAAATAAGGAATGTTTAACACTAACTAACTCAGTGTGCCGTAAATTCTGCCTATCCACATTACTACACTTGATTCAAACTAGTTAATATATAACTCCCTATGCATGAATCACAGTCAATGCTGCTATCGTCCTTCAATTGTGATACTGAGATAGTTTCTAGAACAAAATTTGTTGCCACTATGAGATGAATCTGAATAAGAAGTGACCTCTCGTCCTGAAAATGCAGGTTGCTTTGGAGTAGGAAGGCTTGATATTTCACTAAAAAGCATCGAGATTGTTGATGACATGCTGGGTCTGTCCTTCGCTAAGTCTTGAACACACAAAAGCCCCACATGGATGCATCTTAAAATCTCTTCTTCACAAGGTAAGTCAGAAATTGCAGGGTCAATTAACATTTGTATCTTGTTTTCGTTCCACATTTTCCACACCTGAAAAGAAACACATATTAAGAATTCAAACTTAGGTATTTGATTGATAACTTGATACATGTAATGAACATCATAAATGTATACACATACATGTCTTATTAGGCTCACAGATTCTTCATGTTGATAAAAACCAGTGTTCCTCATTCCACTGACAATTTCCAATAGCAATACTCCAAAGCTGTAGACGTCTGACTTTTCAGAAAAAAGACCCTCCATTGCATACTCAGGAGACATATAGCCACTGCATTTTGACGTTTGTTAAGCAATATACCCATTATATGCTTTTTGAGCATCATATTCAGACAAAAAAATAAGCCCCGAGAAGGAGCTACAATTCGATTGCAGATTTTGTCATTTATTCGATTGCAGATTTTGTCGTTTATGTAAAAGTAGAACATCCTATCCCTCTTTGTTTAAAAGTGGAGGTTCCCGACCTGATACACTACCATTTTGCCTTAGAATATTCTACCAAGGTATGGACTATATTATCCAGTCTTAGTCAGAATATTGTAATCTGTAGATAATTGTTAAACCTAACGCAATATTATGTCTACTTACCCAAAGATTGCATAAGCAGAGAATTAGTAGCAGAAGGACGTTAATCCCTGTGAACACGATAATCTTGTTGAAGCCTTGAAGGCAACCTTCCATAGGGGGTATAACGAATCTTAACATGTTTCAGCTAGCATTTAAGCAATTACAATGTTACTTATTACTTGCTTGGACTACATTAGCTCTGACTATATGCCAAATCCTTGTCTGCTCACTTGAAAAAAATAAAAAAGATTAGGAATACTTACTATGTTCCGACAACCCTTCTAGTAGTTGCTTGAAGTTCATCCCTTCCAAATATCCTTGCAATGCCAAAGTCCGAAATTTTTGGATTTAGATCTTTATCCAGTAGGATGTTACTCGGCTTTAGATCTCTATGAATCACTCTTAATCTAGAATCTCTGTGAAGATAAAGTATTCCTCGGCCAATACCCTCAATAATTTGAAAGCACTTCTTCCAACCTAGGAGTGCCTTTTTCTTTGGATCTGATTTATAAAAGACCAAAGAAAGAACGATCATTAGAACAATTAAACATAATGTAATAAAAAAAACATAATTGTTCTAATGATCGTTCTTTCTTTGAAGAGAACCCCAGACTTAAAGTAATAAAAAAAAAAAAAAAAACCCTGTGAAAAGGCAATAAGTGACTTAGATTAGAAGAATTGATCCATTTACTAATTTTGGGAAGAAAAGTGAGTGTACAAAACATCGTACCAAAGAGAAAAGCATCTAAGCTTTTGTTGGGCATGTATTCATAGACCAACATCTTCTCTTCACCTTCAATGCAGCAGCCAAGGAGCCTAACAAGATTTCGGTGTTGGAGTTTTGAAATTACCACAACTTCATTCTTGAATTCCTCGGTGCCTTGTCCAGAGCTTTTCGAAAGCCTTTTTACAGCTATTTCTTGCCCACTTGGCAACTTTCCCTGAAATGGTTGGAATGGTTGCGGCAGACAGCATGTCAATTTACACAAGTATATATAGTTGTTTTTTAACATTACCCCGAAATTTAAATTCTTAAGAGAATAAATACCATGTACACTGAACCAAAACCACCTTCACCAAGTTTATTGGCTGGATCAAAGTTATTTGTGGAAACTTGTAACTTGTCATATTTAAAGATTGGTAGCTCCGGATCAAGTTTATCTGTATCTGAGAGATCTTTGGTAGTGTCACTAGTGCCGAGCACTGAAACTCCCATGTATGTCTTCCTCTTCTCTGTTTTTTTTTTACATGCAGCAGATGAAATAATCTTCAGTATTGGTAGCCTATTGATCATATCTTATATTCCTAACAAACAAAACAAGAAGGTAACATGATGAATGGCTAATAATCTACAGAACTATGATGGGCGCTGCTAAGCGCTACTGGGAACCCTGGCGCTCAGCACCTTGCTCCGCCTCTGACAGCATTAGCTTATATTAGAAGTCTATATATTTGATGTAATTTATCTGTTGATTAAGTCATTATAAGAAATGAAGTCTCTTACTTTTCATGGCCCACCTCCGAAAGATATACATGCCGATAAGGACAGCCGTCAGTCCGGTGAGGACTATAATTATGTAAACAAGCATCATATTTTTCTTCTCATCTGCATGTTCAAAAGTAACATCACAACATGTCAATTGAATTAGAAAGTAAAAATCTCCTGCAGTAAGTATAGAATAGATGTCGAAATTACTTAATCCACTATTCAATAAACCCGCTGGGGGTCTCGACCCGTCTCTCTACAAAATGAAGGTCAGCTTCAAATTGACTTTCGCCATAAGCTAGTATGGGAAGCACCCACTCCGATCAATGTGAAGTTCTTATTTTGGAGCCTAGCTTGGGACAAGATCCTTACAAGGAGGGTCTGGACTATTCCGAACAGATGCTGTTATCTAGATGATGAAGACAATACGAGACATCTACTCATAGAGTGTGGAAATATACTGCCGTATGGGAGAGTCTAGTGGGGACTGTCCTCAAGTATCTCGATCAATTGCTTATCAAAAAATCAGGTACAATGGGAGTGATAAATCGGTGGCCAAAACTGAGACTCACTGGTTTAGGAACCTGAATTTGGGGTATTGTTCCTTATTGCATTGTGTGGAGACTTTGGTGTATGAGATATGAGGTAGTATTCAAGGATGCAGACTTCATCATAAGCAAGGCAGTGAAGAGGGTTAAAGCGTCGGCTTGGGCTTGGTTGGCAATGAAGGAAGACAGCCTTAAGAAAGGGAAAAAACATAAGAGTGACGGATTTGCTTTTCAGGTGGTTGGAATCCATGCAGGTATCACCAGGTTAGTCTGGTTCAAACAAAGAGCAGAGATACAACGTCAGCTAAAGGTTGCAGGGATTTACAGCAGTGGCAGCATTGGGGTGATCGGTAAAGTTTCTTACAGTCTTCATAGCCGTGGGACTATTTTTGCTCTTTTCAGAATACCTGACAGACCTGTTGGTGACTAATGGCAGTGTGTGTTAAAGTTGTAGTCATAGTAAATGAAGAAAAAGGTCAAACAACCTAAAACTCATACATAAGGATTTCCTGTGACAATATGGACTGGAAACAAAAATTATACAAACCTAGAAAGTGTAGCAAAACAAAAAATACTTACCAAGCTCCGAGTGTGCAACACGGATGTAAAGATCCACCCCATTGGTTGAAAACTTCTGCATATCAATTAAATTTCCATGCCACCACATACATCCGACATTAATGTCGTAAGAATAAGCGCTGCAAGAACAATTCATTAAGCAGATCTCTTTACAGGAACTTTCCATGTCCCCACCACGCACCCAATTAACTATATGATCAGGAGCTTTCATCCCTTCATGCTTAACAAATCTATCTTCTTTCCTCTCTTCACTGCTGCTATTATTTTGCTCACAACGGAATGGTTTTCGCTTAAGACACCCACTAGACCAGTTTCCCTTACTCCACTCCTCAATTAAACTAGGCTCATACCCTTTCAAACAACTACATATTGGTTTACTTAACAAATTACAGAACCCAAAAGACCCACACTTACCATAATAATCACATTCAGTCTCTGGCATAAACCAGTCTCGAACCCATCTGTTCTCTTCTTCAACAAAACTGCTCCCGGTTAATTGTCCCACAGAATTCACTACATATCTTTCATATGTAGGTATGGTATAAGAAAGAGTTAGATATACTTTCATTGGAACTAATTTCTCTTAATAAAAGATTTCCAGAATCCAATAGCTCCACACGCGAACTAGTTGCAATAGCTGAAACATTTGTTGTCCATACAACTTTCTCCTTTCCATCCAAAACTACTAAATTCCCATCACCGTGAATCTTCAAAAGTCCTGAAGTATCAGTCAAGGGATTATCTCGGTTGGCAACCCAAAAAGCTACTGTCTCACCTGGAAGTAAGTTGTACCAAATACCAACGTAACGATTACTTGAGTTACCAGGACTAAAAAAACCTAACCTAAATGTTTGATTCAAAGAAGTAATATAATCTGAATCTCTAATGAGTTTGTTTGGCGAAATGGTTGCTATTGCAAAGCAAAAATCTGAGATATGGAAAAGGAAAGAGATCATGAAAAGTAAAACAGAAAACGAGGTTCTCCTAACATCCATCAATAAGTGAACCAATTCTTCACCAAATGATTTTAGTTTCATGAAATACTGACCTTCCGCAAGTCAGATATTGATAATTTGATATCAATATTTAATTTTATTGGCTTTTGCGCGTTGGGCATGGTCAAAACTCATTCTATCAATATCATGATGATACATAGAGTGGATTATTATTATTTATCTAGCAAATGTGTTGCAAGATGATAATATTTCGTTGCCTTTGTTAATGCTGAAAAAGATTATTGAGTGATGATGGTTACAGTTTTAAATTTTAATACTAATCAGTGATAACATATATGAATATTCATGAAATCATGATGATGTTCACAACAACAAAAAAAAAAAAAAACCACCATCTCTCATACATATTGGAAAAAAGGAAAGAAATGTCCAAGCAATTAAAATCAAGAATGTATATCTTACCATTGACCAGACCTTCTCCTTTTTCTTGATATCCATCCATTCATGTCATCTACACTCTGATGCACGGACACCTCCCTAAACCTTACGCACCGGTGTCCGACACACCGACACGTCCTGGACACGCTGGGACACGTGTCGGACACCCCAAATTAAGTGTCCTACTTGAAAAAATAAAAATTCCTAATCTGGACACTGCTGGACACTTCCGGACACTGCATTAGGACACTTCCGGACACTGCATTAGGACACCTTAGTTAGGGGATAGTTTTGTAATTTTAGTTTTTTTATAAATAAAGTGGGGTCAAGAATAAAGTAAAAAACATATAAATGTGGAGAGAGAAACAAGTCAAACATGAAACTTCTCTCACAAGCTTCACAAGGATAAAACTTCTCTACAAGTCTCACCTACCCTCTCTTCATCTTCTACTTTCTCTCTCTGCTACTCTTCATCTTTCTCTATTTTTTTCTCTTCATCTTCCATGGCTTCAGCTTCAACAGATGGTAGTAGTGCATCATCACCTCTTGATGAAGAATTAAATAAGCCACTTTGATGAATGTTAGAAATGACTTTTTAACAATCTACATTGTTAATATATATATATAACGTGTCGGTGTCCTACTTTTTCAGAAAATTATGTGTCGGCGTGTCCGTGTCGTGTCGTGTCGGTGTCCGGTGTCCGTGTCCGTGCTTCATAGCATCTACATCTTCTTGGTCTGCTCTTATTGAACATTTTTTCATGGAGATAAATAAACTCAACAAATGAACTGTTCATCTAAGCTGTTGTAGTGTTGTGACAGTTTTGTCATCTTCAGGAAAATCTTTAAACCCTAAACCCTAAACCTTCTATCATTTTGGTGTTTATCAACTGAAAAGGTTGGATCAGACCAGATTGACTAAGTTGGTAACATATAGCCCAAGTACAAGCCCAACCTTAAGCCCAATGACATTTGTCACTCTTTACTTCTATTAGTTCTATACTATACAACCCAGAGAATTTTATATGTGTAGCTTACTTGTATGTGGGTGTGTACACCCAATCACGAAATGCCATGTGGCAATAATAATATAACCTAGTATGGGTTTAGTTAACCCTAGTGGGCTTGATCAGTTTTTCAACCATTTTATAGACACGTGGCATCATATGATTGGGTGTACACACCCACATACAAGTTGGCTACACATATAAAATTTTTTACTATACAACCACCTTTTTTTCCCCCTATGCTGATGGCATTAAGGTGAGTAGAAGAGCCCCTAGCAGATGATCTGATTCTATTCTGATGACCTACATTGTTACATTTGTCATTCTGTCGCATGTCATCGAGAATAGTATAAGATAATTGAAGGATCTTAGAAACTTCCTAGCTAGTTCAAAAACGAAGTACGGACATGAATATCTTAAACATAAACTGTAATCAGTTTGAGACTATCTGCATTCCAATCAGATTTACACTTGATAAAACTGATGAAGATACTGGCAGAGGGCTGACGCAGTTTCAAGCATATGTAGATCAGGTAGGAAGCTATGGTACACAAATTATAAGTCATGAAATATCGCATAAGGGACAAATTAAAGTTACATTGTTCACTACTTCTGCAGCAATAACATTCATGGCCTCATGGGATTCCTAGCTTTCTGTGTTTTATTTTTGTTTAATTTGCTTTTTAATATTCTTTGTGATTGAGGATTAATAACCAATGTTGACATATGTCGCCACTTCTTTCTGCGTAAACTGTGTTTTTGTATTTTGAGGAATTATTATTTCAATTTTGATATGTCTAGCACAGAGTTTGTATCTATACACAGATAGTAGTGTACCCGTTTTCTGTACATCAGACAATAAATTTTTCCAAACAGTTTTCAAGTTTAACGAGAGCGAGCTTGTGAAGCATTCTTCCTTATGCCATAGTTTCCTCATCAGATGATGCCATTCTATCTGAACCCTTACACCACTTTTTGAATGCAAGATTATAGTGGTCCTTGCATGTTCTGTAAAATCTGCACTTTAATGCTTTTGTACTAGAAGATAGTGTTGTCATACAGAATAAGATCATTGTGACTCCTTCACTTCACCAATGGCCATTTTTCTAAAGGATATGTCATATGCCTCTACTCAATTCCAAAGCATATCCATCTAGGAGAACTCATATATAGCAGGACTACTGGACATGATTAACAACTACTCATAGTGACACACAGTCCCAAAGAGTAACTGAAGATGCATTACAGGGCAACACCTCCATTGGCAGTCGGTCGTCATATATATATTAGATGTGTTCTTTTTGAATGTACTAATGTATGGCGCACAAACTGCCAAAGGAGATTTGCCCGGCAATTCTCTTGCAGTATCAAGTCTCCACATTTCTCCACACAATGCAGCTCAATCTCCAGTTAAAAACAAGTCCATTTATGATCAATTCAACATATATGGCATCTTTCACAGAAAAATCTTATAGTCATATGACTACTGGTAGGTATTACTTATGTGCACTGAGTACGAACAGAGCACTCTATATTACTCGCAGGCCTCCATATATGCAAATGATATAGAACTAGAAACACTGATCACCATGACTTCAAATTATGGAAGGTCATCTAGTGGCCATCCGATTTATGGTCTGTCAACATATCGGGCTTGACTATCTACGCAGATAAAGATTGTTCGACCGGTTCCCCCCGCCATTGCACTAAAAGGTCGACAGGCGTCTAAAATACATGTGGCGTAAAAAATATGGGGTATAAAGAACAGTAATTAATGGACTAGCTAGTGATGGGATGGCCACCATGGAAGATTCAGAAGAATCATTCTTATTCTCTTATCCGGAGGGCTTGAATTGTGCTGTCCAGGGATACAATGACTCGTGGCCCAATAACGACCGTTATATTGTTCATCATTCTAAAAGAATTAGTACAAAAAATGAGTTCAAGCTACTCAGTGTACATTTTAATAATTGTCGACCGAGTATGAAGTTTAAACTTCAAACAGGATTTTCTTAACAGCTAGAATTCCTAAAAACATCGATTTGTGTTTGCAAAAATAATATGGTATCATTTTACGATGCCTGTTGCTATGGAAATTACAGGGATATATAGAAGCAGTGAAGCATGCGGTTTAATGGTTTAATTTGAGACAAGGCACAAAACATTACGAGCAAACCATGTACTGTAACATATATTGAGAATATGCTAATGGATCTTCTCTGAAACATTTGCTTCCTTTTCTCAATGTTTTTAACTTTACAGTTGCTTTTCTTCCAACAAAAATCCACCACTAGATGCCTCATATGTCTTATTTTGTTCTCTGCATCAGTCATACTCGTGGGATTCCTTTCATTTAATTTAATTTACTTCCTTTCTTTTTAATTTTGTTTACAAGTAGCAAGATTTGATTCAATATATTGTTCTTTCTCAATCAATGTTGACAGCTATCCCTACTTCTTCAATTTTCCGCATACACATTTTATATATATGGTTGACTGGTTGGTGCGAGATTTCAATATCTATTGAAAGAACATACTTTTGGATATTCTTCACATTTTTCATTTTTGCTAATGTTGTGAAGTTTATACTCTGGTATCATCGCGCAGAGGTATTACCAACTGAGCTCAGCTGGCATCTGCTATACAGTACTTCTTGCCAGAAACTCAGCCTTTTATTCGGCATATCTACAGGGAAGCCAACCTACTGGCAGATGAGCTCTCTGAATTAGTTAATGTCACTAGCTCAGTCGTCTGTTTTTGTGAATATTTGTAGTTTAGGCAACTTTTTTAGTGTAGGAACCTCCGCTAGCTCGTTTATTCTAAGCAACACGTTCAACATTGCACGAGCGTATTAAAGATTTCGAAAATGAGAAAAGTAGCTTAGTAAAATATAGAGTGAGTGTGATTCTCTGCATTACCTTCTTGTCATATACTCATACAATAAAGTGTGGAAATCAAAAGATGGAACGAGTCTTTTTTCATCTTGGTAGGGGCCTCTTCGCATGGTGTCCTCTTGTAGGTGAAGTTTGTAAACTTATGCTCTCTAGCACTAATGGTACATATAACTCTGGAACATCATGCATTAACTGCATGACTACAATAAGGCATTAAGTGCAAAATAATACCCTATGCTTTTTGAACATATAAGATATGTCGTGAACAGGCCTATTACGTAGGTGGCCCTCGGCATTTGGTCTCAGTCTGACGCCATCTTTTCGTCAATATTTCGATCCTATCAGATTGTATTATCGAACTTAATCTCAGTTACACGACATACTAATCATCAACAGTGGCCCCATTCATGCTAAGTAAACTCTTTCCTTAAAGATTATGTACGAGGAAGATGTATGGAATAAAGCTACAGGGACACCCTAACCTCACAAGAAGGCATTGTTCCAAAGGATATACCTCAAAATCCAAAAGCATATCCATTTATCTGAACTAATAAATAGCCAAGGACATTAACCAATAGACACACACAGCCCGGCCTCTTTCGGTAACTGAAGATGCATTACAGGGCAATACCTCCTCTGGCAGTCGGCCGCCATATTATACTTCTCCGACGTACTATTTATGGCGTGCATACTGCCAAAGGAGATTTGCCCGGCAATTCACTTACAGTCTCATTTCGATCTCCACATTGAAAATGCAGTTGGTGGCTGTGCATTGTAGGTGATTTTAGTCTTGTACTCTTGTATTTGTAGCAGTCTCATTCACATGCATGCCCCCGCCCACATCTTCATGCACATATATATGCACATTTAGGTATTATTATAAATCATCGTTAACACAATCCTGCACAACCTCCATTACAAAGTTCAGCCAGGCATTCATTCCTAAGAAGCTAACTATTACATCTGATCAACTATATCTGTATAGTTATGTTTTGCTCATATTTGATATAAATTTCTTATTGATAGCTTTATTTTTCCACCTGATGATTTTGTTCGATATGCTAATGACTGAAGTGAGTTCCAATATTAGTAAATTTTCCATTATTTGTAAATTTCTACGCTTAATTAGTAAGTAACCAATCACCATCTAAAACAAACTACTTCTCTAAACTGCTTATCAAGGCTGCAGATACAGGAAGAATTTTCACTGAAGGTAGAGACCATGCAGACTGTTCATTCAAGCTTGTGCCAATCCACCAGGCTTCTGTTCCTCTGACTTGCCCGACCATGACCACCAGTACCACTGCAACACACCAGGCTTCTTGTCCTTGTTGCCCCACCACGACCACCAGTACCGCTGCAACTTGGCTTCAGATGCGGATGAGGTTACCGCAGAAAAACACTTATCTTCTTGTAAGGAGAAGGAGGACACGCATCAGGCTGCTGCTGCTACATTTGTTCTTCTCGCCTCCTCCTGTTATTTCTCCTAATAACCGAATACACAGCAACAACATTAGTCATCTTTCTTCTTCAATGCTTAGGCTAGGTTAGGGTTTCTTCTTCTTCTTCCGGGGAAGTCTTGCAACTGCAGTGCCATGAAATGTTTTATTTTAAAAAGCTGCTATGACGACGTACAAGTCGCTTTTAACCTGTTTTCGCATGGGATACTTTATTTATTCACAGATTAAATTTAATGTAAACGCATTTGTGGATAATATCAACCTCTAAAACTGTTGCAATAAGCAAAATTTGAAAAAATTCAATATATTGTCGTTGTTTTACACAAGGCATTGATCGGAGTATGGAACCACGGTACATATGTAGCAAAAATAAACAAACATAACTGGACTTGGTATCCTGCAACAGGAAAATCAGGCTATAGGACTTTTGGTCAACATTGATGAAGAAGTACTTAACACAGTTGTGAACTTGTGGTCATACCTCGCGCCACATCCTTTTATGCAATGGATATGTATGATAGATATGCTAATTGTGTTGACACACATGGTAGTAGTTTAGTGTCAACATAAGTAGACATACATCAAGAAAGCTTGGCGTAGAATTAAGTGTCTATCTACTGCATTCACTATCGAAAATAAGGTGCTAGGAAAGGATTGGCTTAAATTGAAGACCTCACTTTCATTGCCAAGAATCTTCATCATTGGTTATGCTTATGTTAAAAATCCGACTCAAGAGCGAGGTTAATCAGTTAAAACGTAATGCATTTTTGTGAAGATAGCGCCTTCTTAAACAGCGGTTGCAATATAACTAACCACATATCACCTATCAAACTCATACGTTCAAACATACCTTTCGCTCTTTCTTTCAAAAATTATCGTATCTTCAACAGAAGGATAAATTCGATCCTCATACCACTAAATATGTCATTAAGAACCATCAAAGAAGCCTTTATGTGATGCTGATTTCTCTTCAAAATTCTACATCCATGTGTTTACGTCCTCCGTACCTAAGTGTATTATTTAAGCTCTGAAAATATATGTCATTTGTTAATACCACAAATCTCAGTTGTGTTTACAAATAGTATCTGTACACACTACACAATGAAGGATTGGAGAATTTCTTAAGCTTAAGCTAGCACAAGAATTCATAAGTTCGGAAGCTTCAAGCAAAGTTAAAACTGGGTTCAAAATTTAAGACACATAAACCAGTTTCATGTTAAGGCAGATACTCTCAGAATTCAGAAAGTGGCGTATATATGTACAATTGATTGTAGTCCAGGACAACTAAACAAAGGAAAAGATGTATCATATGAATGAATTGATAAAAGTAATTTAGGTCCAAGTCTCCTGACAGTCACTTGCCAACTGAAATTTTGAACTGCGGTAATTTGAAAAGGGAGGAATTGATAGCGAAAATTAATTACCTGATCCTTTTTCATGGGATAAACATATCATGTATATCTCTTGTATGTATTATGCACTTGAGCAGCTGTTTATTCATGCAAACAATCTAATTGAGCCACTGGAACTATCACTACAGGTAAACTCTCAGCTGAACCATCGCAATTTTGATATTTCCGTTTTCTCAGATATATCGTTTTAATGTTTTATCACCATGTTCTGTGATGTGTCCAATTCTGCCTACGCATTTTTTATGTAATCTTCAATGTTGTTGGCTAGAAGATCAAAATTTGTATTGATATGCAAGATGAGTACAGTTCAGTAAACAGTAATGTAAGAACCTTTCTATGTAGGAATCTTACAATTCTACCAATCATTTGCACAACTTCAATTCCTACAAAGTATAGTTGACATAAGGCAAATAAGGAAACACTCATCTGATCGGCCAGTGAGGTCTTTCCCACTGTATCGTGTCAGATACCATGGAAGTAGCATAGGTTGCTGACAAGTTTGCTTCTCCTCTGTAGATGATAATGTGCAGCAATGAAGTTTAGACTCGCATCTTGATCTGGCTGACTGAGCTACGAACCAAAACAATTCGCCCATTGCAAATGATGAAACTGTTGCTGACTTGACTGACCTATTACTCTATTAGTCTATTACACTAAGGTTTCCTTTAGCTGCACCTTCACTATGGATTTTGTTCAAACAAACCATCAGTGCCAGCCAACAGCATTGTGTAACGATAAGATCTTTAGAGGTTAAGCTTGAAGTCCCCACTTCTTGGAGTGAACTATTGGAGTCTTTGAAGCAAAAGTTTGAGCTTAGCTTCTTGTGTGACCATCCTGCTCGTCATGCTTCCACAGAGTGGTCGATCAGTCCCCCATGCTGCCTTTTCTCCTGTGTCATTCTTTATGTACTAATTATATAATTGAATAGAACTGTATATTATCCACATGCAAGTTAGTAGATGTCGTAGGATGTTTGTCACCCTTCTCTTTGATAGATAAGCAAATAAATTTAGCGCAAACATTGCTACTTTAAATGGAAGTTTAACTTATGATAGTCTTGTTCATTAGTTTCATAAACTGACAGCCCAGTGACAGGCCTAGATGTTCAGAGCAGTTTACCAAATCCACATGCATTCAAAATGCGAGTGGGTCTTTAACATTCCCCGAAGCAGCTTTGCTATATGATTTTCGATTTCAAGCAACTACATTCAGCCTCCTCAAGCTTTACCTGCAAAGGGACAACAACTAATAGTATATATCTTATGTATCAGTCTTAAAAGGTAGTAGAAGTCGCTTACAGGGTGCCCGGAGAAACTGGTATACAATGATTGTGCGGGCGAATGGCAGGGCAATTCTCCTTTGGCAGAAACAAGGGACAAAAGTTAGATGTCCAGTTGCTCTGCCAAAGGAGAACTACACTGTTATTCTTCTTTGCCAACACATGGTTTCTGTGTTCTCGGTCGAGTAATCACATAAACAACTGTACATTCTTTTATACTGCATGTAGTATTGATCTTGAGATTCGGATATCCGACTATAAGAAGTAGCATATGCTAGAGACTATACCTTCAGGGCAGCACCTTTCAGCCTTATGGTCCCCAGTACCTTGTGTTCTTTTAGCGAAAGTCACTACTCTTTGAAAGTTTGAATGATATAGATGCTTTCTGTAAATTTGTGACAAAGTAAAACTGCAGAATTGTTTCGTCACTGACATATTTTATTCGGATTTTCTTGCTCTAACCATTTTTATATTAAAGACAGATACCACTATCCATTAAATTCTAGACTACAGTCAAGATATGTACACCAAAAAATTCGATGCTCGATATTTATTTAAGAAATTGCATTTTAGCGACTTTTCCATTATTCTACATTAAGCGCACTGCATGCGCACAGTAACTGTGCTTCTCGTTCTTTATAATTAATCCATATATATATGACTTAAAATTGTACAGGAAAATGTCTGAATACCAGAAAAGTTTCGTATTCTTTTCTTCGGGTTTATACTCAGATTCATCATAACTAATGTTAAGGCTTCTAACCCTAAAACTAAGATGTTAGATGAAAGAAAACAAATGAAGATAATTTGAATGGAGGGGGAACAAATGAAGAGAACATTCCCTTGGATCTTCCTCTGTTTTCTGCTTTTCTCTGCTTTTACTTTTGCATGGGAATATTTGCATTAACCAAAGTGGGGCATCACCGCATCAATTTTTATTGACCTCCAAGTATGGATTCCAGTATAAGTAAATTTTTCCCCTGAGGTGTATATATCGCATGTCATTCTGCACTAGTCATGGAAAGGAAAGGCCTTCAAATGCCACTGAAGCGGCATGAATTTTTCGAATAAACCACATCGCTAGGTCCAAAAGACGGTTTAATGGGGGATAATCGATTTACAGGTTACGTAAACCTGTAATCTCGATTTTCCTCTTCCATACAGGAAACTTCTGGTTATAATTATATATCCTTTTTCAATAGTCTACGATACAGATAATTTACTGGGGAAATGCTCCATTGCTAGTAAGAACCTGCATTTTAGGGCATGTAACTCATTTTTAATTTGATGAGTTGCTGTAGTTCTTCTTTAGGCATGCATGCACATATTTGCAAACCAGACTAAGTTGCAAGTTAATTGGTGCTATATTAAACTTGTGGCGCCGATCCATAACATGATTTTGGTAGAAATCAAGCTGTTTGGCATGATTTGGATGGACATACATGAAACTCATGTGAAGATTATATTGACAGAGTGCAAGATTCATGTATTGATTTCAATCCACCACCTTTATAAATGGGGGTAAACTGAAACTTCATTTGTAAGTTGTAATCATTCAGGGAAATCGAATATGCGCACTTGCATAGTGGTGTCAAATCTGGGTAAATATTGTCTCATACCAAAATATAGGTGATATAATGGAGAATATGATAGGAATAGGTTGTATCGGAATATATTGATTAGTTTCGATTGGGGAGTTGAAAGTAGTTAGGGTTCTTAGATATGATGATGACTCTTCCTTAGAGGCTTAGAGCCATTATTGATATCTCGGACTTGAAATTAATCGGAAACTAGTATCCTAAGCCAGGAAATTCTGTTTTACCAAGTGTGTGTTAGTTGAAACTAATTAATGCAGATATCCAATGTAGATATCATGACTCAATATACATATATAATTATTTGCTTGATAACCAAAGTAACAAATCTATCATTCTATGATGAAAACCTAACGCATTCATTGATTGTACGTTGAGATGCACAAATGTTTCTAATCGACGTCTTAGAATTAGGGTCATACCAATCATATGTAATGTTGATTGCATTTGAAACCAAAACATTGAGTTGTATTTGATGATTGGATAACAAATGGTAAAATTGATAAAATACAACATATTTGACATTATTTTCCACTTAATACAACGTACATAAAAACTGACCAAATGATGCTTGAACTTTCAAAAAGTTTTCACGTTATACAATCTGTTACTTTTTATGCTAACAGACTGCTTAGTTGTCAAAAATTTATCTACGTAGTTTTATTTAATTAAAAAAAATTAAAAATAATTTCCAACATGGCAAAAACTGCCTGTGTTTCTCATGTGACAAGTAGTATCTTTTCTGTTTAAAAGCATATTCTTACAAAATATCCTCAAACAATTTCAAAGATTACAAATTACACCCTTTCTTCTCTCTTTAACCAATTCTATTATTATTTATTATTCTTAGAAGATTGTTGGTTTTAATAACTTTATTACTACTTCAAACGTTGAACGCTCGACTTCTATATATAAGATTTCAAACTTAATCCAATACTATAAGTCTATAACCATTTCTAAATTTGAAATCATCCTACCAAAAATCATGTCAATCCAACATGTACAAGTACCCTAAATAGGATTGAGTCAAATATTTCCAGAGTCCCTGGAACCCTCTCTATAAACAATACCCATAGTTGATTTTTTCAAGAAGATATTTTATTTCAATTGGTCTTTGATTTGCTCAATTAACTTTATATTGGCAAATAAAAAGTACATTCAATACATTTCAATGAAAAAGAAGATCTAAATTTATATGAACAACAACAATTAACATTAAAATATGAAGACATTAAGTTGAATTTAAGGAATTTTCAATTTGGGGTTTTTAAATTTGAAATTTGGGGTTTTAATTTCAATTTGAGGGATTAGTCTTAAAATGAAAAGAAGATAAAAGTCACGTGAGAAGCACATGCATTCAATTGTTGTGTTGGATTTTTAAATTTTAGTTTTTATTTTTTTTACATACCACGTAGATAAAAATTGTCCACGTCAAATAACTGTTAGCAAAAATTTAACATATTGTATAACATGAAATTTTTTGAAAAGTTCAAGCATCATTTGGTCAGTTTTTTTGTACGTTGTATTAATTGAAAAATAGTGTAAAGTACGTTGTATTTTTTTTTATCAATTTTACCATAATAAATATATGCATTTTATAATTCAACTAAATTGGTTGTAATTTTTGAAACACAACACCAAGTCACCAATAATAGGTTTACCAAAAGAAGAATGAGGAGTAGATATTTTATATTTCTAATACATATTCTCGTACAATGACTATCAATCTGAGTTAAAATCTTTTGTATTACCTATTGTGAAGCGTGGTTTTGATTAGGACATTGTCTTTGCCAGTTCTCTCTGTGCAGCAACTATTTTGGTATTAATTTTGTTTGAATATGGTTAAACCGCGCACATTTCGTGTGAGTTACAACTCAAAACTATGACATTTTATTGTTCAAAATAAGTGGTGTCCTGATAGCATAACTGTGATAGACAACCATGAAACTTATGTGAAGAATAGTAAAGCTTTTTTGAATGATACTCATGCCTCACCAGTATAAATATAGAGGAAACATTATTTGTAACCATTCAAACAATTCAAGAAAGTATTAGGTTCTCAAACATGAAATTAGCTGACATTGGATTCTGGAGAGACCATGATGGAAATGGTTGGTATCGGAAATTATTTAGCAGTTTTCGAACTGGAAAGACCAAATTCAGAACGAAAAAGTTGTCAAAACTGACAACCCAACGCATACCATTAATCGTATATTCCATGAGATGATGAACAAAATGTTTCTAATTCTCTGTTTAGACTTATGGTCATACCAATCATATAAGTAATGCTGATTATATTGCATTTGGAACTTTTATATACTACATTTGATGAGGTTGCACATACCTTTTCCGTCTAAATTGGGTAAAAGAAAGCTGGGACACCTAAAATTAAGCATTTCATAATTCAACTAAATTGTTTGTAATTAATGTTTGAACAATTGAACCACAACAACAATGTATGTATAGGTACACCCACATACAACTAGGCTACACATACACAATTCTCTGGTATTTCTACAACCACAACCCAATTAGACCTTGCTTTTATTTTTAGGTTTTTATATGGCCATTGTGCTCGCGGTATTATGCCTTTGCCAGTGATATATGTACAACACTTATTTTGGTATTTTGGTTTGAATATTGCTAAACCGCAAACATTGTGTATGTTGTAGAATATGAGTCACAAGTCACAACTCATAACTATGACCTTTTACTGTTCAAATAATTGTTTTCCTGGGAATCTGCTATTGCTATTGCATGATTTTAGTAGATATCCAGGAAAATTATGTGAAGACTGGCAGAGTTTTTTTGAATGAAACATATATACACATGTTTGTCGTAATGGTTTCTATCCCGCTCCTCACCAGTATAATTGTATAAATAGGGATGAAACTTTATTTGCAACTATTCAGACAAATCAGAAAAGTAATAGGCTCTCAGACATGAACTTAGGTGACATTGGAGAGACCATGATAGCTAGAAATGGGTGGCATTGGAAATTATAGAAAATATCCGTGGACGCTTTTCAAGATTGTCGGCCTATCCCAACCAATAGTAAAGGAGAATTCCAAAGGAACGGATATACAACATTGTGATATAACGCAAAATCAACTCATTACCTCTCAAAGTTTAAACATAATCAATAGTTTTAAAATCTCAGAAGTTTTGAGAATCTACGACGACATTAAAAAAAAAACCTATATTTATTTTTATTTCTGACTTTTATTATTTACAATATGATAAAAATAAATAATTAACAAACCAAGTATTGTGGCAACTCACCAAGATCAGCAAACAACAACTCTGCCTGACTACACCACGAACCAAAACAAATTGGTCATTCCAAAAGATGACACTGCTGACTTGCGGACCTGTTTGACTCTGTCTACTGCACAGTTAACACAGTCTATTACTCCAAGGTTTCCTTTAGCTGCACCTTCACTATGGAATTTGTTCATACAAACCATTGGTGCCACCGTGCCAGCCATCAGCATTGCGTAACTATTGGGTCTTTGAAGCAAAAGTTTAAGTTGAGCTTCTCGTGTGACCATTCTGCTCTCATGCTTCCACAGACTGGTCAGTTCCCCAAGCTGCCTTTTCTCCTGTGTCCAAATAAACAGATAGATAAGCAAATAAATTTAGCGCAAACATTGTTCCTCTAAATAGAAGTTTAACTTATGCGGGTCTTGTATTATTGTGACGCCCGTAAAATCCAATCCTAGTTGATCAGGCTAAGACCAGACTCCAGAGTCGTAATGTTCTCCATATGTCCACCATGGACCATAGGTTCACACTACTGCCACGTGACACCAAGCTCCAAATCCAATATCCATGTAAGGACAGAATAATAAAATATCACACGAACAAAATTCGAACAAAACAACAGCGGAAGATTTATTTCAAAACCAAACTCTGTATATACATATATACAAGGATTGAACTGAAAGAAAAACACACAACAGAAAGGATAACATACTATGTCTGCCCCAAGGGCTACATTGATAACAAAAGACTAACTACAACTTAGAGCACCTGTTTAGCTAACTATCTCCAACAAGATCCTCTTCGCACGCTCCGAGAATCGCTTTACCTGTTTCCTGGAAGGAAGGGAAAAAGGAGCGATTAAACGCTAGCAAGTTACACAACTTGATCTCCGATCTTATCCCAGGGACGGAATCAGCGCACCCAATAATATAGCAATACAATACATGTATCAATTATAATCATTATATCAATTCCAGCAACTCAAATCAATAAACAATTATATAAACAATCCAATCATCATACACACATGGCATAAAACCAATCTATCTGTTATCAAATCATCTGGTACCGCAGTACCCCAGCCATGCATCTGTATGCGACACCGAGCAATACTCTCCGCAGGCTCATAAGGTTGGTGACATAGCACTACTGAGTGTACTTCTGTATGCGACACCGAGCAATACTCTCCGTACACTCCAGGGACGTCTCCCCAAATTCAGACTGTTCAAAACATTCTCTGGCTCGAAAGCCCTTTTCACACAAATCAATCCATTCATTCAAATTGAA
Source organism: Aquilegia eximia (assembly GCA_023053565.1). NCBI lineage: Eukaryota > Viridiplantae > Streptophyta > Magnoliopsida > Ranunculales > Ranunculaceae > Aquilegia > Aquilegia eximia. The sequence continues at coordinate 22,469,236 of JALIGU010000005.1, forward strand.
TGCATCTTAACTATCAATACGCATAAATTTCAAAATATGCAATCTCACATTTAGCATGAAAATTATAAATGAATAATGTCACTAATAATCTAATACATTACTGCAGCGTCAATTAGGATTTATGACAATCAATATCATGTTAGAATCAAATAAACACACTAACATGCTTTCCTATCAATTTTCCAATAATAACCGAATAATGATATCAATTTTTATGAAATCAAAATCAAACAAATTCAATTAATACGTATAACCGAAATTGGACTATAACTATAGTATACTTTTACACCCACTAACCTCATCTATCTCCTAAAAGCAAGAGAAGATATCAAATCATGCAACTTACCTCGTTTCGCGAAGAAAACACTATAACAACGAGCTATTAACACGAAATTCGCAAATCGGAGATTCCAAGTATCAAATCCTTAACTTATAAGAAGTTCTTCTTCTTCTGATAGATTTATGCAACTTTCTTTTTTAAAATTGAAGTATATAGTGTGAACACTATCAAAAGCAGATTATTTTCTTTTGAAGTATATCAGCAAACAGGTTATAAGATATATATATATATATATCCTAAGGTAAGTCGGTTCAATTCCTTACTAACTAAGCTAAGTTATTAACAACAACATAAGTCGGTTCTCATTCGAGTGTGAACACACCAACAGATTTGGTCTTGAGTGTGAACAGGTTTTGGACTGCCACCTAAGCATATCATATAACATGTTACGTTATACCAGTCAACAAGCAATTGCTAAAACATGCTAACAGGTGAATATACAAGATATTACAATTATAAATCTGACAATTTTCAGTAAAGATATGGTTTGCTCATTTTATAAACTGACAGCCCAGTGTCAGGCCTAGATGTTAAGAACAAATAGTTTACGAAACCCACATGCATTCGAAATGCCAGTTGGTCTTTAACATTTCCCGAGCAAATAGCTCTACTGCTCTAGTGACAAATTTTAGATGATATATTGGCCTGACATTCTTAAATACCATCAGATTTTTTATTTCAATTCAAGCAACTACATGTAGCCTGCCTCCCTCAAGATTTCCCTGCAAATGAACCACAATAATAGAATACTAAATATCTTACATATCGGTCTGAAGGTACTAATACATCCCTTGCGCTTGCAGAAACTGGTATATAATGATTGTGCGGGCGAATGGCAGGGCAATTCTCCTTTAGCAGAAACAAGGGACAAAAAGTTAGATGTCCAGTTGCTCTGCAAAAGGAGAACTACGCTGTTATTCTTCTCTGCCAACACATGAAATCTCGGTCGAGTAATCACATAAATACATGTACATTCTTTTATACTGCATTTTTGCATGTAGTATCAAACTTTTAATTCGGATATCCAACCATAAGACATAGCATATGCTAGGGCAGCACCTTTCGCCTTATCTCTATCTTCCTTATGGTCCCCAGTACCTCTCTTGAAAGTTTGAATGATCTACATGCTTTCTGTAAATGTGTGACAAGGGTCATTGGTCAAGATATGTACACCAAAAAACTTCGATCCTCCATATTTATTTAAGAGATTGCATTTTAGCGACTTTTCCATTATTCTACATTAAGTGCACCGCGCACAGTAACCGTGCTTCTCATTCTTTATATATATGATTTAAAATTGTACAGCAAAAGGTATGTATACCAGTAAAGTTCGTATTTTTTTTCATCGGGTTTCTGCTCAGAATCAGCATATTAAAGTTTCTAACCCTGAAACTAATAAGACTTTAGATGAAAGAAACAAATGAAGATAATTTGAATGGAGGGGGAACAAATGAAGAGAACATTCCCTTGGATCTTCCTCTGTTTTCTGCTTTTCTCTGCTTTTACTTTTGCTTGGGAATATTTGCATTGACAATGAGTGGGGGGCATCAAGTTTTATTGACTCAAAAAATTTAGATTCCAATATTTGTACGTAAATTCACTAAATTGTGCCCCTGAGGTGGACATATCGCACGTCATTCTGCATTTGTCATGCAAAGCAATGGCCTTCATATACCACTGAGGCGGCATGCATTTTCGAATAAAACCTCATCGCTAGGTCCAAAAGACGTTTTAATGTGGACAATCGAGCTTAAAAGTTACGTAAACCTGCTATCTCAATGTTCCTCATAAGAAAATTCTTGTAATAGTCATCTTTTATTCAATAGTCTACCATACAGATAATTTTGCAGGGGTAATGCGCGCATTGCCAGTAAATTATAGGGCATTTAAGTTATTTTTCTTTTGAAGAGTTGCTGTAGTGCTTCTTTAGGTATGCATGAACATTTTTGGCAACATGACTAAGTTGCAAGTTGGTGTAATATAAAACTTGCACGCCAAATCCGGCCATAGCATGATTTTAGTTAAAAATCAAGCTCTTGGCATGATTTTGGTGGACATCCATGAAACCTATGTGAAGATTGGTAGAGTGTAAGACACATGTATTGATTTCAATCCACCATCTTTATAATTGGAGGGGAACTTCATTAACTATTCAGGTGTATGTTTGTTGGTGTTAAATCTGGGAAATAAAAGTCTGGAAATGTAGTGGGAGAATATGATGGGAATGGTTGGTATTGGAAATTCTTGATTAGTTTATATTTAGAGCCACTATTGAGGTTCCAAGATCCACTCTAAGAAAGAATACGGTTGATCGCCTTCATTTTTCTTATTTCAGGCCACCGAATACTTCAAACAGACGTCTCAAAACTAAGACAGACAATAGATTGTAGGGTATAGTCTGGTTTACAGTTTACCATGTAAATTGATACGATAATTCTTAAACTCATTGAAACTATTATATATAAATTTGATTAATTAATGCATACATATAGTACTAAGTTCTAGATTAGAACCAAACTGAAGTAAAATATATATCTTGACAGCCTAACACATACCATTGATCGTACATTGCTAAGCACAAATGTTTCTATCTGACTACTTTACATTAGGGTCATACCAATCATAAGTAACACTCAACGATGAGGTAGTTAGTTGCCATTGGCATCAAGTTCCTGCAAGCCTGCAATAATATTAAAGTTGCCTCTAATACATCTTAACACCTACACTACACCTTGCTTTTGATTTTTGGCCAGAATCTTTTGTGTTGGCCACTGCGATGGGCGGTTTTGATTAGAGTAGACTATGTCTTCGAGTGCTATATGTGTGCATTTCGGATGTTGTAGGATATTACTCGCAACTCATAACTATGACATTTTACTGTTCAAAATAAGTGCTTTCCCGAGAATCTGCAAAGCATGATTTAGGTAGACAAACATGAAACTTATATGAAGACTAGTTAGAGCTTGTTGAATATGAAAGAAACATATATACTCAAGGTGTACATTTCAATCCACCTCCTCAGTCCTCACTAGTGTAAAGAGGGATGAAACTTCATTTGTAACTATTCAGACACTTCAAAAAAGTATTAGGCTCTCAAACATGAACTTAGGTTATAATATTGGAGAGACCACGATGGAAATGGTTGGTACCCGAAATTATTTAAGAGTTGTCAAATTGGAAAGACCAAATAATGTGTTGATCAGAACTCTTACTACCCACAGTCACATACCATTTGAAAATGTACGTCACTTACCATGGGCCTGTCAGAGCAAGTACTAACATTGATCATGTGTACTAAGTAATAACATTGTTTTGAAAAGTCGAAAATTATCAACCACGATATTTTTTTTATGACATTAAGAATAACAACACTATAAAAACCTATGTTTATTTGACTTTTGTTATTTTGAAAAAAGATCAAAATAAATGACCAACAAAACATAAAAATAAAATTTAAAACTTTTTCAAAAATTAAAATATTTCCCTCCCTCCCAAAAGAAATACACATTATCCTGTACTTTCGCACAATGGCACTCTTAAATTGCACCGCCGATGTTCCTTCTCAATAAACCCTCGTAGGAAAAAATCGAGCATTTTGGCAAATAGGTTGATGACATGCAAGATCAGCAAATAACAACTCGTCTTTGCGAAAATCATTGCTATATCAGCATCGTCGGTAGCATTTCCGGAATATGTTCCACTTTGAAACAGGTTGGTGACGTGGATGCCACATCAGCAAACCAGCTAAAATCATTTGATGTCTTCAATGGATCCTCAACTAGGCCAGAAAACTGGCATTCCGTTTCGGGTTCCAGTTCGGTTCAGGTTTTGGTCGGGCTTGCATTGATGTGGGTTTTTGGGGTGGGGAATTTTCCGAGGGTCTGGGGCAGGGATTTTGGTGGACATGCATGAAACTCATGTGAAGATTGGTAAGAGCAATCCATGAAATGATCTCAATCCACCTCTTTATAAATGGGGAAACTGGAAATTCATTTGTAGCCATTTGGGGAATTCAGATATGCTTGCACCGGCCACCATGGTAGACTTGAATGGAAAACAATTGTCCCCAGATAAGATCTAATAATTCATAAACATTGAAGTTATATAATTAATTGAAACGAGTGCAGATACCACTCGAACACAAAATTTCGATTGAGAACAGAAATAACAAATCTATCATATAATCTTGCAGCCTAACGCGATTGCTTAGAATTAGTGTCATACCAATCATATGTAATGTTTATTGCTTTGGAGCACATATTCTGTGCAGTTAGTTTACGTCTTTGCCATGCCATATGTGCAGCAATTATTTTGGTATTTTAGTTTGAATATTGCTAAACCGCACACAATTATTTTTTTGTTGCAACGCACACATTTCATATGTGGTAGAATATGAGTCACAACTCACAACTTAGACATTTTATTGTTCAAAATAAGTGTTATCATCCTGAGAATCTGCCGTAGCGCATGATTTTAGCAGACATCATGAAACTTATGTGCAGACTAGTTAGTAGAGTCTTTTCGAATGAAAGATATATACACATATATTGTGGTACTTATTTCAATCCATCTGCTCACTACTACAAAGAGGGAGGAAACTTTATTTGTAACCATTCAGACAATTTGATCAGAAGAGTGTTAGGATCTCCAACATGAACTTACGTGATATTGGAGAGACCATGATGGAAATGGTTGGTATAGGAAATTATTTAAGAGTTGTCAAATAGAAAAGACCAAATTCGTGATGAAAGAGTCCTACGAACTATTATTGAACACTCCCCAAATCTGTAGACTGGTCTAAACTAGGTTCATATTGCACTTATTTCGCACTAACGGTGCCTGACAACATTGTTGGGTATCACAACCAAGAGGAGTAGTCAAACACTTCAAGACTGTCAAAGCTCTACCCACCACGCCCTGGTTATCAACTATTAAACGGTCGACAAGTTTGTAGAGTCTACAACAACACTAGAAAAAACCTATGTTTATTTTTATTTCTGAGTTTTATTATTTTACAATAAGATCAAGATAAAGGTAAAAAATAAATAATTAACAAAACATAAAAATATAATTTAAATTTTTTTGAAAATTAATATATTTCCCTCCCTCCCCCAAAGAAACTACACATTACCCTGTACTTTCGCACAATGACGCTCTTAAATTGCACCGCCTATGTTCCTCCTCTTTCTCAATAAACCCTCGTCGAAAAACCACTGAGCATTCTGGCAATTCACCGAGATCAGCAAATAATGACTCGTCTTCCTCCCTCATTGTGAAAACCATTGCCATGTCAGTATCATCCGTAACATTTCCAGAGTAAAATCGGCTTTCAAACATAGTTGGTGATGTGGATGCCACATCAGCAAACCAACTAAAATCATTTGATGTCATCAATGGATCCTCAACTAGACCAGAAAACTGGCATTCTGGTTCCACTTCCGGTTCTATTTCAGGTTCAGGTTTGGGTTGGGCAGGTAATGATGTTGGTTCTTGGGGCAAGGATTTTTCGAGGTCTGAACCAGTCGAGGTTGTCGATTTAGGGGTTTGGTTAGAGGTTTTGGAAGTTGGCCAAGAGTGATTGTGCTCACAAGCATATGTTATCACAAGCATGCCAGGGTCTAGTCTGCTTCTTTCTACTTGCTTTCTTGCTGGACATCCCTTTGAACTACTACATCTATAGTATCCTCTGTCAACATAAATAAATTTTTTTATCAGAAAATATAAATTTTGAAAATCTATTTCTACTAACCAAAATCATATTACAAATAAATGTGATCATAAATTTTACAAGTCATTTATATTTTTTCTATATAGACTTGTGATTGAGCTTTTGCTCTTTGACAATTCGGGTTTTTAAGGAGTAATAGTCGCTTATTTTTTATTTTTTTTGCGGAATATTAGTCGCTTATTGAACGCGGAGGGGATTAGTCAGTTTATTGATGATGACACACCCCTTCAATAATTAGAACAAACAATCAATAATGCCATTGATGGCTTTGTTCTTGTGCAAGTGAACAAAATTATTTTTTTCCATATACTTAGAATAGAGACTAGATTTGTCATTTATGTATTTAACCACAATAATGGAACTTCAAAGTATGTGGAATTTAACACGTGTGAAAATTCAAAATCGAATCCAACGGTCATGATTGGTTTTTAGACAACAAATGAACATGTAAGATTCCAATTATATTGGACCAATAGGAATCCATTTTGTGAAAAATAATGATTAATTTACCTTGGATATGGAGAACCTTTGATGGGCTTTTGTCCATATTTTCTCCAAGCCCAAGAATCGGATGGTGGAGCTCCTTCGCCTTTTAATCGAGAACCATCTACGTCTCCAATTGGTACTGACACTACTCTTTTCTGTAACGCGCGTCTACTGGATAAAAAAACCCCGAAAAAAAAAACTATACTATAAGAAAAAAATAATACACCAATATTATGTCACACCGGAATCTGTCACAATTCCGGTGAGTGTATGTAACTAGCTAGTAGCCTAGTACTACTTAGTGCTTACCTTTTCCTTGGAGATGGAGTTGGTGTGAATTTTTCGTCATTTACAACCCCCGAAAATGGTGGAGAATCACTAACTTCAAGTATGAATCTGGGATCTTCTTTGTCACCTTTTACAAAAGGGTGGCTAAATCTACCATCCATGATAACAATATTGCGCGACGAAGCTAAACAGTTGATTCTTTGATATATGAAGATGTTTTAGACATTCATCAAGGACATAGTTAGAGAAAGAATAAGAGAGGGATAGCTAGAGAAAGAGGTAGAGAGTTGGGATTATTAATGATGAATAGTAAGAGAGATCAAGAAGAAATAAATGGATTAGTAGTAGTTGGTTTTTAATATATATATTTTGACAGAAAGGCATTTATGTATTTGTTTATAGAGGACGTGCAAGCAAATTGCCAAATATTATATATTCTTTTTATACAAAATATATAATGTAAGTGAAAGCAACTATAATTTAATTTAAATTTTAGTCTTTGGTGTCACATGGTATCTCCCTTCAATGAAGGAGATTGTGTTTATCTACTTAAGATTTTAATCTAATGATGTAATTTAAAAAAAAAAATTAAGAAAAAAAAACTCGAACACTCTTTGAGTTAACTTAATTTTTTTTTTTTTTTTTTCAAATGTCAGTTGAGCTCAGCTGATAAAAATTTGTCAATATATTTTATGTTTGTTTTTTTTTTTAATAATTAAGCTCAGTTGGTAAATACCTTTGGGCGATGATACCAGAGATCTGGGGTTCGATCCTAGGCAGTGCATCTTTGAGTTAAGTCTCTATCAGCATTATTGAGTTATCGCAATGAGTTGAAGTTGATTGAGTTGAATCAACTTGTTAAGTTGTAAGTATTGCTTATGAAAAGTTTAGGAGAATGACCTCATCAACTACTACATCTAACTATAGTTGTATTTTTGAACATTTCAACACAAACTACCATTAATTTTGTTTTATCTATCTAAATATTCTCTTCACATCTGAAACTTATTCTATTTGAATTTGAATATGAATTTGTTGTAGTTGTATAGTTCCAAATTGGTGTTATAAAATGTGTTTATTAAGTTGAATTGTTATGAATAAGTTAAAATTTTATGATAATTATAAGATAATGATTAATTAATCTGCAAGACTAAGTATAATATATTAGCATGAGACATGACTTTGATTAGATTTAATGTAAGAAAAGATTCCTAGACTGAGCAAAAATGTTTAAGATATGATGAAGAAGAAGGTGGTGGTAGAGCAGAGTTGGCTATAATTGACAGTTATATTAACTGTTGCATGTGTTGTTGTAAGTGATCACTTTGAGAAATGCATTTCATCTATCTGCTCTGCATAGATTTCTATAAAAACGTGCAGTATAATTTATAAACATTTGTCGATGATGATGATCGCGTTATGATCTAAAAGATAATGTATTATTCTATGGGTTTATTAAATGAAAAACTGAAACACAACTTTGCGCAAAAACAAGCATATGCAGTCAAGAAATTCTTGTTTCCATCAAGTTTCTAAACAGATAACAGACATGAGAAAATCCAAGATGTTTGCAAGTTTCAGCATAACTTGGCTCAGAATGTCAAAAGAAACTAAAACAAAGACTTAGATGTAGTTAAATATTCATCGCAGATAATAAGAGATAAAACCTCGTAATATTTGATAAATGGAGATTACAACATTGGGTACCTACTACTAACATCGAAAGCTAATAATCGTCTTCAACATCATAAAACCCCTGCAAGTTTAACACTAAGTGCAACTAATAAAAATCTCAACTGCTAAACCACAAAAAAATAGAAGTTATTTGAAGGACTATTCCCTCCGCTTCAACTCCTGCTACAAATCCCTGAGAGAATCTTATACAAAAATATGGTGTACATCAAAGAAACAACAGTTGCAGCTAGCTAAAATACCAAAGTTACATCCTTAAAAAGTGATATTTGAAATCTCAAACCCTAACTTGAGCAACATCCAACTCGTTTTAGTGCAGACACGTCATCTTTGACGTTTAGTTTTTCTCCTTTGGTGGGGACGTTTGCTGCAGCTCCGTCATCTCCAGTCTCCATTGACTTCTTGCTTACTATACGGTAGATTTGGGTCAGGACTTCTGCGAAAGCGTTTTCCACATTGGTTGCTTCTAGTGCAGAAGTCTCCATGAAGTAGAGGGACTCCCTCTCTGCAAAAGATTTTCCATCCTCAGTTGAGACTGCCACAAGATGACGGAGGTCAGACTTGTTTCCAATGAGCATAACGACGATGTTGGGGTCAGTATGGTCCCTTAGTTCTTTCAGCCACCTCTCTGTGTTCTCAAACGTCGCATGTCGAGTGACGTCATAAACAAGTAGTGCTCCTACAGCTCCTCTGTAGTAAGCACTAGTAATGGCACGGTACCTGCAAGTTAAGAAAGCAAATAAGGAATAGAGACGAAACATATATTTACATGGGCAGACCTTAATTTTTGAACAATATAATTGGATGCTATGAATTTAGAAGCATGATCATTTTCAAGCAAGAGTGCATAGGTCAGTCAAAATGTAAACTTGTGCTGTACCAATAAAAGCCCTAACATATTCAGACATTCAGTAACAATTACACTAGCAGGCAAAATGTGCATTAGTTCTGACAATTGAAGCTGCAATGAAAAGTCACAATTCAGGACGAGCTGTGTATTTTAAGATCTTCAAGACTGTTTGATAAGTAGCTAGCAAAAACAGTTAGACAACATGACAATAACAAACATTTCAAACCTGTTTTTCCTTTCTACCAGCATTTCAAAGTCAAATCAAACAGTCAGAAGCAATGATGCCCATAACAATTCAAGTACTTTTCAGGCGATGTAAAACTATATATGTACTTAAATTGTTTAGATGCCCTTGCACTAGACAGCTACACATCTGATGAAAAATTTAGAACGAGGATGGTTATTTTGCCCAAGCCCCAAGGGATTGCAACATTATACTAGCTACTATTCATCACATGGGGTCTAAAGAAGCAGTATTAGAAATAACTAATTCGTTAGAGAGCTGCATGGTGGGATGATATGCAATGAACAAAGATTTTGATTTAACTGTGAGCCATTACGAAGGAAAGAATGGAAATAACAAGTTTCAGATGTTTACAGGACAGTTTCAGTGCATACAATCCCACCATGTAGCGCTTATAAAGATTTTGGATGTCTATAAGTTAGTTTTGGATGTCTTTTTGCTAATACGTGTTGACCAGTATAGCCTTATGTTAGTGGATTGAAACTGTTATACATGATATTTTAAAATGAGATGAACACATATCCTAAGGTGGAGAAAACATATCATAGATGAAAATGCGATACTTAGTATGTCAGAAATATGATGCAAAGTGTAGGTGGCCGTCTCAATAAAATTCTTTATGAACAATCCCTAGGGTGAACTATTCTTAACTTCAAATTGCAATTCATGAAATTAAATTTGGAAACAAAAATGTTCAACAAGTAGTTTGAGATATGATGCAAGTGCCAACTGCCTAAATCTGATGTACACAAAATTCAAATATTACTATTTTACTAAGGGCCCGTTCGGCAAAGAAGGAGAAGTACCGAAGGAATTTCCTTAAAAGGAGCTGTCAATTTGAGAAATGAGAAAGGAGAAAGCTAGATTTTAAAACTTACGGAGAAATTCCTTTTCTGGCTTATCAAAATTGCTTTCCAAATCTAATTTTGGGTTTTGCCGAACAGACTTCTAACTTCTCTCCTTCCGAGAAGTTAAGAAATACATTTTCGGGCCCTTGCCGAACGGGCCCTAAGTTACTAACACGGAAGCAGGGGTTCTCAACTTCGACCACTGTCTTACCCCTTAGGCCTCCAAAGGATTTTCAAAATCGCAATGTAACTATTTCCTGTGCTCCTTAGAATATCTATCTGGTATTCTGGTTGTATATATTGTAAGCATCCTAGAAATTGTCGCACATGGTTGGAGCAGAAGCATGTTTAGTAAAGTACTGGATCCAAACGGCACTGAAGATGAACAATCACTTAGGTTGGTTTTGCTAGTTCAAGTTAAACGTGAAGAAGACCTACGAGACATTTTGTCCAAATGTGTTCTATCTAATTCAGAAAGAAACATGGTCCCTCTCCCCCACAACCACCCCTCTTAATTGGGGGTTTAACCGTATAATTTCTCTTTTTCAACTATGATTTTTCTCCTAATGTCGCGTTTTTTTCCCAGATCCTTAGATCATTTACACCACATTTCAAACCACTATTTCCAGCTAAATTCACTTATTTTTCTAGCATCATTATCAAAACACGCCATATTTCGACATTCCCCAAGTTGTAAAAATAGCTTAACTTTCACTACATACATAATCAAACCTTAAAAACTACTTCAGATCTCTAACTAACAAACAAACAAAACCCCATCCAACATATGAACTAAAGATCCAAACTTTACAATCTTAAAAACTCAAAAACCAAACAAAAAAACAAAAACCCATTACCTAAAACAACAAATCTAACAAAAATAACAAATACCCAAACCTTAAAAAACCTTAAAAAAAAATAAAAATCTAACCTTTCTTGTCCAGCAGTATCCCAAATCTGAGCTTTAATAACTTTAGTATCAACATTTAAACTTCTAGTAGCAAATTCAACACCAATTGTAGATTTAGATTCAAGACTAAATTCATTTTTAGTAAATCTTGATAATAAATTTGATTTCCCAACACCTGAATCTCCAATTAAAACTACTTTAAAAAGGTAATCATAATCATCATCAGCTCTATATGCAGCCATACTTAACAACAACAACAACTGTTTCTCTTCTTCTTTGTGGGTTTTTTTTTGTTAGAAGAGAAAGAGAAAGAGAAAGAGAAGATGTGTTGAAGAAGTAATGAAGGTTTTTAAAGTTTTCAACTTTATTAATTAATGTTGTGTTTGTTTATTAAAGAAGGAGACTTTGTTTGGTCATAGTGAGAAGGAAAGAAAGAAAGAAGACTGATGTCGGCTTGGATGGAACCTGGATTCCAATTTTGGGTTTGGTTTGGACTTCACCTGATTCAATCTTGTTCTAAGACAAGATTTTTCAAACACAAGCCACCTGATTCAACCTGGTTTGGAGAAAATTTTATGTGTGTTTCTTATGGTGCCACACGGTCCCAATTACAACACGACACGTGTTAATAAATTTATTTATGTGTACCTATGTTTGGTTGTAGTTAGGGTTGGGCAAAACTGATCCGAAACATGCAAATCGAACCGATCCGAACTAAAAATAAGGTGTTTGCATGTTTTTCTGTTCAGTTGCAGTTTCTATTTTTCTAAAATACCTGTTTTGGGTGTTTGGTTGCAGTTTCGAAAATTTTTGAACACACAAAACCGAACCGAACGTGTAATTTTGTACATACAGTCTAGTCCATAATCCTCATATGTAATTCTATATAGCTCATCTCTCCAGTCCATCTATATAACAGACTTACTTAGCAAGTTAGCAGTAATCGAACCCATCTGTCAAGAAACTAAGTGTTTGATTCGGTTTTACTCGGTTAACCGAACTGAATAACATGTACGGTTTCAGTGAAATCTGTTCGGTTCGGTTCAGTTCGGATCGGTTTCGAAAATAAAACAGTTCGGTTTCAATTTCAACTTTTACAAAACACCTGCTAGGTGTTCGCTTGCCAGTTTTGCCCAAAATCGAACCGAACCGATCCGTGCCCAACCCTAGTTGTATTTAATCTTGGTAGGTTTAATTAGTTAAACATCTCCAGTGGTTGGGCTATATGTAAAATAACATTTGTTTTACACTTTTTGCTCCCCAATGGTGGTTTGTATAAGACCATCTCCAAGGATAACAGTGAAAAAAAACTCAAATACCTATAATATTCTGTAGGACTTAGTGAATAGTGTATGCATATAGTCTTGTTATCTCCAACTCTTATACTTATATTTTGATGCAAAACTATTAAAATAATAATTAATTAATATTTGTAGAACATGCAATTGATTAATTAGTATTCTTTTGTCTTATATGTATTTTACAATTTCATTTGTGCCCTTCAACCATTAAAATGGTCATTAGGTATGCATGTATTTTTTTCGGTTAAGTATGTTGTATAAGATTTTATATTCAAATTTAAAAATTATATTAATTAAACTTTTAATTAAAATTTTATTTAAAAATAAGCATTCCATAAGATAATTGCAACAAAAAACATAACCAAATAGTTGCGTACATAATTAGCCCAATACAAATATATGCCGTTTCTTTGGGCTTGGATTTGAGTTTAATAAGAATTGTTTGGAAAAACAAATATTTGATGAGGACAATATGGGAAAGTTAAATTTTGAATGTGGGTTAGGTAGGACCCAAAGCTTGATTGCACATGAGACAAAAAAAAACTTAAAACTCAAATTTTTACTCAAATATAAATAAATATATGAGTATATATATGAGTATTTGAGTTTTGAGTATGGGTTGGAGAGAAAATTTGGTGAATAGTACAACAATTATAAGTTTTAGCTTCACCCTTGAAGATGGTCTAATAAACAGATTTTAAACATTGGCATCATTATGCTAGCTCAACGGTTAAAAATACACTTTGACCTAGTAGAATAAGGTCAAGGCAAAGTTACCTACTGTACCGTAACTCTCTTGCAGTTTCAAATTAAAATTTCACCGGATCGTAACTCTCTTGCAGTACGATGTAACCCCAAGCCCAACTTATTGGACCCAACTCTCTTGCGGACCACAACTCTCTTGCGGTTTTATTTTTAAATTTTAATTGGACTGCAACTGATTTGCGTTTTGGTCCTGGGCTTTATGAAACTGCAATTGATTTGCGGTACGATAAAGAAAAATAGCAAAATTTTACACGCTACCATTGGGGTCTGTTTGAGCTTGTAAAATAAGAAGGTGTATAGTGTACGGTTTAGGCTGCTAAAAGCTGCTATTATAACCCAACCATTGGAGATGCCCTTATAGACATGTAGCATGTTGTGTTTGGGACCAATGCACCACACACAATAGGATTTACGGATAAAAAATTTCAACTAAAGTAGGGTTTAGGGTTTGAGTTGGTCGTTTTCGAGTAAATTAAATTGTAGTCCCTCGAGTGGAAGGTTGAAAGTAAAAAACAAAAGGTGTTGTGTATTGAAAATGTGAAACATTAGTGTACTTAAAATTAAATAAAATCGATCAAAATTGCGAATTTTGATTAGGTTCCTCAATATTGGTTTACAAACTTGACGTGTTGGTTTTTTTTTTTTTTTTTGAGAACTGAATCGAATTTAATTTGGTGTGAAATGAGTTGAACTGGTAAAACTTTTAAGTGGGGATATATATATATTTTTTTTGTCATAGTAAAAGTTTTGAGTGAGGTTGCTACCAAAAAATAGACTCAAATAAAAATGTTATTAGAATGATTGATTTTGCTATTAAAAAAGAACTTGCAACGCAGTTGTAGTGCGTTTGTCCTCCCCTTATCTCTAGAATGATTGGTTTTGCTATTCAGAAAGGACTTGCAGAGCAGTTTGTAGGGTGCATGTCCTCCATTTTGTTCTTTAAGCTGATAAAAAAAATAAAAATAAAATAAAGGTTGGGTTGCTAGGTTTTCCGTTAAATATCCAATCCACCAGTCCAGACCTAACAAATTCATAAGTCCATGGAAAATATTTGAATTGGTTCCAAAGCCCAAATTTACCAAAAAGTTGTTCTCAAGTCTCAACATGTAAAGCAAGCAAGCAAGAAAAAGTAATAATAATAATCATGGTATCCACGTCTTTCCTATCATTGCATTCAACCATACAAGTCCTTATCACACACTCTTCCCCCACCATCTCTTTCATCTTTAATATTTCTCCCAAGTATTCTCTTCCATAATTCTCATTCCACTTCTCCCCACCATCACCATTATCATCATATATCTCAAACACTTTCAACAAAACTTTTTTTTTTCTTCTTCTATAGACTATAAGTTCATCATTATCATCATCTTTAATGTCAAGTAGTAGTGGAGATTCATCACCTTATCTTAAGGTTCAGTTGGTTTCAAAATGTGTATCTGATAGATTACTTGGAAAGTTTTCGGATTTATCCGAAGAATTTGTTTATGAGCAAAGTGGATTATGGTCACCTCCAATTCAAAGAAATGTTTACTTGAGTTCACCTGGAAATATATGTACTGATGATGAAATGTTTGTTAAACTCAAGTCCAAGAATAATCGCGCAAAAAGATATAAGGTTTGTTTCAATGTATGGGGCTAATGCCATGTAAATATTTTGAAATATATGAATATGTTTTGGTTGATTTGTGGAATAAAATTTTGTGTTTCTTGATTTATAGTTTTTCATAAAAGCCATGAATGTTGGTGTGTTTTTTTTTGCAGGTTTAATATCATGTAATATGTAGAAAAGGTGCATTGCTTTGTACTGTTAATAATTTGTTATAATGCTTTTGGTCTGATTATTACACACATCACACATTGTATTATAAAAGTAAGAGTATGGTTTATGATGATATAAAGCTATTAATTAGTATTTTCTATATATTATATCCATAACTTTTCGACAAAGTTTCTTATGTAATGGATTACCAAATACCAACTTATACACCACCATGGCACCTAACACATATCACCATCTTCTTGGTGGCAAAGTGAACCCACAGTCCACAACTCGGAACCGCAGAGTTAGGAAGCGAGAAAACCCTACTAATATCAAGTTGAAGTTACTGGTCTTGTTTACGCTAAATCAAGAGGATTAATGTAACACAATGTCTTCAAAGTTCAAATCAAAATGCATGAATTTTTTTTTTTTTTACTTTGGGTTGGAAGACTAGTGATCATCAGATCCAAAGCCAAAGGAAAGAGTATTGGACAAGACATATAGTATGAAGCAACAAAAGGGAACATAACAAGGACTTTTTGCAGTAGAACAGTCTGTTTGTTTTGTTAAACCAACAGTACTACTGTACCAATGTATATAAGGTAAAAGATATATAGAGTCATAGAGAGATGGGAAAGTAATGCATGTAGGTGAGTAGTACAGCTTTCAGCTTTAATTAATTCTTCATGTAACCATCAACAACTTGAATTAGATTCCCTCCCATCTTCTTTGCTTGTTGTTTCCTTGAGTAATATCAAGCTGGATATTAGCAGATCTGTCTGCTGAAGAGATGCTCCTTCAGTCCTTCTGGCAAAAAAATATATATATTAAAGTCTGCATTGCAGGTATTGCAGGTTGTATGATCTAATCAGATCTGTTAGATTTGTAAAAAGTAGTATTCAAGTTGATCAGAATGAACTCTGCTTTAACACTTGGTTAAATTTGTTTGAATTCACATTTGAATTCAATCACCATGGAATCCAGCAGAAGTGCAGAACCATAACTATAGAGAATTATTTCATGGGGGATGCCATGCATCATGTCAGGAGCCCTTTTATGGTCACGTTTTGAGTAAACCCCTCTATTTGTCCAAGTTTGGATTTTACCCTCTCTGAGTCTCCGTCTACTTCTGTCAAATTTAACGTCTATTTTCTTTTTTCTTCTTAAAATACCCCTCTCTCACATTTTAGACTTAACCCCCGTTTAAATAACGGTAAGTAAAATTGTTATGTTTTGTTCACTGAATTTTTTTAGGGGGGTTAAGTCTAAAGCAACAATCGAGGGCATTTTGGGAAGTTAGAAACAAAATTGACGTTAAATTTGACAGAAATAGACGGAGTCATGGAGAGGGGGTAACGTCCAAACTTAGACAAATGGGAGGGTTTACGCAAAACGTGACCATAAAAGGAGGGGTTAAGTCGTGTAAACTAGTAGTACCACAGAGTTGTAACTTATAAGGCGAATTATCCTTTCGTCGTGTAAAATGGCAACATTTCGCGTGGCCAGTATCAAGAAATATTCGAGAAATGTAAGGAGTATTGGATGAAAAAACTGAAATGTTATGGCTATAGCCTATAATAATTATTTTGTGAAAAAAAATAAATAATTATTTTGCGAAAAAGCACCACAGTAACTTCCATAATACATATACACAGTCAAGATACAAATATAGCCTTTATAAACACATCATAATGAACTGCCAAATTGATCTTTTTTTGTGGTATGGACTATGCACCTATGGTAGAGAGACTACAACAAATATTCAAGTGATCTCCCTTAGGGTTTGGTTGCGCCGAAGAACGGTAAAATCATGAAACACTCATTTCTAAATATCATGAAGTTTATATGCTCTATGTGGTAGTGTTTAGTTTGTTTTAGTTGTACTTGTAGTTGATGCTTGGACTTTGTTTGTTGAAATGCCAATATAAGATGTAGTCATATAGAATACTCTGTTTCAGGCTTGCCCTGTATTAGTGTATTTGCAATTTAATAAGTCCTGAATAATAACATCTAAAGCTGAAATACTCGCAAGTCCCAAGTACTAGTTGTGCATTCTTATTACTGTGTAGGAACCCAAGTCTCCATGAGGTAACTAAACAAGAGCACGTACAAGACTATAATCGACACCATTTAGGACAAGATTACACGTTAGAATTTGAGGCATATTTTCTCATACAATGATCTTTGTAGTAAACATTCTGACGGGGAAAATAAACGAATGATCTAGCACCCCTTACCGCTTACTGGTTCAAAATTGCCAAGAAACCGCAAAATATTTGTTTCATCAATTATGACAATTATAAGAAGATTATGTGTAATGATAATGACAATTATAAGAAGATTATGGTATAGCTGCATGTCCTCACTTCGCTTGTCCAGTACATCACACAATACGTCTTCCTCTGCCTTCCGTTTGACGACATGGAGTAGACATTCACTTTCTTCAGGCTGTGAGTAATCTAGATTCCTTCTTCCACACACAGTCTCCAAGACAACCACGCCAAAGCTATAGACATCAACCTTCTCTGATATCCTTCTATTCAATAACCATTCATGGGCCAAATAACCTCGTGTTCCCCTCATCATAGTATTACTTGACTTTCATCCTTCTCAATGAATCTAGCCAACCCAAAATCAGATACCTTGGCATTGAAATCACCATCAAGGAGGATATTTTGAGGTTTGATATCCAAATGAATTATTCTTTTTCGACAATCCTCATGAAGATATGAGAGTACCTTCTCTCTATGCCAAGAATGACTTTCCTTCTAGTTCGCCAATCGAGCGTTAAATCTTCGTGAAATATCCACTTATCTAAGGACCCATTGCACATATACTCATAAGCTAAAAGCTTATGGAAGTTTTCAGCACAGAAACCGACTAATTTAACCAAGCTGACATGATGAATACTTCCTATTGTTTTTACCTCAGCCATAAACTGTTTCCTATTGCAAAGCCTTCTACCTCATTGAGCTTATGGAAGTTTTCAGCACAGAAACCGACTAATTAAGTACTCTGTTATATGTTTCCTGGTTCTATTTATTTGTTACATACTCAACATTGATGTGTGTTGCTGGATCTGAACAGTCAAGTTCTCTTTCCCCTGCCACCTCTCTAGAGCCATCCAGTGTGCCAGTTCTGAATGACAATAAAGCTGATAAGCCAATTAGCCATGGGCAGATGTGAAGCTAGTCATTTAGTTAGGTTCAGGCATGGATGGAAGGCTGGAAGCACTTCAGAGACGAGACTTGTTGATGTTTTTAGATACCACACTTTGGAACCGGAAGCTTGCTCCTTCATCTGAAAGAATTGTTGATGCACTGGTACAACAGGTATTCCATATTTCCATGGCATACGAAAATATTTCCTGGCCTCTGCAGAATTGAAGGTTTGTTTTCTTCTTTTTGTCATCATTTATGATCCATATTTTTTTCTGAGCAGTTTGATAATCCTTTCAAGTATCACCATTTCCATCTAGTCACATAAATGCATTTCTACGCTTTCAAGTTCAAATTAGAGTCAGTAAATTCTTAACAAGAATGAAATTTCACGACACTTTCAAGTATCACCATTTCCATCTAGTTGCTTGCTTTCTTTTGATGCCGGTGACAGCAGTCCGGGAAGGCTTGCAGTATTACGGGTTTAAACATTCATGCCAGTCCAGGTAGTAGTAGAAAGACTGCATATTAGGGATATGAACATTCTCGGCTTGGATAGATTGAATGAAAAAGAAAATGATACATCTATAAGCACATTGCTGAATGGGTCAACAAAATTTCAGAAAATGACACAAACATTATGGTTAGACGGCATCCAGCCAGTTTTGACTTGACGAATTTAAAAAGAACATGGAGTTAATTACTGAGTCATTGTCATTTGATAGCGATCATAGAACTTGATCTTTTCAACATTTCTAAGTCATTTCAGTATTGTTTTCTTGCAGACCTGATCTGTATCCTACTGAATATTCAAATAAGCTTTGTTGGTTGCGCTGTAATAGAAGGGTATACTGATCAGTTAGTGAGACGGGTAAAAACATTCTAAGCTTGTTTCCTTGTGGATATATATCATGAATGATTGAATTAATTATCATCTCTTCTTGTTTCCTTTAGACCAATCAGAATACCAAAAAATGTAAAAAAACAAAAAGGGTAGATAACGTATAACTCGATCTAGGGTAGGAATGTAATACACAGTCTTCTAGAGGCCATTAAGTGAATCCACTGTTTTATACTTCCCCTGTATGTTTATATAGAAATTCAAAAAGACGGATTAAAAACCGAATTCAGTGCCATGGATTGATAGAAAAAAAAAAAAAAAAAAAATATTAATCCCTATAAAATGAGTGTTTCATCTTGGTCCTGATAGGATTTCTGGCAGCAGTGGAGTGAAATCAGATGCATCAACTCCCCTTGGGGGCTCCATTGGTGTCCAAGTCAAGAAGCTGTAGTCTGATATAGTCTCTATATCCATTAATCCCTCTAAAATGTAGACCACCGTCGACATGGATGGTCTGTCTGCGCTATCAATTTGTAAACACGAAATAGCAGTTTTTATTATTCTGACAGCTTCGTCTTTGTGTTGTAGTACGTCGTCACTTTGTTTATCAACCACATCAAAAAGTTGGCCCTCTTCTGCTTTTGTCTTCACTAAATAGAGTAGACTATCTTCTTCTTCGGTCAGTGAATGATCTACATTCTTCCTACCACACATAATTTCTAAGACGACAACCCCAAAGCTATAGACATCAGCTTTCTCAGTAATCTTTTTTTTCAACCACCATTCAGGTGCCCAATAACCTGGTGTCCCTTTCAGCACAGTTGACACATGGCTCTGATCTGTTTCGATGAACCTAGCCAACCCAAAATCAGCAACTCTGGCATTGAAATTAGCATCAAGGAGGATATTTTGAGGCTTTATATCTAAGTGAATGATTGTTCTTCGACATTCCCGATGAAGGTATGAAAGTCCTTGAGCTATGTGAAGAATGATTTTCCTCCTAGTCGGCCAATCGAGAGGTGACTCCTGATTTCGGTGAAATATCCACTTATCCAAGGAGCCATTGCACATATACTCATAAACTAGAAGGCTATGTGAATCCTCAGCACAAAACCCAATTAAGCGTACCAAGTTGACATGGTGCAGGCTTCCTATTGTCTTAACTTCTGCTAGAAATTCATTTGTTCCTTGGTTTGCTTGATCAAGTCGTTTCACTGCAATTTTTGTAATATTGCCTAAATTTCCTTCAAAAACGGATCCGAATCCTCCTCTTCCAAGTTTTTTGCTGAAATTAGCGGTGGCAAGTTTTAGATCATTGAAGGAGAACTTACGAGGCATTCCAGATACTATAGCTAAAGGATCCTCCAAGTCTTCATGTCCAATAGTTTCTGTCGCATTTTTATTGTGCAAAAACAAGTATACAAACGCTAAGACAATTGTAAGACCAAGAGAAACAAACATTAGGCATAAACAAATGATATGAAATATTTCATAATGTTGATGATAATCATCCCAGCTTGGCATTGTTACTGTAGGAACAAGGATGATCACAAAAAGGGAAGCTGAAATAAGAAGAGAGCAAAGAACATATGTCTTACTGTTAATGGTCATGGTGTTCACTTTTTTTGTGAGGAAAAACAAGTACACAGATGCTAAGTCGATCGCAACAACAAGAAAAGCATTCATCAGGATGAAAAAGTTATCACTTGATGTTAATACTCCAATAAGAAGGAATACAATACAGAGAGACCCTGAAAGGAGAAGAAAGTAAAGAATCGGAGTCATGGCAATCTTAAAATTAATCGTAGCATCTGTCACCTTTTTATTGCGCAAGAAGAAATATACAAATGCTAAGACAATACTAAGACAAAAAAAAACAGACATTAGACATGAAAGACTAATGATCCAGAATTTATTTATTCCCAATGTTGGTAGAGCGACAAGAAAGATGACAAAAAGGGAAGCTGAAACATGAAGAGAGCAAAGAACATATGTCTTTCTGTTCATTTTTCTGGTGCGAAAAGAAAACAAGTACACAGATCCTAAGTAAAACATCACAACAAGAAAAACACTCATCGGGAATAAAAAGTGACCCCTCAACATAACTCCTGGAAGAAGGAAGACAATAAAAAGAGAACCTGAAAGGAGAAGAAAATAAGGAATCCATTGCAAGGCGGTCTTAGCCTTAGCCTTGATCATCATGTTGTTAGCACGAAATGGTATTACACATCTAAGGTGATGGTAGTACTCTGCTCAATGTAAAGAAGAGAATTTTCTTTGTTCATCAGCCATTCAATCACTCAACATAAAGACTTAAAAGTCTTCATGAGAAACTACACGGGAAGGTTGGCAACTTGGCATTGTCTGGATATGTTCATCTTTACTATATATATAAATAAACACACATCCTTCTTAAATGCACCTTTTTTTTTAACTATAAATTTGACTTTTTTTTGTAATTATTTTTTTTTTTTTTTTTTTAATAATATACCTGTCATTAAAATTAAAATTGAATCTTCTGAGGGGGACTAGGCCTGACCTCAGTACAAGTAGAGATTTAACAACTAAGGCCCAAAAGGCAATGAAACAACCTGGGCAATCTATACAACAAAAAAGAGCAAAAAGGCAAAAAAAAAATACCCCGGACCTAAAACAAGGTCAGCTACTAGAAAAACGAAGCGCCAAAAGGAGTTTACCTTCAATTGCTTCTTCCAATAGGCAGGGCCGGCTCAAGCTAATATGGGGCCTTAGGCAACCCAGAAATGTGGCCTTTTTTTTAATTACATAATTTTTTTTTCTTTCAGTAATAATAATAAAAAAAAATTGTTATACATTTTTTTTTATCAATTTCATGCAAACCCTCGTCCTTTAACGTCAGAGAGTTGGAAGTTGAACCAAGAAATAAATAAACATACGTGGCCCCAAAATCTCTTTTAGATTCTCAAGAGTTTAACTTGGAAACAAATTTCTAAACCAAAAATAAATCATCTAATATTGCCGAAATATGTGGCCCCCTTAAAAAAAAATTCCCACGGGGCCCTAGGCACTTGCGCCTAAACACATGAGCCGCCATGCCAATAGGTGGTTCTTCTTTCTCCGCCGACTCTGAGTCCTCTGGTGAGGATACCTTTCGCAGGGACGGCTCAAGCAAATGGGGGCCTTAGGCATAAGAAAATTTAGGTAGTTTGTAATATTAATATAAAAAAATTATTTAATTACAAAAAATTAGATGAATAAATAAGATATAGGTAAACACCTAAAAATTAGGGAAAATATCTGAAAAATAGGAAAAACACCTTAAAAATAAGGAAAAATCTTAAAA
Organism: Aquilegia eximia; assembly: GCA_023053565.1. NCBI lineage: Eukaryota > Viridiplantae > Streptophyta > Magnoliopsida > Ranunculales > Ranunculaceae > Aquilegia > Aquilegia eximia. Next base: position 22,491,771 of record JALIGU010000005.1, read on the forward strand.
GATAGCAAAAAAAATACATAAAGAAAGTACAAAATGTGGCCTCGAGATATATTGGGGGCCTTAGGCACCTGCCTTTTTTGCTAAACTGTAGAGCCGCTACTGACCTTTCGGGCAATGTATATCTATGACCAAACCTACTTGTCTGTCCAGAGATCTCTGTGTAAGCAACATTTCAGTGAATTTGAGATCTTTAGGAATACCTCGATGGAGGTATGTGAAGACTCTGAGAGAGAGAGAGAGTGTGTGTTCAACAGTCTCTTTAACAAAACTGGAAGTATAACAAAACTTCAATGCCAGTGCTCCACATAACTAATTTTTCATCTCGTGATCGATATTTCCTTCATTTTAATATCAATCAAGATGATAACTGACTTTAGCTTCTTAATTTTTAACTTTAGTTCCTATGGCACCTTCATTGGTTAGTATATAGTATTTATCTTCTGAATCTTTTGTTTCCAAGCGCGTGTATTTGAACATGTTATCAGTCATTTGTGAACATTTACTTATGCTGGTTGCCTAAGCTATAGTGATTGATTACTTTCAGTTTATATCTCAAAGACACCAACCGGTTTCATTAGGTTTTGTTAAAAGACAAGATCACTATATTTGTAGACCAAACCATTTTCCGTCTCTATCTGCAACATGTCTATTATGACCATATGATGAAATCACAGTCCCTGTTTCCATTTCGTTGTTTGCTTACCAAGTTACCCTACTTAGTAGAGTAGTTTCTGAAGTGATTGCAGCATACCTCTACTGTGATGTATTGGCTATATGTTTCTGATGAATACTATCCATTTTGTTAGTTGTATACCACTTCGCTTATACAGTACTAGTGCAGGAACAAGGAAGATCACAAAATGGAAGCTGAAACAACATATGTCAAGAAAATGTTCACTTTTTTTATGCGGAAAAAACAAGTACACATGCAGATGCTTATACATGAAATGGTATTAATCTAAGCCTAAGGTGATGGCTGTACACTGCTAAATGCAAAGATGTGAAATTTCTCTGTTCAACCATTCAATCACTCCAACTGGAAAGAATATGTCAAGAAAATGTTCTTGAGGAATGGTTACATGGCATGCCGCCAGTTTTGATTTGGACAAATTCAAGAGGCAGGTAAACTTTGTCATTGAGTCTCTGTCATTCAAGAGGCAAGTGTAAAGTTTGGTGATTAATTTGTCAGGTGCTGTAGGTATCTCCCAACGTATACTTCAATCCAGTCCTGAGCTGCATCCTACTGAATATAAAAGTAATCTTCCTTGATTTTTCCCTGCGAAACAACGGTAAAATCATCACACACTCTTTTATCATATCCTTCCAATAATGGCTATTAACGTACACTTGGATATCGATACGGTGGCATCGATCTTGTTGTTCTTAAAATTTGTTTTTGACATGCCAATATAAATTACATATTCTATATGTTTGATAGTTCGTCTTTTTTTTTCTCTCACGAGCCTTGAATGATTGAATTAGTTATCCCGTTTTCTTTGTTCAGCCATTCAATCACTTCAACTGGCAAGAGTGAATAGGACTTTCCAAATTTGAACATAAGAAATTACCCTACAAATTTGGATTGCATTAATGATTTTGCTAATTAATTACAACGACGACAATGTCTCACAACAACCATGTGGCTAGTGGTCACTATTTAATGACCAGTGTCGAGAGCAACCGGCAATTTTCACCTCAAACTTGAGTTGTTTATGTGGTAGTATGCAAGAAAATAAACGAGGAACCCGCTAACCGTTATTTAACTGACAATTGTTTTAACACAAAGGACATTGAGTTGTACTTTGTTTGTTAAAATGCTTATACAAGTTACTGAATCCTCTATTTGTAGTAAACACTCTGACAGGAAAGATAACGAGAATATCAGATTAAACTATACTAGTAAGTTATGAATGACTGAACATGTGAGAACACCGAGTTTAGTAAGTTATGAATGACTGAAGAAGTAATGCCAACACATATATAGGTAGTACAGAACATGAGAGAACATTGAGTTTAGTAAGCTTGAACGACTAAAGAAGTAGTGCCAAAGAAATATAGGTAGTACAGACATTAGAGAAAATCGAAAGCAAAGAATCTACTCTTAATGAGTATGCATCATCTTGGACCAGAGAGTATTGATGGCAACTTTGGAGCTGACGAAGAGCTAGTGACTTCCCTAGAAAGCACCATTGGTGTCAAAGTTAAGAAGCTATAGTCTGATATGTTGTCCATATCCATCCCACCTTCTAAAACCTTAACCACCATGGACATTGATGGTCGAATGGTGCAATCACCCTGTAAACACCATATCGCAATCCGTATCATCTTTATAGCCTCTTCTTGATGTTGCTGCATGTCCTCACTTCGCTTGTCCAGTACATCACACAATGCGTCTTTCTCTGCCTTCCGTTTGACGACATGGAGTAGACATTCACTTTCTTCAGGCTGTGAGTAATCTAGATTCCTTCTTCCACACACAGTCTCCAAGACAACCACGCCAAAGCTATAGACATCAACCTTCTCTGATATCCTTCTATTCAAATACCATTCAGGGGCCAAATAACCTCGTGTTCCCCTCATCATAGTCAATACTTGGCTTTCATCCTTCTCAATGAACCTAGCCAACCCAAAATCAGATACCTTGGCATTGAAATCACCATCAAGGAGGATATTTTGAGGTTTGATATCCAAATGAATTATTCTTTTTCGACAATCCTCGTGAAGATATGTGAGTCCTTTAGCTACATCAAGGATGACTTTCCTCCTAGTTCGCCAATCAAACTTCAAATCTTCATGAAATAACCACTTATCTAAGGACCCATTGCACATATACTCATAAGCTAAAAGCTTATGAGAGTTTTCAGCACAGAAACCGACTAATTTAACCAAGTTGACATGATGAATGCTGCCTATTGTTTTTACCTCGGCCAGAAACTGTTTCCTTCCTTGGCTTTGGCCTTGGCTTAAATCTAGACACTTCACCGCAATGGTTTCATTGCCAAGAATCCCTTCATAAACAGATCCAAATCCTCCTCGTCCTATCTTTTTGTGAAAATTCCCTGTTGCGGACTTCAATTCTTCATAAGAAAATCTTCTTGGCATTTCAGATGCTTCATCAAACTGATCATCATCACCGTCATCAGATAAATGATTTTCCTTTGCGACTTCATTTTTACGTATTCTGTTTCTAATAACATAAACAGACACGGCAACAAGTATTACAAAAAAGGTCGTTCCGAATATAATGCCAAGAATAGTTGCATACCTATTTGCATTGTTTTGTTCTTGATTACGTCCGGTTGATGAAGTTGGACTAATTGCAAGACTCGCAGTTTGTACCTTGAGAAATGTAGTCGGACTATAATCATCATATTTAATATATCTCATAAATGAGAAGATTTGGGATGGTAAGGAACAGTCACCAACACCAACTAATTGATCGTCATATGAACGAAATAGAGCTGCTTTGCAAGAGCAGTTGTTCAGACAGGCTTCCTTGCAGTTGTGTATAGTCGTGTTCACCATAACCTCAACAAAACTATTATATGTAACATACTCAACCTCTATCAAGTGGACTTGAGAAGAGTTGCAAGATAATTCGGTCGTTTCGTTACATCCAAGACTGGACTTCCAATAATGATCTAATTGCTTGAAATAGCTTGAATCTCCACCTCTTTCAATTGGACAAGTACATTGTCCATCGGAGCAAATTCCATAACTCCCACAGACTGTGGGATATGAGCAATTACTATAATCTATTGTAAATACGTCTTCTACGAAACTCTCTTTAAAAGGGACACGTTCATGCTCTTCTGCTCGAACCCATTGATAAACTCTAAGATGCTCATCATTATCCAGTCTCATATACTGAAATCCATTTCCACTATCCGAAATATAGTCTACTGAAATTGGAGAGCCATCATTTCCATCACTAAAATTAAGACTTCCAGTTTTAAATTGAATCGATCTTTGAACATTTTCTGGATAATTTGATCTACCAAGAGTAAAATATTTTCGATATCTCTGTGGAGGATTAGAGTCAATGAAGGCACACAATCCACAATCAGTAACAGAAAGATAGAACATACCTTCATTAGCAGTTACTCTTTCCCCAGGTACTAACTTCCGCCCAGGCAACCAAGTGTTTGTAAGTTGCTCATCGAAAGAACTCCAAATAGTCGTGTTGTTTGCATCATAAAGAAGGAGACCACCAGTTGCAGTGATTCTCATACCAACAACTGACTTACCAGATGTGTTGGTTGACCAAACTATACTGCCATTGACCTCTCTCAAGATTAAATCACCCTCGGAATTGAACTGAAGTGTAGCGTTTTCGGTCGCAGGCATGTAGCGGTTTGCAAACCAAAGTACTGATTGAAGATCGTTATCCCGAGAGCAGTTTATCCTAGCAGAAATGACAAGAATGTAGCCTAGATATGCATAGACGATTCCCTCATCTGAGAACTGCTTTTCACTCACGAAACCAAAACATATTGCAGGCATTTCAGTTGAATTGGAGATTTTTTGGGAAAGTATTTGAACTGCAGGATAATAATAATCGTTGAACGTTGTGACATTCCATATAGTTGAGAGTTTTGCACTGGATGGAAGGAAGTCAGTTCCATAGATTGTTGGAAAGAAAGATAAAAGCAGGAGAAAGTAAACAATCCGTATGGCAATCATGGTGTTTTTAATTAGTTTGGAACTCATTACATATAGTTCTTGCTATATATCCATGGTTTTTTTCTTCTTGCTCACCATGAAGCCAATATCGCTTGTTGACTAAGTAATTCTCATTATAGACGGCACTAACAAAGATAGAGTTACAGAGGTAGAAAATCAAAAGGGTCTTCCGCGGGGGAATGGAAAAGAAAGAGTGAGAGGACAGATTCTGGGCCGGGTAGTCCCCGGTGAATGATTAGTAGTGGCCTGGGCGACACGCGTGCTACAATGGCCGGGACGCCGGAGGGTGATGAGCCCTCCCCGTACGGCATGACGCCGCACGGCCCTTTTTCCTTCCCCCATATCTGGAAGGGAACCAACCTTTCATCACCTTAAGATCCCCTGGCTGACAACTAGGCGCCCACCATCGGGGACCCTTCGTGGGTCCTCGTCTAGGAGACTTGAGGAATAATAGGTAATAATCTCTAGTCAAGGAAACAAAACTCTCATTCCTTTTCAACCATTCATTTGCTCAACTTGAAAGACAGGTTACACCACTATTTTTGAACAGAAATTCTTAAAAAGAAAAAAAAATAAATTAAAATTAAGAAGAACATGTAGAGTCTAGACTTTATCGACGTCATTTAGAATCTGTTCAAACTTGGGCCGTGACCATGCAAGACTTTATCGACGCCATTTAGAACAAGATTATAGTGAAATAAATTTCTGGGTTCCATATTGTCAAGAAACTACAATACTGGCTGGAATTTCTGCCATTAGGGTTTCGGCCTCTCAGGTGTGTTAACAGAGTTTTGTGTAGACATTGTAATGTAAATGAAAGCATACGGATGTAGAAATGCTAATATAAGTTACATAATCCTCTGTTTCCGGCTTTCCCTGTATTCGCAAATTAACTCTCAGTTATATCAGTCTAGCTAGAACAAAAATTGTAAAAACCGAAATTAAGAAGACATGTAAATTAATCTAAAGCCGAAATACTGACGAGACACAAGTAGTATTTGTGCATGCTTATTGCTTATAGATTAAAATCTGTGGTTTTAGGTTTCAGTGACAATTATCGTCAAACGACAAGGACTAATCACACAAAAGTCATGAACCAATGAACGTAACATGATTCTTCATATAGGCATTGATAGTCGTTGTAGTGGGGAAATCACTCATGATCACCATAAAAATGAGTAAACAAGATTGATTTATGACTGAAAAGTCTACACACTTTTTTGGATCCAATTCTAAACACACATTAAAATGAAGACATGTCTTCATGAATGCATTATTTGCTGGCTGGCAAGACTAGTCCTTAAGGAAAACAAACAATTCATTCCTTCTAAGCCATTCACTAGCTTACTGCAACTTGCAAGAAAGGAATTGTATTGAAAGGAACCATATGGCTTAGTTGTTCCTTGTTCATAGCCGCTAGTACTATTTGCGTTTGATGCAAAAAAATTATTATATCATGTAAATTAACATATTAACCTGGCATACTGATTTGTGCTATACTATTTGCGTTTGATGCAAAAAAATTATTATATCATGTAAATTAACATATTAACCTGGCATACTGAAAGCACGCAGATCAACTGAGATTGTTAAGCAATTTGCACATGCATGTTGAGTTTAAGCGTACTTTTTCCAACATCTCTTCCGTGGAACGTAGAATTATTTTTCAACATTTATACATTATATATGAACAATAATAATAGAAGTATTTTTATTGGACTGGTGTTGTATCCCCATTGGGTTCAAGAAACTCTGGATTTGATATCCTCCAATTTCAGATTCTCATACTTTTGACATGTCAAATAACGAATTAAAAAGATTTTGGATGTGTAATGCAATGGCAATCGCGAATATATTTATACACTTGTATTCATACATTAAACATGAAACAATTCATGCTAAAAATTCTAGGATCTATTATTTATAATCCAAAGCCAGAAAGCAGATACATGCCCAATAATCAATGCAACTAGACTTAAATATTTGCAGAGAGAAAAAAAAGATAGAATTGAAGCACATTTACAACTACAAGGGACAACACACAAATACTCCTTGCTCAACTCAAAACCAAAGCTGAATCCAGTTTCTACCCTTCTAACATCTCTCTCATCCAAAACAATGCCCACCAACTTCAACTCCTAGACGCAGAAAGATTCTGACAAGCCCTGCAGTAATCGATCAGTGCCGTACAATTCCTATCATCTGTTAGGAAAAATACAGGAAACAATATACTCATATACCAACACCATATATCAGATTAGAAGTGAGAAACTAAAGAAAACATTTGAAAACTCCATGAAAAAAATAAAATTTCAGATAATGCATGACGAAACAAAAGGTGCATCCTACCAACAAAACATATGCTTGAAAATCATCACGTCAGTTTAGCCAATGGATTAAACACACCAAACTATTATTGTTTGGAGCGTGTAGGGTAACATGAAGTCCCCAACTCTTCTCCCATCAATGTTCTTCAGATTGAAAGGAAGCCACAACTACAGCACAAACATAGATTTCCAATAGCAAAGAACAATACAGGATAAGGATAACTGGGACAATTTCAAACTGATGAAAGAAGGAACTGAACGATCGAGCTAGAATGAAAAAGAGAAAGATGAGAGGCAGATCATTACAAGCAGTAAGTACAACTTCTCCAATTGATGTAATCACCACTTATAATGATCTGTCCTCTCACCTAACTCAACACTCAATATAACAACACATCCAATTCCTTCTTTTATTATTAGTCTTCATATGAATCAACCATCAACAACCTGCACAAAGTTGAGAGCTTTTCCACACAGAAAACCATAACAAGAACTATAAAGAAAAGATTAAAAATGAAAACAAAGGTCGAATAATCTAGTGATTAGTGAAGAAAACAAAAGAAAAACATGCTGATCGATTGCTGAAAGAGACTACTATTGCTAAATAAAGTTTGTGTTTCTACAGAGTTGTGAAGATTGATTTATATAGTAGTACTTATTGAATCTTGGTTCTTGGATATATGATCTAACGGTAGATACTGTTTAGGGTTTGGCAGATTATGCAACATATTTAGGGTTTTTAGAACCCTAAATCTTAGCCTGACATACTATTTTAGCATTCAAAAATGGACTAAATTATGGCCCAGCCCAATGCTCTCAAGAAGCAACCCAAGCAAAAAAAAAAAAGCCTTTTTGAGGAAGGAACAAGGACTAAAGTTATGAGAAAGGGTCCTCAATATCCAAGGTCAGCATTGTTTTAGGGCACCTTTGCTTCTTCCAAATATCTTGATTATCCATGGAACAAAAAATGTTAATAACAATATTCCATTAAAAGGTATAATTATGATTTCTTAGCAGACTCGCAAATATTGTACTCTTTGAAGGGGTCATAGGTCTCAAAATTGAAGGGTTCATGCTCAGATCTCAACCACTCTTCGAAGTAAAACCAATCTCCCTTTTTATGTTCTAATGTTCATGTAACACCCCCGGATTTCGTCCTCGCTGATCCCGGTGCGTCGAACACCATACCACTCGCTAATGTCAATATTGTCCTCCTTTAGTTACTGCGGATATCCAGCAGTAGAGGTTTTGGATCAGGGCTCACCCATGTGGTTTACCCTAAAAGGCCTTGACATTAGTTAGAGTATGATTAAGCTCTATATACTACCAATACAACCATTTCCTTGGCAATGTGAGACTAACACCAACTCATGGGTGTTACAGTTCATAGTAGCTCCAGCAACATCGACACAAAATCAATCCAAACCATTGTGAAAAGACTCAAATTCATCAAAAGGCCTCTTACACATGCAATCATTGAAGTAGACTTCTTCCATATTGTAAGAAGGATCTAAAAATTCGGGGTGATTTAGGTTTTGGTCACCACTTTTTAGTATAAATTAGGTTTTGGAGCCGGTTTTTTTTTTATTAGGGTTTAGAGCTGAACCGACAATTGACCCAAGTAATTGTTTATAATGGCCAAAATACCCCTGATCAAAACTATATTAGGGTTAGTGATCACGTGCAGATCACGTGAGTTTCAGGGGTAAACTTAGGTATTTTGAAAATATTTTCGGTTCAACCGGGTTTTTTTAGTTGTTGGTTCAAAAATGAGCTCTAAACCCTAATAAAGAAAAAAACCAGCTCCAAAACCTAATTTATACTAAAAAGTGGTGACCAAAACCTAAATCACCCAAAAATTCGGAAGCAGCTAAGGAAAAAGAAGGCATTGGATTTTAAAGTTCTCTTGTGTTGGAAGTTCTCTTGTGCCCAACACCACCACTTCCCAAACTACGAAAGTAAAAGTGCTTTTCATGCCCTCTTTGTTTCCTAGGAGCTTACTTTGGGATTGATAGGGTTTTTCTCAATTAAGTAATTTTTGAGAAGGACACAGATCACCTAGGTGGGGAGTGATTAACCCTAGTGGGAAAGGCAAAGTCAGAATTGCACAAAAACTTGACACTATGATTTGACCTAAAATCAGAAGTCTTTATCCTTTTCAACAAATCAACAAAAACTGCATTGTCTTTTCAATAAGGACTTTTAATAAGATCATGATTTTCTTGGTGAGAAGGAAAATCTCTTTTGAGTCAACCCTCCATAAGGACAATCTTATTAAAAGTCCTTATTGAAAAGACAATGCAGTTTTTGTTGATTTGTTGAAAAGGATAAAGACTTCTGATTTTAGGTCAAATCATAGTGTCAAGTTTTTGTGCAATTCTGACTTTGCCTTTCCACTAGGGTTAATCACTCCCCACCTAGCTTATACTGTTTTGCTCAAGACATCATATTTATTATATATGATTTGACCAATAATCATACTATGATTAGGGTGGGTATTTTACTCCATAATTTGTTGACTTCAAAGCCCTTTTCAATAAGAAATAATCTTTTTCTGCCCTTTTCGATAAGAAACAATTCTTTTTCTGCCCTTTTTGATAAGAAACAATTTGTTTCTATTCTTTTCAATAAGAAGCCCTTTCTCAATTTGGTTTGTCTTTTGTTTTTCAAATTTCATTGTTACTGGACATACTAACAAGGCCTTGGATGTACAGTCTTGGGAGGCCCATGAATCCGCTTGCAACGAGGTATAGGCCACAATGTCACCCTCCATTTCACATTCTTAGAGTCTGTTTGGGAACCTTTTAAGTAGAAAATGAATGGAAAGTAAAGGATTTTAATGGAAAAAAAAGGAAAATTGTGGAATGGAATGGTTTAATTTTTCAAAGAATTATGTTGTAAGGCCTTATTCCATCTGTTGTATTCACTAGCACTAGTATGATCTAAAAGCTTAAATTATGTTGAAGAATGTGAGAAGCTTAAATTATGTTGAAGAATGTGAGTATGTGAGTGATTATTCGAAGAGACCGATACATATGTATACATAAGCTTCAAGAAATTTTGAATTTGACTCCATTTGATATCCTCCAATTTCTGATTCTCCAGAATGCTTTTGACATGTCAAATAACCAATTGAAAAGATTTTGGATGTGTACGTAATGCAATGGTGTCTGAATTTTTTTTGCATTGTAAGCTAAAATAATGCAATCGCGAATATATTTATACACTTGTAGTAGTCATACATTAAACATGAAACAATTCATGCTACAAATTAACTTGAAAATAAGTTCTTTTTTTTATCAAAAATTCATCCAAAGCTAGAAAGCAAATACATGCCAACTAGACTAGAGAGAGAGAAACACATTTTACATGATTACTTAAAGGGACAACACACATTAATACACTGGAAACCACTCTCCTTGCTCAACTCAAAAGCAAAGCTGAATCCATTTTCTACCCCTTCTAACATCTCTCTCATCCAAAACAATGTCACCAACTTCAACTCCTAGACGCAGAAAGATTCTGACAATCCCTGCAGTAATCAGTCCTTGTGAAACTGAAGAAAACATTTGAAAACTGCATGAAAAAAATTAAATTTCAGATAATACATGACGAAACAAAAGGTGCATCCTACCAACAAGATATATTCTTGAAAATCATCTCGGCAGTTTAGCCAATGGATTAAACACACCAAACTGATCGAGCGTGTAAAGTAACATGAAGTCCCTAACTCTTCTCCCTTCAATGTTCTTTAGCTTGAAAGGATGCCACAACTACAACACAAACATAAATGTAGGATAACAAGGACAATTTCCAACTGATGAAGGAAGGTATACTGGACGATCGAGCTAGAATAAAAAGTGAAAGATGAGAGGCAGATCATTACAAGCAGTAAGTACAACTTGTCCAATTGATGTAATCACCACTCAATATAACAACACATCCAATTCCTTCCTTCCTTCATTAGACTTCATTTCATTAACAAAATCAAACAAACAGATGACTATGCACAACATAACCTTGACATGAATCAAGGATCAACCAACAACAACCTGCACATAGATTTTTATAATTTTTTAACAAAACCCAACATTGTAATCCATAATATGATCAAAACAACTACAGCAGACAATCAAATCTTGGTTAATATGATAATTAAAGTTACTTTTAAATGTGTGTTTTCACTAAAAAAAAAAAACTCAGAATTGCAGAAGTATTAACCATCAACAACCTGCACAAACAGTAGAAATCAGAAAACCAAATGTTGTCATGACTATGAAAACTAGGTCAAATCAAACTAAAAAAAAAAACACATGCTGAGAGACTGCTATTGCTGAATAAAGTTAAGCTGTGTTCTACAGAGTTGTGAAGATTGATTTATATAGTAGTACTCATTGAATCTTGGTTCTTGGATATATAATCTTAGCCTGACATACTATTTTAGCATTCAAAAATGGACTAAATTATGGCCCAACCCAATGCTCTCAAGAAGCCATCCAAGATAAAAAGAAAAGGAAGGAACAAGGAATCAATATCTAGGTCAGCATTGTTTTGCTTGTTGTTTTAGGGTACCTTTGCTTCTTCTAAATAACTTGTATATGCATGGAACAAAAAATGTCGATAACAATCTTCCATTAAAAGGTATAATTATGATTTCTTAGCGGACTCGCAAATATTGTAATCTTTGTGTACAATAATGAGCACTGTATGATAAACTTAATATGTTCATTTGGGAAATTTATTAAATATTGTTTAAAATCCGAAAGAACATTTTACACGAAAATTTGAATTTAACTTGAATAAAAACATTTGAAAGAAAATACAACCGTTATTTGTTCTGATACAAAATGCGCACAGTTGTCCAAAAGGATGAAATAATCGACAGGGATCAGAGCCATGTGTGGACTTAGTTGGATTACTCGAACCCAGAAGAAAATAAATGTCTACTCCAACGCAGAAGAAGACCAACTATAAAAATATAGTTGATAATATACAAAGTGACAGCATGGTAGAACATAGTGAAGATCAGAGGCTGTGAAGATTATAAGCACGGGCAGATCCAGCGGTGGGCTAGGGTAGGCTGAAGCACACCCTAAAATTAAGAACTAATATAGGCTAGAACCAAAGCGGCACGTTAAGTTGCTCAGTTGTTGCCTCTTTCGCAAGTCTTGCACGCATAGTAGCAATGAATATATCACACCGATGGTTGATATCATCAAGATGACAGCCTTTATCAGCTTCAATAAGTTCATCTTTATGTTGCTGGACAATATTATTACCTTCGTTTCCTCTATGAGTTATATCAGCTCCAATATTGCCATGATCAGGTTCATTGTTGGCTTCATTTCCTACATGACTAAGATTAGCTTCATTTATTCCATGAGTATTAACATTCACATTCATCTCCATTTCAACTACTACTTCCTTTGTCTGACCATAAAAACATGAAATAACAGATCCCATGATCAGATTTGCTGCCCAACTTCTAAGTAGGTTTTGTTGGAGTCTAGATAGATCGAAGACTCGAGATTGACTTCAGTAGGATTGTTCACATTCAAGCCATGATGATTGAAGAGCCTTGTGGTGCTCTATAAGAGACAAGAAAACACATAAAACCTAAGTTAACTTATATAGCATCTTATATAGCAGGATTTATGTTTTAAGAAAGTTTACAGATGTTTACTTAATTTAAATGTGAATATAGATTTTTTACTTAATTTTAGGTTGGTTGGGCCTTATTGGAATATTTAGATCATGCAATAAAATTTTGAAAAGGTAGGCTAACCAAACCGTCCAACCATGTTGGCCAACAGGTTGGTAGGTGCTCTATCATTTGTCTTCCAACAGGGTTGAGGTCCAGTTACTCAGTCTTTCTGACAAGGGGTTATGCCATTTCCCTGGCAGACACCGAGTCAAGCCTTTGGGCTTTAAGTCCACCTGATGAGAGATCATGCAATTTGTCATCCTGACAGATACTGCGCCAAGCTTTAGGTGAGACCATTTTCAGCACTACGGCACATCTAATGACGTTAGAAATGTCTGCAATATGTATTTGAAATTTTGAATAGGCACCTGCTTCAAGGCCGCAACTAGCTTCTAATTTTGTTTGAATTAAATCCGCAACAAAAACATGACCAAGGCCTTTTACGTTTAAGTACTCTTTACAGTTTACACTATTTATTTTCTCTATCATTTGCGACAAAAAACACGATATATATTATGGTATACATTTTAATTCATTTCGTTATTATGTACGCCTAATTCTCATGAGAGTACTAAATTTGACCTCATCCAACTACGACAAAACACAATTTGATGAAACCTATTGCAGTATTCTCTATAATCAAGCATGTCAATCAGTCAATCACCATATATATAAGAGGGAAGTTTTGTGATTGAAGAATCTGTGTAATAGCCTTGACTAATTCCTTTAGATGCTCTATTGACTCTTATTAAGTTAAACAAGAAACTGATTATGACGACTATGCATCAATTCGTTCGGGACGGCCTGACCAAACCATAGCCGGCAAAACTACTACTTTATAGTTTAATCTTCAACTTGTTGAATGAAAAACTGTAAAAAAAATGACAAACTAGTATATCTAGTAGAACTGAAGAACACCATTGAGTTCCTCAGTTTCTGACTCATTCTTCGCTCTTTCTTTCCAACGTTTATTCATGGGTTTAATTGTTTCCGAGTTGGTAATCCTTAACCTTCTCCTTCTTTCATCATTCCCTTTCTCAGTATACTCTATCAATGAGGACTTTCGTAGTGCAAATAACTTGTCTACTGTATGGACTAACAATGATTCAAATCTTAAGTCCATATTTACTTTTGATTCTGTTCTTCGGTTGGTATTATATACCTACAACAATTCTGCAAATGTTCCTGAACTAGGCTCTGGGTGTGGTTTCTATAGAAATAATAAGATTAGTAACAGGTACTATTTCGTCATTGTTTTTTTTACTACAGACCTCAATGGTTGGATGTATAGCCCTCAAGTGTTATGGACTGCAAACAGAAACAATTCTGTGAGTGATAACGCAACCTTGGAGCTTACTTCAATGGGTGATCTTGTACTAAAAGATGTCGATGGTAGTCTCGTTTGGTCCACCAACACATCTGGTCTTTCCATTGTTGGTATGAAAATCGGCCAAACTGGCAATCTTATTCTTCATAATGCAGAGAACACAATCATTTGGCAGTCTTTTGATCACCCTACTGATACTTGGATTTCTGGACAAAATCTGACAGTTGGGCAGAGACTAGTTGCAAGTGTTTCAACTTTCAATCCGTCTCCAGGTTCTCTTTACATGGTGCTTCTTAATGACAGTTTCAGTGCTTTTGTTGATTCAAATCCACCACAAATGTATGTTAGTTATGAATATAAAAAATTAACAACTACAACGATAGAAACTCGTAAAGGAACAAGGGATCAAATCTTGGTCTTTACCTCACGTTATACTGCACAATATATAAGATTAGATTCAGATGGCCATCTGAGACTGTACCATTATCATTATGAAAGTGAAGATTTGGTCGAGGACATCATGTCAGATGAACTACGCGACTGTGCTTATCCAACTTTTTGTGGTAATTATGGGATTTGCTCGGATGGGCAATGCAGTTGTCCAAAAGGAAGTAATAGAGATCCAACTTACTTTCAGCAGTTAAATGTTACACAATCCAGTCTTGGATGTAACCAAACCACTCCATTAAGTTGCACAAATCCGCAGTATCATGTTCTTTTAGACCTTGAATATGTTGATTACTTCAGCTTCATCCCGGTTCAAAGCGATATAGACATCGAGAGTTGCAAGCAGGCCTGTTTAAGAAATTGTTCATGCAAAGCAGCTGTGTTTAGATACAGCCATAATACATCGCATGGAAATTGTTCCTTGGCTAACAATATATTTTCTCTAATGCGCAATACAGGCAAAGAGGATTACGATGCTACCACATTTATCAAGGTGCAAGATACCTCACTTGCCCCGCATGGAAAATTTCCTACAGATAAAAGCACTAATCATCTCCAAAGAATTTTGGTACCTACTATCTCTGTTCTTTCGCTACTCATTGTGTTTGGCTTGTGTTTTGTCTTCTTCTTTTTCCGGAAAAAAAATGTTGTAGGGTCTGTAGAAAGTGCCCAGGCTGACAGAGAACATGATTCTGTAGATCAAGTATCCGGAAATCCTAAGAGGTTCTCCTACGATGAAATAAAATCTGCGACAGGAAATTTTAACAAAAGGTTAGGAGGAGGAGGGTTTGGATCTGTTTTTGGAGGAGTTTTGATGATGGCACAAAAATTGCGGTGAAATGTCTTGAACACTTGGGGCAGGGTAGAAAGGAGTTTCTAGCCGAAGTTAAGACGATAGGAAGCATTCACCATGTCAATTTGGTAAGATTACTTGGCTTTTGTGCTGAACATTCTCGAAATATTTTAGTGTATGAACATATGTGCAATGGGTCATTGGATAAATGGATATTTTCGCGTCACAAAGATTTCATTCTCGACTGGAGTACTAGAAGGAACATTATCCTCGACATTGCTAAGGGACTATCATATCTTCATGAAGAATGTCAGAAACGAATAATTCATTTAGATATAAAACCGCAAAACATCCTCCTTGACAGTAAGTTTAATGCCCGGATATCTGATTTTGGTTTAGCAAGGTTCATCGACAGGGATCAGAGCCAAGTGTTAACTACATTGAGGGGAACACGAGGATATTTAGCACCCGAATGGCTTTTGAACCGAAGGATATCGGAGAAAGTTGATGTCTATAGCTTTGGCGTTGTCGTCTTGGAAATTATGTGCGGAAGGAAGAATTTAGATTACTCGCAGGATGAAGAAAATGAATGTCTACTCCATCTAGTAAAGAAGAAGGCAGAAGAAGACCACCTAGTTGATATAGTCGATAAACAATGTGACGATATGTTAGAACATAGCGAAGAAGCTGTGAAGAATATAAAGATTGCTATTTGGTGTTTACAGGGTGATTGTTCAAAAAGGCCATCCATGTCGATGGTTGTCAAGGTTTTGGATGGTGTAATGGATATGGAAAATATCTCAGACTATAGTTTCTTAACCTTGACACCTATGGAGCTTCCCAGGGAGGTCAATGCATCTGAATCAGCTGCACCATTGCCATCAATCTTATCTGGACCAAGATGAATAAATAAAGTTTCTGCAACAAGCGACTGCATGTCTTCAGCTTTTACCGTCTATCTTTGTTGACATCCACATATAGCATAATCATTTGTAAAGATCAATATATACCACTTTAAGAATGTAGCTTGACACTAGAATACTTGATGCGTAAATGATTAGAAATGTATCCATTAATGATATGTGATGTTTCAACTAGTTGTTTGTAATTCTACTGTGCAGCTAAACCATATGTATTAAGAAAGTACAAGAAAGTCGAAAACAGGGGAGGGAGTAGACTAGGCAGTCTGCTGCCCTCTTTAAACTCCTCCTAATGGACGCTAAAAGGCGACAAAAAGCATTATGCCTAATGATTGACATGCATGTTTTTTCTCAAAACATAATGGAAGAATACAAGAAGATTCCACGATACTAAAACATATCTGGAAGTTCTGCTCTGCCGCTCTTTTTATGATCAACAAACAAATATATAATGATAGTAGTATTGACTATGATAGTAGTATTATTGAGTATTGACTATGATGGTTTATTTGTCTAGCTTTATAAGACTGATGATTATCGATCAGGGTGGCCTGGCCTGGCCTAACCCTAGTTTAAATTATCTAGATCTTCTTGGCCATGACTATATTCATAGCATTACATTAAGACATAATTTATATGTACTTTGTCTCTCTTAGATTTGACTATGTATTAAGTCGTTAGGACGGTTCGGCCTAAGCGTAGCTGAAGTATCAAATATGAAATATAAACAATAAAATATATTCATACTGTATGACCAAACAAAAGATTAATCTCAGATGAAAATGCAAATTTAGTTGCAATGATGATGTTATGTGAATTACAAGCCGGCAGAAACAAAAAATATACACAATAATTTCTCTAGTCTATTTACGGCAGAAGAAGACCACTGAATTCCTCAGTTTCTCGTTCTTCAAGCTTTCTTTCTATAGCTTATTCATGGGCATTACAGTTTCTGAATCGATAATTATTAACCTTCTCCTCCTTTCATCATTTACTTTCTCGGTATATTCCATACAAGATGATTTTCCTACAGCAAACCTGTCTACTGTATGGACCAACAATAAGTCAGCTCTTAAGAGCAAATTTTTCTCGGATGGATCTATTCTGAGGCTTGTTTTACTCAACACCAGCAACTCATCCCTGGGGATTCCTCGAATAGGTTGTGGTTTTTATCAAATCGGAATTAGTAATGAATTCTATTTTGTCGTCTTTGTCATCCAGCTTATTACTGCAGAGATATCTATTGAAAGTAGACCCCCTCGAGTTTTATGGACAGCAAACAGAAACAGACCTGTTGGTAACAATGCAACCTTGGAATTCACTTCAATGGGAGATCTTGTTCTTAAAGATGTCGATGGTAGTCTTGTTTGGGCCACCAATACATCTAACAAATCCGTTGTTAGTATGAGAGTCGATGGAACTGGCAATCTTATTCTTCATAGCGCAAACGACTCTACAATCTGGCAGTCTTTTGATCACCCTACTGATACATGGCTTCCTGGACAAAAATTGGCAGTTGAACAGAGACTAGTCACTACTGCTGCGAATTTCTATCCCTCTCCAGGTTATTTTTATATGGAACTTCGTAATGATAGTTTTCGAGCTTATATTGTATCGAATTCATCACAGCTGTATGCTAGTTATAAAATTTTCTCTGTGTATACTATACGAATTGAGAATCTAAGACACACAAGTGATCCAATTTTTGTCTATACCATATTGGGTAGCGAGCAAAATTTCCATTATATAAGACTAGATTCAGATGGTCATCTTAGGCATTACAAGTTTGAGAATGGAATTGAAGTGGTGGTGGAGGACATCTTCTCCTGGATGTTAGATGACTGTGATTATCCAAATGTTTGTGGGAATTATGGCATTTGCACGAAGGGGGAATGCAGTTGTCCCCAAGGAACGAATAGAGATATAAGCTACTTTACGCCTTTAGATGTTACAAAACCCAACCATGGATGTGTTCAAACAACTCCGCTAAGCTGCGCAAATAAGAAGTTTCATACTTTTTTAGACCTTGAAAATGTTAATTACTTCAACTTCACTATCGACCTTACTGATATGGACACCGAAAGTTGCAAACAGGCCTGTTTGGAAATATGTTCTTGTGAAGCAGCTGTGTTCCGGTCTAAGAATAATTTTTCAAGTGGAGATTGTTCATTACTGAATGGCCTGTTTTCTCTGATGACCTATAGAGACATCTGGTCAGCGTATAACATGAAGACATTTATCAAGGTGGAAGAGCCCTCACTTACCGCACGTCCTACAGAGAGAAGCACTAATCATCTACAAAGAATTTTGATACCTACTATCTCTATTCTTTCGCTACTTGTTGTGTTTGTCTTGTGTTTTCTCTTCTTTGGTTTTAGGAAAAGAAATGCTGTAGCATCTATGGAAAACGGTCGGGCTAGAAGAGAAGAAGATTCTATTGATCAAGTATCAGGAAATCCTAAGAGGTTCACCTATGATGAGCTAAAATCCGCCACGGGGCATTTTAACAAAAGACTTGGAGGTGGTGGGTTTGGATCTGTTTTTGGAGGAAATTTCGATGATGGTACAAAAATTGCAGTGAAATGTCTTGAACAATTTGGCCAAGGTAGAAAAGAGTTTCTAGCTGAAGTCAAGACAATAGGAAGCATTCACCATGTCAATTTGGTTAAATTACTTGGCTTTTGTGCTGAAAATTCTCATATCCTTTTAGTGTATGAGCATATGTGCAACGGGTCATTGGACAAGTGGATATTTTCGTGTCACCAAGATTTCACACTTGATTGGAGAACTAGAAGGAACATCATCCTCGACATTGCCAAGGGACTATCATATCTTCATGAAGAATGTCAGCAACGAATAATTCATTTAGATATAAAACCGCAAAATATCCTTCTTGGTGGGAAGTTCAATGCAAAGGTATCCGATTTTGGTCTGGCAAGGTTCATTGATAGGGATCAGAGCCAAGTGCTAACAGCAATGAGAGGAACACGAGGATATTTAGCTCCTGAATGGTTCTTGAACCGAAGGATATCAGAGAAAGTTGATGTGTATAGCTTTGGGGTTGTCGTCTTGGAAATCATGTGTGGAAGGAAGAACTTGGATTACTCGCAGGATGAAGAAAATGAATGTCTACTCCATCTAGTAAAGAAAAAAGTTGAAGAAGACCAACTAGTTGATATTGTTGATAAAAGAAACGAAGACATGCTAGTACATGGTGAAGACGCGGTAGAGATGATAAGGACTGCTATATGGTGTTTGCAGGGAGACGCTGCCAAAAGACCATCCATGTCAATGGTGGTCATGGTTTTAGAGGGTGTAATGGTTATGGAGAATATCTCAGACTACAGTTTCTTAACCTTGACTCCTATACAGCTTCCCAGGGAGAACAATGCATCTCGTTCAGCTCCACCCTTTGCATCAATCTTGTCAGGACCAAGATGAAGAATTACTTTTTCTGCAAGGAGTGAATATATATTTTCTTTTGTTGCCTTAGTTTTCGATTCACATTTTTAATACATTTTGAAGTTGTACAAAGGAGTCAAATGGAATCGTAATACATTTTGTAGTTTCGCAGTTACCTACTTACCTAATATAGTCAGGGGGGAGACACTCTGATCTTTGTTTTCTCTAGCCTCGAGCTTATTGTCCCGCGAGATTGAAAATTGATTACCGAATATAGTAGCATAGTGATAGTAACTAGCCTCGAGCTTTGATATGATCGATAATGATGACATTTAGAGTTAGGAAACAGGGGAGACACTGCCATTTTACTTTAATACACAATAGACACCTTTGTACCTATAAAGCAGATTACTTAACTTCTCCTAATGAACGCTAAGAAAAGTTTTACATTCGCGAGGTGTTTGTGTATTGTCCCGCGAGATTGAAATATGATTAACTGATGAAATTGCTTTTAAAATGCAACCAGGACAACATTTTCAAGATCGCACTTTCTTGATATATAAATCATAGGTGAAAAAATCAAAAATTTCGGGCGGATATTCACCAATTTTTCCGTTTTTTAAAAATTCAAAGCGGTACTGCGTACGGATATAATACGAAACAAAACCTCCCCATTCCAACCCGATAAATTCAGATATTAACAAAAAGTTCGAAATTTATGAAAAATTCGGAATCTATGGGTTGTCTTGCCCAAGTTTCAAGGTCTGCAAAAACCACCATACCTTTTGTCTCAAAGTTTCAATGATTCTTACAGTGTTTTATAACTTATCTAGTGTTCTCTATACTTGCAATTTCGAATTTCAATACCCAAATTCATTTATAAATGCATAACCCATATAATAAAAAAGGGGTGTGTTTAAATTAAAACGTATGCTTTTCTCTGGATGATAATGGCCATATAATAAAAAAGAGGTGTGTTTATATATTCTATTTTTGAATTATAATTTTATAGATCGAAAGAAGAAGAAAAACATAATATTAGCAGTAAACCTCCCCATTCGATCTGCCGAATTTTTCGGAATATTCGCGAATATTCGGGAAATATTTCGTGAGAAGCTTATTTGCCAAACCTCCCCATTTCGACATTGGTTTTGGGATATTCGTGGAATAATCCGGTTTTTCACGAATCGGATATTTGGGATTATTCGATATTTTCACCTATTATATGAATTACTAGTAGGTGGACCTGTGCTATACACGGGTTAGGCTGTGATTTTTAGGTGGATGGACTATATCATAATTTATTCGATTGATTCATATGTAATGAATCGAACATAAAATTAGGCATTTATAATGACCTTATCTTTAATTGTGTGTTTTCATAATGGTGTAAGTTTCTAACATCTTAAGTAACCTAATGGTGAAGAAACCAATTTAAAATAAGGCATCATAAAATTAAGCATTTGCAACACATCAGGAATAATGCTCCAGATTTTTTATTTGTATAGATTGCTAAGAACCTTCAAACGAAATTATATTAATAACTATGAAGACAACAGGAAACACTCAATCAATTCTTAATATTATACTTTTGTATTCGAATCATGTGCTAAAACACACATAATGAAAGGAAAATCACACAAACGTTAACACACACAAAAAAAAGAAAAAGAAAAAAGAAAAACAAACAAACATCAAAGCATCCAAATGACCCTTAAAAGTCCAAACACATTTTGTCTTGTAGCAAGTTGTGGAAGCCGTTAACCATCATGCATATCCATATATCCATGTATTGCTCTTTGGACTCTTCATATAAGTACTGCATAAGTAATAATTGAAAGTTTAAATTTATGGTAGTAATATTACCCCAAAACTAATGATGTTTAGTTTTGAATGTATGATATGAATTATACCTTTAATTTTCTTTGGTTTTCATTTTTTTGCAGGTGATTCTTTCTTGCCTTCCTTTGTAGTTTTTGTTGTTTTTTTTTCCTTTGGAAACCTGGAGATAAGATATGGTTAATAACACAAGACACTTATTAGTTCTAAATTAAGAAGATTGTAAAAACAAATATGGCCTCACCCTTTTTTTCATCAAGGCAAGGTTATTCATTCCATCATCCTCATCACTATCTACTTCACAATTAGGTTGAGGCTCATGATCATTTTTTTCCTGTTTTATGGTTACCATTCCAAAGCTCGGTGTGATATCAGTTTTGCTTTCATCATCATCTTGTATGTCATTGATTACCTTTGACTTGGTTATTGACAAAGACATGTCATCATCATCACGCCTTTGATTAGTAATATGTAAGAATCAATACAATTGAATAAAGGATAAATAATTATTAAGTAGTCCTTACTGTTTTCGTCACCACCTTATGCTTGTTTCCATCGTCATCATCATACGCTTGAGGATTAGATTGAAGTTCATCATCACCCTTTTCCTGCTTTATGCTTACCATCCCAAAGCTTGGTGGGTCATCATTGTTGGCTTCATTATCTAAAGGGCCATCATCATCTGGTATGGCATGGATTACCTTGGATCGGTTAATCGCCAAAGACATGTAGCCCATCCCTTTGGCTTGTTCAAATATGTCGCCTAAATTTACACCCAACTGTTCATACTCCAATAGTTCTTCAAGGTCTATGCCCAACATTTCAGCAACCTTGTTCCCAAATAGTGATACAATGCAAGTCCCACTAATGTCATGTATGCTTATTTTGCTTACGATTCTGTGTAAAGATGTAATGTCATTATTATTATTAATTTTTTTTTGTTGTATAAATGTTGATGTTTGATTTGTACTTACGCTTGAGTTATGGACTGTGGTGTTGTGCATCTTGGACACTTCAAAGAACCACTGGTCCTCTGAACTCTTCTATTGCACTTTGCGCAAGCTGGATAAGTGTATCTCCCTTCAAAGTTGGAATATTTTGCGGTACATGTATAGAACATTAGAACACTTGTTAGAATACGAAGTTCGAAGTAAATGGAGCGCATCTGTTTGGATTTCCAGTATATTAAAAGAGGTAACATGCAATTCTTAATCAAACTATAACAATAGAAGAAAATAAAACAATAGTGAAATTTAACCATTCGTAGGAGGCATTAGCTACTTTGAAAGATAAATTTACAAATCTATAATTTGTAGGATGGTTCCCATGCAAACAGATCTCCAATTGTATTTTGATACAAAAATGTTAATGAAAACCTTTCAAAAAAAATTAATTATAAATATAATCAGCCTTTCCCCACAATTTGTACTATTATTTGAGAAATTTGTCAGACCACATCGCTTGGGAGCGAAGTTTTCACCAAAACAACAAATTTATAGCAAAATCTATATAAGCAGCACGGCTATAAACCACTTCTCCACAACCTCAATACTCAAAGAAGAAGACCACTCACCTACTGCAACTAAGCTAACACAATGACGTCGTCAGACACTACCTAGTCTAGGAAAACCGAATCTGGGCTATCTACTATATTCAAAATGTATTAAAAGCGGGAAATACAAAATAATTATATAAAGTGTGCGTGGATCTTCTAAAAATGCTATCATAACAATTGATCCTAATTGTATAACCTATTAAGCCACATGTTTTCTTATCGTAATAAGATTATAATAACCAATATATGTAATCCAAAATCACTGGATAAATTTGTAAAAATCTGGGTTTCAAAGATGAGATAGTGTTTGCCCCATTCAAAATGAAAAATATTGGCTTACTGTCTATTCGACAAAAGCATACAGCTTGATCAATAACACAATGGAAAGATAAAACCATTTTTATTGGATACCACAATGTGCACACATTAATATTTCAAAACAATTTTTTGATCAAGGTGGAAGATCTCATTATAATGATGTCTATAATTTAAATCAAACTTGGGATAGTAACCTTGTCTCTACAGAGTGAATTCAAATCTTTGAGAAGACGTATTCAGTTTTTTTAATAGCGCAAATTTGGAAATCAAAAAATTCAAAACTGTTAACACTATTTGATTATGATTCATTCAGATAATAACCTACATCTGGAATCAATGGAGCGCATACTTGTGTGTAGGGGTGGGCAAAAAACCGGGAAACCGAATTAAAACCGGAACCGAACCGGGTCAAAAACCGGTCAAAATTGTGTTGACTAGGAACCGGTCAAACCAAACCGGAACCGGAACCGAACCGACTATATACAATTCGGTTCCAATTTCTATTCTAATATTTCGGTTCAAACCGAACCGAACCGAATATATATTTATATATATATATATATATATATATATATATATATATATATATATATATATATATATATATATATATATATATATATATATATATTTTTTTTTTTTTTTTTTTTTTTAATTTTTTACTTATATATACACGTTATATATGATTTTTTTTTGTTTTTTTTATTTGTTTTTATAAATATTAGATTATATTCAAATATTCAAAAAATTACAAAAAAATAAAATAAAAAAAAATGAAGTTATTAAAGCCCAAAACACAAAAGCCCATAATAAAGCCCAAACCGAAAACCGAACCGAACCGAACCGAATCAAATCGGTTCGGTCCAACCCAGTTTTAATAATAATTTTCGGTTTTTGAAACCGAACCGAACCGAACCAGCTTGCACGGTTCGGTTTCAGTTTAGTGGGAAAATCGAACCGAACCGAACCGTGCCCACCCCTACTTGTGTGCAAAATGAACTTATGCATGCGTTGACACTAACCTCTGGAGAGTTTGGCTTGTAATCATCTAAGATTGCAGCAATCGTTTTTCTATTGTTAGTAGTCCAATCAATACATCCGCTTGACTCTCCAACCTCAAATTAACTGGCATAATGTTAGGCTCATAGTAGTAATTAACAATGATAACAATGTAAAGGAATCCCGTAAAATTCTAGACACATCATACCTGTTTTTAAGGAATCGAACCTCGGGAATATCCAAATCAAAATAGTAATTGGACGATTCCCTTGAGCTGACACTCTATCGTTGTGTAACTGGAGAAAAGAATTATGAATTTTAAAACAGGTTGAATTAAGAAAATATGGTACTTACATGCTAGGGATTACACTTAACCTCTGTAGAAGTCAGCAGAAGTAGAAGAAAGTATGAATATTGGCTTGTCAGAAAGATTGTAGGTTTCACAAAATTATTAGCGAGATCTCCCTAGAGGACCACCCTCACATTAGCATTCCTGTTATAACAAAAGTAAGAACACTTTAGCCTATTTTTAAATACATTAATAAACCAACCAAAAATAAGAATATATAGTAGCTATTTTGCATATACGTGTCATCATGGATCAAAATTTCACGAATTATCTTGTTGTCCTTGACTTTCTTTACGTCGGAAGAATCTATGAAAATGCCAATGATGTCTGGAGTAAAAAAAAAAAAACGAAGTCATTAAGCATGTTGGGTTATTGTAAAGACAAATGAATGAGTTTACACAACATAGTATAATACATACCATAAAAAGATGTTATCTTTATGTTCAGCAAGTGTATTCAGCTTAACGAAATGAAACGAATATTTTGGGAAACCGTCTATTTCATCTATTTCTTGAACAACCGTGGAAGCATTGAGAAAAACCATGTACTCGCATCTTTTAGGGCGATAGATTTGTTCAGCGTGACAGATAGATATCTTGGAGAGAATATAATTTTTTCCATCCTAATTTGTGTATGAATCTTTCTCTGTTGAACTTCAACACCTTTCCATGTATGCAACTTCCCTATTTGTTGTAGCAGAATGTTTATAACCATAATTTTCAATAACAAAATAAAAAACATATATTAATTTATAAGGTAGACAATTTACTTGTTCATCCATGAAGATGTAGTCTAAACTTGAATCTATTCCTTCCCAAAATTTGAAGACCCCTTTATCCTCCATGGAGCAAAACTGTTTATAAGATTGGCAATGAGAGATAGCTTGTTGCTCGTCATCATTCCTGCCATTGTTTTGGGGTTTGTAATACAATAAGAGTAAGTGAATGAAGAATATACACACTATTTAGATGATATTAAGTGTAAGTGAATGAAGAATAACTTTAGTTTGTAGGATTTGGCGTGTAAGCAACACTTTCAAGTTTGCGTTCTATGGTAATAGTTGTTTTCAATCTGCTAGGGATGAGTTGATAAATCAAATACCTGTAAATTTGAAGGATGCAGATATGGGCGGTGGAGAATATTGCCAAAACTTTGCTACTAAATCGTAGTGACCTGTGTGAGTGAAGAAGAGATTTAAATACCTTCTACTGGCTTGCTTTGGATTTCATAGTTTAGATTATTAATTAGGTGATATTAAAGATTCTAGGAGTTATATATTTAAAGATTTTGCTCTGTCTCGATCTTCAATTTCGGCAGCTTTCTCAACCATAAGACCACCTTTGGCATCCTCTGAAGTATCATCAGGATGTACGGGAACAGGATTGTCGCCACAGTTTGCAATAAGCACAACTGTATGCCCTTGAGTGTGATGCTCGGAGGGAGAAGTATAACACTCTTCACATAAATCAAAACCTTCGACTCGCACGGTGTCATAGCAGTCCTTGCATTTGTATCGTTTTCCGACTATTGGATCCATCTGTAGAGGTCCATTTAGGTGGTAAGAGCATGACTAAAGAATAAGATACTAATAGGAAAATACTGCATCACCAAAAACTATACAGATTATATTATTATGGATAAATATATGATATTCGCTTACTTTTGATATCTTGGCTTACTAGATCAATAAACTCTTGTCTTATCATCATAATTAAAGTGCTTTAAGATTATAAATGTCATTGAAGAGTATATAATCCTTGATTAGCAACCCAAAAAAAGAAACAAGCTTTGGAAGCCTTGGAAGTTTACTTGTATTAAAGAACAAGCTTGAAAAAAAATATCACCCAAATATGTAATTAGAAGAAGAATGTTACCTGACAATTATCACAGTAAAATCCAATATGCACATGGACGTCTGACTGGAAACTCTCCTCTGCATGATAGAATAGATTAGGGCTAGTTAATAACAGTAGCAATAAAAGTGAAGACAAACATCCAATACAAGTTCTTGAAGAAAAATAAATGGAAATCCCAAAGAAAGAAAGTGGTTTGTGAAAGATGTACCTATTTTTGGATAAATTTCGATCTTGTTAGAGATTTCTCCTGTTCATTTGAAACGTTGAGCCAAAATCGGACAACTGTTGATCCTCAGTGTTTGAAGCATTGTGAGATGTTTCAAATCATCTAGCATAAAATCGAGGAATTTGCAATTCCAAAATACTAGTTGTCGAATTGATGTGAGCAGATTAAAACCTTGGGGGAGGGACGATTTTGAAGAAAAATAAATCCCAAAATAGTTGAGATTTGGGTAGTTGTTATGGAGAAAAGGCAACAATGAGTTTGAAAGAACACCCACGTGATTTCTTAATATCAGATTCTTGAGAAGGGGAGGAAGACTAGGTTGCAATCCTGTTAATTGTGGGCAATTGCTTATTGCTAAATCCTTTAATGTCGGAGAGAAAATGTAGAAAGGAATAACCTTTAGCTTTTGGCAGTTAGAGATTTTCAATACACTGAGACGGGGCATGATGGTAATACTTGTAGTTGAAGTCGAGTCCACCTTTAACTCTGGAATCGTTTCCTCTTCCCAGTCCCATATATCATCCAATCGAAGAAACATTAAAGCAGGGAATAAAATAACTGGTGGTTTGACGAATTCTACATCGTCCTCCTCCTTTTCCATATTATCTCCCTTTCTATCATTAATCCTCAGAATCCCCGAAATCTCCTGGCTCGATAAACTTTTCAATCCCTGCAAGTAACTCAATGCAAGGGACTCTAGAGACTTTAGCTTTCCAAGACCTGGTGGTAATGCTTGCAATCCACAGCCAGAAATTTCTAATTCAACAAGGTTTGGAAAGAAGTATATCTTATTATCATTTTGGTATGGCAAATCCCATTCCTCCCAAGAATACATATCACCAATTTCCAGTTTCTTCAATTTTGGAAAAACAATTTGTTGTTGCAATGAATCTCTTCCTCCACCACCACCACAACAACTAAGCCCATAAAATTCTTCACCAATGTGTTTCACCGACCACAAATTCTTCAATTCAAGAATTTTAAGGAATGGAAACTTTCCTAAAGAAGGCAATTGCAATAATGATGTGAGACCGTGTAGTTCTAACTTGACCAAATTGGATAACAATGATATCCAATCTGGCAATTTGGTCCCTTCATAAGCATCTACTTTCAATTCTTCCAAATTTGTATGCGGTACAAGACCTTCAAGAATTCCCTCATCATCTTGTTGTTGTTCTTCTTCTCCACTTATCCTAAAAGACAAAATCAAGGATTGGAGTTTATTTTTTTTTCCTAGCTTTGACTCTGCAGCCTCATTTGTATTTGCCACTTGACCCAAGTTACATATCCATAACTTTCCTTGGAGATGGTTTAGAAGCCCCAATTCTCTGATATTACACCCTTTCCCTTCAATCTCATCCCCACCACCTGTAATGAATACATCTAAATTTCGAAGACAAGTCAATCTTCTTAATCCCTGCGGAAGGTATTTTAGACTTTTAGTGCCTTCAATCAATAAATGTCTTAAATTACACAACTTTCCAATTCCTTTGGGGAGTTTAACTAGCTTGCCACATGACTCTAGTTTCAGGGTTTGCAAATTAAATAAATTGCATATGGTTTCAGGCAGTTCCTTCAAGTTTGTTTTAGACAGGTCCAAGTACCTTAGAAGTAACAATCTCGCTACCTCGCTTGGAAATTCTTTAACGTCACTGTAACGCAAATCTAATACTCGAAGGTATGTCAGTTGATGTATCAATCCAAGACATGTGATCTTGTTTCGATAATATCTCAGTGTGTGTAACTTCTTTAGCTCATAAATAGATGGCTTATCGAAAGCAAATGTGGTCAAATGACGGACATTGACATTTTCGAGTTCTTCATCCTCATTTAAAATACAAGTTTCACTTTTACTAAGAAACTGCACAAAATCATGCACAAGATCATGCATCTTGCAACTAGTAATGTTACCTTTGGAATCTTCTTTGAAGTCTTGGAAAAAAGAACGCATTGCCAAATCATCAAAATAATGTTCACCTTCAATCTCCAAATCCTTCCTCCCATCTAAACCAAGAAACCCTTGTGCCATCCATAATTCTACCATTTCTTTCTTTTCAATTCTTGAATCTTTTGGCAAGATTGCACAATAAACAAGACACGGTTTTAGTTTTGCAGGTAGGGCATAATAACTGAATAATATTGACGGTAAAAAACCCTCTTCTCCCTCTTGGAATTGAACATCCCACATGTTACTTGCCTGTACATTTCGCCAGTCTTGGATTGTTTTCTTCAGCCTCATGAGACTTGCTAAAACCCTGATTGAAAGAGGAACGCCTTTGCATCTTTGTGCGATATCCACTGCAATATCTTGAAAATTCTCAAGATCATCTTCCCTTTGCCAGAAGGCTATACGTTTAAACATTAACCAAGAATCGTCATCTGACAATTGCCCCAGCCAATGTATAAAAGTAGAGCCCATACGCTCTGCTATTTTCTTATCCCGTGTGGTGATTATGATTCGACTTCCAATTGCACCACCATTGAGGGAAGTCTTCAATTGCTTCCAAATCTCGCCATTAAGTGACCAAACATCATCAAGTACGAGGACAAACCGCTTTCCTTGGATAGACTCAGACAACTTCCTGTGCAGAGCTTCCCACCCAACACTATCGATGACTTTACCCATAGCTTGTTCAATAATTTGTTTTGCAACCTTCTCATGGTCAAAAGGGTCGGATACACAAACCCATATTTGCTTCTCAAAGTTGTCAATCACCTGCTTTTCTTTTAGGATCAGTTGCACAAGAGTTGTTTTCCCAAAACCCCCAGTGCCGACTATTGAGATGACTGGGACCTTCAAGTCATGATGACTAGCTTCACTCATTAACTTGCTCATGATAACTGCCTTATCAACGTGACGACCATATATGTCAGAAACATCAACAATAGAGCTAGTCATTGGTCGACTTTCCCTTTGACTTCGATTTTCAGTGAGATTGAACATGTCCTTCTTTTTAGCAACCCCCTCTAGTTGCTCGTTTAATTCCCTTATCTTAACACCAATAGCATGGCGTATGACAATAGGTTTAGCGCAACAAAAAAAGTTGAACAAGTGGGATCGCACCTTTTCCTTAACTGGTGCATTCACATCAGGCTGCAGCAGTTTGGAAATAAGAATTCTAGTATTCCACTCATCCAACACATCTTCGGCATCATAGGAGATTTCTTTGATTTTGTCCAACCAAAACTTCACTGCTTTATTAGTCACTTGCTTCTGCTCTGCGTCCTCAAGGACTCCTTGGATCAGAGTTAGCGTACCAATGAGGCTTTCAACTTCTTCCTCAACACCAGCTAGCAACTCGACCTATTTGACAAGTTCACTTATGGCAATGGTTCCCAATTGCTCTAAAACAACAGAAATCAAAGCTTCTGCCATAGTAATCAGGAAATGAAGAACACAAATACAGAATGAATAAGATTAACAGAAAGATAAACTTTCAAGACTTATGATTATGGATTGAGAATTGAATTTTTGTAATAGACAATGTTTTTATCTAAAGTATTCGTGAAAAAATATGTTTTATACCTTGGGAGGTACTGATAGGATACCTAGAAGTAGATTTATCTTTCTAATGCATTGATTTAGTCATCCGACGGCAATGTTACGTATAGAATACATTTTTAATGGATTAACAGATTGGATCTTTTTAATAGATTAGGTAGAGGAAACAACGCACATTTTCAATAGATTAAAAGAATGGATAGTAAAATGAATTGCAGAAGAATACATGTTATTCATCGAGATAACGATCGATATCAAGTGATAAGAGTTTGTTATATGAAGAACAAAACCAACTGATTAAGACTTATATCTGCTTGTATGATGTTGTTGTGTATGGTCTGCAGCTCATGATTTAGATTAACAACAAATTGATTGTGATATATACATGTCTCAAGTAGAATTGACTATTTATCAAATCACTAGGACGGCTCGGCCTGACCCTAGTTAAATAGTTTTGAGTATGTATGTGTATTTTATCGGCAAATTGATTTGTTCAGGAATTATATATCGTCAGTCAATCAACATTTTCTCCATCATATATTTAGTTGGTATATTGATGTTAATGTTATTAACAATATCCTACTGACACAAGCCGGCAGAAACGAAAAAATGTATATATCAGAAGAAGACCACTCAATTCCTCAGTTTCGCATCCTTCAAGCTTTCTTTCCAAAGGTTATTCATGGGCTTCAGTACAGTTTCCGAAACGATAATTATTAACCTTCTCCTCCTTTCATCATTTTCTTTCTCGATATATTCCATACATGATGATTATCCTACAGCAAATCTTTCTACTGTATGGACCAACAATAATTCATCTCTTAACTACTATTCTTTCACTGACAGATCTCTTCTGACGTTTGTTTTACTTAACACCAGCAACTCATCCATGGGGATTCCAGGAATAGGTTGTGGTTTTCATCAAAATGGAGTTAGTGGCGGATTCTATTTTGTCGTCTTTGTTGTCCAGCTTATTACTCCAAAGAAAACTATTGAAGATAGACCCTCACAAATTTTATGGACAGCGAACAAAAACAAACCTGTTGGTTATAATGCAACCTTGGAATTCACTTCAATGGGTGATCTCGTTCTAAAAGATGTCGATGGTAGTCTTGTTTGGTCCACCAATACATCTGGCCAATCTGTTGTTGGTATGAGAGTCAATGGAACAGGCAATCTTATTCTTCATAGCGCAAATGGCTCTACTATCTGGCAGTCTTTTGATCACCCTACTGATACATGGCTTCCTGGACAAAAATTGGCAGTTGAACAGCGCCTAGTCAAAAGTGCTGCGAATTTGTATCGGTCTCCAGGTTATTTTTATGTGGAACTTCGTAATGATGGTTTTCATGGTTATATTGTATCGAGTTCATCACAGCTTTATGCTAGTTGTGAATTTGTGCTTCTGCTTACTATACAAATTGAGAACCATGGAGACACAAACGATCCAATTTTTGTCTATACCATGTTGGGTAGAGTGCAAAATTTTAATTATATAAGACTAGATTCAGATGGCCATCTTAGACATTACAAGTTTGAGAATGGAACCGAGGTGTTGCTGAATGACATCTTCGCGAGTGTATTAGATGACTGTGATTATCCAAATGTTTGTGGGGATTATGGCATTTGCACGAAGGGGGAATGCAGTTGTCCCCAAGCAACTAATAGAGATATAAGCTACTTCACACCTTTAGCAAAACCCAACCTTGGATGTGTTCCAACAACTCCACTAAGCTGCGCAAATAAGCAGCTTCATAACTTTATACACCTTCATAATGTTAATTACTTCAACTTCACCATCGCCTTTACTGATATGGACACAGAAAGTTGCAAACAGGCCTGTTTGGAAACATGTTCTTGTGAAGCAGCTGTGCACCGATTTGAGAATAATATTTCGAGAGGAAATTGTTCATTACTGAATGACCACTTTTCTCTGTTGACCTATAGAAGCTTCTGGTCAGAGTACAATACATTTATCAAGGTGGAAGTGCCCTCACTTGCCCCAGCTCCTACTCCATCAATTAATCAATACGTTCCTACAGACAGAAGCACTAATCATCTTCAAAGAATATTGGTTGCTACTTTCTCTGTACTTTCGCTTCTTGTTATGTTTGCATTGTGTTTTGTCTTCTTTTCCTTTCGGAAAAGAAATGTTGTAGCCAGTGCAGAAAATAATCCATCTGACAAAGAACAGGATTCTTTGGATCAAGTATCTGGACATCCTAAGAGGTTCACCTACGATGAACTAAAATCCGCCACAGGGAATTACAACAAAAGGCTTGGAGGAGGGGGTTTTGGATCTGTTTATGGAGGTATTTTAAGCGATGGCACAAAAATTGCAGTGAAATGCCTTGAGCAATTCGGCCAAGGTAAAAATGAATTTCTAGCCGAAGTTAAGACGATTGGAAGCATTCACCATGTCAATTTGGTAAGATTACTTGGCTTTTGTGCTGAAAATTCTCATATCCTTTTAGTGTATGAGCATATGTGCAACGGGTCATTGGACAAGTGGATATTTTCGTGTCACCAAGATTTCACACTTGATTGGAGAACTAGAAGGAACATCATCCTCGACATTGCCAAGGGACTATCATATCTTCATGAAGAATGTCAGCAACGAATAATTCATTTAGATATAAAACCGCAAAATATCCTTCTTGGTGGGAAGTTCAATGCAAAGGTATCTGATTTTGGTCTGGCAAGGTTCATCGATAGGGATCAGAGCCAAGTGCTAACAGCAATGAGAGGAACACGAGGATATTTAGCTCCTGAATGGTTCTTGAACAGAAGGATATCAGAGAAAGTTGATGTGTATAGCTTTGGGGTTGTCGTCTTGGAAATCATGTGTGGAAGGAAGAACTTGGATTTCTCTCAACCTGAAGAAAATGAAATTCTACTCCATCTGGTGAAGAAAAAGGTAGAAGAAGACCATCTAATTGATATTGTTGATAAAAGAAATGAAGACATGGTAGTACATAGTGAAGATGCAGTAGAGATGATAAGGACTGCTATATGGTGTTTGCAGGGAGACGCTGCCAAAAGACCATCGATGTCAATGATCGTCAAGGTTTTAGAGGGTGTAATGGTTATGGACAATATCTCAGACTACAGTTTCTTAACCTTGACCCCGATAGAGCTTCCCAGGGAGATCATTGCAACTGGTTCAGCTCCGCCATTGGCATCAATCTTGTCAGGACCAAGATGAGTACTTCTTCCTGCAGTTTGAGAATTATACTTTCATTTTTCGTAGTTGTTGTATTCTAACATTTGCTTGCTTGTAAATCACTGTTCTAGGAGATTACCAATCTCGGATGTAATTGGTAAGTGTTTTCTTCAAATTTAACTCTGTTGTAAAGTATCAATTTGACTTACTCAAATTGTGTCATTGAAGATGATACTTTTGTTAGATTTCCTAATCATAAAATCTTTAGCTTCAGAATCGGTTTTCTTTGATTCATGGACTTGTGATATTTTGGTTATATCTTCTTGTTCATTGGACAGAAGAGGATAGTTTTGGTTCTTGAGGAACAAAGATCTACCTTTGCCCAGAACTCCATCATCATTCTCCCAGCTAATTTATCTATAA
The DNA here is from genome assembly GCA_023053565.1 of Aquilegia eximia. Taxonomy (NCBI): domain Eukaryota; kingdom Viridiplantae; phylum Streptophyta; class Magnoliopsida; order Ranunculales; family Ranunculaceae; genus Aquilegia; species Aquilegia eximia. The sequence goes on from JALIGU010000005.1 coordinate 22,525,604, forward strand.
CATGGACAATCATATTTTATGGCTACTCATCACGTATAATTTTCTTGAAGGAAAACGATAGGTCATTAGGTTAGTATACAAAATATTGGCTATGACCTATGGGATACTATTTCATGCTACTTGGGACATTTTCATGGTTGAGATGCATCATGGATCCATCTTAGAGACTACTCCAGTACACAAGTAGTCTGGTCAGCAAACCAAAGGAATCAAATTGGAGAAAATGCAAGGTTTACATTATCCAGTAATGGATATATAATCTTAGCAGATGGAAATGGACCCATTAGTAGCATGAGTATTGAGAAAAATGGGAACCTGATGTGTCTAAGTGATTCCGATATCTTTTGATCAACTAGGCAAGGATCACTTCCATAGATATGGAGTTTGAGCAGATAATCAATGCACATGTCCAGAAGGAGTTGATGGTATGACTACTTCTCTGTAATTTATGATAAGCTGCCTAATCATGGATGTACCCCAGTTGCGCTCTCATCCCCAAAGGGTTCATTTGATCAATACAAACATGTATACATTGGAGATTTATCATATTTCAGCTATGTTGATCCAGATGCTGCAGTGCCGCACATAACTACTAAAGAAGACTGCATACAGGCCTGTTCTTATACTCCATTTCGTGCAGCTGTTTTCTTCCTACCATAAAAACTGATCTGAAGGATACTGTTACATGCCTTACCCTGTTCTATCAATAATAGGGGAATCATCACCTCTTAGTGCATGCAATTTGTCTTCTTGCATTAACATCCATAGTTTATCATCTTCCCCAGGTTCATCTCAATCTGCTTGTTACACCAAGAATATAGACAGAAAAGTGTACATTTAGATGTAAAGCCACAGAACATACTTATTGACAATTTAATGGCAAGCTTTCAGATTTTGGATTGTCAAAGTTGATTCATTGAAACCAGAGCCAAGTGATGACTGTCATCAGAGGAACTCTTGGTTACCTAGCTCCAGAATGGCACTACAGTAAAAGCTGACATTTATAGCTTTGGAGTTGTGCTGATGGAAGTTTTAACTGGAAGAAAGATCTTAGATTACACAAGACATGAATCAGATGTGCACTTGCTAAGTTTTTAACATAAGACAACTAAAGAGAATCGATTGATTGACATCATTGAACATCAACATGCAGATATGAAACTTCACCAAGAGGAAGTTATTAAAATGGTAAGGCTTGGTATGCTGATCATACAAAAAGGCCCCTGATGTCTAAAGTGGTTAAAGTTCTGGAGGGAGAATTTGAACCTGCTGAGATTATTTATAGCTATTGTCACGTCATTCCTCCTCTAACAAGTTCTACGATTTCTGCTTCTGTATTACCCCAAGGCCTCTGTATCTCAACACTAAGATAAATTATCGAATATAGCTTTTAATGCTTGTGTATAAATAATCAATATGTTCTTATAAAAGAAACCTTTCTATTTTCATTCTCGTGTGTCAGCTAGTGTTCTAGTATATTGTAGTGTTCTATGTAGTTTGTTTTAATCGTTTTCTTCTTGCTGCATTGTGATTGTTTTGCCTACTTAAGACTATACAATACTTGGAGGATTTAGTTATCCGAGTTTCAATATAGCAAAGCCTGGGTCTAGTCTTTGATAGGAATAAGAAGTTTGAAATCAATTATTTGGCCATTGGTTATAGCCTACATATCGATTTGAAACATTAACGACTTGTTAGTAGTTTAATATAGGAAACAAAGCATCGAAATATATTTTAGAACCACAATGGAATAATGGATCAGGAATTCCAGATAGATGAAAACTCAACATTAATCAAGAAACACTATTAAACTGTAACATTAAAAGAATGAAAATGGTGTATATTTGAATGAAAATTGGAAAAATAATTTATCAACTCAAAGAATCGATGGTGTATCAAACAATCTATGGTTTCTTAATGACTAAAATAAAAAAGGTTTACTTGCTCATGGTTGACGACAAGTAAAAATTCCAGAAAATGGAGCATGTAGACATAAAGGCTACGCGGGCTTGAAGAGGAATCACCCTGCAAATATTTTAAATAAAAGTGTCAATATATCTTTACTTGATTTTGAAACAAAATAGTTTCAATTGATCTATCAATTAATATGTGAACTATTCTAGTGAAAATTGAAATAGTTCCAATGAAGGTGCATCGCATTCCATCTCCAACTGTCTAATGAAGTTAATTTGGGTCTTAATAACACCAAACTTCTCAACATGATGGCCTCGGGTAGATTTTCTTATAAAGTTGCACTTGCACAACCCATCCCCTCCCATTCATCACTATTTGTAATCAGACTAGTTATCGCGCCTAATCAATTGAAATATGAAATAGCAATTAAACTGTTTCCATGGAGAATATGTTAATGACAGCAAAAACCCAAAAAAATACTGATGTTTTACAGCATCTGACCAGAGCTCCATGAACTGAGCTTGATGATGTTCAAAATATTTAATTGCTTCTTAGAAAAAAACACCTCTATTTCTGTAGATGTATCTCTATTTGCTATTTTTACCATACAACAATCAAAAGAGGAAGACTCTAATGTTTACCTATGACTTCAAATAAGAAGAGCAAAAGAAATATGACATAATATCAAGTATTCTTTACATGTGACAGATCGTCAGGGTGTTGTAGAAACTAGAAAGATAATTTATTTCTATACTTTACTAAGATAAGATAAGAGCTATAAGACCAAAAGGAGAAAATAGCATACCAGAAATTCAAAATACTGGCAGGAACCCAAAACCTTAATCCTGCAAAAGAACATATAGAAATTAAATGCAACATAGTTTTTCCCTTTTTTGGCTACTTATCAAGTATCTCAATATCTTCGTTCTGACAATTAGCAAACAATGAAGGAAAGATACTAGCAAGTAGCAACCAAAAAACTGGTATTCATAAGCAAAACATGAAGGACTGACTCATGAGCAACATATTTAGAATGCACACCAAGACTAAGATAAATTATACATGACAAAAGTAACACCTATGCCAACCTCTCATAATGGAGGTAAGTTTTGCATACGAGGAGCAACAACTGTGTAAACTTTAAGGAAAAATGGAAAGCATCATATTCATATGATCTAGGCATAACTATTACAACAAGATCCTGACACACGACGGAAAAAATAATTCATGTTTCCAACAGCAATACTGAGATGTTGGTATAAATGAATGATGGTAGTGGAGATCTTATTTATTAGCTATTAAGGGCTGAGAGCAGGTTTAGACGAATGTTATGGCACTGCAATGACAAATTCAATTGATTTCAGCTCAGGATAATGACAACAATGAAGGCCTCATATAAGCACTAACCATAGAGTAATGTTGGAAGGGCATCATTCTGGTACATGGCTGGAAGTTGTGCCAGCTTCCCTTTCCATAAATTATTCCATGCAAAAACAATACCAATAACACATGGACCAAGTACAACCTGGTTTAACACAACCTGCAAAATGAAAAAATGAAACCTCTGATGAACTGGAAATTTTGAGTATTTGTCACAAGTTCTTTATTATTTGAATATTTTTACAATAATCAGAGGTCTAAAAGACATCATACCTTTAGCAAGAAGTTCTCTACTGTTGGCTTAGGCAAAGCATGATCAAGGTACTGATACCATGCATAAGAGCCTGGACCATAGAGAAGAAACCCATAGGACGCCATCCGAAGAGATCGAAGCCAGTCATGGTTGGATAACAGGGTCTCCATAACATCCTATAAATAACGAATTAACAAGCTATATTTACTTAAGCTAACCCTTGCAACAGAATTTAGATGTAATAAACCCATGATGCAAGCAACAAACAAGCTATTAAATAAGCATACTTATAAGATGTATATACGCCAGTGAGCAGGGACCAAAATTTGCACATTATGCTGAAGGTCTAAAAGGACATAACTTGTTCTACTATCGACGATAAATCAAATTGCAATTACTATCAACAAAAGGAAAATGTAACATCATACTGGTCCTCAATGAATGATTACTAACTATCTAGATATGGTATATTTCTAATGTCAATGTACCATAATCTATTATTTGGTTAATATTGTCGTGTCAGACACCTTGTATTCATACTACACAAAAACTCACACTGACATTCTTACTTAACATGTACCAATCAAAATTCTAGTATTGACACTTAATCAAACACCTTACAGATACCCAAAAAAAACCCATGTCAGAAAACATTCTTCAAACCACAAAATGTGGGATTTACGCACAACCCAATTCCCCAAATGTGTCATTCAATACGTTCATATAAACAAATAATTAAGAAAAAAAAAAAAACCAAAACCCCAACAATCCCAAAGACCAAAATGATTCAATTTTTCAATTCATACCTTTTTATCTGAACTGGGTTGAATTGTTTTCCATCTTGAACTAAGTTGAGCAATAGTATCACCAGTAAGAGTAAGTGAAGCTGCTGTTAAAGCTTGTTTCAATGGAAAATTAAACTTGGATCCACCATTATTACTATGTATAGAATCTGATGATTGAGATTTTCTTTGTGACCCATTATGTTTATGTTTATTTGATAGAAATTTCCACCATAATCCATTACCTCCACCACCTATAGTGCTTCCCATTTTGTGTGTTTTTGGTGGTTGGTGATGGTGGTGGCTGTGGTGATGGTGTTCAGGTGGTGATGGTTAATTGGAATGTTGGTTTTTATACTATAGTTTGGAAAATAATGTTTTTGGGATATTTATATTGTGGGTCTTACAGGAAAATGATGGAGAGAGAAAAATGTTGGATTAATAGGAACAAGGAAAATGATTTTTTTGCTTTGTTGCCTTTTTATTTTATTTTTTTCATTTTTAGGTTAATCTTGGCCTCAAGATTCATTTTTTGATTTTATGTGGATTACCACACAAAAATGGTATATAAAAATATGTTATAATGTCATAATTAATTACAATCCCCAGTGCAACCGTGTAGTGAATTTTTGAGAGCATTCCCAACGCAGGGTGGATAAATCAACCTCCACGTAGGCGCCACGTAGGTCCACTTAGGCAAAATCCACCTCAAAGAGAGAGGTGTATTTGCACCTGGGTGGTAGTCTCCCAACGCAGAGTGGACTCTTTGGTATAGAAAGTGGATTTTTTTAAAAATCCGGACGGCATGTCACATGCCGTCCCATTTTTTTTTTGCAAAAACATAGGCAGACGGCATGTCACATGCCGTACGAGAGTCCAAAAGCTTTAAATCACTACTTAAACTTAAAAAAAAAAACGGACGGCATGTAACATGCCGTCCGATTCTACCACCCACAGGTGGATTTCAAGGTGGATTCTCCCACCTTCAAATCCACATGTGGGCAGCCACTTTTCAAAATCCACCTCCCCTTGGGACATTGTTTTAGGTTTCAAGGTGGATTTATCCACCCCACCCCCAAAATCCACCTTGCATTGGGAATGCTCTGAGCGTGGCAGTAGTTTGAAATGCCAAAGGACCAAAAAAATTCTCCCAATAATATAATGGGTCAAATATTCAATGGTTAGTAGAAGTTTCAATATCATTTGAGAGGGGAGAAAGCGTCATCCAAAATGACATGTTAATAGTATAAGATGAAATAAAGTGTTCTGTTTCGAGCACTTTTGGAACTTCGTGTTCCGTCTTATTCACTTTTATTTCCGCTTGACTAAATATTACACAAAGCGATGTTCCGTCTTAAAAAAACCAAAAACTACAATTCCATCTAATGTGAATTCCGTCTTAGGCCATTTAGTTTTGCAAACTGACTTTCTTAAATTTCAGTATTTCACCCTTTAGCAAAACTTTAAAACAGGTTTTGACCACCCTTTCTTGCCACATGTTTTCAAAAAAAATACTTGGTTGATAGAAAAAAAAATTACTTGGAGATCTTTTTGTGTGATAGCTACTTGGAAAATTTGGAAAGCTAGATGTGATAAGATTTTCAAAAATATTTCTGTTACACCTCCTCTTTTGGCAAAACTGATTGATAGCATTGTGGGAAAAGAATTAAAAGGGAAAAAAATGTTGAAAACAGGTGGAGTAAATGATAGTAAAGGTACAATCTGGATCCATCAATATCGACATCTCTTTCTCTGCTGCAGATGTAGACATTACTATTGAGTATCTAATCAGGTCTGCAAACGGTTCACTCATCTTTGCAGGATCAGAATCAGGTTGTGCTAGTTCTGCAAAACATGCTGAATGCCACAGAATCCTTGCAGCAGTCAGACAGAGGATCAAGGACAATCTGACAGATGTGGAGCTGGAAACGGACTATAAGGCTGCAACAGACTACCTTACAAGGCTGCCTTCGAACCTATCCTGGACATCTGCAAATATCTTGGATTCTGCAAAAACTTTAGCTACTATGTATTTTACTTCTGTTAAATTTATGTTTTGTAATAGGAACGGGAACTGTTCGGCTAATATGCTTGCGCAGCATCATGCACATACAAGCGGTGGGGTTCCCAACTCCTTCTATTTTGCAGCACCTTCTTGGCTTCGACTTTTAGCTTCTAATATATGATGACTAATTAAAAAAAAAATTCTTGCTCATAGGATTTACAATGTATATCCACAAATTCGGTTGGAGAAACATTTTTTTTTTCTCTCATTGATCCTACGTTGGCATCTCATTTTATCATAATCCACGATTGCATTGGAGATGCTCTAATACCTCGGCATCAATTGGTTGAATTATTATGGGGTTTGGTGTCATATCTTGGAGGAGTATGTCCTAGCTATGGAATATAAAGAATGATCTAAAATATGCTAACATTGGAAGAATTTTGAGAGCATGTTGACTCCAAAATTTTAAAAAGTTTAGTTAAGCATGCTTTGGCGGGAGCATGGAGACAAGGGCAAGTAATCTGACAAACGAAATTGACAAAATAAAGTAATGAATTTTGTTTGTCAGATTACTTTCCCGCCAAAGTAATCTGACAAACGAAATTAGAAAATGAAGTAATGACTCTTTACCATAAACAAAAAAAATAAAACAAAATGAAGTAATGAATTAAACCTTTTGTTTTATTAAAATTTTATTGCTTAAAATCTATTTATTTTATTGTGCTTACCATAAGTTTGATGAAATGTACAATTCTGTAAACATGTCAGTGTATATAACCTCGCGAAATCATTATCAAACACTTTAATGGATCGAGTAATCATATTACAAAAGAGCGTAGAAATATTCATCTCCGTAGCGCCTAGGAGCAAACACTCTCGTAAGCATCTACCAACAATCCTTTGTAAAGATCTATATAATTCTAAAGAATCTGTTTTAACGATGGTTCTCAAGATTTGCATAGATGTTTAAAATATATTGTGTTGGTGGATAGATGCTTAAGAAGACATTTCGCTCGAAGTTTTGCTTGAAGGAACCATGGAAACTATATTATGACAAATAAGGGAGTCTTCAAGGCTTGAACATGATACATTATTTGCCCCAAACTAAGTACACTGTCATTTAGGTCCTAGGACCTGATAGAATTGATGAAAATAATGGACTAGAAACTAATGCCGCATTCTGGACAATTTTTGTAGAGAGGGGCAGTGTCGTTAGAAAGGAATAGTTTAATTCTGATTCGATTTCTATGACACCTTCGATGACCTTCACCACTACTGACATTGAAGGTCTTTTGGAAAAATCTCCCTGTAGACACCATACAGCAACTTTCATCATTTCTTCGACTTCTTCTTCATGTAGTTGCATATCCACACAATGGCTATCGAGCATATCATGGAAGTTACCCTGTGTGTTCTTTTCCAGTAAGCTGAGTAGATGCCTCGATTCTTCAGGTTGGCTCAGGTCCAAATTTCTTCGGCCGCACAAAATCTCTATCACCACAACTCCAAAACTATAAACGTCAACTTTCTCTGTTATTACAGAATTTAACCACTCAGGAGCCAGGTACCCCGGAGTTCCTCTCATTGTAGTCATGACTTTGCTTTGATCTTTATCTATCAATTTGCAGAGTCCAAAATCAGATACCTTAGCATTAAAATCACTATCCAGAAGGATATTTTGCGGTTTAATATCTAGGTGGAGTATTCGGAGTCTACATTCTTCATGGAGGTAAGCCAATCCCTTCGCTACACCAAGAATGATTTTCTTTCTTATTTTCCAATCAAGAGAAGTATCTCGTCCATTGCCGAAGATCCATTTATCCAATGATCCATTGCACATGTACTCATAAACTAGAAGTGTATGTGATTTATGAGCACAGAATCCTATTAGTCTTACCAAGTTAACATGGTGGATGCTGCATATAGACTCGACTTCTGGTAGAAATGAACTTTTGGTATCGCTTAATTCATTGAGGCGCTTCACTGCAATTTTTGTGCCATTTGCCAATGCTCCTAGGTAAACTGTCCCAAAGCCACCTTCTCCGAGTTTTCTGGAAAAATTATCTGTAGAAACTTTCAGGTATTTGTAAGAGAATCTACTGGGCATTCCAGGTATTTGATCTAAATAACGCTCATCGTTCCCATAAACGTACTTTTTCCTTAAAAGAACACATGAGATTAAAGTTAAACTAAGTATCACACCAACCAAAATCACGACTACCACAACCTTTAAACCATAATTTCTTTTTATGGGTGAAATAACAGTTGGAGAAGGCTCATTAGATGGACTAAATGCATTTGGGACAGTTTGCACCTTAAGGAAAGCATTCCAATCGTAGAACGCTCCCCTGGATACTTTAATCAGCGAAAAGATAGTAGACAACTGTATGAAGCAATCACCTTTTGTGTGGTCATCTACATACATAAAGAACACAGCTTTGCAGGAGCAAATTGTCAAGCATTTCTGTTTGCAACTCTGAATATCAATGTTTCCAATCTTGTTCGTAGCGTGGAAGTAAGAAACATGATTGAGAACTATAAGATGGTGATATTGAAGATGTTTGCAAGACAATGGAGTAGTTGCATAACAACCAAAATTAGGATGGCTATCACTTACCGGCCTAAAATGGCTTTCAGGACAGGTACAGTTCTCTCTTGAGCAAATGCCATAGTTTCCACACACCGTAGGATAATTGCAGTCATCCCTGCTGTAATACGATAATAGATCAGCCACTTGTAGCCACATTGAATTCCACATGTAAACTCTCAAATGCCCATCAGATTCCAGCCTCATAATTTGAATGGACAATGCTAGTAGAATTTCCAAAGAGTAATCTGGTGGGTTTGGTTCGGCATTCAATATGTAGAAAGCCAGAGATCCATTTAAGAACCTCACATAGCTAGGTTCTTTGCTTTTTTTCATGCCAGCAACTGGAAATTCACTGTAAGATAGTGGTGGATTTGATTCAATGAAAGCAAAAAGACCATCAGATTCCACAGACAAAGAAAGCAAACCTTCAGTTGAATTCAACGGTGATGTGCTGCCTATGAGTTTTTTCCCATGTACCAATTTCTGCCCAAGAACTAAACTGTCAGTTGGATGATTGTAAGATTCCCACACGGTTCTGTTACTTGTATCGAATAGCACGAGATTTCCCATGTCAGTCAATTTTAGGCCTAAAATGGATTTCCCAGAAGTGTGTGTAGACCACACATCTTTGCCGTTGGCATCTCTCAAAAGCAAACCATCTTGATTCAATATTAAGTATGCATTCTCTCCAACAGGATTGTTTCGGTTGGCAGACCATACAACTTGTGGGAACCCCATCTGGAAACGAGGACAGTGGGAGAAGATCGCAAGTAGGAAGGAAGTGCAAACTCCAGTGCAGTAAAAGCCAAGTCCAAAGCTTGGATCATATTCATCATAGGATGGTTGAGTAGAAATGTACCTCACTAAAGATCCATCATTGAACCCTCTGGAAGGAAAATAGGAAGACTTATTAATCCAATAACCCGTGACGTTAACAACTTGGTATTCAATAGAATAAGCATTGAATAAGAAAGAAAACACTATCAGAAGAATGAGAGGAAGTGTACTACAAACCGACGGAAAGCCAGAAAGACTGAACATAAGAAAGTATAAACAGAAGATAGGTCTGCTTGTATGTTCAGTTCTTCGTAAATTAAATACTTAAGCACGTCATTGTCAGTTGAAACTAAGTTATGATGTATATGGTCTTTGAAATAATCTCTGTTAGTTTTAAATCTGAAAATAAAAACAAATAATCTTAGCATATATGTAATATTAATATTCCCACAGACATAATCAATCATTTCTTTGTTAGAAACTAAGTTTACCTATGGAGTTTTCAAGAAGTGTTTGTACTTCTCTAATAATAAACAATCTCAATTAGGTGATCCTGATAGCATATACTTCTTTCAGAACATAAAATTATTTGTCTGCTTTGAGGGGGAAAAACCCTCGAAATGAATAAGCAAATGTACAGTAAAAATCGTCATCTAGGTCCTGAAAGAACTGAAGCTAATAATGGAGTTGATGATCCAAGTTTTGCTTCCTGCTGTATCATTGCTGTTGGTGTTACAGTAGTTGAGAAAGTATAGTCTAGGTTTAATTCAACTTCCATTAAACCGTCTATAACCTTCACAACTACTGACATGGATGGCCTTTTAGTGAAATCACTTTGTAGACACCACACTGCAATCTTGATCATCTCTACGGCTTCCTTTTTGTGTATCAACATGTCCTTACTGTTTTCGTCTACCATGTCAAAGAGTCGATCTTCCTCTGCTTTTCTTTTCAATACACTAAGTAAATGCATACTTTCCTCAGGCTGAGAGTAGTCCAAGTTCTTCCTTCCACACACAATCTCCAGGACTACAACCCCAAAGCTATATACATCTACTTTTTCAGTGATGATTGAATTCAACCATTCAGGAGCTAAATACCCGCGAGTTCCTCTCATTGTTGTCATAACTTGGCTTTGGTCTTTGTCTATCAACTTAGACAATCCAAAATCAGAAACCTTAGCATTGAAGTTGTCGTCTAGGAGAATATTTTGTGGTTTAATATCCAAGTGAAAAATCTTTTGTCTGCACTCTTCATGGAGATACGTCAGACCTTTGGCCACGTCGAGTATGATCTTTCGCCTTGTTTGCCAACTAAGTGAAGATTCATTGTTTCGATTGAATATCCATTTTTCTAAGGAGCCATTGGACATGTACTCATATACTAAAAGTCTGTGTGATTTATCAGCACAAAATCCAACCAATCTAACCAAGTTGACATGGTGAATGCTTCCTATAGTCTCAACTTCGGCTAAGAATGACTTCTTCACTTGCCCAATGCCATCAAGACATTTAACGGCAACATTACTGCCATCTACCAGAGTTCCTTCAAACACTGATCCAAATCCTCCTTGTCCAAGCTTCTTAAGAAAACTTCCTGTTGCAACTTTCAAGTCTTCATAAGTGAACCTTGTTGGCATGCCTGGTACTTGATCGAGATATTCCTCGTCTTTTTCGTCATGAGCCTTTTTAATCCTGAAAAGAACAACTGAGATGCTTATTATAAGAAGTAAACCAGAAAATGCTCCAAGGCTTGACCCTAATATAATTCCTGTAGTTGATTTTGTTTGAGAAGTGGGAGGAACAAATTCAGTTTGCGATGCTTGCACCTTGATGAATGCGGAAGAGTTATAATGGGTCTTGTCCTTTTCATTCTTCATAAGTGAGAAGAGTTGGGATGGCAAGAAGCAATTCCCATCCGAAACATTCGGACCATATTGAAACAGAGCTGCTTTGCAAGAGCAATTATTGAGACAGGCTTGCTTGCAACTCTCAATATCTGTATTCGTAATATTGGCTGGAAAATAGAAATAGGTAACATCTTCGAGATCTAGGAGTTGGTGATCCTGAGGAGTTTCACAAGACAATGGGGTGATCGCTGCGCACCCGTCATTCGGTTGCCTGTCATTGATTAGCCTAAAGTAAATTTGTTCATTGCCGGTAATTCCAGGACAGCCACACTGCTCATCTGAGCAGATACCATAGTTTCCACAAACCAATGGATATTTACAGTTGCCTAAATAACCTGTCAGGAGATCAGCAACCTCCTTCCACTCTGATGACCATTCAAAAACCTTCAAATGACCATCTGAAACTAATTTGATGTACTGAGCCGATGATGCTAATGGAACTCGAATTACAGTAGAAAATGGCTGGTTTGGCGCAGAAGTTGATGTGAAAAAAGCTATACTACCATTCATGAACTTCACATAGCTGGTGGTGGTGCCACCAATCCTAGATTCATAGTAAATCTGTGAAGGGTTGGACTCAATATAGGCAAACAAACCTTCTGCAGTAACTGAAAGCGAAAACAAACCTCCTTCAGTTGAATTAAAAGATGATACACTCGCTGTGAGCTTCTGGCCAACGAGCAAAGGCTGCCCAGGAACTAATGAATCTGTCGGATGATCGAAAGACTGCCAAACAGTTCTGTTGCTTCTATCAAATAAAACAAGATTTCCAATCTCAGTCATATTTAGTCCTACAACAGACTTCCCTGTAGTGTTTGTAGACCAAACTAAAGTACCATCCACGTCTCGCAAGACCAAATCACCATTTTCTGTTAGCTGCAAGGTTGCATTTTCTCGGACAGGATTGTTCCTATTGGCAGACCAGACTACCTGTGGAAATCCTATTGCAGGAGAAGTAATATAAGACGCACTGTTTGTCTGGACGATGAAGATAGCAAACAAGAAAGAAGTGCAATTTCCATTACAGTAGAATCCACAGGCGAACCGTGGCCCAAAGGTTCCTCTGAGCAGGATAGATCTAACCTTAGACCCATCTCCAAAATCTACAGAATGTTCAATAGAGGGATTATTAGTCCATGAATTGGACAGATTGGCGATCGGATAATCAAAAGGTTGAGCATTGGTTGAACAAATAATAAAGTTTAGAATTACAAGACTTAAGACAACAACATGAACTTGACACATATTCCACCAGGTAAGCATTACTTCCTCTCTCTATCTTTTTTCTGGCAATGGAGTTTAATGTACAAAAGAAATAGAGTACAAAGAAGAGAAAAGGTAGCATGAAGAAAAAAAAAAATAGAGAGTTGGTATGAACTTTGAATTGACTTCAAAGCATATGATATATTAAATCAGATCATCTTCTTCTTTCCTTCCACCTTCCTTAGCATATCATTTTCAAACTGGTAAGTCTTCAAAGCAGAAAGAAGAATAGACCAAGTCCTTAATGTAGTTGAAAAATGTCGACAAAACAATAATATATTTAATAGGGAAAGTGGATAATTATTATTTCTTTTTTACAAATACCCATTTTGTTTATGCTCGATTCATTCAATACGACATAATGTAGCACATCCAGCTAAAAAATCATCGTTAAACCATGCATAGCATGAGCCCACCTGTATGCTAGTGATATATTAAAACCAAATCATTTATTCCTTTCCTTCCACCTACCTTCGCATATCATTTCCAAATGTATGTGGCACTGCTAGTTTAAGCATACCACTGGAGATGCTCTTATGGGTTCATCGAGAAAAGAACAGCTAGAGGCTTGCATGGTTTGCAGGGATGACTTCTTGACGGACAAGGATATTATAGTCATTCTTCATGAAAATTGCATAGTAAAGTGGTTGGAAGAAAGCCATGCCATAGTAGGCATGCCTCCTTCCACTCTGACGACCATTCGGAAATGGGAACAATGTACCTGTTGCACACATATGCAAAGTAGGTCAAATTTCATCTTGTCCCATGGATGTAATCAACTTTTTATTGGTGTTGATTGTTGACTTTGGTTAACATAATCAGAATATGAAACTCACGCATTAAGCTTGGCAGTAAAGAAAAAGCAAAGACAGACAGGCTTTTAGTCAATCCGAGTGCGGCTTTGTTGCACACTTAAAAGAGTGTGTATGCTAACCTCCCACCAGATGAGTGCACCACTCGGATTTCAAAATCAAAATGGCTTTTATATACTGTATTTAGATATATTAATCATTAAGAATTTCAACAACGAATATGAACAATCTGATTTTATTATACTTTCCTTGAATGGTAATCAGTGATCTGACCCACTTATGAATAATGATTAAAGTAGTTGAAATTTGATTAGTTATTAGCGTAAGATAGGGACAAAAACATTTTGATTTTGAAACTTAAAATCAAAATGTGAATGCTTTAGATGATCATCGATACAATATGAATCCCAACATTGCAAAATTTATTACAAAAACATCTATTTTGTGTTATTGGCTATGCTGTGCTGCGAATCGCCAATTCTTAACAGTTTCAAATGAAAAGCATAGACAAAAATGATCGAAAAAAGGTGTACCCGTCCAATTTGCTCCCAGGGAGAAGCATTGAAGGAAACAGCAGCGGTAATGACTTGAAGAAACATAGTTGCACCAAGAAAATCCCTGACAAATTTAGTACCCAAACCCAGATTAGAGACCCAGTGAAGTGCAGACCCAGTGAAGTGCTTCGGACCATCGTTCATAACCTGTATTTCCAAGCCTAGGAACTGGTGCAGCATTATTAACTAACAATCCAATGTTTTCTTGTAATGTAAGCCGCCTAGGAACTGGTGCAGCATTATTAACTAACAATCCAATGTTTTCTTGTAATGTAAGCCGTCCGACTAAATCTCTTACTCAATCTGGTATAAGATACCCTACAGAATGGTGAATTATTTGTAGCTTTACTTCTTGGGTCACATGCAAATGGGGCATGTAGTGCAGTTGCATCTGATAAGAGAAGAAGAATGAGAGATGGGTGGTATACAAGAGCTGGCCATTTGATAAGATGATGCGGGGTGTTCGAAGAACTTTATATAGAGAATTGAGATTCAAAGGAATGAAGAGGAATTAATGTAATAAGAGAAGGAATGGTTTTGATGATTGGATCACCATGTCGTTCTTTTCAACTTTTGAAAGAGAGAGAGAGATGATCAATAACACACAAATACACAGAAGGTAAGGGTGAAAAAGAATAGAGGATATGAAATTACGAAATTGAGCTTGTATTCTGTTATGGCAGAGAAACTCACGGGGAATGGTTCAGAACTGGACTTTTGCTCTCAACTAAATAAACACACACGTGGGAGTGAGAGGGTTGTTTGTATATCTAGGTTGACGTTTCAGAACTGTTTACAGGGTTTTCAGTAACTCTTCAATGGCAGATGGCATTACCTTAAGAATATGAAAAATCAAGGTTTTGAAGTTGGCCTCATCAGCCTCTCCCTTGCCCTTTTTACATACAAGTAGACTTGTAGAGAGGGTTTTGTTTGGAGTCCTTTTCTTCTTCTTCTTTTATTTCTATGCGATATGCAGAGAGGCATTCTTCAGTTTGGGTTCTTTCGACCTAAAAGTGGACATACTTAGAGCATCTGAAATGTTCTCCACTCGCTTCGTCTTCTGAGTTCTAAATTCCTATTAACAATATAAAGATTACAAGAGTTTAGCAACGAAAAACATAAATGATTAAAGACCACAAGCAATTTTAGTTTTATATATGGAACAAGATACGAAACACCATGGTTATCAAAAAGATTAGCAGCAAAAACAATTGTCTGGTCTTCACACAGAATTGTAGTCTCACTTTATGGTGACTACAGTGTTAAGGAAGACAAAACTACCAACTTCTTAGAGCATAATTGGCTGGAGTTTTCATACAGAATTCCAAGTCAGTTATTAATTGGATGGCAATTAGTGAATGTATAAAGACCTTTCCAAAGATGAAGCTTGGAAGTGGTAGACTCTAACTTATGTATCTTATGTTGGCTGGTGTAGAAAAATTGTCATATTTCCTTTGAATGCTTGTATACATGAGTACAAGACCACATGTAAATCAGTCATACAGGCAGCAGGTTATCATAGACAACGAGTATATTGGCAGGAAGAAATCAATTGGGTAATGACCAATACAAGAAGCAAAGGGATGAAAAGTGACGCACTGAAGCTACTATTCAAAAGCTTCATTTACTGGATCTGGAAACAGAAATGATTGGATTTTTTCATGACAAGAGAATGAGATCAGAGCAGCACGCAATGTAAGTACTCGTAGATGTGGGGAAAAATAAGGTACAGGCTGTGAACTACGTAACTAGGTCACTAGGTGATGGAACCGGGACGAAAGAGAAACAACATAATGAGAATCTAGAATGTAGACATGACGGAGATTAAATCAGCAACAAATTCACTTACAGCAGTAAGTAAATTGCAGTCAATTAGCAACAAATTCACTTACAGCAGTAAACACTCTAGTATCTAAACTCATCTAATTTCATTTTCAATCCCCGAGATTCTTCTTTTTCATGTGAAAACAATTCTTCTAACTACAATCAACAAAAACCTCTAAAAGTTTAAACCATTAGTAAAAATATAATTTCTTGTTACTTACCACGATGATTTTCTTAACCAATGTATTGCGTTCAATTGTAAACCCCATGAAACATTGAAGTAGTATCACTCTTCAGTGTGTGCAAACTTTTTTCTTTTTATGCATTTCTTTTGCTCAACAACAAGATTTCTTTTAAATCTTAGCATTTTATTTTTGGTAATATCTTTGTAAATTTTTCACGTATAACTACACTGATTTCTTGTATAATTACACCACCAGACATGATGTTGTTGTTAAGTGAGAGAGAAAGCACGAAATTTGAAACAAAGGAAGAAGAAGAACACGAACGAAAGATGGAAACAAAAAAGGAATACGAGAAGTATTTTTTTTTTCATTTTTTATCCTTAGGGAGAAAATCCTATAAACCACGTTCTACCATAGATTTGTACGTAAATCTATGGTAGAACATGTATCATAGGATTCTCTCCATAAATGTATTATAAAAGAAAAAATAAGTACTGTAAATCATCGTTTGTTTTTTCATATGTTCAATCTTTCTTTCTCATTTGTTTCAAACTTCGCGATTTCTCTCTCTTAACAACATCATGTCTTGTAATTATATAAGAAATCTTTTTAGCTATGCGTGAAAAAATCTACTACCAAAAAATGAATGATGAGATTTAAAAGAGATATTGTTCTTGAGTTTAACAAATGCACAAAGCGAAATGGTTTGTAAACACTAAAAGTGAATTTACTCCGATGTTTTATGGGTTTATTTTTTAACGCAATACAATAAATAGAAAAGCTATTAGTGGTAAATTAAAAAAAAAAATATTTTTAGGGTTTTGTGTTTAATTCTTGAGGGGGGGTTTTGATATTGCAGTTAGAAGAATCGTTATCACATGAAAAACAAGAATCTCGAGGATTCAAAATAAAATTAAATGAGTTTAGATATTATAGTGTAAATGTTTAATATAAATTTGATGCTAAATCTGCTGAAAATTAGATTTTAATGATCATTATAGTACAATAAAATGCTAACAACATCTCGGAGAATAATCTCAAAATTCATTTTACCCTAGAGAGTTAAAAACTAGTAATCCCACAATTTTCTCATTATCTTCTACTATAAGTATAAATTCTTATCTTAACCATATGTATAAACTCTATCTAGCTTCCTCCTGAAAGCAGCCATTGCCAACAATGAAAATGTAATGGAATCCGTCAGACATCAAACCTACATTAAAACAACTGCAAATGAATCATAAATACTTAAATTACCAAGAAAATTAAATTACAAACAAATTAAATTAAAGAAAAAACAATAATTATCACCAAACACATAACTTCAATTCTTTTAGAGAAAAACCCTAATTCTACAACGAAACATCAATGAAAGAGAGAGAAAAAGTTCTTCGACATCAATGAAGAACTATGTCCATGAGCACCCACATAAGTTCAGATTTATGGGCCATGAAAGTTAGTGGCATGGGCCTCTTCAATAGTTGAGCTATATCCTGTGGTAGACAGATTTGCTTTAGTTTAGAAAAAGCTTATCTTTTTTTAGACCAATACAAAATTGCCACGTGTTTATAAAATTAGTTTTTTTAATAATTATTACAGAGAATTTATATGTGTAGCTTACTTGTATGTGGGTGTGTACACCCAATCACAAAATGACATGTGGTAATAATAATATAACCTAGTATGGGTTTAGTTAACCCTAATGGGCTTGATCAGTTTTTCAACCATTTTATAGACACGTGGCATCATATGATTGGGTGTACACACCCACATACAAGTTGGCTACACATATAAATGTTTTTGATAATTATTATATTTATAAAATACTGAAAATATTACAAAACGTACGAAGATATAATTCTTCGAAGAAAAGGGGAATACAATGAGCATCAAACAAAAATTTATACGTTATGCTATTGATCCAAAACAGCCAACTCAGTTTTTTATTCCACATAAGCATCATTAAAATACCAACAAAATTAATGATAAGTTTAGACTTTGAAAGAAATTCATTCTTTAAAAAGCTCGCACCATACTTTCAAATGAACAAATGAACCACATAACACTAGCGAAAAGAACCAAACCCAATGGAAGAACCAAACTATTAATAAATTGGTTGAGTTACTATGTTTTTTTTAGCTTAGTAGAACTTTTATTGATTGAACATAGACCTTACAAATGCAGTGAATTGGTGAGAGAGAAACTCAGCCAAAACACCAAAACAAAACAACTAAAGGGGAAAAAAAAAGGCTTGCAGCACAGTTTATAGCACGTTTGTCCTCTAATTTTATATAATTCTTTAAATTTTTATCAATAAAATTTATTTTGAATTAAAAATAAATAAATAAATAAATAAAAAAGATCACCATGATAGGATCACTGCATCAAATGCCTAATTAAGTGCACCAATGGATGAACATTTTATCAAAGAAATGACTTCTCTCTATTGAACCCCAAACCCAATACAATATGATGGGCTATACAATATGTAAGACATATACGACTGCATGTACTGCAATGTGACTCTGCAATTATGTGGATCATACGAATGTGTATGTTGATGAACAGCCTGCCAAGTCCTTTTATATTGTTAATTACAGAGTTGTGATTGTCGCCAAAGGACCAAAGACAACATTACAACAACATAAGTGAGTACCATTGTCTTTCCTAAACTATGTTTGCTCTTTGGACTAATCAATTATTGTTCTAGTGATACCTTTTCCTTGGAACCTCATTCACCTTGTTGTGTATTAATATTTTAATTGAAAACATTTTATGTAAAAGCTTGAGAAGGCAGTGAGCTTTATAAATATTTATCTGTACATAGAACTTCATCCTTTGGTTACCTGCAACTGCTTTGATCTAATGGGTTTTTGCCGGTGTATCTTTCAATATCTGCTTATCTTTCAAATCTGTTATACTTACTCCGCTGATAGCCAATATGCTAACATCTCGACGAAATGGACCAACAATCCATCCTGTCTTACAAAGAAGTATGATGATGGGTCTATGGTGAGATTCATCATAGATGCACCA